>OX439473.1:94347764-95022764 GCA_949320105.2 Crepidodera aurea
TTTGGAATTCCTATTCATACCTATGTCGAAAACAGGAGTACGGATCTGTTATTGTTTATTTTATTATGAGGAATTTACAACCTTATGGATAATCCTGTTGCGGTACTTAGAAAGTCAACTGAATATCTTGAAATGATCTATACAAGAAACTTTCGATTTAAACAATACACTGTAAAATGGATTTTAGTAATTGCAATATTACAAAATCCACAGAATTTTTATATGACAAATGCACATAAATTACTAAAAATGTGTTTAATAGTATACAGGGTGGGCCAAACATCTGACCTCGGAGGATTAAATCGTTGTGGTAAGAGATAACACTTTCAAATTTTGTGTGAACTAGTACAGTTACTGGGTGCACATTTTGAAAACTTACATTTTTTTAAATGGAACATACTATATTTTATTCAAGAATCGAAAAGATCTCACTCAGGGCGTTAAAAAAATATAGCATGTTAATATATTATATGGGTGTTTTAAAAAAATATGGCCAATTATTAACAAAAATGACCCCATCTTTAACACTGTAAAACAGTAAATCAAAATAAATCAACAGGTCTTTGTATTCAAATGTCATTCTCATGTCGTTGGCTATGCTCACTATTAATTACTTTTTTATCTGTGGCTTCTTTAATACAGGGTGAAACAGAACTCAAATCAAGCAATATCTCAAAATTTTCAAATGGATCACTCTATAAGTCTTTTTACAATTTGTTAGTACAATTAATAAGCTTTCAAACGATATAGTATAGTTAGAGTATAAGTTAATGGAAAACTGTAAATATTTTATGATAACGGAAAAATCATGTATTTTACGTACACAAATTATATGGTATTAAATTTTTACATGAAACGTACTGTATATTTTATGTTTTCTAAGGCATTAGAATATTCTACAAATTGTAATCGTAATTTTGGATGTGTCTATTATTTTTTACTGTTACCACTAGAGGACCTCATACCTTTATAAAGATATTCGGAATTATTAGTCCATTTTGTGAGCTGGAAAAAATCTTGAAAAATACAAATACATTATGATGCCCCCAAATTGCGCTCCCCCCGTTTTCGAGGATGCTGAACACGATGGCGAAGGTTGAAATTCGTTTCGAGTTGGCCCCACGCCCCTAATGGCCAAAAACCACCCCCAAAATGGTGAATCGCGTCTTTCACCGGCAAAACTAACGCAACTTCCCGTTTTCGAGGTTGCTAGACACGATGGCGTTGGTGGCAATTCTTTAGAGTTAACCCCTACTCCTCAAACGGCCAAAAATGACCCCCGAAAAGGTGAAAAGTTTGTTCTTCGCTGTAAACGAGAAAACCCGCGTTATCTCCCATTTTCGAGGATTCTGAACACGATGGTGATGTTGGATCTTCTCTCCGAGTCGACTCCACCCCCCAAACGGCAAAAAAAGAAAAAATGTTTACCCTTTAATACCATTTAATTTGTGTACATAATATGCATGATTTTTCCGTTATCATAAAATATTTACAGTTTTCCATTAACTTATACCCTAACTATAATATATCGTTTGAAAGCTTATTAATTGTACTAACAAATTGTAAAAAGACATATAGGGTGATCCATTTGAAAATTTTGAGATATTGCTTGATTTGAGTTCTGTTTCACCCTGTATTAAAGAAGCCACAGATAAAAAAGTAATTAATAGTGAGCACAGCCAACGATATGAGAATGACATTTGAATACAAAGACCTGTTGATATATTTTGATTTACTGTTTTACAGGGCGTTAAAGATGGGGTCATTTTTGCTAATAATTGGCCACATCTTTTTGAAACACCCTTATACTATATTAACATGCTATATTTTTTTAACGCTCTCGGTGAGATCTTTTCGATTCTTGAATAAAATATAGTATGTTCCATTTAAAAAATGTAAGATTGTGCTGCCACGAGTTTTTGGAACACCCTGTATAATCGAAACTATTTTGAAAATGTGCACCTAGTAACTGTACTAGCTCACACAAGTTTTATCTCTTACCACAACGACGTAATCCTCCGAGGTCAGAAGTTTGGCCCACCCTGTATACCGAGGCAGAGGGTTGGTAGCAGAGCGCTGGACTCATGACGAGTAGCCATTTGATTAAAGTAACAGTGTTGTTAACAGTTTATATTATACCTTTCCCACTAAATGAATTTAAAATATTTTATTAAGAAGTCAAATAAATGATCACAAAGAACTACTTTTTAAATCCATATTTGTCTACTGCTTATAAAAATTCATACTTTTTGTGACCATTATATTCCAACCCAAAGTTTCACCTATTCTGTATAATATATTCTGCTATGATATTTTCCCTACTTACAACCAGAACAATTTAGTCATATGTTCATCGTATGTTGATATTGCAATTATTTCATATGAAAGGAATGTCCAAAGTTGTTGACAACCTGCAAATGATGTTAGATAGGCAGACCAACGGTGTTGTGAATGGAAAATATCATTAAACCATGATAAAGGAATTCATAAAATTCAGTCATTACATTCCAACCTTCAAAAATAATGTCCAATAATCTAAATGGCAATAGGATTTTCTTCCACAACAAAAATCATATGAAATCAGAAATTTTGGATGAAAGATCAATTGACATTATTAAAATTTAGGGTCTAAAGAGGACGAACAATGTGGAAATCTATGTTAAATCTTATAATAAATACCAAAATCGGTTTTTAGGACAAAAAACAGGAATTGCGATTGTGAAAAAATACACCAATAATATCAATGAATTTTCAATTATTTTTATATCTAAATTAAGGTTGGTTAATTACAAAGTAAACTAGCCTTTATTAAAAGAGTAGCTGTAACTTTTATTCCTTCGACTGGAAAAAAATTTTGAAAGTGAAAAGTTGTGTTATTACTTACTTCTTCATTGACATCCACATTTTCCTTTTCAGCATCTGGATATGATGAAGAATAATCATAAAAATCAGCATATTCTGCCAATGCTATACCTTCATGTATCATCTTGCAGTGGCCCCGATCCACCATATGCTGCCTTGCTGCTTCTGCACTGTGAAATGTTTTCCCTTTTTCATTACACCAAAGACACATAAAACCTTAAAAATAATTTTCATAAATATTAAAAATTATTGAACCTTCTAGTTTTAGTTACCTTCTGAAACTTTATCTCCTAAATATCTCAACAACCCTTCTACGTCTGTGCAATATTCAATGTCAGGTATAAAGAAGGAATGTACAATGGTCATGTGCTCTAAATTTTTATAGAAATTGCTGCTATGGTGTGGACAGAATAAACAATTGTTATTATCTATTGGGTTTTCAGATAATTCATCCCATTCATCTGAATCTACCTCTTCAACATCAGATACAGACTCGTTCTTTTCTTCAGATTCTGTTTCAATAATCTTGGAGCTTCTTTCAGGAATGGTTTCTTCATCATCATTTGATTTATTTTTTACGTTTTCTCTATGTTTCTTAGAGTTCAAATGATTGTCATAGGCTTTTTGATTACAAAATATTTTGCAACAAGCAGAGCAGTGTACGCTTTTGTCCTGTTTTTGTAATTCATCTGCATTGCGTTGATTGTACACCCTCAGTTGAAACTCTTCTGATGTTACAGGGGGCAAGTCTGCCACTTTTCTTTTCAAATTATATCTATGCCAATCTGTTTTGTAGTGCAATCGTTGTAATTGGGCATCTTTAAATGCAACTCGACAAGAAATGCAAGTAAAAGAGTCCATATTTTGTGAAATTGTTACTTCGGACATTTCAATTAAAACTGAATTTTGAAATGAGAAAACTGTAATTGATATTTAAACTCAAAAGTTTAATCATTTGCATATCACGTTTCTTTCATTTTTGACTCTATCTAGTATCTATTCCCCTACCACATTATTGTTAGCTTTTTCCAGTGATGGGATCATTCGACTGTAAAATGATTAGAATAGTCTAATTCCCAACCATTATTCGAGTGCCCACGCTATTGCCAAACGTATCGCTACCTAACTAACTCGAAACATGTTATCAAAAATTAATAAAATGTAACAGATCAATAATGTACAGGGTGAGGTCAGGTAAGATAAGAGTACGTTAGGTCAGCTTAGCTAAAAAAAATGATGTACAAACTAATATTTCAAGTAAATATATTGTATTGGCATTTGGCAACACCGTGGGCACTCGAAAAAGGGATCGGACGTAGACGCTGGTAAAATGATTGGCCATTCGGATTCTCACAATAATCGATAAAATCCGATTATTTTATTCAAATGACACTTCCGCTCATATGTAGAAAATTAGCTCCCTTTATTTTTGGTTATTGTGGATTAATAAATAATTTCCATAAACGGAAAATATTCGATTAGAATGAATGGTGTTTATTCGTAATCATTTTCAATTAATTAACGAGTTTGTCAAGGCAAGTTTGTCGATTTTTATTTCAAATATTTAATAAAAGAAATTGTAAGAAAAACGAATATAATGAAATTTTATTTTCCTGTGAGTTTGTTATATCTTATAAAATAAAAAATGTATTACAGAATTACATATCAATGGCGGGTAATTTTAAAGTTCTTCAAGTGCCATGTTGGCACCACTGGATTGTCACATTGTCAGTTTCTTTTTGATAGTAGACGCACCGACATAACCTTAAGGTGGCGTGTACAAAAAACAAAGTACAAATAAGTTGAGTTTGGGTCGATTGGGATCTCACCGAACACCAAATAGAAATTGAACACGAATAAGAGGAGGAGATGAGATAAACATTTAAACAACTAGAGGGCAAGTATCTCAACTCAATAGCCAAAGTATGTCAATATGCATCATGTACCATTATTTAACAAACTTAAAATATCAACTCTGCCTTCAATCTATATTATGCAATGCATCATTCATGAACATCTATTTAATATACACGTCTCTCAACATGAACAGAACACAAGATATAGAGATCTTTTGAATTATCCTAAACATAGGTTAACCACATACATACATAAAAGCTTTCTGTAACGTCAATGAAATTACATAATCACTTAGCTAGAAATATAAGAAATTACCCTTAAATCTTTTGAAAAGAAAAAATTAAAATATTCTGCTTTTGCTAGCTCCTAATTCGCTAGAAGAGTTCTTCGAGTCTGATTTGATTAACTATTCATAGTTGTGTAGGTGTGAATTTGTTATTTTTTGGACTTGTTAATATTAATTAAATAAGTATATATACTTTTTTCATGGTTTCCTTATTAAATTTAACATAAAATGTTTTTATTTTATTTTAGCATACTCTCAATGCATTTTTAAACTTACTATGTATTTTAAATTTTGTGAGGATGCTAAAACATTGTATTTTGTTAGTAAGCAAATACCTAAATGAATTATAAAAAAAACTCCTTTTAAAACTAAATTGGTTGCACGTCATCAATGTTAATAGGTGTTAGTTGCACAGCGTTGCCAAATCGAAAATGACATATAAATGCAATAAATTCTAAAAATGTATCGTTATTAAATTTATTCTTCTTATATAACATTTCTCTAAACTATTTATTACAAAAATTCAAGTATAATTTCAAAAAATTTATTTTTGCAAAAATATAATAATACATGTTTCTGCTGAAAACAAATGAACTTATAATTTATCCAAATAGGTAAATTTGAAAAAATGTAACCTTAAAAGTCTAAATCTGACTCGGAGTCGCTTTCATAACTGGCGGATCTGAGGGGGGCCCTTCCATTCTTAAATATCCATGTTTCATCAATGAACACAAACTGATATAAACAAACTTCTTTTTCTTTGATATAATTTCTCAAAAACTCACCCCTTTTCGTAGCAATATCAGAAAGTTCCTTGATTCATCTTTTTTCCATTTAAAACCACTTTCTTTTAGCAACTTCCACAAAACAATACATCCATTAAATAGTTGTTTTTCTTTTAATATCTCTAGTAATGACGTCAAAGTTACATGTTGCTCTACAATTAAATGTTTAGAATAATACTTGCATTTGTTAATAAGTATTTAAATATTACTTTTGTTTTTATTTGTATTTTGTCCAATAAAAATTTATACATATCATAAATAACATCCCTAATAGCACTTGTATCTAAGATTAGTGTATTAGTAATTCTCTTTTGGAATAAACGTTTTTTTGGAGGAGATTTCAAAACTTCATTACGTTTTATTGTTTGTGAAATAGAACTAACAGTGCAAATACTCAAATCTAGTGCTGCTGCAACATGCTGAAAAAACAGGAATTTTAATATATGTTTTATAAACAAGCTATTATGTGTATTCCGACTTAATTCTCTAACAGCATCTAAAGGTAACATGGTTCTTTATTATCACATTCTTGTTCAAAATAAGTTGTTTACAACGACTATTCAACTGCTTAGACATTTTTTAAAAATATTTCCTTGACAGTAAATTTGCTCTTAAAAGAACAGTTTTTTTTATAAATACACAAAAATATAAGTACACAAATAACAAGAACAATAGGGAGGTTTTAAGCCACAACTTGAGCGTCATACGTTATTTCCCTTTATCCGCTATTAAAGTAAACACAGAACGTTAATAACGTATTTCGAAAATGAGTTTTTAAGCCATCCCACTCTTCCGTTATTTACGTGACAGATGCCAGAAACATTTATAACCTTATAAATGATAACCCTCACTTTGTGATAGTTTAAATAATCATTTACGATTTTTTTTTTATTTTAACTGCCTTAAATCGTTTTTTAAATGAAACAAATACTACAAAAGATAGGTTAGGTAAAAGACTTATTGTGACATTTCTTCAATGTCCATATCCTATGTTGCCATAACATTTAATTTTATGAAATGTTTTCATTTCATATTTAAGAAAAAAAGTGGTAAGAATGGTGAAAACTATAGACTTACTCAAATCTTCTAAATTTCACATGTATTTATCATAAACTTTGGAGTTCACGATAAAACTTAAATATAAATGTTCTACAGGCGGCACCATGGCGAAATCAATATCCGTTATTAAGGGAACCTTATTTCACCTCTAATAACGTAAAACAATATCAGTTAATAAAGTTTCCCTTATTTTAGCGCTATTGCGCATGCGATGTATAACGTTTAAAGTATATTGGTGTTGAAATAGGTGGCTTAAAATCTCCCTATTATTTAAATAAAATAGCAATACGATGTCAACGTAACCTCACTTAATAACACCTCTAAAATAATAATAGCGGCAACGCTGTAATTCATACCAACGTTAAAAAGTAATAAGTTCAAAATCATAGAGTACTCCATCTAATAAGAGGCGAAATAATAGTATATTTCTACGATCTGTTGCAAAAAGTAATATAGTTATTATTATACGCTTGAAGAAAAAACTGTTTTCCTGATAACAAATTTGTATGCTCATGCGCGATTTAATTTGTATTACTGTCCATCATCATTTCCGTTATTCCGATTGTCGCGGTATTGCCGTTTTGCGGGTAATTACTGACATTTGCCGAAAATCAGAAATGCTGCCAGGAAATATCTGAACTAAGATCCTTGAAAAAAAAGTGTATATTCAATAGGTATAGACCAAAACAATAAACTCTTCATTTTCTCAGAAATTGTAAAGAATACTATACTAAAATTATGTATGCCGTGAATGAAATCAAGTTCAAGTGTATCCAGTAATGTCATATTGTCAACACTGTCTTTTCATTCAGAAAAAGGTAAACCAAATAGTCGAGGAAATTTAACACAAAAATAGCCCAGATCCGCAACTTTGATGCAGTTACGCTGCGGACACACACAACGATTTTTGCCTCAATTTTCTTATATGGATGTGCTCATCCAGTTAGATTAGAGGTCAGTGATATTTACTGTTAAGTAAGATCTTTTGAGTATTAATATTAAGGAAATATACGTTTAAGATTTAAATTGAATGAATATTCATGTGCATTTGTGACTTTTAAAATTAATTTCGCATGATTACTTATAAGGTTATAAGGTAAGACCGCACTAGGCGGTATTGCACTTGAGCTCAGCTTAGCGTCGATGCAAAATAATTACAGGGTTACCTCACTATTAACTGCACTTTAGCGGAACGGAGCGAAATATTGTTTATATTTTAGGTTAGTTTTAGTTTACATTTGACATAGAGAGAGTAGTGTTGGTACTAGAAATCAGTTAGTCAAAATCATTCTTAATATATTTTAAAGTAAATTATTAATGTATTTTTTTTCGGTTAATATTGAAGAAGAAGAAGAAATACATATATTAAGGATGAAAGTGAACAACGTTTAGAAGAAGTTGTACTTATGAACTTCATCTAAACGTTGTTCACTTTCATCCTTATTTAAACAACTAGAGGGGAAGAATCTCAAGATACAGGAAAAACTTGGTGTTACAAAGGATTCTTGTACAGTTCAATATTGAGACAAAACTATTCAGTGATAACAGTTTTAAGGTTGAAGAAGAAGAAATACACATTAAAGATGAATTCATCCTTGATATGTATTTCTTCTTCTTCAGTTTAAACTGAACAACGCAACGTTTTTGAAGAAGGTGGCTGACAACAATGTTTTACTAATGATGAAGAAAAATATAAGTGCAACAGTTTTAAGATTGAAGAAGAAGAAATACACATTAAAGATGAATTCATCCTTAATATGTATTTCTTCTTCTTCAGTTTAAACTGAACAACGCAACATTTTGAAGAATTTTGAAGAAGATGGCTGACAACAATGTTTTACTAATGATGAAAAAAAAAAAAGTGCAACAGTTTTAAGATTGAAGAAGAAGAAATACACATTGAAGATGAATTCATCCTTAATATGTATTTCTTCTTCTTTAGTTTAAACTGAACAACGCAACGTTTTTGAAGAAGGTGGCTGACAACAATGTTTTACTAATGAAGAAAAAAAATATAAGTGCAATATTTGTAAACATACATTTTTTCAAGTAGGCAATACCGGGTGTCCCAGAAGTTTCTAACCCATTGTAAACCTCTATTTAAAAAATTAAATATCCTACCCCTGCCTTGTATACATATCCTACAGTCTTTTAGAAATTCATTCCTCCAAAGAAGGTTTTTTAAAGGGCTCCGATGTTCACACATATAACACCCGTTTTTCAGATAAAATCATCTTGCCAAACTTAAAGTTGTATAATAAATTACCTAACTCTGTAAAGAGTTTAACTCAACAACGATTTAAAACTAAAGTTAAGAAATACCTGTTAAACAATTGTTTCTATTCTGAAAATGAATTTTTAAATCATTATATGTCAGATAGTGATTGATTAGGACAGGCTGTTTACATCACAGACTAAATACGGTTTTTAACATGTTTTTATTTATTTGTATATGATGTATGTACCTACTTAGTAATTTGTTAGTTAAGAAAATCAGTGTTTTAACATTTAACATTTGTGTATTTGTTTTTTTTTTCTTTTTTATGACTTGCTATAAACTTGTAATGTATAATGTAAAATACGGAGGTGCGGTTGTGCGGTTTTTACTGAACAGTTTCTTTTTATATAAAGTTTTTTTCAGTGTAAATGTTTATTTAGTAAAATCTTAATATAGGGTGTTTTAAAAAAACGGTCTTTTTAAAATGCAAATAACGTCGATTTTTTTTAACGACACACCCTATATATTTTTATTCTGAAAGGTGAACTCTTTCCCTTTCCGAAAATGTATATGTTGAAGTTTACATGAAAAATAAGTGAGTTATTTGATTTGTAAGGATAGGCAGTTATGTAGACATCTACCATTAGATAATTTATATGTTAATTTTTTCAATTTATTATTATTTTTTAATTGCAATCGAACATAAAATCATGTATATAACGCGTACATAAACAGATTTATGGACTCATAATTTTATAGCCTCTCTCGCAAGCTCGCTCGGCAATAAAATTATTCGTTCCATAAAGCCCTTGTTTATGTACTTGTAATATAAATAGCTATTATCTGACTGTGTATTCAATTTTTTATCAGTAGATGTAAGTTCATCCTATGTCTGGAAAAGTATCTATTTACTAAGATGTATATTATATTTCTCATGTTTCATTTGTTATTGAGTTACTAATCTAAACTTTTATAGAAATTATATAAACTGAAAGCCTTTAAGCCATGGTTCGTAGAATATCTTCTATATAAATTGTTTATTAACAAAAAACTAATTACAGTATAGAGACATGATATGGCAGCAAGATGGCACACCTCCACATAATAACGGCATTGTAGCAAATTATCTTAATGCCAGATTTCCAAACAAATGGATTGTAACTCATGGACCCTTTCGATGGCCTCCACGAGTGCCAGATATGACACCACTAGATTTTTTTGTATGGGGATATTTGAAAGATCTGGTTTATAATGAACAACCTGTAGACGTAGAATAACCTTACGCAAGAGATGATACATGCGGCATGTACACGTGAACTACTTAGAGGCTTCGATGCTTGTGTTGATGCAGACGGAGGTCATTTTGAACATCTCTTATCAAATTACCGTGCAATCGAAATATTCTGGTTATTCTTGAAAATAAATATTAAATTGAAAATTTGGTAAAATTATTACTTTGGTACCCTCATTGTGATACACCGTTTGAATTTGAAATAAAAACCCTTTCATTTGAGCTAAGTCTGATTCCCCCTTTCCATTTAATTTTTTTCATTGCGATGACGTCCCTGCTTCTGTGATGACGTCACAGATACTCTGTATATCTCAGATGAAATTACAAAAAAATATTGAGACACCCTGTAAACAGCATACAGCAGTATTAAAAAATTACAATTAAAACTCTCCTTGGTAAAAAAAGTTATACAACAGATAAAATGCCACAAATAATACCAGAGGTAATTAAAATAATAAATATAAAGAATCACAAAATATAGTACCCCAATAAAAATTTTTTAATTTTTTTCGGAAGCTTATAGTGGTTTGTATTTTAATTTCTCTCTTTCTTCACTGGATTAAAACCACTTAGTTGTTGAAAAAATTAAAAACTTTTTTCAACAACTAAGTGGTAAAATTAAAAACTTTTTTCAACAACTAAGTGGTTTTAATCCAGTGAAGAGAGAGAAACTTTTTAATTTTGCTTTAAATATACCTAACGTAGCACTGTTTTTTATTTCACAAGGTAACTCTTTGTACTCACTAACTTCTTTAAAAACATTATTGTGGGTTGATATGTCCAGCTTTTAAAACTGCTTCAAAAATTTAAATAAACTGAATGGTTATTGTAAACTCCATAAAACTAAACAGTTATGTTTGTTTGACTTTTCACAAATATCACCCATACTTATTTTCCAAAAATATAAATAGGGGTGAAAATAGAGTTTTATAACACAAAATATTTAAGCACAATCAAATAAAAAGCGTAAGTTTTACAAAATAACACTCCAAAAACAACTAAAACAGTAAAATAACACCACAAAAATAGCAAAGGGCTTATATGGAGGATGGTTTGTTTTACCCACTCCGCTAATGACATTGACATTTTGCAGCGCCACCTATCGAATTCTACTTTTCCCAATCGTCTGATTTTACCCCAATTATTTTTATTGGGTTGGCCGTTCTGCAGGGTTGCCAACATGCGGGTATTTTGTACTCTGGCGGGTATTTTTCGGGTTAAAACAAATTTCGGGTATTTTGATGCGTTTGACTAATATTCTGTGATGTGAAGCGCTGTCGCTGATGCGATGATCGGATCGGAAATTTGGAGAATACCGGATTAGATTTGTTTTTCATTATAATATGTACCTGAATATAATATTTTGTTTGTGTTTGATCAGAATTATTTTGTTTTGTTTTTTTTTGTAATATTGTAAATCCTGGGCCAAGTGGGGTCCAAATGTATGTATTTTAAGTTAAAATTATTCTTTCCTAAATCCATTAAATAATTTTTTTGAGAAATATAGTAATAAAAAATCAGGAAAATAAACGTTTGCTATTGATTTATGTCTGAATGCAAAAAAAACATAGTCTTTGTTTCGGTCCACGCCGATTGATAATGATGTGGTGTTATTGGTTGTATGACGACGCGTGTTATTTGTGTCCCAGGGCTAAAGATAGCAAAATGAGAACAAAATGTTCTATCTGCAAAAAATCGTATGTGTCAAATGTGAAAAATAATTAACTTTTGTGAATATCTTTGTTTTTAATAAATAAAAGATTATATATTTTTTTTATAACTACTACCTCCCTACAACCAAAACCCCATTTGGATATTTTTCTTTCAAATTTCACTTGGCCCCAGGAAGGTTAAACATATTGTGTCCACTCATTTTCGAACTGAGGATTACCTGTTTTCAAATGTGGCGCGCTTTAAAACCTCAAGCGGGTAAAATCGGGTATTTTCAGCTGTGAAGGTGGGTAAAACATGATTTTTTGATTGGCAACCCTGCCGTTCTGGTACGTGCTTGTTCTTTGCGTAGAAAGACTGCATTTTGCTTTTTATTCTGCTGTATTTTATTGATATTTTGTTTTGTGTTTTATTATTATTGACTATCTGTGTTGACTATTTTATTGACTTTAAAAACTTTTGGTTTAATTTTTATCTATAGTGTATATTTAGTTATATTAGTGTTAGTGTAATAAAAAACAATGCGTTGTTGTGTTTCAAGTTGTCTAAATTGGGGCACCAACAAAAACACAGGAAATTTTTTTAGTATATCAAATAAAAATTATTTAAGAACCGTTTGGCTAGAAGCATTAAAAATGAATGCGGTTCAGGTTAAACCATCCACCAAGGTAAGATATTTTTTTATCATTTACACTGTCAGTACTTATATTTGTTTTTACTTACATAGGTGTGTTCTCTACATTTTGATGAAGAAGATATTTTTCAACTAAACAAACATTAAAAAAGAGGGCTGTACCTAAATTGAACTTACCAATTGATATTGTAATAAATGAAAATATGGATACGCAAATAACAAATGCAAGAAGAAGAAAACACACATGTAAAGCAAGAGTTATTGTGCAATCCAAACGCATTGCTTCAGCAGTATACTCCATAAAAAAATTCAAGGGAAACGACAAAAAAATGTCCTATTATACTGGGCTGCCTTGTTGGAAACTATTTTTGGTGGCATTTCAATTCTTTTTTAGATCTAAAAAGGGACAAGTTGGAGTTGTTCAAAAACTAACCCCTTTAAATGAATTTTTCCTGACATTAATAAAATTAAGAAGAGGATGTGACTATGCAATGTTATCAGATATGTTTAATATCTCAAAGTTCTGCTGGTAAGATTTTTTTGGCGTGGATAAATTTAATGTACGTCAAATTAGCAAAATTAAATATTTTTCCACATCGTGATGTCCTTTTTGAAAATGCCACAGAACTTTTTAAAAAGAAATATCCCAATGTTATTGGTAGCATAGATTGTACGGAATTCTGTATGCAAACACCTTCATCCATGGTTCGCCAGTCTCAATGCTACTCCCAATACATCAACATTGAAGGCTCTTATAATGATTAGCCCCAGTGGAGCCATAATTTTCGTTTCAGCGCTTTATACAGGTACACATTTTTCATAGTAATTTTATTTCAACTATAATAAAAAATAATATATTTTCAGGTTCCATATCGGTCAAAAAGATTGTTGAAGAAAGTGGATTTGTTAAAGTTCTTAAAAGAAAAGTGGAAATTGGGGAACTGAATGGAGGAGATGTAATTTTAGCTGATAAAGGGTTTGAAATTAAATCCATTTTAGAAGATATTGGTATATGTTTAAATATACCAACTTTTCGTATAACTGGTATACAATTCGGACCACCAGAAATTGAATACATAAGAAAAATAGCGAGAGAAAGGATTCATGTAGAGAGAGCTATCCGAAGAATAAAAACTTTTAAAATTTTGTCAAATAAAATTCCCATTAATTTAATGGGTTGTATCAATCAAATTTTTACTGTATGTGCCTTGCTTACAAATTTCATGTATGAATTAAAGAAATAAAATATATTTGTGTTTTTATGTATAAAATAAACTACAAAAATTGCTTTTTAAATATATTTTTCACGTCAACAAAAACAAACTATGTGTCTAATCAATGCACATTTCTCTTATTTTAAAAAATAAATTGTGGCCCTGAGAAGAGCCCTTTGCATTTACAGTTTTTTAAACTAAAATTAAAGTCTTTATTAAAAACATACACTAAATAGAAATGAATTTCGATTAATTTTATTGTTTTTAGATGAAAGTTTAAATTTATATGTTACACAGAATTGGTGAGGATTTTTTTTTGCATTAATTCAGATATCCTATTATGTTAAAAATTGTGGCCCTAGAGAGGGGCCGGTTGCATTAAAAATTATTTACAAAAACGTAAAAAATTATATACACTGGAAAAAAAATTATATAGTGAAAAAAAAATAAAAGAAAAATTTTACTATCGGGGCTTAGCCCCAATTTTGATGGGATATTTTTTTAGACTAATTTTTGGGTCGCTGATCACGAATCTGCAGTTTCGTGCGGTCTCATCAAACAAAAAAGTTATGAATTTTTTTTAAGTAAAATGGTCACCTGCGTTGGGATCAGAACGTAAACTCTTGTGATATTTTTCGCTGTGTCTAGGGTCCCTTCCCTCGGGACTCCAATTTTTTCCCGTCTCTAGTAAACGCATGCGCATTGCGTAACATAATAAATATATTTACTTGAAATATTACTTTGTACATCATTAATATGAGCACACTTGACCTTATCTCTTACCTGACCTCATATTATTTTGTGCATCATTAATATGAGTAAAATTATTACAAAATAGCCAAAAAGTGATTGTGAATGTGTGTAATTTAGTGCAGGACAATAAAAACTTATCGAAACAACAAATAATTAAAAACACTCAAAAACGGTAAATAGCAAGATAACTGATAAGAAGGCGAACGCTGGCGTGATTATTTGCGAGGTTTCCAGATTGTCTCTAAAAGCAGGAACATTCGGATTGATAAGGGATAATCCTCCGAAGCGCTGAGGTGGGAAAGTCACTTTTCGCAATCCAGAAATATACGTGAAAATGGATACGTCCAATATACAAGGCACTACGAAAAATAGAAACGATGTTCACGGAAATAAGTAGAAAGCTTCAAACGATGGATGATAAACTCCAATACCTACTTGAAGAAAATAAGAAGATAAAAGAAGAAAATAATAAATTGAAGGAACGGCTTATAAGCCAAGACAGAAAAGTTGGATACTTAGAACGGGAGGCAAGAAAAAAAAAACAAAATCATGAGAGGTATAGCGGATACCGACCCAGCAAGCACGAAAACATCACATATACGTTTCGAAACATAACATTGAGTACATTATACCTCCCATGCGATGTACTTTTGATATCACATAGACATGTATGCAACCTTCGAATTTCCGCAACAGGAGCTTTTTACAGTAAGTCAGTGAGATGTTTTCATGATAACATCGTAGGTATGTCATAATGCGACGTACACGTTACGTACCCAGAAGAACTTCTGTCTTACCTAATTTACAGATATATAATATGTAAAAATGTGATGTAACCCTGCTGTTCCCAGAAGCACATATAATATTTCCAATCTCATTGAATATGTTTACTTTTTTATGATATCCAACTGATTGTTGTGCCACCAGGCGGTATAACAATCAGTTGGGTATTATAAAAAAGTAAACATATTCAACTGAGATTGGAAATACTATATGTGGTTGTGGGAACATATTTGACTAATCCTTGAACACTTTTTAAGCATGAAATATTGACAAATAAATAATTTGATGAGTTTTGATGTAAAAAACTCTTCAATAAAAAATTTAACGCACTTTGAATTTGTCAAATTTATTTTTTATAAAATAAATCAAAAAGTGTTAGTTCTTCTTCCTCAGCCTCTCTACTTTGCATGTCGCAGCCATTCGGGTGAAGACGATTTCGAATTCCTTCCTTGAACATCTAGTTTTATAGCGTACGATACCTACAATAAAAACAGATTGTAAATGATATAACAATACTTCTACACTCCTGAGACTAAAGTGCCACTATAGTCTCCTTTTTTTTTCAGGGACTGAAGTATCACTTTTTCTTATTATAGGGATTAAATTTATTAACATGGTTAAATGTAACGATATTTGCAAATCTGTCTATCATGAATCAAACAATATCGTACACATCTTAGATTATACTATAATATAATATTATATTATAATTCTATTTAGTTTAGATTAGAATTAATAGGTTTTCTATAATACATACCTTTATCTAATCAACTGCAAACTTGAACATCTAAACGTTTATTTTATGGCGTCAGTTCAGTATTTTACTACCACCAACATAACCTTAAACCTTTAAGGGAGGTTAGGTCGGGAAACAACTTAACAAATGTCAACATTATAATGTAGCAGGTATATAGCAATCGAGTTATATTTGCTGAAGTCATCCAATTTGTTCAAGAAAACATACACAGTACAAACTTTACTTGACAATGCGGAGATATCACAATATTACATGTATGGTACATCTTAATGTGATATTTGAAGAAAACTATCACATAAACATCCCAAAGATATTACTTGTATATACCAAAAGTATGTAGCATTGTAACCAAGACAGTACATCTCATGTGTAAATGAAATGTACTACTAACATTCATGAGATATTGAGAACTTACGTTACATTTGTGACACTTACGGAACATCGCGCTAGAGACTGTTATGTTTCGTGCTTGCTGGGAAGAGGAAAATAGAGAACAGACATTGCAAATAACATCAACCATAATAGAAAAATTAGGAGTAAAGATTAATAAAGAGGAAATAGATGAAACCAAAAGATTAGGAAGGTACAGACCAAATAAACAGAGACCAGTATTACTGAAACTAACCACGGGCATCAAAAAAATGGAAATCCTTGCTAGCGCCAAAAACTTAAAGGGATCGAATATATGGATAGACGAAGATTATACCAAGGAAACACTAGAAAAAAGAAAACTACTAATTCCAAAACTGAAAGAAGCCAGAAACTTGGGTTACAAAGCGCACTTGAAGTACAACAAGCTAATAATAAACAACGAAGTATACGAAGAACAGGAATTAACAGTAAAAAATATGGAAAACCAACAGCCAAATATATACGGAGAAAATAGCAACAAGAAAAGAACATCCAGTGAAAGATCTCCAAATAGCACAAACATAACGGAACAACTGAGGAAAATAACACGCACTACAAAAAACTAGAAAACGTAGATACAAACATACACAAAAATGATGACCATGGCAATGAACAGGGACTTAATTTGGAATCAAGACATAAAGAAATAAAAATTAAAGATAAAATATGGAAAATTGGAACGTGGAACATTAGAAGTATAACAGGGAAAAAATACGAATTAGAAGAGGAATTCACTAAAGCAGGATTAAACATACTGGGAATAACTGAAACTAAGATGAAAGGTAAGGGAGAAAAAATATTAAAGGGAGGGAACACACTAATATACTGTGGAGTAGAGCAAAACCAGAGAGCGAGAGAAGGAGTTGGATGCATAGTTAAACATGAAAACTTAAAATACATTAAAAAGTGGACTGGAATAACAGAAAGAATCCTAATAATAGAACTTGAAATACAAAAAGAAGCCAAAACAACGATTGGATATGGACCAAGTGAAGATGAAAAAATGCAAGTAAAAGATAGTTTCTGGGAACAGCTATCAGATACAACAGAAAATATAAAAGATAGACTAATTATAATAGGAGACTTAAATGGAAGGGTTGGGAAAAAGGATTCAGTCAGGAGAAACAGCCGGAAAGTACGGCGAAAATATAAGAAACAATAATGGGAAGAGATTGATAGACTTCTGTATAAGTAACAATTTGATCATAACAAACACATGCTTTGAACATAAAAATATACATAAATATGCAAGAGAGGTTATAAACAGAAACGAGAGATCAATGATAGACTATACAGGGTGTCCCATTGGTAAACGGAAATATTTTAAAGGTAGGTAGAGGTCACAAAGGCGATTTTAAATAACCTACATATAATGGGTCTCTTGGCTTCCATAACCGAGTTACAGGGTGTTTTATCAATTATGCATAATTATTCATTTGGCCAGAACTTTTGAATCACTTAGTATATCTTTTCCATTTTTGGCATACAGCTTACACTTTTCACGAATAATGTACTGAAATATTGAGAGATATGAAAATCCAGGTTCGGCTTTAGGAAAAATTGAAACATTAAAAATTTCAAAACAACACCCTGCATATCACAATTTTAATATTTCCATTTTAGATTTGAATAGAGGGGAAAAAACTGAATTGAAACAAGTTGTTGTTGTTGTTATCCCGCCACTGAATCGAATGGGAAAATTTTAATATTGAAAGTAAAATTTTCATTTAAGGGCGCGGTCTTGTACGTCAAATATCAGCCAAATTATGTCAAATAAGATGCTGCCCGGGAGGTGCTGGTATCTCGTGATAAATGCTTAAATTAAACAAAATAGTTACAGAAACCTTCCTTTGAAATTTTCTCGTTACAGAAATCATTCTAGAAATTCACTGTTTATTATGTGTAATACAAGGGGAGAACAATATTTAGTATCATCAAAATGTATAATCTTAACTTTTTATTTTTCATTTATTTTCTTTGTAGGTATATTTTATTTATACAGAGCCTTTCAATGAAAACGATACTTCCATAAGATCTTTCTTTTAATTCTTAAAATTAAAATAATTTGTTACTGCGGCATTGATAATATCAAAATAACATTTTCTTTTCAGTTATTTGTTCCTCGTTATGAAGTACCTACTTATGTGAGAAACGAAAGAAAAATTAACCACGCGAACGATGAATAATTACGATTTAGGTGAACATGTCAAAGATATTTACAAGTCGGAAACAATTCGAAATAAAATGCCCTTTTCAAATGTATAGATACAGAGTGATGTTATTGCTCATTTCAAAGTTAGTATATAGCTATGATAACTATCGACACGTGTCAAGTTGCATCGGCGCATCTTTGTAGATCAAAGAGCCACTCTTTAAGTCAAGGCGGCAGGAGTAAGCCGCTTTAGCAATATTGTTTCCTCGGTTTTATTGGTTCAAATTTTCTCCCGAATTTTTCTTGAAGACTATTTAAACCCCAGATCCTTGATTTTATCTGATAAAAAGTAAGCTTTATCATCTATTTATATTTTTGTTGTTGAACTATGCTTATTATTTTCTACACCTTTGAAAATGAATATTGACTATAGCTCAATGTTTAATTTGTTAATCCTTAACTAAGACCTAAATAGAATTAAAAAATGCAAAATCTCGCATCCCACTGTAATAGGTTATGCCGTTGTCTCTATAAAGGTATATACAGACAACACTCGTTATGCTATGGTTTTGTGAACATCTCAATCATGGAAGAATCACAGTACCTATACAATCTCAAATTTCAAATTATCCGCCAAGCCGGTGTAAGGTCGGAAAAGATTTCGTGAGCAATCGGACGGCGCCGGCGTTATTTAACTCGGGTTACTGAGGCAATACGCTTACCGTATTATAGATATTAACTTTTTACCTTTTTACTAATCCAAAATATTCACGAAGTGATAAATGGCAAAGGTCCGGAATTGCACAAGAGTCCTGCTGCCTGCGCATGCGTGTGTGAACTTGAGATTTGTTTTGATTTCAGTGTGTTTACAGTTTACACTGTTAAATTCTTTTGTCGTTTAGTGTTCTTTGAAGCCTAAAAAAATCTTACTGCTGTATTTCTTGAAAAAAATATTCCATAGAGTGTACAAAGCAGCGTTGATAAAAGTACTATTAAAGATTAAAAAAAATTGTCTGGAAATTAAATTTCGGAAATCAGTCGATTTAACTTTTGGTCTACAATATTATTGTTTCTGCACGGAAGACCGAAAAATATTTTTTTTGTGAAAACGTTCTTTTTTGTGTTTTAAATAAGCAGCTGTAATTTTTTCAAAGCAAAATATTTATTTTTAGATTTTATACGAATTGAAATTCTATACGAACAATATTTTTTTCAAATCATCTTAAAGCCGAGGTTTTACGAAGAAATCGAGCACTCTGATAAAGTTAAACAATTGAAAATTTGTAAACCAACTTTTTCGATTGAAAATTAGGTTTTCTTTTAAATTTTTGCACAATTGGACAAAGTGACGGGTCATATTTTTTAAGATAATCAGATAAAATCAGAACTTCAAACTCTCGATATTTTGCTTCGCGTTAGAGATATCGAAAAACATTAGAAACAGTTGTTCAGAATATTATTTTAACCCCATATACCGATTTTCATGACAAAATTCGCATATTTAATTTTTTCATTATATTGGTCTATACACAAAATTATTACATTTTTTTAATTTGATAAATAAGTGTTCCATGGGAAGTAATAATTTGAAACATTGACAATTTAGTAGTGATTATAACTGATTAAGAAAAATCCTGATTCCTACACATACTAACTATTAAAAAGTAAAAATTAATTTATTATGAAAGTCATACAAAATATCATTTATTTTGAATATATTGTAATGATGTAAATGTTGTCAATTGTTATTTAGGAATTTAGTTATTTTAAAATTATGTGTAGGGGTATTTAAAATTTGACAGGGTTGCTATGGGATGTTGATTTTTTTTTTGGTTTGGGAAGAGGAGATGTTTGAAAGATGTCAAATGGACAAATGGAAAATAAATTTAAAAAAAAAAAGTAAAATCGTATAATTTACGGAATTCATCTCAATATATATTTTTATCGTTTACTTTATAATATTACCTCTAATTCTTTTCTAAAATACTTTATATATTTTTATTCTAATGGATAGATAACATATCGACACAAATAATGTTGAATTATTTTTAAAAATTCCCGCGTTATGACAGTTAAACGACATGCGCAACAAGCATCTCGTGTTCAGAGTAATAAAAAATATACATGCAAATATAAATGCTCTAAAATCTCGTCAACTTTCAGACGAAACGTTAGCTAACCCACGTTGCCAAATGAACAGTTTCAACCAACAGCTGTGAGTTCCCGCGAAAATTTAAATTCATGATATATTATTATATTCGGCGTACTTAGAATGTTCCTTTCTGATTAAAGTTTTTTAAATGTTTGGAGAGCAAAAACTTTACTTTACTTTAATTACAAAGACAATAAATACAATTGCAGCGTTCTTTTTGTGTTTTGAGTGCATGTTTCTTTTATTATGTGCCAACATTGCTATATTCTAAACCATAACAGATAGGAATACGATGAAATGGGAAAAAAATTGAATTTTTGGAAAAAATTAGAGATAAAAAAAATCTACAGAGTTTATTGATTTTCTTGAGTTGTACAGTAAAACCAAAAATGGCATTTTTATAGTTTGAGATAAAATTTGCTATAAGTGACGTTTATAGTTTACAAAATATCAATAATTTATTGTAGAATAATGAAAACAATTCAATGAATAAAATGAAACAGTTAACAAACAAAATATAAAATTAGCAATATAATTTGAAAAGAAACATTTAAGTATATTACATTAAAATAAAATTTAAAGTGAACAAATGTTATCTGAAATATAAATAATAGTAAAATTTTTTGCTGTTTCACGTGGTTGTGCTATTAGTTTTTCGAATTTAGCATACACTTTAGAGCCGCAAAGATTTTTTTATCGTTTTCTACACCTTTTAAAGCGATATCACATTTTATGAGAGGTCAAAGTCTCTCACAACTGGGCTAATTATGGTATCACCCCGCTAAATATCTCAGCTGATGGGTTGGCATCCATTGCAAATTTGATTTGCTTCGGGCACCATCTTTCTTACAGTGTTAAAACCTATATGATCTATATATAATTATATATATATACTGAATACCTATGGGTAAAGAATTTTTAGACGCCATTGTTTGACCAAACTTTCAAATTAATTTGAAATGACTTCAAAATTTCAAATCGACTGATTTCATAAATTAAAGTATTTTGATGTATTCTGATTAAACCACATTGTAGATAAAGGTTTAACTTAGGTCAAGTTAATGTTTATTTTTCTTATTTTTTCAGAATCGAGGATATATAGATTGTTAAATGCCACTTTTAAGGTTAAAAAAATTGGATGATTTTGAAGCTGTCGTTTCCATAGAAAATAATAAATTTATCGATTTAGAATAGTAAGACTACCTAAGTTAGACCTTTATCTTTAATTTGTCTGAAAATTATATTTTAAATCCCATTACATTCGGAAATCAGTCGATTTAACTTTTGGTCTGCAGCATAGGATTTTATACACAGGAAGACCGCGCCCTTAATTTAGAAAAAACATATTACGAAACTCATTTTTTCTCTAAAAATTTAAAAAATTCACATCGCGTTGTTTATCTATTTCTTGTTTATTCGACTTAAAATAATTTTACACTGTACTGGTGTACCTGCAGGCCCGTACTTAGGGAAAAATAGTCAATTAGGTATTTATTTTTTAAACGCCCAGTATAAAGTAAAGTGGGACAATAAACACTCATAGTAACTAACAAGCATTTATTAATAATTAACGAAATTGCTCAAAATGTCCACCATTTTGTTTTATGCACTTTCTTGCACGTTTAATGATGTCCCTCACTGATTTTCTTATAATAAATGAGTTTCTCAGTTCCAGGCTTGATCAATTCTTTGAAGCAGGTCTTCTCTATTGTTTATTTTTTTAGAATACACCTTGGATTTCAGGTATCCCTATAAAGCATAATCCACTGTGCTAAAATAAAATTATACGAGGTGATCGAAAAGTAATCAATTTAATATTTTGTTTAAAGTACGGATCTGCAATATTACTTAAAATTGTGTTAAAACGGACAAATAATAAAAATATTAAATGTTGAAAATAAATCCATTTTGAATATTAAATAAAAAAAATAATTTCTCTTTTTTTTTTCTCTAAAATTTTACTTTCAGTTAAAAAAAAAAGAGACGTGCAAGAAAGTGGATGATAAAACAAAATAGTGGACATTTTGAGCAATTTCGTTAACTATTAATAAATGTTTGTTAGTTACATAGTTACTGTTATAGAATGTATACTTTAAGTTAGACAACCATCACTACAACTCATGTCATTAGGAGTTGGCAACCCTGATAAGGAGGGCAGTCGAACACGAGTAGCCAAAATGGAAGCTTATTAAATGTTTACTATTAAGTTAAAGTGTTTGATTCATATTTGTGTATACAAATAAAACATGGTGTCAGAAGTGAACAAGTAAGAATAACAAGTAAAGAACGTTTCAACTGGTTTGGAGAAACGGATCGTAAAACAATAGAGCAAATCTTAGAGAAGATTACAGTTTCGAGGTTAGGCGGGAATAAGCGGCACATGAGAACATAAAAGGTATCTTCATTTATATTGATATTTAGGTAGTTCTTTTGAAATTGCTTGCTTGCTTGCTATAAAATAATTCCTAGAAGATGGATAAAGAGGCTATGCTTGCCTTGATCCAGCAACAAACGGAAACTTTGAGGTTAATGACTGAAAAATTGAGTAACTCAGAAAAGAAAAAACCTGCTACTAATATACCATGGCCAACGCCTTTAAATGTTGAGAAAGGTGATATTAGCAAAAATTTTGATCATTTTATTGAAAGCTGGCAAATATACTGTACAGCAAATGGCATTGATGAATGGCAAGATGAAGATGAACCTAAGAAAGTTAGCACGTTTTTAGCAGCTGTAGGTGATGCAGCATTACAGAAATACAATCGATTTAATTTAAGTGAAGATGACAAGAAATCTGTTGACAATGTTGTTCAAGCGATTAAAAAGCAGATAGGTGCTAAAGTAAATATCATTTACGAAAGGGCAATGTTTAATAGTTGTAGTCAGGCACCAGAAGAAACATTTGACGAATATTTGAGAAAGTTACAAGTATTAATACAAAGTTGTAATTACGGAAATTTTGAAAACGATCTATTGCGTGATAGAATAGTACTAGGCATAAATAATAGAGACATACGAAAGAAATTAATGTCAAAACCAAACTTACGTTTAGAAGAAGCTGTTGATCTATGTAGAATTGATGAGATTACTTCTAAAAGATTACAAAACTTAGAAAATGAAGAAAAGATTGTGCACAAGATAAAGGAGACAAAGAAAAAAGAGAAACAAAAGAAATGCTTATTTTGTGGCAATCGACATGAGTTTATAAAAGGCGAATGTCCTGCCTACGGTAAAAAATGCAACAATTGTTTAGGCAAGAACCATTTTTCAGCTGTTTGTAAAAAGAAGAAAAGTAAGAAAGATAGAAAAAAGGTAAAAGAAGTAAAAGAGAATTCTAGTGATACTAGTTCAGAAGAAGAAGAAGACACAGACGATGAGAAAAAATATGACATAGGAAAAATCATAAATGACACAAAAAATGGCACTATAAAAACAGAAATAAATTTTAAAATAAATAAAAAATCCATAAAGACGATGTGTGAAATAGATACAGGAGCAAATGTTTGCTTAATTGGTTTTAAAAATGTATGTAAATTATTAGAAAATGATGAACCGAAATTAACACATACTCAGCAGAAACTATATGGATTTGGTGGAACAAGTATAAAAGTTTTGGGAGAGAAACTGTTAAGGTGCATTCACAAAGGTAAAAAATATAATATAAAATTTTATGTTGTAGAAGTTAATCACCCCCCTTTACTATCAGCGAAAGTCAGTATGGAGTTAGGGCTGATAAAATTTTGCAATGCAATTTATGAAGAGAAATGCAATAATGTAAATGACAAAAAGTTACTAGAAGATCAAGCAAAGAAAATTATAGAAAAATATAAAGATGTATTTAAAGGGTACGGAGAAATTAAAGATCCTATAGATCTAGAAATTGATGAGTCAGTAAAACCTACAATTCAAAAAGCTAGAAGAATTCCAATTCATATGAGAGAAAAGCTAAAAGCAGAATTGGACAATTTAGTTGAAAACAAAATTATTGAAAAAACCAACGAGCACACAGACTGGGTGAGCAATATTCTGATGGTATCAAAGGGCGAAAAACTTAGAATTTGCCTTGATCCCATACCTTTAAACGAGGCATTAAAAAGACCCAATTACCAGTTCAATACTCTGGATGAAATATTACCTGAATTAGGCAATGCCAAAGTCTTCAGCATAGTGGATACAAAAAAAGGTTTCTGGCATGTTAAATTAAATGAGAAAAGCAGTTTACTAACCACTTTCTGGACCCCGTTTGGTCGCTATAGATGGTTACGAATGCCTTTTGGGATAGCACCTGCACCTGAAATTTTCCAAATTAAAATGCAGAATATTCTACAAGATTTGAAAGGCATAGAAATTCTCGCAGATGACATAATAATATATGGTTGTGGAATAAATGATATCGAAGCGTTACAAGATCATAATAAAAATCTAGAAAATTTATTAATCAGATTGAGACAAGAAAATTGTAAATTAAATAAAGATAAGTTAAAACTATGTAGACAATCAGTAAGATATTATGGGCACATTTTAACCCCCGATGGTTTGAAAGCTGATGATAAAAAAATAAAAGCAATAAAGGAATATCCTGAGCCAAAAGATAAAAAAGAGCTTCATAGATTCCTTGGAATGATAACTTACCTAAGTCGATATATACCCAATTTAAGTAGTGAAGTTAGACAGTTAAGAATTTTACTTTCTGATAAGATAGAGTGGAAATGGACAGAGATCGAGAAAAGAGAATTCGAAAAGATCAAAGAAAAAGTAACTATATCTAACACTTTGAAGTATTTCGAAAGAGGAAAAACAATTACGATTGAATGTGATGCTAGCGCTTTTGGCCTTGGAGCAGCACTATATCAAGAAAACCGAGTAATTGCATTTGCTTCTCGAACTCTTACCAAAACAGAAAGCAATTATGCACAGATAGAAAAGGAATTACTATCAATAGTTTTCGCTTGTGTACGTTTTGATCAATTTATTATTGGTAACTCACAAACCATAATAAAGACGGATCATAAACCACTAGTCAATATTTTCAAGAAACCCCTACTAAGTACTCCAAAACGATTGCAAAGAATGCTAATGACTTTACAAAGATATAACTTTACGATTCAGTATGTAGCTGGAAAGGATAACATCGTAGCAGACGCGCTTTCAAGAGCACCTATAGAAAACGTGAGCTTTGAAAATAACGATGTAAATTTGTCCACAATATTGAAAATTACAGAAAAACAGTTGTATATAGATTTGGAAGAAACAGAACTTACCAAACAGGTCAGTATTTCAGAAGAAAGATTGGAAGAAATAAGAGAAGAAACGAAACAAGATAGTTGTTTGCAGAAAATTAAGAAATACATACTTAATGGTTGGCCAAACACAATCAGTATTCTTCCAGATGATGTAAAAAGATATAATCAATACAAACATGAATTATGTCTACAAAATGAAATAATATATAGAAATGACAGAATCCTAATTCCTTTTAATCTCAGAAAGAAGATTATAAACAAATTACATACCAGCCATAGTGGAATGGAAGCTACTCTTAAGTTAGCAAGAAAAAATATATTTTGGCCTGGCATGTCAAATGAAATACGTGACAAAATAAAAGAATGCTCAGTTTGCACACAATTATCCAGTTCTCAGTGTAAACCATCCATGCAATCACATGAGACTCCAGATTACCCATTCCAATATGTTTCCATGGATGTTTTTCAAGTCGAATATAACAAAAAACAAACATACTTTCTAGTAAGTGTTGATCATTATTCAGATTTTTATGAACTTGACATATTAAAAGATTTAAGCGCTGCAACAGTGATAAAAGTTTGTAAACAGAACTTTAGCCGTCATGGCATACCCCAAGTCATATGTACAGATAATGGTACAAACTTTGCCAACAAGGACTTTGCAAATTTTGCTAAAACATGGGACTTTAAACATGTTACCTCCTCACCACATTACCCCCAATCAAATGGCAAGGCAGAGGCATCTGTTAAAATAGCAAAAAAGCTAATACAAAAAAGTAACAAAAACAATGAAGATATATGGTATAACTTACTTCATCAGAGGAATATACCAAATAAAATTGAGTCAAGTCCTTCTCAAAGAATATTTTCAAGATTCACAAGAACATCGATTCCAACCGCGACAAAAAATCTTCAACCAAAAGTAGTGACAGGCGTTGCAGAGAAAATTGAAAGCAATAAAGAAAATAGCAAGTATTATTATGATAAAAAAGCAAAGCATCTACCTAATATATCAATCGGTCAAGAAGTAGTAGTTCAACTACAACCAGAACACACAAATAAATGGTCAGAAGGTAAGGTTGAACAACAATTAAGCGACAGATCATATATGGTCAATTGCAATGGAAAAACATACAGAAGAAATATAGTCCATATAAAGCCAATGTATTCAAAAAAAGAGGAAGAAAATAATGAAGCATCTCTACAAGAACATCAATCAACTCTACAGGAACTTCCTACAGTATCATCTACACAGCAGAAACAACATAGCAGCAACGTAGAAAGTGAAAGTGTAGTGCAACACTATAATGCACAAGAGCAGAGTATAAAAGATAAAAGTATGCGCGATAAAGAGAACAGTGAAAGTGTAAAAAAGCAGAGTATAAAAGTAAATCCGAAAAATGCATGCATTAATAATGAAAGTGAAAAAAGTGTAGAAAACAAAGAAATACAGGACAGACCTAAAAGAGAACATAAGTTACCCAGTAGATATAAAGACTATGTTTGTAATTAGATTTAAAAAAAAAAAAAAAATGTTTTTGTTTTGTTTAATTTAGGTTAATTTTTATGATACATAATGTAGAAAATGTTCTTGGTTTGTTTAATTCATGTTAATTTTTGTGTTACATAACAATGTTTAAATAAGTCATTTTTTAAAGAAAACGGCATGTTATAGAATGTATACTTTAAGTTAGACAACCATCACTACAACTCATGTCATTAGGAGTTGGCAACCCTGATAAGGAGGGCAGTCGAACACGAGTAGCCAAAATGGAAGCTTATTAAATGTTTACTATTAAGTTAAAGTGTTTGATTCATATTTGTGTATACAAATAAAACAGTTACTATGAGCGTTTATTGTTCCGCTTTACTTTATAATGGGCGTTTAAAAAATAAATACCTAATTGAATATTTTCTCCTAAGTACGGGCCTGCAGGTACACCAGTACAGTGTAAAATTATTTTAAGCCGAATAAACAAGAAATAGGTAAATGAGGCCAAGTGAATTTTTGAAATTGTTAAAGAAAAAATGAGTTTCATAATATGTTTTTCCTAAAATAGATGAAAATTTTACTTTCAATATCAAAATTTTCCCATTCGATTCGGTGGCGGGAAAACAACAACAACTTGTTTCAATTCAGTTTTTCCCCTCTATTCAAATCTAAAATGGAAATATTAAAATTGTGATATACAGGGTGTTGTTTTGATATTTTTAATATGTTTCAATTTTTTCTGAAGCCGAACCTGGATTTTTAGATCTCCCAATATTTCAGTACATTATTCGTGAGAAGTGTAAGCTGTATGCCAAAAATGGAAAAGATATACTAAGTGATTCAAAAGTTCTGGCCAAATGAATAATTATGCATAATTGATAAAACACCCTGTAACTCGGTTATGGAAGCCAAGACACCCATTATATATGGGTTATTTAGAATCGCCTTTGTGACCTCTACTTTCCTTTAAAGTATTTCCGTTTACCAACGGGACACCCTGTATAATAATAAATAAAAACTACAGAAAAGATGTAAAAGACACAAGAGTCAAAAGAGGGGCCGAATTGTATACAGATCACTTCCTAGTAATGTCACAAATTAAAGTACCGACAGAGGGAAAAGAAAATAAAGGAGCAAGTGAAACAACGCACCAGAAGAATATTAACACAATAAAAACCTACAAACTAAGAGAAAAAGAAATAGCAATAATATATACAGAAGAAACAGAAAAAGTAATGACAAGAATTGTTGAAAATACAGATGGATATACGGTAGAGGAGCTGTGGCAATTATTTAAAGAAGCAATAATAAAAGTAGCCAGAACAACATGCGGAATAACCATTGTTAATAAAAATAAAAAGAAAACAAATTGGTGGAATGATGAAATAAAAATCGAAATTAAAGTAAAAAAGAATAAATGGAAAAAATACCTTCAAAATAGGAGCACTGAGAATTATGCAGCATGCAGAAGGTTAAAGAAATGGTAGAAAAGGCAAACCAAAAATCATGGGTAGAGTTCGGAGAGAAAATAGAACAAGACATATTCGGAAACCAGAAACTATTTTATAGAACATTGAAAGTACTTAGAAAAGGTAAAAAAAACCAAGGAAGTTATTTGTTATCTAAAGAAGACAAACTATTAACAGGAAATAGAGATATATTATCAAGATGGAGAGAACACTTCAAGTACATATTGAACACACAACAAACAGGGGTCAATGTTATGGAAGAAGAAGTTAAAGAAACAGAAGACGCACTGAACGGGCAAGAAGATGAAGTAAGGGAAGCAATAAAACTGTTAAAAAGAGGAAAAGCTGCAGGACATGACGGGATAACTTCGGAAATGTTACAGAACTTGGGTAGCAAGGGAATTGAGAGAGTAACAAAACTAATTAACAAAATTTCAAAGGAATGCTGTATACCCAAAGACTGGGAAATAGGAATAATACTGCCGATACATAAAAAGGGTAATAACCGTGTTTGCAATAATTATAGAGGGATCACGTTCTTAAGTATTGTTTCTAAAGTATACGAAAGATTAAAAATAATAATATAACCCCAAATGGAAGAGGCGCAAAGTGGTTTTAGGAAAGGAAGAGGTATACAAGACCACATATTTATTATAAAACAAATGATTGAAAAGAATTACGTGAACAACATATACGTAGCCTTCATAGACCTGTAAAAGGCATTCGACAGCGTGCCAAGGAAAACAATTTGGAATAGCCTGAAACAAAGAGGAGTTAATACTGTACTAAAGAAAAATATAGAAAGTATCTACAAGTACACGAGAAACTATATAAGAACAAATAATGAGCACTCCGAATAATTCAACACCCACGAAGGATTAAGACAAGGAGGAGTACTTAGCCCAACGCTCTTTAACGTGGTACTTGATAATGTGATTAAAGAAGTAAAACTTAACACCAAAAAACTACAAGTGGGATACAGAAATATGGAACCTATATACCTATCAGAGTGTGCCTTCGCAGACGATTTGATGATATGTGCTAAAAATGTGAACGACTTAAACAAAACTTAGAAGCATGGAATATATAGCACTCGATAAAAGAAATTTAAAAATAAATTTAGACAAAACTGTATTACTCCTTAAACAACGCATTTATTAGGAAAAAAGAAGTATCTAAAAAGATAAAAATGACAGTATATAAGACAATATTCCGACCGATATCGACCTATGGAAGCGAAAGTTGGACACTCACAAAACAGCAAAAGACCTGTTAACATCACTAGGAAAGACAAAATAAGAAACGACACAGTGAGGCAAGAATTAGAAGTCGAGCCATTAATAATACACATATAAAGACAACAACTGCGATGGTTCGGACACCTAGTTAGAATGGAAAGTAGCAGACAAACCAAAAGAATCTGGCAAGCAAAAGCGTCTCAAAAGAGGACCAGAGGTAGACCTAAGAAAACTTGGAATGACGCCATAGCTGAAAACTTAAAGAGAAACAAAAGCTGGACAGTAGCGAGAAGATTAGCACAAAACAAGAAAGAGTGGGCAAAATTTGTATATAGTTAAATTATACCACCTTACCACCTTCGGGTACACTAATGTTTTCGATTATATATATTGTAACGGTCAAACAAGGTGTAAACGAATGAAATGCCTAACTTTTAAATAACCATTTATTTCAATCTGAACCAACATTATACAGAACGTGTTTAATTAAATACAATTTCAAATCAATCTTGAAATAGCAATTAATTCATAAAATGTTAAATTTCTGAAGGTTAAAATTAACACAGTAACTCCATAAGAAACTTGCATCGACGATTTTAAGACAATTACAAATATTTTGGCAAATAATAAAATAGTAAAAATCAAAACTGAATAGTCTCAGACAAGTCAATCTTGAAATAGCAATTAATTCATAAAATGTTAAATTTCTGAAGGTTAAAATTAACACAGTAACTCCATAAGAAACTTGCATCGACGATTTTAAGACAATTACAAATATTTTGGCAAATAATAAAATAGTAAAAATCAAAACTGAATAGTCTCAGACAAGTCTGCAATCGTCACATCTAAGTAAAAGTTATTATTTTAAATACTCCTAACCTCAAAATGAAATATTCAAATTTAAAAATCATTAATCTAAATTTAGGGGAAAGTCAATGAAAATTAGAAAACAAAGCGTGGGAATTGCTAAAATCATAATATTATTGTAAAATAAACAATAATAATAGAGTTTAACAGAATTATAACTTCAATAATAACGAAAACAGAAAAACCTTCATGTATTTTTAATACTAGTCAAAATAGCAAATAATTTACACCAAAATCATTCTTTTTATCTAAGGAATGATTTGGTAATGGTTGAAAGATGTATAAAAGTAATTTTTTTATATTATAATAATTTATTTAAGAATTGACATAAGTTCATAAAAACCAAATTTCGCGAGAAAGCGAGGCTTTTGCTAAAAAAACCACCGAAGTATCCACATCAATACTCGTTACGTAAACAAATGAAAATCTATGTCAAAGCCATTGTAGATCGATGAAATAACTGTAGAAATTTACCAGTCAATTTCTAAAGTGAGGTTAGAATTAATTTTTCATCTGAAGATTTTTGGAATTTGAATAAAATAGACTTTCCAATCAACATTTCATCATCCTGTTCTGAGGTAAATCCAGTTCCTGAAACTTTTCCTGAATTTGTATCCAGTTAATGTATCCTGTAGAACATAATCCCGTATTCCTGATTGAAACCTGGTATCACACTTGGACCACAACGTCGATTTGCAAACAAGCAACTAAAGTTTGCTAATAAAAGAATTCAGAAAGTATTAAAGGTACCTTTTCATTTTCTTAAATATCGATATTTAAAACTTTAAAACAAACAATAAGGCCAGAGTACTCAACTAATTTAACCTATATTTTTAATTTAGAATAATAAAAACAGAACACCGTAAGAAAGAAGCTTACCTACATAATAAATAACAACTATAAAATTTTGAAAGATAATAATAATAAACATTACACTTACCTTTTTCTGTTTTAAAATATTTCACACTGCAATCGCAAACTTTGATTTGTTTTTTTATTTTGATTGTGAATAACTGCACACATATTTTTCTTCTAACTGTGTCGTTATTATTGGAGGTTAAAACTCTAAAAGTCGATTTACTGAAGCACACCTAAGGTTCAAGGTTTTTTATGCTTCCGGCTGAAGTGAAAAAGGCCACCCCACAAAAATAAACACGTTCTGGCTAAGATTACGTCAGAAGGTAAAATTAATCTTAAGAAAGTTACTTACTCGCAAAATAAATTAAACAAGTACAAAGATAAAAAAATTAGTTATTTCACACACGCGACGTTTCGGTAAGTAACAATATACAGGGTGGTCCTTAAGTAATTGTACATAGAAGTATGGTAGATTCCTCATGTTAAAATATTGCGATTTGACCCAACTTCCTCTAATAAAATGTTGCTAATAAGGAATATACAGGGCGTTAAAGGTTAAATTTTAAGATTTATTTTTTGCAATAACTTTGGCGTTTTTGGATATTTATACATAAAAATTTGGAACTGGTGATTTTTGGGCACGAGAAATCAGAATCTGGTACCTACTTCGATGTAGTTTATAGAGGGCGCTAGTTATGCCACATTTGTGGCATAAATGTGCGATAAACTTTTTTGCTCTTTAAGTTAGCGCTATTTTTGTAAAAGAATATTAAAGCTACGTTATTTTAGTAGAAAAATAGCATACTTGTTATTAACCTTAAAACTTAACGGTTTACGAGATAATCGCAATTTAGGGATCAGCTGCATGATTACACTGGTAGGCAAAAAAATTTTTTTTTTCTGGTCCTGACACTATTCTTGCTGATTCTTATGTAAAATGATCTCCTGAATCCGAATATGACCTCAGTTTCCCCCCACCACCCACTGTTTTTTTTTAATTCCTGCAAATTATCGAAAAGCGATAAAAATAGGTGGGAGTGGGCACTCCCCGAAAACGGTGAGTGATGGGGGAAAACTAAGGTCATATTCTGATTCAGGAGGTCATTTTACATAAGAATCAGCAAGAATGGTGTCAGAGCCAGAAAAAAATTTTTTTTGCCTACCACTATTATAACCGTGCAGCTGATCCCTAAAATGCGATTATCTCGTAAACTGTTAAATTTTAAGGTTAATAACAAGTATGCTTGTTTTCTACCAAAATAACGTGGATTTAATATTCTTTTACAAAAATAGCGCTAACTTAAAGAGCAAAAAAGTTTATCGCACATTTATGCCTCAAATGTGGCATAATTAGCGCCCTCTACAAATTATATCGAAGTAGGTACCAGATTCTGATTTCTCGTGCCTAAAAACCCCCCGTTCCAAAATTTTTTGTATAAATATCCAAAAACGGTAAAGTTATTGCAAAAAATAAATTTTAAAATTTAACCTTTAACACCCTGTATATTCCTTATTAGCAACATTTTATTAGAGCAAGTTGGGTTAAATCGTAATATTTTAAAGTGAGGAATCTACCATACTTCTATGTACAATTACTTAAGGATCACCCTGTATATAATATGAGCACCACTGACCTTATTTCTTATCTGACCTCATTATTTTGTACATCGTTAATCTGATCACACCTGATCTTATCTGACCTCACCTGATCTGTTACATTCTGGCTGATTCAGACGTCCATTGGATATTGGTTATTTTTCAATAACCGCAATAATCATGGCGGTTTCCTAATCAGGTGCACATTAAAAGTTGAAACACAACTGACATTCGTTCTTTCTGAAGAACAGTTCAAAAAACCAATAGCCCTATTCAGAAAATCATTTTTAAGCAAGAACAGAATATTGGATTTTAAAATAGTGCTCAGGCTACTATTTTGAGTATTGGTTATTTGAATTTCTTCTGTTACACATTTGTTTTATTGTGTCAGAAGAATAATAATTGATATTTGTGAGTGAAATTTTTACTTTTCCGCCCTCCACTATACCATAGAGAAAAAGTAATGTAATCGTGCAAAAAAGTCCAAAAAATATTTTCTTTGCGTTCCTTCCCTATTTGACCTGAAAAACACGAAAAAATACGTATGGAATGTTGTAATTGTTTACTTTGTTAGTATGTACTATGTCCTAATTAATTTAATCTCGTCAGCCTATGATTTTATATCTGTTGTTATATTAAATAGTTATGTCAAAGTATTGTATACTGTCAGAATAAAAAAAATCTGTTGTGTCGCCACAAGACTTTCCCGGCAGTTATAAAATAAAAATTAAATAATTAATTTGGTCTTAAAATTCCCAAAAAAAATTCGTTTCGAATTATTTTAAAGTAAAAATGACCTTTGAAATATAAAAGGAAAAACATTTCACTTATCAAAAAAAGTAAAACAATTTTCATCTTCTGCCAAGCTATTTTGGAAATTATTCGCATTTGATCAAACTTACTTTAATAGGGAGGTTTTAAGCCACAACTTGAGCGTCATACGTTATATCCCTTTATCCGCTAATAGGGAGGTTTTAAGCCACAACTTGAGCGTCATACGTTATATCCCTTTATCCGCTATTAAAGTAAACACCTACCAGTTGTAGAGACTACAGAACCAAAAATAAAACATTTTAAACAAATGCTAGAACAAAGAAATTATAAATATAAAAAATATTATAACAAAAATGTAAGGAGGAGGGGGATAAAGTTGTTTACAGGAAAGACAAAGAATGGCGGCCTGCGACTGTGGTAGCTAAATGTGAGGCACCTAGATCATACATAATTGATACAGGATCACAAACTCTGAGAAAAAATAAATTTCACTTAAGAAAGTCACAGACTAATAGAGAACTTGATAATAATGTAGACTTAAACTATAATGGTGAAGATCAGGAACAGAGTAATGGTAGTTTTATGGACTCTAGGTCAAACAGTATTGATAAGTCAGAAGAGAAGTGCCCTGATTTAAATGAGGCAACTCTGAGCAGCCAGCGGCCTCAGAGATCAATAAAAGTACCATCCAAATATAATGAGTTTATTTTATATTAGTTTTTATTTTTATACTAGTTAAAGTTGTGTATACTACAATGAATGATTTTTATATTAGTTTTTATTTTTGTATTAGTTTAAAGTTGTGTATAGTAACTTACAGTTACTATTTACTGATTTAATTTATTTTGATTTAAATGCAAAGGGGAAGATGTCATAAGATAGGCAACACACTCTACATGTAGTACGGGGTGTTGCCATCGATGACTTTAGAGGCAGTTCATAGTTAGACTTAGCACGTAAGACATGTGTTTGTATTACAAGAATTATATTAAAATAAACAAGTATAGAGCTAACTGAATGTTTATTTATAATACATTAAACATTACGACACTCTTAAAATCTCCTTCCAGGCAGCTTGGATGTAGTACACCAAAACATGTTATGCAAACAAAGTTTTTAAATTCAAGTTGTTTGTGACATTTAAAAAAGGACATTTTATTTATTAGGTATGCCACTGCACTCGATTTAAGATGTTATCACTTTTAGCTTTTAAATTGGTCAGTAAATCAGTAGGTACCAGCTTTAATAAATCAGAAACTTTGCAATTTTCAGCTTTCCTATGAAAAGCATGTTTTTAAAAATATCATATTTGAGTTCACCATGTTTTTAGCCACATTTTGATATTTGAGTCAACATTTTTATTATAGTTTTTACTATTGAAAATGTATATTATTATCGCACAGTAGAACTCGTGTCGACCGAAACCGGTTTTTTCAAGTCAGACATTATCTATTCATCGATGCAACAGTAAAGAGAAGTTAATATTACACCTAAGTCAGAATATAGAGAGAATAAAAGCAAAAATAAAATAAATACAAAGTTTATTTTTTAAACGAGCCTTAATAATTTTTCCAAATTTTTGTTACATTTCAAATGTGAATTAGTAAATGTTTCTTTAACTGTACTTTCCGAATAAATGAATTTTTACAAATGTTGCACTTGAAATTCTTCTCTCGTGTATGAACTAGTAAATGTGTCATCAGAGTGGACTTCTGAATAAATGATTTATCACAAAAGTTGCACTTGAAATTCTTCTCTCGTGTGTGAATTAGTAAATGTGTCTTTAAGTCGCCTTTCAGAGTAAATGATTTTTTACAAACGTTGCACTTGAAATTCTTCTCTCCTGTGTGAATTAGTAAATGTGTCATTAGATTGGACTTTTGAATAAATGATTTTTCGCAAATGTTGCATTTAAATTTCCTTTCACTTGAATGAATCGGCAAATGTTTATTTAGATTGCACTTATGAGTAAATGATTTATCACAAATGTTGCACTTAAAATTTTTCTCACCTCTATGAATTAGTAAATGTTCATTTAGATAGCGCTTCTGATTAAATGATTTTTCGCAAATGCTGCATTTAAATTTCTTTTCGCTTGAATGAATCAGCAAATGATTATATAGAGTGCTCCTATGAGTAAATGATTTATCACAAATGTTGCACTTAATATTTTTCTCTCCTGTGTGAATTTTACATCTGAATTCCTTTTCAATCTTGGTGTTATCATCTAAACATTGCTCATTTTCATTCTTAATATGAATTTCTTCTTGTTCAATTTTGAATTGAATTTGTTCTTGTTTGACGCTCCCTAAAATTTCAGTCTTAGATTAGGTTCAATTTATATTTGGTTTAGAGAAATATATTTTATTCACAATGAGTCAGCAATGTCATTTTCATAGAGGTTCGAAAGTAGGACTTTTCTAACTTCTAACTCATTGTTATTAATGTCAGAATTTTATTGTTGTTGTATAATTCTGATTGTGAATAAAATAGTATAGAAACCTCGGTGGAAATGTCATTCCTATCGCTCAAATGTAATGCCATATTTTCCACCCGGTTTGTAATAGTAAAACTTTGACAATGACCTTTATCGTCCTCTTCAAAAGTTAAACATACACAACTTTCATGCTTAATACGTATTTCTTCTTCAATTTTTAAATTCTCCAAAATTTCATCCTTGTATTTAGGTTCAATTTTTACTTGGTCTTGTCGAGACATCATTTCTCTTCATCAACAGCTCAAAAATAACTAAACGTAGAGGGCGTAGACAGTGTTGCCAGAGTAACAAAATAGAAAGTCGCAATCGATCAGTATGAAAAGTCGTTACTTTGTCGCTACAGTTTTTTGACATGTTGGGGTCAAGAAAAATTTGTTTTTGTGGAACAAAGCAAAATAAACTTTATTATAGGAACACAAAGTACAAAAAAATTAAGAAAGAATTTGTTCTAATCTGATTCACTGTAACCCTCAATATTCGCTTCTCGTCCTAACTGATACGCCCTCTGGTGAAAACTGCGAAAACTGAGCTAAGGAGTAGTTTTGACATTTTGGGTTATTTCTTTAGCGTTGTTAAGTAATTTTCATAGTGTTTTTGTCTTGTTTTTACAAATAATTTTGATTTGTTGATCTTTTTTATAATGAGTAATCATTATTGTTGTGTACCTAAGTGTTCATCATGGGGAAAAAGAAACCCTGAACTAAGTTTTCATTCGATTCCAAAAGCAGGAACGTCCAAAGTTTTTTTTGAAACCAAACTTGGCAATAGAAAATTAGTAGATAGGATCACAACATTAAAAATTGGCAAGAAAGTTTCAAATACCATGAGTGTGTTCTCTACATTTTACTGAAAGTGATTTTATTCAAAAAGGTATGGTAAAAATATTTAATTATTATTTACCACTTTGCTTTGATTTATTATTTACAGTTAGAGTAAAACAAAGAACATTAAAGCCTCATGCTATAACTTTACAAGAACATAAGAATTTCTCCACTTTTACAGTGTTAGAAATAGATAATTTCCCAGTAATTTCATGTGGATTATATTCCAATGCACTCGTTTGTAAACACAAACCATATATTTCTATCCACTCATAAGTTTCTATGGTCTTTCCCGCTAAAATAAGATGTCCTGCATTCAGGACATTTTCACCTTCAACTACAGATTTAGAATTAGCCGATCCGCCCAAATAGTTCATGTACTCTAAAATGCTTAACTTCATTTCTAAAAAATAATGGAAACAATAATTTGAGACTAAAATGTATTTGAGTAAAACTCCTGACTACTACTCACCTAAATACAATTGGAAATATCACACTTTTAAAGATATAAAATAAATGTTTATGTATAGTTTATAAAATAAAATGAATGTCACACTAAACACTAGACAAAAACAATACACAATTTACACCTAGAAATAATTCAAAAAAACAAAACTGATACCAAATAAACAACTTAAATACACATGAAATATCCCATAAGAAAGCACGAAGTAAACAAACTACTACTCCTTAGCACAGTTCCAATTTCACCGCATGAGCGCTGCAATCTTAATCCGAGTTACCTATCTCAATAACTTAGATCATATATGCTACGCTAGATACGGTACTCAGGTTATTTTTTTTTTGAAGACCAGGTGCGAGTTTAGAGTACTAATCTTAGATCATATATGCTTCGCTAGATATGGCATCCTATAGTCATTGTATATAGATTATATAGTAGTATCGAGCTCTAGTTAAAAGTGTCTGATGCAGTCTCGAGCGGCATCTATTGACGTTCTATATGAAGTTATCAATTTTTAATGCCGTACAGATACTCCCTCTATATCTTCTTTCACATGGCCTTTACCAAGTAGTTCCTTCAGCTATTAAAGTTGCTGTCTGTAATATTGCAGTTACGTATTTAATAATAAACATCTGTTGAACAGATATTACATTTTCAAAATTCAGTCAGGATTTTCTACAAAACTGTGTGATTAGTCATCTTTATTTACTAATAAGGATAAAATTTATGATATGATGTGCTATATCAATTCTGTTTAGAATTTTGAGCATCATATGATTATTTATATAAATTAGAAATTATTATTTTTTAAATAAAGATAAAAATACACTTTATAATGTACATGGGCGGATCCAGACGATTTTCAAGAGGGGGTCCCCAGAAATTTTATTAAATATAAAGTACTTGAAAACTTCTTTTTGGGCTATTTTAAACGAAGAAATTTACATTTTCTCCCAATGTAACATGAAAACCATTTTATTCCAATACGATACATTTGTATATTTATTTTAATTAATAAACATCTTTATACAATTTTATAATAGCCCAGTTGCCAGAGCCACATTTACTCAAAAATCTCACATAAAATGTGATATCGCTGAAACTAGGCTCTTAGTACTTTATTGGGTGTAGAAAACGTTAAAAAAAATGCTTAAGTTTACAATTTCGAAAACAAAATCGAAAATTTGATTTTTGCGTTATCTAATATCTCGAAAAATAAAAAAATCGAGAAACCAACAGCACCACGTGTGAAACAGCGGAAAATTTTACTCAAATTTATATTATAAGTTATTTATAACTATAAAAAATTATTAAATATAAGAAAAAGCGTATTCTAAAAATACAAAAATACAAAAAAAAAACAAAAGTACCTTTGCCTAAAATGTAAAAAAAGAATTTTATTCTCAGGAATAAGCTATTAGTTTTTAACTTTTTTTTTGGTCATGATAATTTGACCGGAAGTTATAATTTCTAAAATTCTCACTTCGCAACTCTTAAAAGTGTGCTTTTAAAATTGTACTAGTATAATATGAAATGTGCACTTGAAAAAAAATGAGCACTGATAAAGTTAACTATACAAAAGTTTTACATTTTTTAATTATCTACAAATGTTACATTAAACTTTTTTCGATAGGATGCATGTTTCAGCCACAAATCGTAAAAACCAATATCCAACCCTCAAGTTGTATATTTAGCTACCCCTATCCCCTTCCAGAACTTTTAATTTGTCCAATTTATTTTTTTTAATTTACTTATAATTTTCCCTACATTTTCGACCATCCACATACTGCTAAGAATTTTTTTATGAATTCGGGTAGGTACTTAAAATCGGTTTGGGGGCATCAGATTCTGGTGACCTTCAATTAACAACGCAAATCTATTCAAAACTATTTATTAACCCTATAAACAGGAAAATTCCACTGAAACTCAGGTTGTCTTGGTGTGTCTAGAGTTTCTGATGACAGCGTTGCCAAACTTTGGTGGATTACTCACAACTTTAAAATATCAATAGCAAGACAGTTTTTTTTAATATAATAAACTAATATCTGTCTAACCAGCATCAGATAAAATAGATTAAAGTTGTTTAGTATCAAACAACAACATATAATAATTTATTAATTTTACCAGAAAATAAAATACTAATAAATAAAAAATAAATTATTTTATACTTTTAAAATTAACTAAAACAATCATATAATATCCATATTATAAACAAGAAACCAAACTATTGCAAAAAATATACTTTAAGAAAACAATATTTCGATTTAACTCTCTAGTCTTATTGCTTTTTATTCCAAATTTTAATTTTAAAAGTTAAACGGATTTAATAAATTATCAGATTAGAATTTTTCATAATTACCATTATCGATAGTATAGACCTTTTGATTACAATTCACAATTGCCATTTACTCACAAAATGACTTACAGACTAGTAAAATATTCACAAATTGGCAACCCTGGTTTCTCGGGAGATAATTAAATATTTTGGGCCTTCAATTTCATATGTCTTCCAATTCCCTTTCGTTGTAACTAAATAACACATTAACAAAAGACAAGCAGAAATAAAAAAGAAGATTTCAAATTATAATTTCACTCAAGCAACGACATGACCTAAAGACATGACTTGTGTCCACTTGGAGTGCTGCCATCTCCAGTGCGTTCACATAATCCTACTGATAAAAGTCCGTAAGGCGATACTACTATATAATTTATATACAATGCTATAGTGTTTGTTTGGCTCTAGAGGGATAAAGACGAGAGGGGGTGAAGGGGTAATAGCGTACCATGATACAGTGGCGTACCATTCGAAATATTTTAGTACAGTGTAAAGCCGGTCCCAGACAATCGGCGAATATGGTAATCGCGAGTTGTGTGGGACCATACACTCGCACATAGTGTATTGTATATTGTATGTATTACACAACTCGCGACTACCGTATTCGCCGATTGTCTGGGACCGGCTTAATATATTGTCATATTTATTGAGACGAGCACAACTTTGAAGCGACACCACCGGTATTAATTTGAACCTTCACGAAAAGCATAATTTTGTTTGTTTACCTGTAAGTCGAACATGTGTTTTGATTTTGTGCTTCGTGTATTTTGCTGTTATTTGTTAGTTAAACGTTAAAAATGCCCAATAACAATAATACAAACTATTGCGTTTATGGGTATACCTCTAGGAAATCTAAAAATTCGGAATTACACTTCCGTTATGATCCACCCAAGAAGCAACAAAAAAGGTGTCACGGAGGAAGTTGATCGTCGTAAATTCCGGGAAAAGTGTAATCAATTTTAAATCTGAAGATTATATTACAAAATCAGGTAAGATAACGATTAGCATTTCTGAGATTATTTCTTGATTACTACTGAAATATTTTTAGGAATTATTTCAAACAAAATAGCATCCAAGTAGTGCAAAAAGTGTGTGCCATCACAGCATTTGCCCAGTAAGCCACTTGATGTTAAAACCATTAAATGTGCAAGGAATGATGGTTAGTTAGAAGACAGCAAAGTGATGCCTATAAACTAAGTAAAGTTGTCCTTACAAACTGTCGAAACTGTACAGTTGTACTTTTATATATGTAAACTTAAAATCTAGTTAGGTGTGCACATCATTGCTGATATTTCAACTTATCATTTTTCTAAAGGTAATATTCAGTAAAATAAAACCTTTGTCACATCATAATAATTTTAAAAATACCATTATTATGTTCCCCTCTTGTACAACACCTGTTTTCAATTATTATACAATTAGTAATGAATTATTATAATAAAATGTTAAATACTACAAAAACTGAATAATTCAAAGTTAGCTTTGAACTTATGTTAAAATAAAGGATTAAAAAATATACATTGTGTTTATTTTGAAAAAAACAAAGTAGATAAACAAAACAAAAAGTTTTGCAACAGATACATTTGATGGCCTATGAAGTGTTTTAAGCCAAGAAAAAATTTTCTTAATTTTTTATATTTTAATTTGAAATTGATTTAAAAAAATAATTTTGAAACAACGAATAGGATATATTTTACCATAAATCAATCAAAAGTAGGTTCTTAGAAATCATTTTTTATTTAAATCACTTTTACAATTACAATTATTATCCTGAAAAAATTGAAATAAAATTTATCAGCAGAAAACTGTTGTATGTTTCTTTGGCATATGATTTAGCTCCCTTCCAATATCATTCTATATTAGTAGAGGTGAAGATGATAATACCTCTAGGCTATATTCATCCTGAAACACAAAAAAAGCACACAGAAACAGAAGTAAACAATAAATTTCTGAAAAACGTAAGATATGCTAAATAAATAACCTCAATTTTAGAATAACGTCACAAAAAACAGGTTCAATTGAGTCTAAATACTTACATGTACAGGTATATTATAGTAATTTCCAAATCAAAAACCTCAAACAATCACAAAAAGTTTTAAAATACTACAAATAAACCATTCACTCATTGTAACTTAAGAGGGGCATCGCGACAGGTATGCCAAACTACAAACACCAAAAATCCCCATTTTTATCTTTATCTTTTATCACTGTCTTTCTGCAATAATGAAGAGAGATAGATATCTTAAGACTTCAGTGAATCTCCTGTATCCTAGGTGGCGCTGCTAGTATTAAAATATAATATATTATTTGGGATATCTAAGGAATCTGAGAGAATAAATTTTCTTTATTTTCACGATTGGCCTTGTCGCAGAGAGCGCTAATAATCCATTTGTCATGAGTTCGATACCTGCTTCAGCCTCGACAGAAATTTTATTTTTTATTTTTAGGAAATTTCATTTTTTTGTTTACTATTTTTTTCTAGCATCAAAATAGAGTTTATATTTTATTAATTTAATTAATTTTCAATTATTTTCGTATAAATCCGTTTACTTTAATACAAATAGCGCTGCCACGCAACTAATCTCATTAAATACATCAGATAGGAATGGAGCTCGGAAAATAATATTTCTAACATAAAAAAAATATTTAAACATCAATGGATTCATACGAAAATTGAGAATTATATAAATGTATAATCTTTAAGGTGAAGCAAGAATTTTTTTAAAAAATGAATTAATAAATAATTGGCGGCCCCAAATGCAAAATGTTTTTATCAATATCTATTTGTTTAAACAATTGCAGAATACATGAGTTATCGACACAAAAAACTGCGTTCTATGAACAAAATGCAACATTGTAACCACAATAAATTATCTGCAAGTCCTTTTATAAAAAAAATTGTTAATGTTGGAGCATTAATTTGTATAGCCATCTTAGGTATGGTATTCCAATCTGGGGAGCAGCTGCGCGTATCCACATAAATCCTTTAGAAATTATTCAAAAAAGATTCTTAAAAATAATCATGTCAAAACCTTTTAGGTATCCTACGGATGATCTGTATAGGATATCAGAAATTATGGACTTACGCCAATTATTCTATTATAATATATGTCTAAAATATCATTATAGTAATAACAAGGGACCTTACCCTGACCATCAGTACCATACTAGACAGAAGGAACTTCATACCTATCAATTTGTAAAACGGTCATTATCACAAAAAGCATTTTCGTACATTGGAACCAAATTGTATAACTCACTCCCTAGAACATTAAAATTAATACATAATAAATATAATTTTAAAATCCATTTAAAAGAATTTTTAAGAAATAGTAATAGAACCATGATTATAAATTTAATAGAAACTCGGTAATAATCTAATCTATTCACACATTTAATTATTACTTTCACTCACCTCTCCAGTTTCACTATAAAAACGATTTTTTCTCTAGCATCAATCCTCAGAATGATCCCAAAAAACACTAATGATTCAAAGTATTCAACACAGTTCTAGTTTTAGTTAGATGTATTTATTTAATTATAGTATTTGCATGCTTTTATATTCTATATATATATATTTTTTTTTTTTCGAAACAAGTGTTCTCACTTATCGATTTTTACTTTATTTATGCACTTAACTTCATGTACCGTCATATATATATTTGTTATTATTAGTATTATTGTATTGTAAACATAAATAAAGTCTATTATTATTATTATTATTATTATTATATAACAATTGAACGGTTACAGATAAAAAATCGCTGCAAGTCTTAAACCATGGGTTATGATAAATTGTTCATGTTTCATCCCTTGAAATTTTTTTTGTCCGTGTCACCATTTTCGTTAAGAAGTCCATAAAATAGGGTTGAAAAATTAAAATGCTCACAAACGATCGCTTTTAACAATGAAGACGGCTATTTATAAATTTTTTAATGTCACCATTGTATTCAGTGTGATTTTTCATATAAGAATAATATACAACAATAAACCTACTTTAAAATTTTACCCAAAAAACCAGTGACACGTATTTAGTATCCATACTAAACTTTATACTTTATTTATTTACCGCAGCATCAGAACAGTGTCGAAAATACCTACCTAGATATTTCTTTATTATCAATATACGATATGAATTTATATGAAACGCGTTTTTATATTACATTCCAAAATATTTTAAATGGAAAATATAATATGTACATTTATTTTAAAAAAGTTTTTTAGTCATTGATAATTTACGGCAACATTGGTGTGTTTTTTCATTTCAGTTGTTAGTTTTTTGCCTGTTTGTCTTTGTTTTCGCCCTGTCTGCTCTCTAATTCTGAAATAAAATAAGATATCACTACTAATTTTAATGATTAGACAAAGAGCGGCAGCAGTTCTTATTGTGTCTTCGAGCGGGGATTCTTTGAAAATGTTTGCAACTAATGTTTTGTGATTTTGGCGGTTTTTCCATCCGTTTTGTGACGTGATTTTACAATTTAGTTATTAGTCGTGATTTGGTTGGTCTCTGATTGAGCAGGTCACGCTAACGCATATTGCATTTTTCCTTTTATCTCCGTTAGAGCTATATTATTACGGTACAAAAGTGGTGTGAAACGGACACAACAGTATTTTTACAAATCTAAGTAAGTCTCTACCCGAATGAAAAAATTGCAGTATATTTAATTTTTTTTATCTTTCAGAGTTCAGTACTCAAAATTAATGTTTGAAAATCTCATTGAAATATAAATAATAGCAATGGTGACCTTTACAAATCTAAGTAAGTCTCTACCCGAATGAAAAAATTGCAGAATATTTAATTTTTTTTATCTTTCAGAGTGCAGTATCCAAAATTAATGTTTGAAAAGCTCATTGAAATATAAATAATAACAATCCCATTAAATATTAATAGTAATTGTGACCCTTAGATACCTAAGTAAGTACATTCAAATAGAAAATAGTTTTTTTTATTCTTTTATCTTTTAGAATGCAGTCTATAAAATTGAAGTTGAAGCCCATTAAATATTAATAGTAATTGTGACCTTTACATAAACTCATTTCTTTAATGTTAACTTTATTGTAAATCATTAAATATTATAAAATCATTTTTGTAAGAAAATAAATTGAATAATTAATAATTATTTCTTTATTTAAAAGTACCTAATTACAGTTATTCACTAAAACAAAAACAAAACAATACACTATGAAAAAACTGCATTGCTTTTTAGCAATGGACAAAAGACAAAATAGCAAATATAATGTGTAACAAACCTACATCAAGAGTCCCATGGACGGGTTAATATGTGAGACATACTGTAAATATTAATTTCTGCAAATGTCTGTGATTCCCAACTATGCAGACACTATTTTGAATGCACGAATAAAAATCACAAAAAACTGTTATAGTTGAATTGCACATTCTCCATATTACTAATCACTAATTTTTAACACTGACGACTTTCTTCGAATATGCATAAAAATTGAAGATTTTTTGAACAGCCTCTCGAGAATGGAATTTTTGTTCGTGGAAATATTTTTACCCGTTATAGCTTACACCTTGGAATAGGACATCTCCATTTTTCAACAAATTTTAAAGAATAATAAACATATTAATCATTTAGTGGAAGGTGTGCTTTTGACAATTTGTGATCACCAATTTTAAAGTGAAACATGCCCTACATGAGGTATACGGCATTAATTGAAATACTTTAAACTGAAGAACTGGTTTTAGTTAATACTAATTTACTCATTAAAAAAAATTGCAAAACACACGAATAAATAATAAATTAACCAACATAACCTAAAATGTCAGTTCTAAACATCTAAACTTTCTTTATTCGTATTCGTAAAACTGGTTGCATACATCGTTCAAAATACAACCAAAAAGCGCCACTGTCTCAAAGTGTGAGGCGGAAAACGCCTGAACTATGGAAAGAGAAAATCTTACTGGGATATAGGCAACTTACATAAAAAAATTTTTTCTGGAGAGTTAATCTCAAAAATTATAAAGTTTTGCGAATTGGTATTCTCGGAAATTAATTCTGTATCCTTCATTTAGGACATCTCCTTTTCACGTTAAAATTGGTGATCACAAATTGTCAAAACTGTCAAAAACACACCTCCACTAAATGGCTGATATCTTTTTTATTAATCCTTAAAATTAACTCAAAAAAGGAGATGTCCTATTCCAAGGTATAAGCTATAACGGGTATAAATATTTCAACAAACAAAAATTCCGTTCTCGAGATTAACTCTCCAAAAAATCGTCAAATTTTTATGCATATTCAGTATTGCCAACTGAAAACGAGGTCGGCAGTGGCAAGGCCCCTCTTAATGCACTATTTACCAAAAATTACGCGTTTCGTGTGAACAGCTGATCGACGACTGTGGCGCTGCCATCGGTAATTATTTGTCTCAATACAACACATATTTCATTTTCTAAGGATTGAGTGACTGTAGGTTACAGTAAAATGGGAATTAATGTGAATCGAAAATAATAAAATAGCATGCATACGAAAATTGTTTGGAATGGAAATAATCTGAGAGGTTGAATACCATCATCTTGCGCTTCTGTAAATATTTTTTTATAGCAAATTAAAAATTCCATTGATTATAAACTCGTTAATATAGAAAAAACAAAATGAAAAGTTGGTAGATATATTAATACAAAAGATACCTACGTCAAAAATGAACCTTCATATAGATTAGGTTGAGTAATAAATGAAAAATTTACTAATGAACATGGTTTATTTTAATAAAACATAAATTGACATACAATAGATAGATATTTAAACAATTCATTTACAATTCAACTAAAGTATACATAATTTACGTTTAGTTCTTATTTTCACTTCCTGTCCTATCCAACAATACGCCTATGGAATACATACCGATGACAGCACCTTTCTCAAATTTGATGTTGTACACTTAACAAGGCTTTGGCATTTTGTTGAGAAATGCGACCACTGTTCTCTAAACTAATTGTACCTAGCAAAAACTTTCAAAAAACTATAAAAATACACAAGATTGGCACAATAATTCCCAAAATACAGAATATCTGACATCTGTCAAAACTTTACGATATGAGCGGGTATCGTCGAAATTTGAAATCGACCAATCAGTGGGATGGTACTCTAACTCCCTCCTGTACACCACAACAAATAACCTGAATACCCTTAGATCATATATGCCACGCTAGAAACGGTGTATTTTTATAGTTTTTTGAAAGTTTTTGCGATGTACAATCAGTTTTTATATTTTGCATCTATAATATTTTACATTATGATACGCATTTGAGTACTCTAATGTTTCATTTTGTGTTATACGGTTGGTAATATGAATCACCAAATGACATGAATTGACATTTGACTATTGAAATTAAATTTCAAATCTGTCAAATTTTAAAAATTCTACATCAGTGTTACCAACTCATTTTTTTTAAAAGCAAACTTCTCTATAATTGAGACAAATAATTACCGATGGCGGCGCCACACGTCGATCAGCTGTTCACACGAAACGCGTAATTTTTGGTAAATAGTGCATTAAGTTATACTGAGTGAATGGTTTATTTGTAGTATTTTAAGACTTTTTGTGATTGTTTGAGGTTTTTGATTTGGAAATTACCACAATATACCTGTACATGTAAGTATTTAGACTCAATTGAACCTGTTTTTTGTGTCGTTATTGTAAAATTGAGGTTATTTATTTAGCAAATCTTACGTTTTTCAGAAATTTATTGTTTACTTCTGTTTCTGTGTACCTTTTTTGTGTTTCAGGATGAATATAGCCTAGAGGTATTATCATCTTCACCTCTACTAATATAGAATGATATTGGAAGGGAGCTAAACCATATGCCAAAGAAACATACAACAGTTTTCTGCTGATAAATTTTATTTCAATTTTTCAGGATAATAATTGTAATTGTAAAAGTGATTTAAATAAAAAATGATTTCTAAGAACCTACTTTTGATTGATTTATGGTAAAATATATCCTATTCCTTGTTTCAAAATTATTTTTTAAATCAATATCAAATTAAAATATAAAAAATTAAGAAATTTTTTTCTTGGCTTAAAACACTTCATAGGCCATCAAATGTAAAATTTTTTATTTCGTTTATCTACTTTGTTTTTTTCAAAATAAACACAAAATGTATATTTTTTAATCCTTTATTTTAACATAAGTTCAAAACTAACTTTGAATTATTCAGTTTTTATTTATTTATTTATTTACGGGCAAGCCCATTTAAGATAAAGATTACAATTTAAAAAGTATAAGAACAAAGAACATATAAAAGTGGCATAATCACTTGTCATACATAGTAAAAATACAAATAAGCAGGTAATATAAAGGACACGACAAAAAAGGTTCATTAAAACATTAAACGTTAAAGCTCTGTATTCAGTAATTGAGTTTTAAAATGATGAAGGGAGGTGTTAAACATCTCAAGATTACTGTGAGTATTGGCTAATCTTAACATTCTTGGGATGCAGCTATTAAACGCTTGGTTCAAACGATACAAAGGTACATGAAAAGTTTGTTGCTGTCGAGTTGTGCAGGTTGGAACAAGAAGATTTATTTTTGATAGAAGTTCACTACAGCTGCATCTGCCATTGATAATATTAAAAAGCAATGTGAGGTCTCTCTGTTTTCTCCTAGTTTCTAAGGAGGGGATGCTAAGAAAAAGCTCGATCGATTCATAATCACTAGGGGTACCCAGTTTATAAGCTATGTATCTCAGAAAATTATGTTGTACTTTTTGGATGTTCCTGCTATATGTGATATAATGTGGAGACCAGACAGAGGAACAATAATCTAGGTGGGGTCTGACTAGTGAACAATATAGGACTTTAATTGCAGTAGTGTCAGTGAAATCGTGGGTTAGCCTTTTGATAAAACCTAACATTTTCATTAATTTATGGATAGCCGTAGGTATGTGTTGGTTAAAGCTTAAAGTGGGATCTAGTTTTAGTAGTATTTAACATTTCATTATAATAATTCATTACTAATTGTAACTGTATAATTATTGAAAACAGGTGTTGTACAAGAGGGGAACATAATAATGGTATTTTTAAAATTATGATGTGACAAAGGTTTTATTTTATTGAATATTACCTTTAGAAAAATGATAAGTTGAAATATCAGCAATAATGTGCACACCTAATTAGATTTTAAGTTTACATATATAAAAGTACAACTGTACACAGTTTCGACAGTTTGTAAGGACAAGTTTACTTAGTTTATAGGCAACACTGCTGTCTTCTAACTAACCATCATTCCTTGCACATTTAATGGTTTTAACATCAAGTGGCTTACTGGACAAATGATGTGATAGCACATACTTTTTGCACTACTTGGGTGCTATTTTGTTTGAAATAATTCCTAAAAACATTTCAGTAGTAATCAAGAAATAATCTCAGAAATGCTAATCTTTATCTTACCTGATTTTGTAATATAATCTTCAGATTTAAACTTGATTACACTTTTGCCGGAATTTACGACGATCAACTTCCTCGATGACATCTTTTTTGTTGCTTTTTGGATGGATCATAATTGTTGAGGGTTCTGGAATAAGCCCTATGTTGTGCCAGTTTCCCAGGACGGCCAACAATGTGTTACCGCCTTTTTAAACTGCATCGTAGTTCGAATTTCGAGTGGACTGTAATTTTAGATTGAAGAAATGTGCTGTAGTAGGTTTGCCTTCTCAACTTCATCCAACAAAAACAATGGACACTTTTATTTAACCATTTATTAGACTTGTTAAATAAATAAATGAACAAAAACAACAACGTAACAAAGATTACATTAAACTAGTAATCGTGAACAAAGTATTATAGTTAATTTAAAGAAAGGACCACATCATTCAGAAAATATTAATTTGCGTGTGTTCTGCATGAGTGATAATTAGACACTGGAGGGTCCTAGCCTGGTTCGCAGCTAGCAACACACTGATTTTAAATTTGAATATGAAATGCAAAATAAAATGGACCGCCTGATACGCAGCTAAGTACCACTGTGTAAAACGAAATATTTTTACGTTGAGCTGGTGTCAACGGAGGGATCTAACTTGGTTCGCAGTTAGACGCACACTGAATTTAAAATCGGCGAAGTTCATCGGTTTCAGATATATCCCTTCCCTGGCTGGCAACCGTTCCAGAAAGTTCGTTATCGTGAACCGCGTAAACAAGCATGTAAAATTTTTTCTATTGTCTAGACGAGACGGTTATATTTACGACTTGATACCATCATTGAAATAGAGCAAAAAATTATCTTTGTCGACACCGCTTCCTGGTTTGACGCCGCTCGCCAACGTATTTTGGTGCGGCGTTGCCGGTTGAACGAATAAACGAATATGAGTTTACATGTTTAATTATCTGAAAATTAAACATTCTCCCCCCGCGAAAACAGGCGGAGTATTGGTATTGAAAGTTTTTTTTTTTTTTTTAAAAAATTTTTAGTAATTTGGGTCATCACCCTGTAGTTTCGGAATGAGTTTAATTGAAATAAGTTTGAAAAATGTAAAAGGTTTTAAAATATTTGGATATTTGGATCCTGGCCGCTTGTGGGCGCATAGTTTAATAAAAATTGGATATTTGAATCCTGGCCGCTTGTGGGCGCATAGTTTAGTAAAAATTGGATATTTGAATCCTGGCCGCTTGTGGGCGCATAGTTTAGTAAAAATTGGATATTTGAATCCTGGCCGCTTGTGGGCGCATAGTTTAATAAAAATTGGATATTTGATCCTGGCCTCTTGTGGGCGCATAGTTTAAAGATATGATTTGTACGAACGATTTGTGATTAGGCATCACCGAGCCATGTTCCTTATTTGGAATTAAAAAACAAAACATGCCAAAATCTTAGCAACACTTGCAAAAATTGCAACTATAGGCGTTGGCTTTCCCAGGTCTGCTAGCAGGAATATCCCAGATCAATTCCTTAGCCCTCTCTCTATAACGACTACCTCAGCCTACAATAACAGTACATGAATGTTTGAACGAAAATGGGCAAAAAAGATCCCAAGGGTATACGATCACCCTGTATGAAAGTAGAATTGTATGAATGTTTTAAGAAATGTTTATAATTAAATATGGGAATATTTTCCGCTTGATGGAATCACCCTGTATGAAAAGGTTTGGAATGTTAGAATGATGGATATGAAATTCTAAGGGTATTTGCTCACCCTGTATGAATGAAAAAAGTTTAAAAGTTTTTTGAATGATGGATATAAAATTCTAAGGGTATTTGCTCACCCTGTATGAATGAAAAGTTTAAAAGTTTTTGGGAATATTTTCCGCTAGATGGAATCACCCTGTAGAAGTAGAGAATTTGTCATAGAATATGGGCACGAAATGTCCCTAGGGTATAATCACCCTGTATGAATGAACAAGTAAATGTGTAACAAGAGACTTAATGAAGATCATTGTTATGAGTCAAAGTGAAAATGTGAACGAAAAATACAAAAATTGCGACTATAGGCGTTGGCTTTCCCAGATCTGCTAGCAGGAATATCCCAGATCAATTCCTTAGCCCTCTCTCTATAACGACTGCCTCAGCCTACAATATCAAAATGGGCAAAAGAAATCCCAAGGGTATACGATCACCCTGTATGAAAGTAGAAAAAATGAATGAAAAAGTTTAAAATATTTGGGAATATTTTCCGCTTGTGGGAATCACCCTGTATAAAAAAAATTGTCAGAGAATGTGGGCACGAAATGTCCCTAGGGTATAATCTTTTGATGAGATCACCCTGTGTGAAAATGTTTAAATGATGGATATAAATCCTAAGGGTATGTGCTCACCCTGTATAAAAAATGAGAGAAAAAAAAATGAAAAATAGAAATTGCATCACTGCTTGTTTAAGGTATTTGCTATAAAATGAAATGCCTTGTGAAAATTAAAATGAATGCGTTTGAGCGTTTTAATTTGTTTTTAAGATTTATTTATGTAGTTTATTCGATTGATTTTTGTTTAGTTTTTAAAATGATGGGTTATTGATCCCTTGTATGTATAAAAGTAGAAAGGTTTGATTTAACGAATAGTTTTTTGTTGTGGAATGTTTTTCCAGTACAACAATTGAAATGAATGTACGAACACCTTTTTTGGCCACATCAGAGGATTTTTAGTACAAAGTAAAGTAGAAATGTCAAAGAATGTTTATGATAAAAATAATTGTTTGAGGGTAGTTTTCCCTGAAAGTTGAATACATGAAAAAGTGCGATAAATGGATAAGTAATCCTGAAAATAGAGCCTTATTAGAAGGACATTTTTAAAGTTTTTATTTGTTGAAGAGGGTAGTTTCCCTATACAGTTGACAAGAGTTTTTTGTTAACATAATTTGCGAAAATTGCAACTCCAGGCGTTGGCTTTTTCTCAGATCTGCTGGCAGAGGTATCCCAGATCAACCCCTTAGCCCTCTCTCTATAACGACTACCTCGGCCCAAAAATAACTTTTCTCGCAAATGAATTTTAAGACGATACATAACTGGGCATTTTAAAAGTAGAAAGGTTTGATTTAACGAATAGTTTTTTGTTGTGGAATGTTTTTTCCAGTACAACAATTGAAATGAATGTACGAACACCTTTTTTGGCCACATCAGAGGATTTTTGGTACAAAGTAAAGTAGAAATGTCAAAGAATGTTTATGATAAAAATAATTGTTTGAGGGTAGTTTTCCCTGAAAGTTGAATACATGAAAAAGTGCGATAAATGGATAAGTAATCCTGAAAATAGAGCCTTATTAGAAGGACATTTTTAAAGTTTTTATTTGTTAAAGAGGGTAGTTTCCCTATACAGTTGACAAGAGTTTTTTGTTAACATAATTTGCGAAAATTGCAACTCCAGGCGTTGGCTTTTTCTCAGATCTGCTGGCAGAGGTATCCCAGATCAACCCCTTAGCCCTCTCTCTATAACTACTACCTCAGCCCAAAATAACTTTCCTCGCAAATGAATTTTAAAATGATACATAACTGGGCATTTTAGTATCCCGTCTACAACCCCTTGGACCTAGTTTGGCACCAAAGGGAGGTGTCTCACCATAGAGATCACCTAGCATTGTTGATTGACAGAGTCTGGGCATCCAATATCCCTGGGGGTAGTTTCCCCATACAACCCCTTAGATCTGAAAGATACCAAAGGGAGATGTCTCACCACAGAGATCATCTTATGTTTGTCATAGAGTCTGGGCATCCAATATCCCTGAGGGTAGTTTCCCCCATACAACCACTTGGACCTAGTAAGGTGCCAAAGGGAGATGTCTAACCATATAGAACATCTTGTGCGAAAATGAAAAGTAGAATTGCTAGAAATTTAAATGTTTGTTGTTAGAGAAAAATCAAAATATATTTGCAAGAGAAGGTATAATCTTTTAGTAGATCACCCTATAGAAAAAAGTATAAAATTGTCAACGAAAATTGAAATATGTTTGCTAGAAGAGGGTATAATCGTTTAGTAGATCACCCTATAGAAAAAAGTATAAATTGTTAGCAAGGATTTAAAAATATGTTTGTCAAAGAGGGTATAATCTTTTAGTAGATCACCCTATAGAATAATAATGCGAACGAATGCGAATAAAAATAGTACAGGAGCCTTGCTGTAAAATGAAGGACTTCCCTTTAGATTGAAAATGCGAAAATGAACGAAATACAAGAAGTCTTTAAATAAAGAACTTCTTCTTGAGTGCAAAACGAAAAAATAGAAAAATATGTGCAATGAACGATAGACTGAAAATTGTTTGGCTATGGAGAGCCTGTTGCTAAGGGATAATTTTCCCTATGAACGAGAATAAAAATATAAGGGTATGCAGCCCTTTTGTACCTCTGATGCGGCGCTAGTTTCTAGAATAAAAGGGAGGTGTCTTATTTTTGAAGAACACCTTGTATAAAAAGTAGAAAAATAGTAAAATGTTTTTATAGTATTGAGTTGTAAGTTAAAAAATGATTTTTATTTATTAAGTGAGATATTAGATCTCGAAACAACGATCAGCTGTTGTTTTGTATTTGTAACGAAAGTGAAGTTTAAGAATAAAGTTTGATTGTAAAAATAGCGAATGTTTATGATTTGAGTTTTAAATATTGTTTAGCGATTTATTTGTAGAATCGTAGAACCATATCTACGGGTTTTTTACGAATTTGTTTAACGAAACTATTTGAAAAATGCGAGAATTATTTTTTGCCGTCGGCAAATGAAAAAAAAGTAAGTTAAGAATAAATGCGATTTGATTATTAGTGCGATTTTCTTGTACGAAAATTTGTTTTAATTACGAACGATACGAGTTTTTTAAAATTGTGTTTGTATAGTGAACGAGTTGAATTGTTGATTCTTAACTTGGAAAGGGGGCGTTTTAAAAGCCTAGTTAGTTTTTTAATAAACTTTCGTGCTGTTTACACGAAATGTAAAAATTCGAATGCATATTTTCTGAATGATTGCGACAAAATTGGTAGCGAGAACAATTTTTCAATTTTTGACAGAGAAATGTTTGTATATATGAAAATTGAGTTCATTTTTGAATTGTAGATTTTGATTGTGTGAAAATTTGTTCTTTCTGTTAGAACACAAAATATGTACGATAAAAATACGTAAATACAAGTAGATGCAATGTATTATAGGTTAAAAATATGCGACAATTATATAAATACAAATTCCTACAGAAAAAATGTATAGAATGCGACAATGTTTTATATGTTAAGAAAAAATGAAAAAATACATGTATCTCGACTTTATAGCTAAAAATATGTAGAACACACAAGTACGAAATGTTTTCTTTTTTATAAATGTTTGATAGTTTACAGTGGAGTAAGTAAATAAATATCTACGGCCGGCTAGTTAGCGCATGCGCCGTAGAATTTGGTAAGTTTAAAATACAATGAAAGTTTTTTATACGTAAATATATCGAAAAAATGTGTGCATTAATTTACCACAAGCCTACGATTGTTATCGGACCGCTTTTAAGTGGTTACAACGAGTTTAAATGAGTTTTACAAAAAATACCTTTACAATTTCTTGCTGTGAAGAGTTGCTTGAAGGTTTGAAGGTTGCTTGAAGTTTTTAAGCCACTATAGGCCTACTGATGAAGTTGAAGAATTGAACTGGATCGCTCAGGATCATGGAAGAATCTCTGGAATCGCTCAGGAACCTGGAGGAAAATCTCTGGAACTATTCCTGGAGAGTTGAAGAAGTGGACCATGATGAGGTCCTGATCCGGCTCGAAGGACCATGTTGAGGGTTCTGGAATAAGCCCTATGTTGTGCCAGTTTCCCAGGACGGCCAACAATGTGTTACCGCCTTTTTAAACTGCATCGTAGTTCGAATTTCGAGTGGACTGTAATTTTAGATTGAAGAAATGTGCTGTAGTAGGTTTGCCTTCTCAACTTCATCCAACAAAAACAATGGACACTTTTATTTAACCATTTATTAGACTTGTTAAATAAATAAATGAACAAAAACAACAACGTAACAAAGATTACATTAAACTAGTAATCGTGAACAAAGTATTATAGTTAATTTAAAGAAATGACCACATCATTCAGAAAATATTAATTTGCGTGTGTTCTGCATGAGTGATAATTAGACACTGGAGGGTCCTAGCCTGGTTCGCAGCTAGCAACACACTGATTTTAAATTTGAATATGAAATGAAAAATAAAATGGACCGCCTGATACGCAGCTAAGTACCACTGTGTAAAACGAAATATTTTTACGTTGAGCTGGTGTCAACGGAGGGATCTAACTTGGTTCGCAGTTAGACGCACACTGAATTTAAAATCGGCGAAGTTCATCGGTTTCAGATATATCCCTTCCCCGGCTGGCAACCGTTCCAGAAAGTTCGTTATCGTGAACCGCGTAAACAAGCATGTAAAATTTTTTCTATTGTCTAGACGAGACGGTTATATTTACGACTTGATACCATCATTGAAATAGAGCAAAAAATTATCTTTGTCGACACCGCTTCCTGGTTTGACGCCGCTCGCCAACGTATTTTGGTGCGGCGTTGCCGGTTGAACGAATAAACGAATATGAGTTTACATGTTTAATTATCTGAAAATTAAACATTCTCCCCCCGCGAAAACAGGCGGAGTATTGGTATTGAAAGTTTTTTTTTTTTTTTAAAAAAATTTTTAGTAATTTGGGTCATCACCCTGTAGTTTCGGAATGAGTTTAATTGAAATAAGTTTGAAAAATGTAAAAGGTTTTAAAATATTTGGATATTTGGATCCTGGCCGCTTGTGGGCGCATAGTTTAATAAAAATTGGATATTTGAATCCTGGCCGCTTGTGGGCGCATAGTTTAGTAAAAATTGGATATTTGAATCCTGGCCGCTTGTGGGCGCATAGTTTAGTAAAAATTGGATATTTGAATCCTGGCCGCTTGTGGGCGCATAGTTTAATAAAAATTGGATATTTGATCCTGGCCTCTTGTGGGCGCATAGTTTAAAGATATGATTTGTACGAACGATTTGTGATTAGGCATCACCGAGCCATGTTCCTTATTTGGAATTAAAAAACAAAACATGCCAAAATCTTAGCAACACTTGCAAAAATTGCAACTATAGGCGTTGGCTTTCCCAGGTCTGCTAGCAGGAATATCCCAGATCAATTCCTTAGCCCTCTCTCTATAACGACTACCTCAGCCTACAATAACAGTACATGAATGTTTGAACGAAAATGGGCAAAAAAGATCCCAAGGGTATACGATCACCCTGTATGAAAGTAGAATTGTATGAATGTTTTAAGAAATGTTTATAATTAAATATGGGAATATTTTCCGCTTGATGGAATCACCCTGTATGAAAAGGTTTGGAATGTTAGAATGATGGATATGAAATTCTAAGGGTATTTGCTCACCCTGTATGAATGAAAAAAGTTTAAAAGTTTTTTGAATGATGGATATAAAATTCTAAGGGTATTTGCTCACCCTGTATGAATGAAAAGTTTAAAAGTTTTTGGGAATATTTTCCGCTAGATGGAATCACCCTGTAGAAGTAGAGAATTTGTCATAGAATATGGGCACGAAATGTCCCTAGGGTATAATCACCCTGTATGAATGAACAAGTAAATGTGTAACAAGAGACTTAATGAAGATCATTGTTATGAGTCAAAGTGAAAATGTGAACGAAAAATACAAAAATTGCGACTATAGGCGTTGGCTTTCCCAGATCTGCTAGCAGGAATATCCCAGATCAATTCCTTAGCCCTCTCTCTATAACGACTGCCTCAGCCTACAATATCAAAATGGGCAAAAGAAATCCCAAGGGTATACGATCACCCTGTATGAAAGTAGAAAAAATGAATGAAAAAGTTTAAAATATTTGGGAATATTTTCCGCTTGTGGGAATCACCCTGTATAAAAAAAATTGTCAGAGAATGTGGGCACGAAATGTCCCTAGGGTATAATCTTTTGATGAGATCACCCTGTGTGAAAATGTTTAAATGATGGATATAAATCCTAAGGGTATGTGCTCACCCTGTATAAAAAATGAGAGAAAAAAAAATGAAAAATAGAAATTGCATCACTGCTTGTTTAAGGTATTTGCTATAAAATGAAATGCCTTGTGAAAATTAAAATGAATGCGTTTGAGCGTTTTAATTTGTTTTTAAGATTTATTTATGTAGTTTATTCGATTGATTTTTGTTTAGTTTTTAAAATGATGGGTTATTGATCCCTTGTATGTATAAAAGTAGAAAGGTTTGATTTAACGAATAGTTTTTTGTTGTGGAATGTTTTTCCAGTACAACAATTGAAATGAATGTACGAACACCTTTTTTGGCCACATCAGAGGATTTTTAGTACAAAGTAAAGTAGAAATGTCAAAGAATGTTTATGATAAAAATAATTGTTTGAGGGTAGTTTTCCCTGAAAGTTGAATACATGAAAAAGTGCGATAAATGGATAAGTAATCCTGAAAATAGAGCCTTATTAGAAGGACATTTTTAAAGTTTTTATTTGTTGAAGAGGGTAGTTTCCCTATACAGTTGACAAGAGTTTTTTGTTAACATAATTTGCGAAAATTGCAACTCCAGGCGTTGGCTTTTTCTCAGATCTGCTGGCAGAGGTATCCCAGATCAACCCCTTAGCCCTCTCTCTATAACGACTACCTCGGCCCAAAAATAACTTTTCTCGCAAATGAATTTTAAGACGATACATAACTGGGCATTTTAAAAGTAGAAAGGTTTGATTTAACGAATAGTTTTTTGTTGTGGAATGTTTTTTCCAGTACAACAATTGAAATGAATGTACGAACACCTTTTTTGGCCACATCAGAGGATTTTTGGTACAAAGTAAAGTAGAAATGTCAAAGAATGTTTATGATAAAAATAATTGTTTGAGGGTAGTTTTCCCTGAAAGTTGAATACATGAAAAAGTGCGATAAATGGATAAGTAATCCTGAAAATAGAGCCTTATTAGAAGGACATTTTTAAAGTTTTTATTTGTTAAAGAGGGTAGTTTCCCTATACAGTTGACAAGAGTTTTTTGTTAACATAATTTGCGAAAATTGCAACTCCAGGCGTTGGCTTTTTCTCAGATCTGCTGGCAGAGGTATCCCAGATCAACCCCTTAGCCCTCTCTCTATAACTACTACCTCAGCCCAAAATAACTTTCCTCGCAAATGAATTTTAAAATGATACATAACTGGGCATTTTAGTATCCCGTCTACAACCCCTTGGACCTAGTTTGGCACCAAAGGGAGGTGTCTCACCATAGAGATCACCTAGCATTGTTGATTGACAGAGTCTGGGCATCCAATATCCCTGGGGGTAGTTTCCCCATACAACCCCTTAGATCTGAAAGATACCAAAGGGAGATGTCTCACCACAGAGATCATCTTATGTTTGTCATAGAGTCTGGGCATCCAATATCCCTGAGGGTAGTTTCCCCCATACAACCACTTGGACCTAGTAAGGTGCCAAAGGGAGATGTCTAACCATATAGAACATCTTGTGCGAAAATGAAAAGTAGAATTGCTAGAAATTTAAATGTTTGTTGTTAGAGAAAAATCAAAATATATTTGCAAGAGAAGGTATAATCTTTTAGTAGATCACCCTATAGAAAAAAGTATAAAATTGTCAACGAAAATTGAAATATGTTTGCTAGAAGAGGGTATAATCGTTTAGTAGATCACCCTATAGAAAAAAGTATAAATTGTTAGCAAGGATTTAAAAATATGTTTGTCAAAGAGGGTATAATCTTTTAGTAGATCACCCTATAGAATAATAATGCGAACGAATGCGAATAAAAATAGTACAGGAGCCTTGCTGTAAAATGAAGGACTTCCCTTTAGATTGAAAATGCGAAAATGAACGAAATACAAGAAGTCTTTAAATAAAGAACTTCTTCTTGAGTGCAAAACGAAAAAATAGAAAAATATGTGCAATGAACGATAGACTGAAAATTGTTTGGCTATGGAGAGCCTGTTGCTAAGGGATAATTTTCCCTATGAACGAGAATAAAAATATAAGGGTATGCAGCCCTTTTGTACCTCTGATGCGGCGCTAGTTTCTAGAATAAAAGGGAGGTGTCTTATTTTTGAAGAACACCTTGTATAAAAAGTAGAAAAATAGTAAAATGTTTTTATAGTATTGAGTTGTAAGTTAAAAAATGATTTTTATTTATTAAGTGAGATATTAGATCTCGAAACAACGATCAGCTGTTGTTTTGTATTTGTAACGAAAGTGAAGTTTAAGAATAAAGTTTGATTGTAAAAATAGCGAATGTTTATGATTTGAGTTTTAAATATTGTTTAGCGATTTATTTGTAGAATCGTAGAACCATATCTACGGGTTTTTTACGAATTTGTTTAACGAAACTATTTGAAAAATGCGAGAATTATTTTTTGCCGTCGGCAAATGAAAAAAAAGTAAGTTAAGAATAAATGCGATTTGATTATTAGTGCGATTTTCTTGTACGAAAATTTGTTTTAATTACGAACGATACGAGTTTTTTAAAATTGTGTTTGTATAGTGAACGAGTTGAATTGTTGATTCTTAACTTGGAAAGGGGGCGTTTTAAAAGCCTAGTTAGTTTTTTAATAAACTTTCGTGCTGTTTACACGAAATGTAAAAATTCGAATGCATATTTTCTGAATGATTGCGACAAAATTGGTAGCGAGAACAATTTTTCAATTTTTGACAGAGAAATGTTTGTATATATGAAAATTGAGTTCATTTTTGAATTGTAGATTTTGATTGTGTGAAAATTTGTTCTTTCTGTTAGAACACAAAATATGTACGATAAAAATACGTAAATACAAGTAGATGCAATGTATTATAGGTTAAAAATATGCGACAATTATATAAATACAAATTCCTACAGAAAAAATGTATAGAATGCGACAATGTTTTATATGTTAAGAAAAAATGAAAAAATACATGTATCTCGACTTTATAGCTAAAAATATGTAGAACACACAAGTACGAAATGTTTTCTTTTTTATAAATGTTTGATAGTTTACAGTGGAGTAAGTAAATAAATATCTACGGCCGGCTAGTTAGCGCATGCGCCGTAGAATTTGGTAAGTTTAAAATACAATGAAAGTTTTTTATACGTAAATATATCGAAAAAATGTGTGCATTAATTTACCACAAGCCTACGATTGTTATCGGACCGCTTTTAAGTGGTTACAACGAGTTTAAATGAGTTTTACAAAAAATACCTTTACAATTTCTTGCTGTGAAGAGTTGCTTGAAGGTTTGAAGGTTGCTTGAAGTTTTTAAGCCACTATAGGCCTACTGATGAAGTTGAAGAATTGAACTGGATCGCTCAGGATCATGGAAGAATCTCTGGAATCGCTCAGGAACCTGGAGGAAAATCTCTGGAACTATTCCTGGAGAGTTGAAGAAGTGGACCATGATGAGGTCCTGATCCGGCTCGAAGGACCATGTTGAGGGTTCTGGAATAAGCCCTATGTTGTGCCAGTTTCCCAGGACGGCCAACAATGTGTTACCGCCTTTTTAAACTGCATCGTAGTTCGAATTTCGAGTGGACTGTAATTTTAGATTGAAGAAATGTGCTGTAGTAGGTTTGCCTTCTCAACTTCATCCAACAAAAACAATGGACACTTTTATTTAACCATTTATTAGACTTGTTAAATAAATAAATGAACAAAAACAACAACGTAACAAAGATTACATTAAACTAGTAATCGTGAACAAAGTATTATAGTTAATTTAAAGAAATGACCACATCATTCAGAAAATATTAATTTGCGTGTGTTCTGCATGAGTGATAATTAGACACTGGAGGGTCCTAGCCTGGTTCGCAGCTAGCAACACACTGATTTTAAATTTGAATATGAAATGAAAAATAAAATGGACCGCCTGATACGCAGCTAAGTACCACTGTGTAAAACGAAATATTTTTACGTTGAGCTGGTGTCAACGGAGGGATCTAACTTGGTTCGCAGTTAGACGCACACTGAATTTAAAATCGGCGAAGTTCATCGGTTTCAGATATATCCCTTCCCCGGCTGGCAACCGTTCCAGAAAGTTCGTTATCGTGAACCGCGTAAACAAGCATGTAAAATTTTTTCTATTGTCTAGACGAGACGGTTATATTTACGACTTGATACCATCATTGAAATAGAGCAAAAAATTATCTTTGTCGACACCGCTTCCTGGTTTGACGCCGCTCGCCAACGTATTTTGGTGCGGCGTTGCCGGTTGAACGAATAAACGAATATGAGTTTACATGTTTAATTATCTGAAAATTAAACAATAATGAAAGTGTAATTCCGGATTTTTAGATTTCCTAGAGGTATACCCATAAACGCAATAGTTTGTATTATTTTTATTGGGCATTTTTAACGTTTAACTAACAAATAACAGCAAAATACACGAAGCACAAAATCAAAACACACGTTCGACTTGCAGGTAAACAAATTAACAATTATGCTTTTCGTGAAGGTTCAAATTAATACCGGTGGTGTCGCTTCAAAGTTGTGCTCGTCTCAATAGCCTAGAGGTATTATCATCTTCACCTCTACTAATATAGAATGATATAGGAAGGGAGCTTGCCAAAGAAACATACAACAGTTTTCTGCTGATAAATTTTATTTCAATTTTTTCAGGATAATAATTGTAATTGTAAAAGTGATTTAAATAAAAAATGATTTCTAAGAACCTACTTTTGATTGATTTATGGTAAAATATATCCTATTCGTTGTTTCAAAATTATTTTTTTAAATCAATATCAAATTAAAATATAAAAAATTTTTTCTTGGCTTAAAACACTTCATAGGCCACCAAATGTACCTGTTGCAAAACTTTTTGTTTTGTTTATCTACTTTATTTTTTTTCAAAATAAACACAAAATGTATATTTTTTAATCCTTTATTTTAACATAAGTTCAAAGCTAACTTTGAATTATTCAGTTTTAGTAGTATTTAACATTTTATTATAATAATTCATTACTAATTGTAACAGTATACTTATTGAAAACAGGTGTTGTACAAGAGGGGAACATAATAATGGTATTTTTAAAATTATGATGTGACAAAGGTTTTATTTTACTGAATATTACCTTTAGAAAAATGATAAGTTGAAATATCAGCAATGATGTGCACACCTTATTAGATTTTAAGTTTACATATATAAAAGTACAACTGTACACAGTTTGTAAGGACAAGTTTACTTAGTTTATATGCAACACTTTGCTGTCTTCTAACTAACCATCATTCCTTGCACATTTAATGGTTTTAACATCAACATTAACTGGGCAAATGATGTGATGGCACACACTTTTTGCACTACTTGGTTGCTATTTTGTTTGAAATAATTCCTAAAAACATTTCAGTAGTAATCAAGAAATAATCTCAGAAATGCTAATCTTTATCTTACCTGATTTTGTAATATAATCTTCAGATTTAAAATTGATTACACTTTTCCCGGAATTTACGACGATCAACTTCCTCCATGACACCTTTTTTGTTGCTTTTGGGTGGATCATAATGGAAGTGTAATTCCGGATTTTTAGATTTCCTAGAGGTATACCCATAAACGCAATAGTTTGTATTATTTTTATTGGGCATTTTTAACGTTTAACTAACAAATAACAGCAAAATACACGAAGCACAAAATCAAAACACACGTTCGACTTGCAGGTAAACAAACAAAATTATGCTTTTCGTGAAGGTTCAAATTAATACCGGTGGTGTCGCTTCAAAGTTGTGCTCGTCTCAATAGGTAATCAAACAAATCAATCAACAACTAACAATTGTTCATTTATTAGATTCTCATAAAAATTGCACTTAAATGATTCGATATTATCACAATATTATACGAAAATTTTCCGCCATGGCTAAATTGATTAAAAATTTTTGTAAATTCTGGTTTTTAATTTTAGATTCGATATTATTCAGCATAGTATTCTTTTCGCCTTCTTTGGTACTTTCAAATGTTTTCAGGTACTTAAAAATATCTACAGTTTTTTTCGAGATACCTTCTATCACTTCTATCTCGGTTGTCTCGCTTTCCGCCAGCTGCATCATCAAATGGGCGACTTCTTTATGGAGCGAGCTCATTTGGAATGAATCTGAAAGATATAAAACATGTAGAGAAAACGCAAATTTTCTAAATTTTTTGTTCAACTACCTTAATAGTATATTGTACAACAAGCGCGAAATGATATATATATATATATATATATATATATATATATATATATGCATTGCTTTAATACTTTACGAGTGAGAAATGCGTATTTCGCGCGAGTTGTACACTATACTTTTTCTACGACTATGTATTTCTTGTTCGCAAAATGAAAGTATACAAATAGTTTATATTTTTATTTGACGATTATTAACATTTAATTATTATTGTTGAAAGTAACCGTTAAATTTGCACAGTTATTCAATACAATGCTTGGCGAAATGCACGCTATAATTCCAAACGGATTAATAGATTAAAAATATAAAAATTCAGCTATTGAATAAAAACATTTTTCCAGAAAAAGAAATTGCAAATGTTTTTTAAATCCGAGGGGTAAACCGCGAGGTCAATTTTGGTGTACAGACCTCGTCCATTAGTAGCCATTACTCAGCCATTAGTAGCCATTAGTAGCCATTAATAGCCATTAGTGAGCCATTACTATCCAATAGTGAGGAGCCATTAGTGTACAAAAATTTAACTCGCGGTTTACCCCTCGTCTAAATCTATTACTAATTGCACAAATTTTTAGTTCAATCGGTATACTGTATTTGAAAATGCATGATAGCATAGTTTGTATGGCAGGATTGTTCGAAACAGAAAAAAAGTAAATATTGATACCTTCTTATCTGAATTTTCACTAGATTTTAGTAAGACCACCCCGAAAAACCTCGAATACATCATAAAATGTAAATAAGCAAACCCTAAGGGATTAAGAGCATTTACTACCTTGGTGAAACTGGCTGTGCTTTCTCATGTCCCAGAAATTAAAAAAAAATGGAATTAACCTACACAATCGTAAAAATAATGACTTTCCGGTATTCTTATATACCACCCGATTAGCTAAAAAATAACAATTTTCATGAAAACTTTTCTATTTTTAATAAAAACGCAGCCAATATTTGAAAATCTTCATCCGATTCATGCTGCCACCATTCGTAAGTTTTTAGAATTCAAACGTTCTTCGACACAAATGCAACAGCGCACATTTTCATTATTACTACCCAACCTAGTTTCGAGAACAATATTGGTAGCTGGGTCATTCCATAAAAACGGGATAATCTGGTACCTGTTGATTTTTTCAGGTGAAAAAAGGTTACGACTTGTCTCATAATACGTTTTATCTAGACATATTAAATTGTTCTATATATCCCTTAAGTAAAAACATCTTGAAATATAATATTATTAGTGTTTTTGCCACATTTACAGCTAAAACGTCAACACCGTAGGGTGTCCACCTGCCTGTTTTTATTTATATTTAAATGTTTTAACTCGACAGATAGTCCAAATATAACCATAATATACATTCGAAAACGCGTTGGATTGTAGTAACTAGTTATGTCCATTGAGAGTTTTTGATTAATTCTCTATTTTATGACACATTAATAAGTGTCCTCCAAGTTTGGCATCAACACCGTTCTCAAGGATGATGTTGAAAAATTGAGTAAAGTAGTGGGAGTAATTATGCGATTGAATTTCCATTCGAACGGTTAAAATCTCGTTAGTTGAGCGTAAGGTGTCAAGGAGGTAGGCTACAGTCAATTGCGGAGTTCATTATTTTAAAGAGGAAGTGGATAATTCTGGGATTAAAACAGGTAGATAACATAGTTACATATTTTTTTAAATAACTGATTTTCAAAAATCCTACTTTTTAGGAAGAGTAAAATATAATCCTCTCTTCAATAAAACGGCCCAGGGTGGATAAAAAAATGGCCCATAGTAAATGGCTGGTCCCCAACACGAAGAACCCTACCTTTTGTCCAGTCCGTCTTTTTAAAATTCTAATGGTTAAACGTTCATCTAGAATAACAACTGATAGATTATTCGTAACAGTAAACCCATCATGGAACAAAGAACAATCAAGTGGATGGTACAAAAACACTACAGTGGGAAAAAACGAACTTTCGAAATGGATTCAGAAGCAACAGAGAAGGCAGGATTAAATACGAAAGAAATAAAAATAACAAACCACTCTATGCGGTCGACAGCAGTAACCTGGCTAAAGGAGGGGTCGGTGAACAAAAATTAATTAAAATTACTGGCCACCGTTCAATCAACTCAATTAAGCCTTATCTGCAAATGGATAATGAGCATTATTCCAACACCCTTAGAAGTGACGCCTCAGAACCTCCACCTAAAAAACAGAAAACAGAAGATCCTGCAGCCACTCCTCGAGCTTCTCACTCTACAGCTGGACCAATCAACAACATTAATGATTTACCAACACCCAACGTTATCAATGAGTTAACAAAGATTTCAAACAATACTCCTACACTGTGTACCAAAATTAAAATTTATATTTTAATTGTACCATACATAATTGAGTTTGTAGTATTTTCAGGGGCGTATCGAGCCTCATAAGTTTGGGGGGGGGGGGGGGGGGGGGTGAGTCATGTTGAAAATGCCGACTCGTCAAGGAAAATTTCTCACTTTTCTCGAGCATGATGACTACAGCATGAAAATGCCGACTCAGACGAAAATGCCTACTCGGTACAAAAGTTTGGGGGGTCACATCCCCAAAACCCCTGCCTCGGTACCCCCCTGAGTATTTTGTGATTAAATAAATTAACTGTTTTTCAGTTTTAAAATTAATACCGGCATATTTATTGTGTATGCATATATAATAGGTAGTATGTTTTGTAAGCTATGTGTATGCAGAATAATCTGTTACTCTTGAAATAGTCTTGTCAAATACCATGATATTTGATAAAACAATTATATGATCAATCTTTGATTCATTGAACTGTACCTGTTGAGGGTTCTGGAATAAACCCTATGTTGTGCCAGTTTCCCAGGACGACCAATGTGTTATCGCCTTTTGAAACTGCACCGTGGTATTCTAAGTGGACTGTATATCTTTGTCTTCCCCACTCCATGGACAAAAACAACTAACACTTTTATTTAACAATTTATTTTAAGTTAAATAAATAAATGAATAAACAACAACGTAACAAAGGATTACATTAACTGGTAATCAATGAACAAATTATTATTAAGTACCATATGTGCTTAACAAACACTAGCACATAGGTAAAGAATTAAAAAGACCGCATCAGTCAGAAAATATTTTGCGTGCGATATGAGTGAGTGATAGTTGGACACTGTTTTTGCTGTACTACGAAGCACTGAGTTTAGATTTGAATATAAAATGAACAATAAAGTGGACCGCCTGATACGCAGCTAAGTACCACTGTGAAACGAAATATTTTTACGTTGAGCTGGTGTCAACGTAGGGTCTAACTTGGTTCGCAGTTAGAAACGCACTGATTTAAGATCTGCGAAGTTTAGCATACAGTAAATAGCGATCGATCCTGACCAATTAGAAAAGGTGGATACGAAGAAACCCGAACATGCTCACTTCGAACGCCTACGACGACGATTACTGAAAATGACAGTTAACTTCTTGACTTCGTATCTAGAACTTAACTTTTTTGCGAATGTGATTTTTTGGCTGATTTACGTTGAATTTCATATTTATGTGCTTTGAAAGCTTATATTCTATTGGCTTTTTCAAGTTTTAAGATAGAGACTTTTTAACATTTTTAAGACAGAGACTTTTTAACATTTAACCAATATTGTTATTACATATTAATAACATTCTGTTTGCTGTTACAGGTTTACTTTTATTCTTAGCGATTTTTAAAGGACATTTGGTGTGAATAGTGTATAGATATTTCGTGTAATTTGATTGTTATTTTACAATCACGTGAAATTATGGATTTAGAAAGGTATGTAGAGGTTATTTAAATTGGCGGGAACGTTGTTTAACTTTTACCATGTGACTAGCCACAGTTAAATTAAGTTAAATTATTAAGATTATTTTTAGGAAAAGGAAAGTAACATGCGAGTACTGTGACAAGGAATTTTCGAACCCTAGCGCTCGAAATAAACATATGTTTAAATTTCATGGTGAATCAACATCCTACCAAGCGAGAAGTCTTGTCATCTGTCCTATTTGCACCATTGAGGAGAAGTTTTCCAATTATAATTTGCTTAATAAGCATTTATCCAATAATCATAATATAACAATTACAGAATCTGTTTTACATTTTAGTAACTTTGAAGAGTTTATAACATGGAGGTCACAAGAAAATCGAGAAGTAGACTATGCTTGTCAAACAAAAAGCAAATTACCTAATGGCAATGAGACCATCTATTATATATGTAATAGAAACGATTATAAAGGTACTGTGTCATAAATTTTTATATGTATGTATGGTGTTTGTTTAAAATTTTTTTAGGATATATCAGTAAAGCTCAGAAACGTAACGCTAAAATTGGAGGCAGTATTCGTATTCATGGTGTATGTCCTTCTAGATATATTGTTAAAGCTGTAGCAAATGGTAAGTAATTATTATTTATTATTAAAACATAGTTTAGAAATAGTTTGTTTTTAATAATTTTTTAGGGCCAGTTACGGTAACATTTATTGAAACACATGTGGGACATTCTGATGAATTAAGGAATAAAAGGCTTACTAAGGCTGAGGAGGAAACCATTGTGACAAAATTAAAGGCGGGAATAATAAATGAAAGAATAATTAGTGCTGCTAGACAAATTGAAAATAAAACATTGGCAAGGGTCAATTTAATTACAAGAGGTGATTTAAGAAATTTAATTAGGAAACATAATATTGACGAAAAGCGACACGAGGATGATATGACAGCAACAACACTAAAAATTGAGGAATGGAATAGTAATGATAAAAAACATGCTTTTTTCTTTAAAAAAATTGGTAAGGTTTAAAATCAATGCTTTGTTTTTGCTTTGGCATAGGAGATGTTTTAGATGTAGATGTAGATGTAGATGGTGAAAGTATTTTTAGGTGAAGGTTATCCTGGTTTAGAAGAAGAGGATTTTGCAGTAGCGTTTATGAATGGTGTTATGGAAAAAAAATTGCTTGATTTTCAGAGGATAATTTGTGTAGATGGTACCCATGGGACAAATATCAAAAAATGGGAATTAACAACAGTGTTAATTAAAGATGACAATAATATGGGTTTCCCGGTTGCATTTTTATTAACTAATAGGTTAGATCAAACCATACATGAAATTTTTTTTAGGGCTCTTCAAAGTAGACTCGGAAGATCAATTAACGCAGAATATTTTATGAGTGATGATGACCCTAAATACTACAACGCGTGGACCAAGGAGATGTGTTCAGAAGAAAAACCCAGAAGACTACTTTGTACATGGCATGTGATTAAGAATTGGAATATACAGGGAAGAAAAAAAATTGGGAAAATAGAAATTAGAAAGGAAATGAAGAAACGGATGAGAAGTATATTAAAGGAAACAAATATATCAAAATTTATGGAGTTAAAGGATAGTTATTTCAAGGATTTAGAAAAGGAACATGAACATGCATTTTTAGCTTATTTACAAAAGCAAGTTTTTAAATACATTATGTATGTGTGTTTTTAGAGATGGTATTAACATATACATTTTTTAGGTATTACTTTCAGAGTGAGGAGAGAATATTGCTTCAGACTACATGCCGGAATAAATACAAATATGACCATAGAGAGTTTAAACAAATTTTTGAAATATAATAAAATGAGTGAAAAGTGTAATTTAAGGTATGCATCAGGTGCAGACTTTATTAAACCAAAAACAATTTAATTTTTAATTGTTTTTATAGGGTTGAAAAGTTGCTGGATTTATTGGAAGAACTTGTAGATGAGAAGATGTGGAAGAAGATTATTTACACGGAACGACCAACTGCCAACAATTATCACCACAAAGTAACTTTGGATATGCATAAGAAAGCAGAGGATATTAAGGACAACGTAAAAATGACAGAAATGGGAGTATTTAAGGTAAAATCTAATTCAGTAAGTGATAAATTTTATAACGTTTTGCGTAGGGAAATATGTGATTTAGAATGTCGAACAGGGTATTGTAATCTTTGTAAGATCTGTTTACATAAATATAATTGTGACTGCTCTGAAAATGCTGTAAAAACAATATTATGTAAACATATACACGCTGTAGCCATGTATGAGAAGAGAAGCGAGTTTGTTTTAGGTTCAACTTCCAGTTATAGTGATGATGACGATGGACCTTTAAGAATAGATGAGCCTTCAACAAGTTTAATTCGTTATCAGGATGATGTAGAACACTTTATTGACGAACGATCTAACAATAACCCATCTCTCACCAAAGAACAGAAAGAAGAAGTAATCATGAAAAAAATTGTTTTTTTAATATTTTAGTAAATATGTTTTGTGATTTGTAGATTGATTTAGAAGAAATGGTGAGAAGAATAAAAAATTTTGACGATAATGCATTAGAACGTTTTAAGGAGATTTTTAAAAATTTTACAAGAACATTGGAACAAGAAGCCCCACCAAGTAAAAAAAGAAAAATAGATAAGCAAACATATTACCCGAATAAAAAGTAAACTTGTAAGTGCAAGATTAAGAATTGTTCAATTACGAATTAACTACTATTTTTTGTTTTTTTTTTATTTTTAGAATCCACTTTATAGTTTTAGAAAAGTTTGATGTATATTTTAAGATCAATGTACAGGGTAGGCGGTAACGGTTTTCTGTGGTTACCATTGCACAATCATACCGCCCTTATGTGAGCCCAGATATCCTCAGATATTCCCAAACATCCCTGATAGGTTAGCTAGGCATTCTTGTTTTATATAAAATTTCATACATTTATTTAGCTTAAGTAAAAATATATCATCATGTTAATGATCCCTAGTAGCGATCAAATGACAATTTCATGTCATCCTGAGGATGCTTGACATTTTTTATCTTTTAATAGTGGAGTTTTATTACTAAAAGAATTTTTTCTGAATATTTTCCAATTTTTTTGTTATATTTTTGCTAATAAATAAACAAAGTGAAGGAAAAGTTTATAACTATTGTAAAAATATTATGAAAAGCCTTAATTATAAATATATTTAAATATTGTTTGTGACTTTTTTATATCTATCCAATGCAAATAAAATAAAATTTTGATTTAAATTTTGATTTTCTTTATTAGCCTTTCACGAATATAAATATTACAACAAAAAAAGTACGTATACCTATCGCAAACTAAATAACATTTAAACTTGGCGGCCGATTTTAAGTCAACGTCTAACTAAATCTCGTTTAAATTTCGCGGGTTCCGCCTACAAACGGTGCGACGTTCTGATTGGCCAGGATCGATCGCTATTTAGGGTATACTGGGAAGTTTGTCGCTTCAAATCTCCCCTTCCGGTTCGCGATTGTTTCTAGAAAGAAATATTCGTTATCTGATGGACGAATCGGTTTGTTAGATATGTAAGTTTTTTATGTCTGTCTCTCTCTCCCGCTTGAGAAGACAAGGATTAACTCAAATTACGTCATTATGAATTTCAGGGCGGACGTGACACTAGTAGCATAAGCCTAGAAAGTTCGTTATAGATTCTGCACGGTAAATATTGGCCTACGTGTCAGCCGTAGTGTAATGGGAAAAAAACTAGAAAAAAAACTATTTGGTCTGAGCGCTGTTTCCAAGTGTAAATGTTTGGTGCGATGTTGCCGGTTGAATGGGTTTATATGTTTAATTTGTTTGAAAATTAAACAGTACCTAAATTATTAGGAATAAAGTATACCTGTACATTTTGAAGATACATGAATCCTCCGTGTCTGTAAATTTACCAGTAAATCAAACAAATTTTGCTGCGTCAACATGGCACTGTTTATAGTGCCAGTTAAATAAAATGCAGATTTCTAAAAACAAAAATCATCAATATTTTACTCATTAATAAATTTTAATGACTCACTTTTTTACGATTCGATATATTTTGTACGAGTGGTTCCAAAATATCTTCTGATCTCCTAAACGATCCCAATCTAGTTATTGAATCCAATCCCTGGAAAAATGAACAAAGAATAGAAAGGTTATATGCTTTTAGCAATATAAGCTTGTAAATTTGTTGAAACAGGTTTTTATAAACAATAACAATAACATTGTGTGTATAGTTACAATGATTTTCATGGAAACATATTCAAATATACGTCATCGTAACTCGACTAAAACTGTATTTCCGCTAGTTAGTCGAGAAAATTTAACATAAGAATAGCCCAAAATGTGGAATTTTGGAGAAGTAAAAGTCGGATTGAGATGGGGTTTTTTGCATTCGCTTCGTTGGCTTTGTGCCGTATTTTGAAATGGCACCTTTCATCAAGAAGTGCATTTTTCTTTAAAAGTGTTGAAGAAAAAGTTCATATCTTGCACAGAAATCATCAGAACCCTTCGAATTTCGGTACCCGGGAGTTGCTTAACCTGAATATGATGGCCAAATGAGCCATCGGTGTACCTGGAGGTCTGGACGGTGCCAGGAACGTCATCATCTGGCGATACGGAGACCGCATTGGTGCAATTGACAGATGAAATCCAGGATGCACTAGAGAACAAAGAATTTGTAGTGTGTGCCTTTCTAGACATAGAAGGGGCTTTTGACAACACACCACAAGAAGCCGTCAAAAGAGCACTACAAGAAAGTGGGGTAGACAACACGACAACCAGATGGATGTCGTGACTATTGTCTACCAGAATAGCAGAGACTAAAATGGGACAAGACACTGTTTCCATCTGCACAACCAATAAAAAATAATAATAAAAATATAATATAATAAAAAACTCAAATTCTTCCAGCAAAGATGAGATTAGTAGCAATACTATTAAACAATGTGTAACACACTTATCTTCTCCCTTATTATATCTTATTAACTGCTCTATTGAAGAGGGTGTATTTCCGGAGATTTTGAGGGTAGCCAAAGTAAAGCCCATATTAAAATCGGGATCGGAGGAGGATGTCAAAAATTACAGACCTATTTCTCTTTTAAGTCCTTTCTCAAAAATTTTTGAAAAATATATTTCAAATTTGCTAATTAACTTCTTTGAAAAGCATAAGCTCTTTAATAAAAATCAGTTTGGTTTTCGTCCTGGAAAAATCTACACAAGGAGCTATCAACACCTCCATAGATATGATCCTAAATGCATTAGATAATAGAGATAAGGTAATTGGCATTTTCTTAGATCTGACTTGGTTGATCATTCTATTCTGCTAAATAAACTAGAAATGTATGGTATAAGAGGCACACCACACAAATGGTTTCAAAGTTATCTTCACAACAGAAAACAATATGTACAGGTACAGACATATTGCTCAGATGAGGTGATCATCAAAGGTGGGGTTCCACAGGGCCCCATTTTAGGGCCTCTATTATATATAATCTTCGTTAATGATTTTAGATTTGATAAATATGTCATATATGCGGATGATAAATCACTAGTGATAAATGCGAAAAATCAGGCAAAACTGTTATGTGACACTCCGAAGACTGTGGAAAACATTCAATGCTGGTTTTAGGATAATAGACTAGTATTAAATGATAAGAAATCAAAGTTTGTACGATTTGCACATAGTAAAATTAATACTGACTATAGTTTATTAATTAAAAGCAGAAATGCAAAATCTCTTTAACAAGTTCAACAAGTAGATTTTCTTGGGGTAACTATTACTGAAAATCTCAGATGGGACAATCAGATTATTAATATATGCAAAAAACTATCTACTGCATGTTACTGCATTTGGCAGCTAAGAAAATATATGAGTAAGGATATATGTTACTGATGTATTACTTTGCTTATTTATGTACAGGGTGGCCAAATAAGAATGCGAGGTACTGTATCTTGGAAACCATCCATCGTAGAGACTTGCGGAAAAAAAAGTCATTACTAAAATGACCAAGAGGAAAGCCTGGAAAATATTTTCAAGTCTCTGAAATGGCCGCTAGGGGGCGTAACTGCGATCTTGAAGCTAAGAAAGTGATGTTTCTGCGAATTCCGCTATATTAACCTACCAAAAAAATACCTGATCTTTAAAGTAGAGGATAATCTGAACCTTTTTTGTTTAACAATTTTTGCTATATCTCTAAAAATAAAGTGGTAGTGGGTATTCAAAGGTTTCAGTAAAAAACACCCTGTATATTCGAAACGGCTGAGCCGATTTTAACAAACTTGGGCTAGTTGAAAAGAGCTATTCTTGGGCTACAAATGCTCTAATATTTGAAGTTTTGTTAGTTTCAGATGTCGCCGCTAGAGGGCTTTTTTCGACATTTCGACAGAAATGGTTAATTTTCTCAAAAAAATTAAACGCATTGGTATGATTTCTTTTTCATGAAAAAGTAGCTAAATGATGCTTAAACAAGCTCCCGAAAACCGCATCTCGATATCTTGTTCTTAACCTAAAATTTAGCCCAAAGAAAATTTTATACAGACTTCCTCTTCCAATCTAACCATTGTTGGAATACTGCATTAATATGCTCTCGCACAATAATAGCATAATGTACTGGGCAACCATTCAACTGCAAAAACAAGTTTTGACGTGTTTCCAGTGAAACATCTTCCGACAACAGCGGTAATTTATTGGCCAAAAAGTCAAGAAAGATATTGCCACTTAGGGATTGCTAAAAAAAAATAATTCTGCCTCCCAGTATGCCACACCACACATTTAAACTCCAACGTCCTTGGTGCTGAATTTCACGCAACCAATGCGGATTTTCTGCAGACCAATAATGCATATTGTGCAGATTTTAAAGGTGGCTTCATCGGTCCAAAGAACTCTTGAATTTTCAGACTCAACCTACGACCAGAGAGATACGAAAAATCGGATTCGTAATGCATTACGTAACATACCGAGAGCCGAAATTGAAGCTGCAGTTTTGTCTACCCATGAGAGGCTTCAGAATTTCGAGCATTTACGGGGACATTAAAAACCTTTCTTTTTTAAATCGGTCCTTTTTAGGGCCACAACTTACATAATAAAAGGAATTAATTAGTTTAAAAAATAAAAATTTAAGAGATTTCCGTATAAAATTTTCTTTGGCCTAAATTGTAGGTTAGGAATAAGATACCGAGATGCGGTTTTCGCGAGCTTGTTTAGGCATCATTTAGCTACTTTTCTGTCGAAATGTCGAAAAAAGCCCTCTAGCGGCGACATCTGAAACTAACAAAACTTCAAATATTATAGCATTTTTAGCCCAAAAATAGCTCTTTTCAACTAGCCCAAGTTTGTTAAAATCGGCTCAGCCGTTTCGAATATACAGGGTGTTTTTTACTGAAACCTTTGAATACCCCCCACCACTTTATTTTTAGAAATGCAGCAAAAATTGACAATCAAAAATGATTCAGATTATCCTTTACTTTAAAGATCATGTATTTTTTTGTTAGGTTAATATAGCGGAATTCACAGAAACATCACTTTCTTAGATTCAAGATTGAAGTTACGCCCCCGTAGCGGCCTTTTTAGAAACTTGAAAATATTTTCCAGGTTTTTCTCTTGGCCATTTTAGTTATAACTTTTTTTTCCGCAAGCCTCTACGATGGATAGTTTCCCAAATACATTACCTCGCATTCTTATTTGGCCACCCTGTACAATCTATAATATCTATCATATAGCATAATAATTTGAGGTCCATCCTCAGAAAGCCAGAGGGTATTCAAACTCCAAAAAAAAGCTGTTCGGAACTTAACTGGAGTATCGAGACGCAGCCGTTGCAGAGATATTTTTAAACAGCTCAAAATATTAACAGTTCCCAGTCTATTTATATATCAGCTAATTAATTATTACCGTAGTAACCAACTATCTTTCGAAAAAATCAATAATGATGCTTATATTATTCGGGATCGGACACGATTAAAAGTACCTCCATGCAAGCTTACCTCTACCCATCGAAATTCAAGGTATATGACCATCTACCAATAAAAAAATTAAAAACTGAATTTAAAAAAATTTTAAAACAGAAGGCGTATTACTCAGTAGATGAATACTTTAATGACAATTCGATTGGTTGAATGTAAAAATGTTTATGTACGAATGATCAATAAAACGCTGTTTATAGAACAGTTTTGCGTCAATAAAGTAGTAGAAGTCTTTATTTTACTAGTAAAATAAAGTAATTGCCAACGTCACTGACAAGTTGCGAGACAACTCATTTGACATGTTTAAAAAATAAACCTCTCTCTCTCTCTCTCTCTCTCTCTCTCTCTCTCTCTCTCTCTCTCTCTCTCTCTCTCTATGATAATGAAAACTTAAATATTAAAACTGTCCGCATAATAAAATAGTAGCCGTAAGGGGTAGTCTCACACTATCGGGGAAGGGAAGAACCTTTACCCGATGTGCATAAAGCATTTCCACCCGCCAAAAAAAAAAAAAGATTAGCTTTAGGTTAGGTTAGATCTTTGTAATAAATAAAGAAAAGTACGATACGTCTGACATTTTGACATTTGTTACATTCTGACAGGTGTCATATTTTGACATTTGCTCATTTTGACAGTTGTTACATTCTGACACGTATCACATTTTAACAGTTGTCACGTTTTTACAGGTGTCACATTTTGACAAGTGTCCATTTTAACAGTGTTACTCAACGTTCCTATAAATATTTACCTAAACCCATGATTTCTCAAATTGAATTGGCAACGTTGTATTTTCAACTTTGAATTTATGAGATGGCTGTCATTTGACAAGCAAATTATTTATGTCCGTCAAATGAACCTTTCCTTTTTTACATAAAGCGGCAAATTTAAAATTGAATTCTTTCAGATTGAAACGCCACAAATTAAATAAAGTCAAACCTTTTTACTCCTATACTATACTGTATTTGAAAATCAAGAGAGAGTAAATTCCCAGAAATGTTTTGCAGTTATCAGTGTTAAAGGCAGTAAACCATAGACGTGCGTTTTCAAAATTAAATTAATATGGAAATAGAAATATTTAATTTGTTTTAGTTATTTATACCTAGATTACCAATTTTAGATAGATAAACATAATTCGTAAGTAATTTGGGTAAAATGAAGAAAAAGTCAATATTATTTTAGGCATTTTGTTTTAGGCATATGTTTATTTACAAAATATGTATATAATATGTACAGATAATTACAATTATTTATAAATTAATATGAGGAGCTAAAAAAACAATTAAGTAGGTACATGAGAAAAAAAAACCAACCGCAAGGATAAAATTTGACGAGCAACATGCAAAAAATACGACAATATTAAATCTTAAAAAATAAAAATCTAAAAATAAAATTAAAGTACATAAATTAATAATTTTAAAGTTATGGTTCCTCGCACTCTGTGTCAGAAGATTCACCATCTGATTCTAGAGAAATTACAATGGGCTCTATAGTAATATCAATTATGTTATCTAGCTCCCACATTTTTTTTTCTATTTCTGTAACGTGTCTAATACATTTTTGCCAATTTTCACTTGTTACTTCAGATATTGCCTTATTGAAGAGATTTTTAACATCTGATAATTTAAAAGTAGTGTTATTTCTGGCAACATAACCTTTAACTTGAGCCCATATTAATTCTATCGGATTCAGCTCACAATGGTAGGGTGGTAAACGAAGGATTTCAATTTCTCGTTTTTTGGCTATCTCCTCAATATTATATTTTTTATAATTTTGCTTATGTTTTTTAGCAATAGTTAACAATTCTGCCCTCAGCATTGTATTGTCAAAGGCTAAATTTTTAGAAGATAACCATTTTGCAATTTCACCCTTTTTCCATTTAGTTGTTGGTAAAGGTTCAAGTAATCTGGAGTGGTAACTTGCATTGTCCATTACAATAACCGATCCTTTTGGTATGAATTGAATCATCTGTTCAAAATATTCCTCAAACACGTCTCCATTCATTTCTTCGTGATAATCAACGGTTTTTTTTGATTCAAATAAGAGTAAACCATTCTCAAAAAAACCGTTTGTACTGCCTATATGACAAATAATTAATCTTTTACCTTTTCCTATAGGTTCCTTAAAACCAGTAGTATATCCTTCTAGAAAAGCTTGATGGGATGATTTTATATTTTTGTCTTTCCAAACTCTTCCTACACAATGTCCTTCATTAATCCATGTTTCATCTAAATAATAAATGTTTTTATTTTGAGCTTTAACTTGTTGTATTCTTCTGAGGTACTGTCTTCTCCAACATACAATTTCTTCAGAATCAATTAGCATTGAGTGTCTGCCCATTTTTTCAAATTTAAAGTTTAACTCATGTAACACTTTCCATAGTTTATCCCGGCTTAATGTGGGTAAATCAACATCATTCGTAATGGCTTGCAAAACTTTATCTAAAGTTGGTATTTGCTTGTTTATAAAAAATGAGTGAACAAGCTTACGAATAGCATTTTTAAAAAACTCGTCCACGTTGACTTTTAATAGTTTTGGTCTACCTGGTTTCGGCTTTGGTGAGGTTACTCCACCTGATTTTTCCTCCTTTAGAACTCTATATATTGTAGATTTTCCATATCCCATTGCCTTAGATGTTGTTTCAACTACACTGTCAATAGTGTTTGAGGGATTTTGATGTTTAAAATAGTGGTACACATTCACTACAGCACTCTTTTCATTGAGCGATAAATGGTCTAGTTTTAATTTTTTCACTGGCGTATACTCACAAACTGCTTCCATTTTTAGTCACTACTATTTGTCACGTTTATCGAAAATCAAATAACTGCATTTCTAGAAACTATTTAAGTCAAAATATCTGTCATTAGAAGCTGTTGCCATTCGGAGGTCGTTAAATAACAATTATCCCTTTCTATTCTGGTTACGTCTATGACGCACGTTAATCCTCTTAGGCCTACTGTAGTAACAATGAAAGATCATAAAATAATGTGATAGTCCAAGAAATTTAATAAATTTTGTATTGAAATTAACAAAAACAATTTAGAATGCATTACAAATATTGAAGTTTTACCGCACGTACTGTACTATAGTTTTGCATACCGAATTACTTTTTATTCTGGGAATTTACTCTCTCTTGATTTTCAAATACAGTATATACAGAAGAAAGGAGTACAGTATTTAATTTGGAGAACGTAGTACAGGTTCAAGAGGTAGAAATTTTATTTTTACCTCATCCTTCAATGCTTATTTGTAGTTAAAATTTAAATTTTAATACATCTGATCGGCCTAATATAGTTTTTGTCTAGATTTAATCTGTTTCCATGGCCAGATAAGTCAGACTTTATTTATTCATAGCCGTATCGTATGTATTTTAATTGATTCAGAATTTTGTATTAATATATATTTCAAAATGGCTTCATTCTAAAAATATTATCAGTCCTCCTAAATCCTTGAAGGCAGAATTATTAGTAATAGCAAGGCAACATGAAAACAAAATCAAAAAATATATTATAGATGAGATGGCCAGAGAAAAAGGAATTAAAATTCTCAGATTGCCTCCGAACCACGCAGAGTTAAATTCCATTGAACTGATCTGGTCTCAATTATTAAAAGGTTATGTTTCTCAAAACAATAAAACATTTAAATTTCCTGATGTGCAAAATTTGTTTTTGAAGGCAGTTTCAGATGTAAATAGAGAACATTGGGGAAAATGCATTGGTCATGTTAAAAATGTGGAAAATTCATTTAGGAAAGTGGATATGTCAATGGATAATTTAATAGAACCGATAATAATAAACCTCAGAAAAGACAATTATAGTGATACCAGTAGTTTTAGTGAAGACAGTGACTTTTAAAGATAGTTCTTGAACTAACTTTTTTTTTAATCTTTGAGTTTAGGTAAGTACTGAAGCGTTACTTTTAATGCCAAGAGATTAAAAAAAGTTTAATCCCAACATATAATCCACCTTGTTATTTATTGGTTAAATTTAATTCGTTCAATGTTAAAGTGTCAGATGCATAAGGTTTATTTTTATTTTTTGTAAATAATATAACTTCAAAATTTAATCTACGAAGTGCGTATATACATAGTTTATATGCTGTGACCTTATTTATATTATAGAAACTTATTTCGCAAAGTACGCCTATGGAATGTGACGTTATATCCCCACTTTTACTGTACTCGTCTCTCATTTATAGTATATATTACTATAGAAACAAGTTATTATATCTGCCGTTGCTAGGAAATAAAGCTAAAAGCTTAACTTTTCTTGTAAATATCTCGGAAGATCGAATTTTCACAGACATGACACCTACATTTTTTGCCGATTTAGATAGGAATTAGTCTACCCTGAAAGTTTCATTGAATTCTGACGAGTGGATTTCGAGATCCTCGGGACACACACACATAGATACATACATACATACAAACCTTGCTCGTTTAATAGTATTTGATTTTATCCAAATGTTATAGATATTATTTTAGCACTATGTTATTTTTATTTACTTTTTTGTAATTTATTACTCTACTGCCTTATAAATGTTATGTGACAATATCATTTTATGTAATGACCTAAATGAACCAATAAAAATCTATCTATCTATTAACATGCAGAAATAGCCTAAAATATCGATAAAAAAGTCACAATAGTGAGACAGGCCAAGACTTATGGGGCAGTAGTCTTGGGCAGCAGAACTAAGCTGGCCAGTACAAAGGCAAATCTAGCGAAAATCCAAAGACTAGCCTGCGTATGCATAACAGGTGCAATGAGAACGTGCCCAACGGCCGCCATGGAGGTAATACTAAGCCTCTCCATATAGTAGTGGAGAGTATAGCGATAAGGACAACCTACAGAATGACCAGAGAAGGACCAACCAAACGCAAGTTTCGTCTCCTTCCTGGAAATCACCAAACCTGGGATATGCCCTAAGATGAGATGACAAAGAAGTTTAGCTTTGAGAAAGAATTCAACACAGAGCTAAGTAACAAAAGCGAATGCGACAAAGATACCATCCCAAAACTCAAGAGAAATGTCATGAAATGGTACACAGATGGTTCTAGAACAACAGAAGGAACAGGAATAGGAGTATATGGGCCTGTAACCAAATATTCCGAAAGTTTAGGCAAATCTCCGAGCATTTTCCAAGCTGAAATATACGCTATCGGAAAATGTGTCCAGTTCAACGTAGAAAGAAATTTTCGCAGACAAGAAATCATGTTAGACAGCCAAGCAGCCATTAATGCCTTGAACTCCCACGTAATCAACTCCAAGATAGTTTGGGAGTGCCTAGAGATTCTAAACGAACTAGGCAAGAATAACACTGTTACCCTCCTATGGGTTCCGGGACACACTAGAGTGGAGGGTAATGAAATAGCAGACGTACTCGCAAAAAAAGGGACTGAAACGCCATTTCTGGGACCTAAACCCTTCTGCGGAATAAGCACCAGTACAATACTTGATGAACTTGGAAAAGAAGTAAATAACAAAAGATCCCAATACTGGATAGGACTACAAGGAATAAGGCAGGCCACGACACTACTGGTAAACTATAACCAGAAGAGATTTGACGACTACGTCAGTAAAAGTAAAATTAAGCTCAGAATAGTAACGGGTATTCTAACAGGGCACTGCCGGCTGAGAGGCCACCTAAAGAAACTCGGATTAGTAGACCTACTTACATCCTGAACTTTTTGAAAGCAATAGGACTGGAGAAACTGCTCTAATCATTGAAACATCCTTAACATCCTTGTGCCCAGCAGTAGGGGGCACAATAGATCTTATAGGTCGTAGTGTATCGACACCCCCATCAACAGATAGATAGATAGATAGGTAGATGTGCTGCCATCTATGATTAGAAGAGAGTATTGACAATTTTTAAAGCAAATAATTCCTGATGTATTGGGGTTGCATACACAATTTGCATTGTGTGTTGCAAAGCTTTTTATTTGACTGATTCTAGTCAAAATGTCACTCTCTTCTTTCGTATCCCTTTCAGAGATTAATACAAAGTTAGAAAACGAGAAAGGAATTTAATTTATCAGATTCGACATCCTAAGACCGGTTTCTGCCTTTCGGCTTCGTCAGTTAGGCTTTTCGAATCCAATAAATAAAATTCCAAACTCGTACAAGTCAATAGCTATATCCGCTATAAGATAAAATTTTTAGATGTGCTGCCATCTATGATTAGAAGAGAGTATTGACAATTTTTAAAGCAAATAATTTTGGAATTTTATTTATTGGATTCGAAAAGCCTAACTGACGAAGCCGAAAGGCAGAAACCGGTCTTAGGATGTCGAATCTGATAAATTAAATTCCTTTCTCGTTTTCTAAATAGGTCTACTTTAAATTCAATGTCATTTTAAACTTCCAAAATTTTCATATTTTTGACCCCATTTTGAAGGTTTTCAGAATTTTAAAATTCACAAAGATAAAAAATCAACACACACACACACAGACAGATCGAATTCAGATACCGAACAAAAATCTTCAAAGTGCTCTCCTGTAAACTAAGTAAAATATAGTTACAATGTTATTCATATCAGGTGTCAATTTTACCTGTTGCAGTTCTTCCACATCTGGATGATATACCAAAATCTGCTTTTTTAATAACAAAGCGTTGTATAGTAAAATTGCTTCGATTCCAAGATTTTTTATAACGCCTAAAAAACAAAAGTAGAATTAACACAAAATGTTATCGCCATTGTGGATCAATTATATTATTTAAATAAGGACATTTAAATATTTTTTAACAGGATCATAAATTTTCAACTTTAGGACGTCTATTTAAAAATTCTCTAGATATTGTAATTTCTTAAGAAAATTTGTATTCTTTTGTTTAGTTTAGATTCTTCTTCTTTATTCATTTTACTCGTTCTTTAATTTTATGTAAAAATATTAATTTTTTAATATCTGGTCACCGAGCTTCGCTCTTAATATTCAAATCTACATTTTTAAGCAGCCCAATGAGTATATAATTTAAGTATATTTATAACATGACAAATTATTAATTAATTCGCGAAAATCACGGAGTGGGCGACATCTACTTGAACTACTGAAAGGGAGATAAATAAAAAGTTGATTGGCTTGAAAGTAGACGGGAAAATTACAAAAGCGGTCAGTGCTTGTCACAGGGGATTTCACCCTTTTAGAGGGCAACATCTACCGACGCTTGATCTTCGCGAATAGTCACGGCGGACAGGCCCCGTTTCCGGGACGGACAACAGCAGCGTGTAGGGCACAGGTCCCGTCAACAGAAGATCGCTCAGCTCACTCTATTTATCACTATATAAGAAAAACTCTATGTTCAATTGATTTTATTATTTATTGATCTGCAGTGAAGGAAAATTATAGGTCTGATATTCATACTTGGGTAAAAAACTCCACAAAAACCTGTGACCAGACTCTCGACGTGTGGCAGATATTGATATCATATTTTTTCAAAAATTTTGAGTTACAAAAATAGTTCATTCGTACATTACATTACAATTACGTCAAATCCAGCAATAAAAAAGGAAGAGTCTCGGGGTCCGCATCTGTGGTTAGCTGGCGGCGGGAGATGGACGAAACATAACCTATGTGACTAAATTTACTTCAGTAAATCCAACATTTTCTGATGAATATAGGGAAATATAATTTTTAATACATAGATGAGTGATAAGGATATTCAAATCCAAATTGCTCAATCTCAAGTGATAGAAGATGTTCTATCTTCTATCAAAAAATGTAGATTTATCAATTATTAAGTTACCATTGAAATTTAAAATAAGAGGCAGGCTTAAGGGCATAGAAAAACCAGCTGTTGGTTTGAAGAAGAGAAAAAATAAAACTGGATTTTTAACCAGACATTAGTTTCAAGACAAAAAAAATAATGCTTGCAATTTTTAATCATGAATTGGTGGTTGAAATTTTATTTCATAACTACAAAGTTCAGTCTAGCGATTTACCTAAAAAGTTGTGAACTCTTCTACTGTTTGAAAAACTTATACATGACAGAAAAAAAGAAAAAATGGTTTTGCATTGATAGCATTCAGCCAAGTGTGAGATGTGACTCATGTTTGATGTGGGCACATAAAAGTTGTTCTGGACTCCCTAATTCAAATGCTAAATGCAATTGTATTTCATGTTGTTAGTTTTGCTACAAAGATTTTTAATTCTCATGGAAGTCAACTTCCCCTATAAAATTTCCCCTTCAATTTGTATTTGCGGACCCGCATTAATTAGTAATAGGGGTCCGCAATTTGCGGACCCCGAGACTCTTCCGATAAAAAAAACTATTTTTGGATAAAAGCCAGTGCGCCAGCTCACCCGCCGTAAAATTAGAAGTCAGAATAGTATTTATGAGAGAGAAGAGAGATGAGAGGCAGCGCTAGCTGACCCACTCGCTTTTATAAATATATCACGCGCATCTGCAGGCCCAAATGCAGTTAGAGCTACGGGGTAAAAAAATCTTCAAAGAGAATTGATTGCTCTTGAAAATGAGCTCGGACCGAAGTCACTAACCCTACAGGGAAAAACGATTTCACCCCCTCCCTCCCTTTCTGATTATCGGATCGAGTTCTTGTTGGGCTCAAATCAAAGAGAAAAAAAAATCTGCATCAAATGGCGAATTTTATTCTTTCGTCGCGAAAATTGAAAAATAAGATTTGCAAAATCCGAAATTCGGTCGCCATTTGTCCGTTTGGTCAAAAATTAAAAAATTAACGCGAGTAAAAGATTAATCAGTGAAAATGATGCGGATTGGTTGATTTAAGATGGAAAACACTCTAGACAAATACGGATCACCCTGTTTTTGATCCTAATAGACCAGTTTTAAGGGAGTTCTATACCCTCCGCCATATTGGAAATGCTAATGTTAAAATTGCAGGCTTAATACTCAACAAAAAAAAATATTTTTTTGTATCCGAGCTTATTATTCATCGTAGAATGGCGGATGATCACTTTTTTTTATATACATAAAAGAAATAACGTGAAAAAAATACAAAAAAAGTCGTATACGTATATAAGTTATCATCCACCGTTCTTCATTTGCCACTGAACAACTTTTGTATTTACCGTTTTTGAAAAAAGTAAGTAGTTTTTTCTAAAATTGAACATGTTTCAAAATCTCAGAGGGTACCGGGAGGTGCTGCCCCCGACGGTCCTCTGTTAAAGCAATTAAAAATTAAAATTTTACAGAAGATTTATATTTCGAAAGGTTTGTCTTGTGTGTAGCGGTTCGCGGGACCTCCCCCATTGCGCTCGTGCTCTGTCGGAGTTTTACAGAATCTTGGCCAATCAAAAAAGGTCATTGTATGGTGAAACCCGAATTCGAGTTTCGTTAACGCAAACGAGGAAGTTAATTGAAGACAACAGTTATTCTGATTGCATTTATTTACATTGGATTGTTGTGTTGACTTGAATATAGACCATTCCAGGATGACGTAGGTGACAGGTCGGCCATATTTGCTGAGAGGCACACAACTTTATGACGCAACGTTAGTTTCATATGTAAACATCAGAAAGATTTTTTTTAAAGTTCTTTATTCAGAAGAAATAAATAGAAAATGCCACATTTTTGTAGTGTTATTAAATGCTCAATGCGTTCTAAAAGAGATAATGTAATATTTTTCCGGTTTCCTGCTGTTTTGACAATCGGATGGGAATAATTAAATGCGTTGAAACGAGGTCATAAGTGAATAATAGACGTGTTTGTTGTAGGCATTTTATAACAGGTATTTTTGGTGATCTTTTATATGTATTTTTTATTATTACTTGCGTAACTTCGACAAACCTGCTCTGTTAAAACACTATAGTGAGAAATTTTTGACATAAAACTTTGGTTTTTTAAATTTAATTTTACCAGGTGATATTGTTTTAACCGACAGAGGTTTTTTAATTCAAGATTCTCTACAAATATTAGGTGCGAATTTAAATATACCAGCCTTTACAAAGGGAAAAAATACACATAATATTTCCACTGTACGAATTCATGTGGAACGAATTATTGGTCTTTTAAAAAAATAAGATTTTTCATGAAACAATACCAATGAGTATGTTGTCTAAAAAAAGAGATGGTTATATACTGCATTGGACAAAATTGTAGAAGTGTGTAGTGCATTTATAAATATGTGTCCCTCGCAAATACCATTGAATTAATTTTTTTTTCATAATTTATTTTATTTTACGAATATATAAACATCTAAGATTTACAATTTGTTTTATTTCTGTATATTAAACACAATTTTCACAATTTGGCTAAAACACTATGAAGCCTTTTAAGCTGTTGTTCCGAATAAAAACTGCGAGTTAGTATGCAAAATTTATAGAAAAGAGATTTCTATACAAGTTACTCATATTAGTTTCGATCGCGCTCAAATTCAAATTTTCAAATGTCAAACTGCAGATAATCATATTACGTGTTTGGGGCAGTTCAAATTAATACCGCTAGATCGTATAAAGTTGGGTTCATGTCAATAGAAATCTAATTTCCATCCACGACTCAAAATGCTACGTACAACCTTATCCGAGAATTGGTAACTATGCAACCGCAAGTACACAGATGTATTTCATGCTGCCTAACACTTTCTTTAGAGGGGGGTTCAGCGAAGACGTAAGTGGCGAGGATTTCGAGGTTATGTATGAAATTGACAGTTGATGGATATACAGGGTGCGCCAATTATTTCCACTCGATCTCTAGCACCGAAACTAAAAGAGATATCAACAAGATTTTTTGTAGGGGTAGACAGTGTCACTCGGACTACAATTTTAAAATATTTTGAAGTATACAAGGTGGCTAATTTTTGTGGAATGAAAATTAATTTGGTTTTTTTAAATTGAACACCCTGTATACGATTATCTCTTCTGATTCTACTTAATATTAGATTTACGGTAGTTTTTTTGTATTTGTAAATCCGACGCGGCGTTGACAAGTTATTCCTATTTTAAGCAGATTTAATGAAAAAACAGCACTTCAGAAATATTAGCACAAAAACCACATTTTTTAAAAAATTCCTCAAAAAAGCTACTATGATGTAAATGAAACATGCACCTATCACAATAATCATACAACATCATCACCTGTTGCACAGGGTGTTTGCCGATGGCGTGCCAATAGTCTAGGGACACCCTGTATATTTTTCTTCTTTACTATTTACTTTAATAATTGACGTTAAGTGACAAACAACATATTTTACACAATTTTTAATAAGAAATCAAGTTACCTATGAAAATGACAGTAGGTATATTTTGTTATGGCATTAATTGTCAACATAAAATTTTGTATTGTATCACGTCTACTATATTTAATCGGTATTGTGTATAAAAAGTGGATTTTAATAAGAATTATAGTGTTCAAGAAAATACTGATATGATATGGATACTGGGTGAATGTCAAAAAAATGCGTTTCTTGCTAGTAGGGTCTATCGTCAAAGATACCCAGAAAGACGTCATCCACAAAAGGATACTTTTGAGAATTTAAAGAATAGATTTGATAGAACAGGAACCGTCAAGTATGAAAACCATTCACGTGAAACTACAGCTGTTACTATTGACAACGAATATAAGGTAATGATCAGTATAGTTGAAGATCCCGATATAAGCACAAGGCAATTAAGCAATCAGTTAGATATTTCCAATACGACAATTAGACGCATAATAAAAAAGAATAAATATCACCCCTATCATATCCAGCTTCACCAAGAATTGTTACCACGTGATTTCGCGCGTAGAGTGGAATACTGTAGATGGTTAATAAACAAGATAAATACAGAGCGTAACTTTTTAAACAAAGTTTTATTCTCCGACGAAGCCACGTTTCATAAGAACGGTTGTGTAAGACACAACTTCCATTATTATTCGGACTACAATGAACAGTTATTTAGAACCACATCACAGTATCGATGGTCTTTGAATGTGTGGGCGGGAATAGTAGGTGTAGCGTAGTTGGTAACAACAAGGTTGTCATCTTGGACTGTCAACAGTCAATAAAGGTAAATGACAGCAGCGGAGGCAACAAGTTGGTTATGTTGAGTGTCGAGCTGCTAGTTGTTAATTGTAGTTATTAAAAGTTCTAAAATAACAATAGAGTTTTCATTTACTTATCGTGAACAAACACACTAAAATACAATAGGTGATTATGTAATTGGTCCCTATTTCTTTGATGGGACTGTAAATGGAGCTATATTTTTAGATTTTTTAGAACGTGATTTTCGCAATTTAGTGCAAAATGTGCCTCAAAATTATCGCAACGGAATGGGGTTTCAATTAGATGGTGCCACACCACATTACCTATTAGATGTTCGCAATTGGTTAAATAGGGAATTTCAGGATCGTTGGATAGGAAGGGGAGGACCTATAAATTGGCCTACTAGATCGCCTTGCCTTACACCTTGCGATTTTTTCTTGTGGGGTTTTATTAAAAATATTGTTTACAAAGAAGAGGTTACCACAAAAGAAAATATGAAAGAATGAATTACTGCAGCCTTTAGACAGGTGACCCCTGCAATGCTAAGAGATGTGCGTAAATCAATGAAAAAAAGGGCAAGAAAATGTATAAATGAAAATGGAAGACATTTTAAACACCTACTATAATTTTTAACTTTCACTATTGTAGTTAAACTTTGTAAAATTTTGTACTTATTAAAAATTGTGTAAAATATGTTGTTTGTCACTTAACGTCAATTATTAAAGTAAATAGTAAAGTTAGATGTGCAAAACCCTATATTATTTTAATGCGTATTAGGGAGAGCTTCTAACTGAAGAAAAACATACAGGGTGTCCCATTTGAAAAAATTAAGTTATTGCCATTTGAAAACTAGACTATTGGCACGCCATCGGCAAATACCCTGTGCAACAGGTGAAGATGTTGTGTGAATATTGTGATAAGTGCATGTTTCATTTACATCATAGTAGCTTTTTTGAGGAATTTTTTAAAAAATGTGGTTTTTGTGCTAATATTTCTGAAGTGCTGTTTTTTCATTAAATCTGCTTAAAATAGGAATAACTTGTCAACGCCGCGTCGGATTTACAAATACAAAAAACTACCGTAAATCTAATATTAAGTAGAATCAGAAGAGATACTCGTATACAGGGTGTTCAATTTAAAAAAACCAAATTAATTTTCATTCCACAAAAATTAGCCACCCTGTATATATCAAAATATTTTAAAATTGTAGTCCGAGTGACACTGTCTACCCCTGCAAAAAATCTTGTTGATATCTCTTTTAGTTTCGGTGCTAGAGATCGAGTGGAAATAATTGGCGCACCCTATATAGAACACTCTTAAAAGCTTTTTACCTTTTAAATCCGTAGTCCAAGGAAAATCATTCAAATTTACAAAAGTCTCTGGCAAATTTTCCTTCAGACAAATTCCATTGCTTATATAAATTTTTAAATATAATTTAACCAAATCCACGCCATTAAATCCGTTAATAAATTTGCTAACGAAAAAATTACACAAGGTTTTATACAAATTCGGTTTATAGATTTGTGTGGTTATAATCACAGCTCTTTTGCTATCGTTTTCGGCAAATTGTTTTATATAAATCCAACATTTTCGAAGACGTTTGTAATAAAATAATTCGGCGGCTTCCAACCCTTCAGAGAAACATGTTTGATTGATGATGGTTTTCAGGTCTTCGTGGATAGTTGGATAGGTCCAGGTTATGAGGTTGGTATTATTTTCCCTTTCTAAAAAAAATATAAAGGTTTAAAAAGTGGGCAGGAGGAAAAATCATATGTATTACACGAGAGTAAAGTGCCTTTTCCTCGCTTGGATGTTTCCCTGTGGGAGCAAAAGTGGCACTTTCCTCCCTAGTAATACAAATAGCTATTAATATCCAAACAGAAGAACATTTAAAATAACAAACCACCATGAATTGCAGAATTGAAAAAAAAAACAGGAGCTACAAATTTAAACCGAAAAAACCGGTTTTTAGCGTTTTCGCGATAATTTTGAGGTTATGTTAAAAACCAATTAATGCAAAAGTTTTAGATTTTTTAATTATCTACAACTACTATATTGAACTTTTTTCGATAGGATGCGTATTTCAGCCACAAATCGTAAAAAATCCATTATCCAACCCTCAAAATGTATATTTATCTACCCTCGTCCCTCTACCGGAACTTTTACTCACTCATCTTAATTTTTTGATTTTTACCCTAAATTTTCCGACTATCCAAATACTGCTAAGAATTTTGTTTTGTTTCAAAAATTAGTGGCCCTGCTCTATTAGCCTATTTTTTGAGATATTTTCTTAATTTTACTAGACTGTAACACGACTCCACGTTGATAATATTTATTTATTTATAAATATTACACTTTTTTTTCATTGCAGAAAAAACAATCTATAGGTATAATAGTTGTTGTCTATTTATAAAATAAATATTAAAAACTTACCCAATAAATGAAAAGACGTAGGTTTACAACTCATTATTAATTTAATTTTTTTTTAATAACTGATAAAAAACATAAATTTATATCCACATGATTACACATATGACGAATGAAGTGGTACTGTTTAGAAACATCAAAGTCAGCCTTGGGACTCGACATTATCAAATCGCCCAATAAAATTACTCGATACCACTAGCCGTGAAGATGCCATTCTATTTCGCTGGGCCACTAGTTGGAGGCGATTAGGAGGTGGTTCTATTGGAATCGTAACGGAAAATGGAGGTAGAGATTGTGTCATAGGAATGCGAATCAAAGACAATTGTTTAAAATTGTTCACTTAAACTTTCTCTACTTTTTATTGTACTTTAATACTGGTATGATTCATGCACTGCAAATGCTTAATTGGATTATTTTTTTATGCATAGAAACCTTATCGGGAACAAACAATAGTCCAGTTAAATGTGAAAATATTTAGAATTACTAGCTCTTAATTAAGGCCAATTTAATTATTTAAAATTTCTTTTTTTTTGGACAGTTTTAAGTGTCAGCAATCAATCAATCAATTAATATTCAAATCTACATTTTTAAGCAGCCCAATGAGTATATAATTTAAGTATATTTACAACATGACAAATTATTAATTAATTCGCGAAAATCAGTCAGTGTTAAATTTCAATTGGCTGCAGCTGTTGTTGACGTTTATCAACTGCTTGTCACAGAGATTAGTTAAATGCATTAAAAGTTGCCTAGTTTCTGGGGATTTCACCCTTTTAGGGCAACATCTACTGATGCTTGATCTTCGCGAATTGTCACGGTGGACAGACCCCGTTTCCAGGACGGGCAACAGCAGCGTGTAGGGCACACGTCCCGTCAACAGAAGATCGCTCAGCTCACTCTATGTTCAAAATTGATTTTATTATTTATTGATCTGCAATGAAGGAAAATTATAGGTCTGATATTCATACTTGGGTAAAAACCTCCACAAAAACCTGTGACCAGACTCTCGACGTGTGGCAGATATTGATATCATATTTTTTCAAAAATTTTCAGTTACAAAAATAGTTCATTCGTACATTATATTATAATTTGTTCTTGGAAAATACAAAGTCACAATCAACCTTAAAATGTACTATGAAAATAGAGAATTTTAAATGTCTCTTTAAAGTTTCTTGTAAAATAAAAAATTGAAATCTATGTTAATAGTACACGTGTACAAGCATTCATTCTTTTTCTCTCTCTCTCTCTCTCTCTCTCTCTCTCTCTCTCTCTCTCTCTCTCTCTCTCTCTCTCTATGATAATGAAAACTTAAATATTAAAACTGTCCGCATAATAAAATAGTAGCCGTAAGGGGTAGTCTCACATATATATTTTCACTCCAGGGTTAATATTTAGCAAATGTGCCTTTAGTTCGAAAGCAATATCATTTAATATTGAAATAGATATTTGTTTGGGATCCGTTAAGATACCATTAGTTTGCCATGAAAATAGATAAGTTAGGCCATATCCAACAATGTCATTTGTTAACAATAAATAAAATTTATTTAATGTTAATAAACTGTTCTCTCAGTGTATATATATTTTATATGCTGTGACCTTATTTATATAATAGAAACTTATTTTGCAAAGTACGCCTATGGAATGTGACGTTATACCCTCACTTTTACTGTACTCATTTATCCTTTATAGTATATATTACTATAGAAACAATTATTATTATGTGCCGTTGCTAGGAAATAAAACTAAAAGCTTAACTTTTCTTGTAAATATCTCGGAAGATCGAATTTTCACAGACATGAGACCTGCATTTTTTGCCGATTTATAGGAATTAGTCTACCCTGAAAGTTTCATTGAATTCTGACGAGTGGATTTCGAGATCCTCTGGACACACATACATACATACATACAAACCTTGTTTAGTGTAATGGATGGACTAAATAAAATAAAAATATAAATTCAAAATTGTATATTTTTTAATACGTCTTTCTGAATGCATACCAAAAAATGTAATGACAAAAAAAAAATTCTAAAAATAATAACAACTCTTCTTAGCAACCTGTTCCCATGACGACGATCTTCTTCTCCATACGTATAGTCTTATGGAGCTTTCCAAAAAGAAGAGAATCTTGTTCAATGATATTAATATCACTGAAAAAGAAGGAACGAAATGATCGCAACTTAAAAAGAATTGCATATAACCAAAAAATAAAATAATGACATAAACTGTCAAACTTAAAAAATAATGTAAACATGTAAAGATATTGTGTGCTCGTAAAAATGAGACACGAGCACCACACCTTGCTCGTTTAATAGTATTTGATTAAGTTATTATGTGCCGTTGTTAGGAAATAAAACTAAAAGCTTAACTTTTCTTGTAAATATCTCGGAAGATCGAATTTTCACAGACATGAGACCTACATTTTTTGCCGATTTAGATAGGAATTAGTCTACCCTGAAAGTTTCATTGAATTCTGACCAGTGGATTTCGAGATCGTCTGGACACACACACACACATACATACAAACCTTACTCGTTTAATAGTATTTGAATATCTGGTCACCGAGCTTCGCTCTTAACATTCAAATCTACATTTTTAAGCAGTCCAATGAATATATAATTTAAGTATTTTTATAACATGACAAATTATTAATTAATTCGCGAAAATCACGGAGTGGGCGACATCTACTTGAACTACTGAAAGGGAGATAAATAAAAAGTTGATTGGCGATTGGCTTGAAAGTAGGCGGGAAAATTAAAAAAGCTGTCAGTGTTAATTTTCAATTGGCTGCAGCTGTTGTTGACGTTTATCAAGTGCTTGTCACAGAGGTTAGTTAAATGTATTAAAAGTTGCCTAGTTTTTGGGGATTTCACCATTTTAGAGCAACATCTACTGACGCTTGATCTTCGCGAATTGTCACGGTGGACAGGCCCCGTTTCCGGGACGGGCAACAGCAGCGTGTAGGGCAAACGTCCCGTCAACAGAAGATCGCTCAGCTCACTCTATTTATCACTATATAAGAAAAACTCTATGTTCAATTGATTTTATTATTTATTGATCTGCAGTGAAGGAAAATTATAGGTCTGATATTCATACTTGGGTAAAAACCTCCACAAAAACCTGTGACCAGACTCTCGACGTGTGGCAGTTCAGTTACAAAAATAGTTCATTCGTACATTACATTACAATTTGTTCTTGGAAAATACAAAGTCACAATCAACCTTAAAATGTACTATGAAAATAGAGAATTTTAAATGTCTCTTTAAAGTTTCTTGTAAAATAAAAAATTGAAATCTATGTTAATAGTACACGTGTACAAGCATTTATTCTTTTTCTCTCTCTCTCTATGATAGTGAAAACTTAAATATTAAAACTGTCCGCATAATAAAATAGTAGCCGTAAGGGGTAGTCTCACACTATCGGGGAAGGGAAGAACCTTTACCCGATGTGCATAAAGCATTTCCACCCGCCAAAAAAAAAGATTAGCTTTAGCTTAGGTTAGATCTTTGTAATAAATAAAGAAAAGTACGATACGTGTGACATTTTGACATTTGTTACATTCTGACAGGTGTCATATTTTGACATTTGTTCATTTTGACAGTTGTTACATTCTGACACGTATCACATTTTAACAGTTGTCACGTTTTTACAGGTGTCACATTTTGACAAGTGTCCATTTTACCAGTGTTACTCAACGTTCCTATAAATATTTACCTTAACCCATGATTTCTGAAATTGAATTGGCAACGTTGTATTTTCAACTTTAAATTTATGAGATGGCTGTCATTTGACAAGCAAATTATTTATATCCGTCAAATGAACCTTTCCTTTTTTATATAAAGCGGCAAATTTAAAATTGAATTCTTTCAGATTAAAACGCCAGAAATTAAATAAAGTCAAACCTTTTTACTACTATACTATACAGAAGAAAGGAGTGCAGTATTTAATTTGCAGAACGTAGTACAGGTTCAAGAGGTAGAAATTTTATTTTTACCTCATCCTTCAATGCTTATTTGTAGTTAAAATTTAAATTTTAATACATCTGATCGGCCTAATATAGTTTTTGTCTAGATTTAATCTCGTTTCCATGGTTTTTACTCTAATAAACCTGTTCTTTTGACAGATAGGTCAGACTTTATTTATTCATAGCCGTATCGTATGTATTTTAACTGATTCAGAATTTTGTATTAATATATATTTCAAAATGGCTTCATTCTAAAAATATTATCAGTCCTCCTACATCCTTGAAGGCAGAATTATTAGTAATAGCAAGGCAACATAAAAACAAATTCAAAAAATATATTATAGATGAGATGGCCAGAGAAAAAGGAATTAGAATTCTCAGATTGCCTCCGAACCACGCAGAGTTAAATTCAATTGAACTGATCTGGTCACAATTATTAAAACGTTATGTTTCTCAAAACAATAAAACATTTAAATTTCCTGATGTGCGAAATTTGTTTTTGAAGGCAGTTTCAGATGTAAATAGAGAACATTGGGGAAAATGCATTGGTCATGGTAAAAATGTGGAAAATTCATTTAGGAAAGTGGATATATCAATGGATAATTTAATAGAACCTGTAATGAAGTTATTTTTCACAATTTAAATAATTTGAATAATTTCGGGATTCAATGAAAATTTATTTGAAATTAAATAAAACGTTCGATTTTTATTTGGCTCACCCTATACATATTTTAAAATATTTCACGAGCTAACGCCGTTTAAAGATAGTATTGCGCGCGCCGCGAATCCAGTCGCTTTGGAAGGGATTTTTGCGTAGTAGGAATTCTTCAAAGCTTAGGTGAGAAATAATTTGAAATTAGGAATTAATTCTTTTTCCTGCGATCCGAAATCAACAGCCGCGTTTAAAATTCGTTAGCCGTTCCGTCGTTCTAAAATTGCAAGCAATATTCCGAGGTATAAGTTATTAGTATTGTTTTCCGTAATTTTTCATTCGATTTTGCCGTGTTAATAAGATAAATTAGAATCGCGTTAATTTTGATCCGAAATCACATCCGTTTATTTTAAAAGATAAGACGCCGCGTCGTGTACTGTTTACCTACGTTTTTTTTGTATCGCTACGACTTATTTTTATCGTTTTGTTCAATTGCTTTGCCGGTTATTTTAATTTGAGAATAATTTAGTTATTAGTAAAAGATTTCATTTTATTTATTACAAAGAGTTTTTTTTAGATTTTAAAAATCACAATACCGAATTACGTGAGATTTTATTTTAGTTCTCGTTTTTATTTCTTGAATAATTTGGCTGAAATAGTTTGATCATTTTTCCGGTTTTATAATTTAGTTTACTTATAATTAAATTTTCATTCTCAGTGGCGTACCTGGTTTAATTTAATTTTAAATATCATTATTTTTCCGAATTAGTAAACAGGAATAGTTTATTCATTTTAGGGACCCGTAATTATTTTAAAGAGAGTTATTTAGAGTTTCATTCCAATTTCATTTTTAATTTTGTTAATTATTTTAATTTCCGAAAAATTAATTTAATTTTGGTTTCTTTTCGTGGCCGAATTTTAGGAGAGTTATTTAATTTCTCAGTTTAGAATTTTATTTATGATTGCATTTCTAATTTAATTAATTATCTTTTCCGAAAAATTAACCGAAAGTGATTCATTTATTTATAGTTTTCTTGAGTTAGTTTGTTTTTAATTAAATCTCAGTTAGCTTTGGTTACCTTTTCACGTCCGAAATTAAATATTAGTTACCGCATTAATTGTTCCGACTGTCGCGTAAGTAATTTAAAAGCATTGGGATCAGATCTTATCTTCGTGGTGGCTTCGGCAAAAACCCCCAGACAATATCTCCCCAATTGCAGAGTTAGTTCGACGTGTAGTTTCCGAAATCTTGGGACCAGATCTTATCTTCGTGGTGGCTTCGGCAAAAACCCCCAGACAATATCTACCTGAGTTTCGGCCGGTCTGTATTAGTATCACAGCTTCGGGACTGATCTTATCTTCGTGGTGGCTTCGGCAAAAACCCCCAGACAATATCAGATTCTGAATGCTTAGGTCCGTAAATTCAACCCCCGCGATTACCCTGTTATTCCGTAAAATAAGAAAGCTAACTAACTCACCCGATTTAAGTTAAATAATTTAATAGTATTAATTTACGTTTCCGGTTAATTAGCATTTTTAGAAAGAGAATCATAAAATAGTTGCCGATTTTAATTTCCGAATTGGACAAGTAGATTTCATAATTAATAAGGTTAGATAACTCTCCTGTTTTAATTTAAAGTAATAAAAGTAATTGAGAATAAATTTATTAACTTTCTTGTTAATTTTGGAACATAATAAATTTTGACAAACCCTGCCGATCTATTTCTTAAATTAATTAGGCTAAATAACTATTTCATAGTGATTTAGATATTTAATAGAAGTTATTTTGTTTTTCCGTTTGCTTCCGTAATTTGATAAATTTAATTAAAGTCTGATTGAGTCACTCCATCACTACAGTCACTATAAGGCCGAATCGAACGTTTCTTTTAAACGTAGTATTTTTTTTGTTCAGGGTTAAATAGGGTTGGGCTTTGAAGTAGAACGAATTTTATTTTGTTAAACTAGCTAAAAACAATATATGTGTCACGTTTATTTCCTGGTTTATATTCACCAACCTTACCTCTTTTCAGGGATATTAAAGGTATATAATAAAGTAAAAATAATTAAGTCTGAAGTCAATTAGACCCCTGGAGAATACCGTATCTCCATCTGAAGTTACCTGTGCCCCTAAGAGGCCGTTTCTAAGGGTTGTGGAGCATACCACATAAAAAAACTGGCGCTCGAGCAATCTCCGTACTAAAGCGTCATCTTGTAAGGCAATATTTTTCTTAGTGGCAAGAAAAAGCCTTACAAACCTATAGTAATAAATCTCAGAAAAGACAATTATAGTGATACCAGTAGTTTTAGTGAAGACAGTGACTTTTAAAGATAGTTCTTGAACTAACTTTTTTTTAATCTTTGAGTTTAGGTAAGTACTGAAGCGTTACTTTTAATGCCAAGAGATTAAAAACAGTTTAATCCCAACATATAATCCTCCTTGTTATTTATTGGTTAAATTTAATTCGTTCAATGTTAAAGTGTCAGATGCATAAGGTTTATTTTTATTTTTTGTAAATAATATAACTTCAAAATTTAATCTACGAAGTGGGTATATATATTTTATATGCTGTAACCTTATTTATATTATAGAAACTTATTTTGCAAAGTACGCCTATGGAATGTGACGTTATATCCTCTCTCCTTTATAGTATATTACTATAGAAACAAGTCGCCGTTGCTAGGAAATAAAACTAAAAGCTTAACTTTTCTTGTAAATATCTCGGAAGATCGAATTTTCACAGACATGAGACCTACATTTTTTGCCGATTTAGATAGGAATTAGTCTACCCTGAAAGTTTCATTGAATTCTGACGAGTGGATTTCGAGATCCTCTGGACACACATACACACACACATACAAACCTTGCTCGTTTAATAGTATTTGATAATATGATTTGTATATTGTATTTTGCGATTTTACGTCCTGGTGGCCGTTACCGTTATCCTTAGATCATATATGCTACGCTGGATACGGTTATTTGTTTTTTGGCGACCAGGGGGTAGTTATACTAAAATCCACTGACTGGTCGATTTCAAATTTCGACGATACCCGTTTATATCGTAAAGTTTGATATTTTGTTTTTTGGGAATTATTGTGCTAATGTTGTGTATTTTTATAGTTGTTTGAAAGTTTTTGCTATGTACAATTAGTTTAGAGAATACAACAAAATGCCAAAGTCTTGTTAAGTCTACAACATTAAATTTAAGAAAGGTGTTGTCAGATCTTTTCATAGGTATGTATTCCATAGGCGTGCTGTTGGATAGGACAGGAAGTGAAAATAAGAACTAAACGTAAATTATGTAAGTATACTTTATTTGAATTGTAAATGAATTGTTTAAATATCTATCTATTGTATGTCAATTTATGTTTTATTAAGAGGGGCCTTGCCACTGCCGACCTCGTTTTCAGTTGGCAATACTGAATATGCATAAAAATTTGACGATTTTTTGGAGAGTTAATCTCGAGAACGGAATTTTTGTTTGTGGAAATATTTATACCCGTTATAGCTTATACCTTGGAATAGGACATCTCCTTTTTTGAGTCAATTTTAAGGATTAATAAAAAAGATATCAGCCATTTAGTGGAGGTGTGTTTTTGACAGTTTTGACAATTTGTGATCACCAATTTTAACGTGAAAAGGAGATGTCCTAAATGAAGGATACAGAATTAATTTCCGAGAATACCAATTCGCAAAACTTTATAATTTTTGAGATTAACTCTCCAGAAAAAAAATTTTTATGTAAGTTGCCTATATCCCAGTAAGATTTTCTCTTTCCATAGTTCAGGCGTTTTCCGCCTAACACTTTGAGACAGTGGCGCTTTTTGGTTTTATTTTGAACGATGTACGCAACCAGTTTTACGAATACGAAGTTAGGAAGAAAGAAAGTTTAGATGTTTAGAACTGACATTTTAGGTTATGTTGGCTAATTTATTCGTCTGTTTTGCAATTTTTTTTAATGAGTAAATTAGTATTAACTAAAACCAGTTCTTCAATTTAAAGTATTTCAATTAATGCCGTATACCTCATGTAGGACATGTTTCACTTTAAAATTGGTGATCACAAATTGTCAAAAGCACACCTTCCACTAAATGATTAATATGTTTATTATTCTTTAAAATTTGTTGAAAAATGGAGATGTCCTATTCCAAGGTGTAAGCTATAACGGGTAAAAATATTTCCACGAACAAAAATTCCATTCTCGAGAGGCTGTTCAAAAAATTTTCAATTTTTATGCATATTCGAAGGAAGTGTGAAAGTGTGCAAAATTAGTGATTAGTAATATGGAGAATGTGCAATTCAACTATAACAGTTTTTTGTGATTTTTATTCGTGCATTCAAAATAGTGTCTGCATAGTTGGGAATCACAGACATTTGCAGAAATTAATATTTACAGTATGTCTCACATATTAACCCGTCCATGGGACTCTTGATGTAGGTTTGTTACACATTTTATTTGCTATTATGTCTTTTGTCCATTGCTAAAAAGCAATGCAGTTTTTTCATAGTGTATTGTTTTGTTTTTGTTTTAGTGAATAACTGTAATTAGGTACTTTTAAATAAAGAAATAATTATTAATTGTTCAATTTATTTTCTTACAAAAATGATTTTATAATATTTAATGATTTACAATAAAGTTAACATTAAAGAAATGAGTTTACAATTAATACATGCAAGTATTAGAACTAAGAATCTGAAATAAATTTGTGATTAATAAATGCAAGTACTCGAACTGAAAATCTGAAATAAATTTATAATTAATAAATGCAAGTACTAGAAATAAGAATCTGAAATAAATATATGATTAATAAATGCAAGTACTCGGTACTAGAAATAAGATTCTGAAATAAATTTATGATTAATAAATACAATTACTCAAACTGAAAATATGAAATAAATGCAAGTACTCGAACTGAAAATCTGAAATAAATTTATGATTAATAAATGCAAGTACTAGAACATGTCGATAGCTAGCTGGCCAAGAATTTTCATTATGGTTTATAAGTCTAAAGATAGATATAATATACCCATGCATTAAAAATATTAATTCACCTAATTAGAATGCCTTGGTCAATACTGTCAACAAAACGGACACAAGAATTTCCTTGTTGTTATCTAGTTAAATTCTTGGTATGTAAAAACTCTATTTATGCAAATATTCTAATATTTCTTATCTGTCATATTCATCTGAAGAAATTATTCCAGGTTTTGAATTATTATATGATTTTAAATTTATTTCTTCTTGGCTCAGGAAGTGCTCTTCTAAATTTTCTTGTGTGAAATCCTCTTCTGTATTTCCTTCTCGTGGAAAGTCATTGAGTTGGATGACCTCTTCTAAAATATCCTCTTGCAGAAAACTCTCATCTTGTCAGCTTCTTTCTTTCTTTCTGTAATTCTTTCTTGTGGGAATCCCTCTTTTTGGATGTTCTCTTCTGGGACGTTCGCATCTGGGACACTTTCTTCATTAAACCTAAGAAAATGTACATAATCAAAAAATTGAAATAAAAAGCTAGGTATATGAAAATTACTTTGACAGACTTTTTATTATGGGTACTTCATAGGAATAACTTATAAAAAATAAAACTTTATGAAAACTTACAATTCTTGTAATATTTCGCTGCAATCATTTGGGAATCCCTCTTCTTCGATGTTCTGTTCTGGGACACTTTCTTCATTAAATCTAGGAAAATGTACATAATCAAAAAATTGAAATAAAAAGCTTAATAACTTATAAAAAATATGGTTAAAACATAACTTTAGAAAACTTACGATTCTTCTAATATTTCTGTGGAAATGTCCCTGTTTTCTCTATTTTCCCAATTCAATCGCGCTGCTGCAGTGCACTTGTTCTTCTTTCTAGTTTTACGCGAACTTCGAGGCATCTTTGGATAATATCCTCCCCTATATAAAAAATAATAAAAAAAAATTGTGTCTTTTTTCACAAAAATGAAAAGGGTGTCCTTTTTCACCGAGGAGGGTAAACAATCAGAATCTAAAACCTAAAAATACTGTTGTGTTCGTTTCACACCACTTTTGTACCGTAATAATGTAGCTCTAATGGAGATAAAAGCAAAAATGCAATATGCGTTAGGTGACCTGCTCAATCAGAGACCAACCAAATCACGAATAATAACAATAACTAAATTGTAAAATCACGTCACAAAACGGATGGAAAAACCGCCAAAAACATCACAAAACATTAGTTGCAAACAAATAGCCGTCTTCATTGTTAAAAGCGATGGTTTTTGGTGAGCATTTTAATTTTTCAACCCTTTTTTTTGGACTTTTTAACGAAAACAGTGACACGGACAAAAAAATTTCAAGGGATGAAACATGAACAATTTATCATAACCCATGGTTTAAGACTTGCAGCGATTTTTTATCTGTAACCGTTCAATTGTTATATACAAATTAATGTTCCAACATTAACAATTTTTTTTATAAAAGGACTTGCAGATAATTTATTGTGGTTACAATGTTGCATTTTGTTCATAGAACGCAGTTTTTTGTGTCGATAACTCATGTATTCTGCAATTGTTTAAACAAATAGATATTGATAAAAACATTTTGCGTTTGGGGCTGCCAATTATTTATTAATTCATTTTTTAAAAAAATTCTTGCTTCACCCTAAAGATTATACATTTATATAATTCTCAATTTTCGTATGAATCCATTCATGTTTAAATATTTTTTTTATGTTAGAAATATTATTTTCCGAGCTCCATTCCTATCTGATGTATTTAGTGAGATTAGTCGCGTGGCAGCGCTATTCATATTAAAATAAACGGATTTATACGAAAATAATTGAAAATTAATTAAATTAATAAAATATAAACTCTATTTTAATGCTAGAAAAAAAATAGTAAACAAAAAAAATGAAATTTCCTAAAAATAAAAAATAAAATTTCTGTCGTGGCTGAAGCCGGTATCGAACTCATGACAAATGGATTATTAGCGCTCTCTGCGACAAGACTAACCGTGAAAATAAAGAAAATTTATTCTCTCAGATTCCTTAGATATCCCAAATAATATATTATATTTTAATACTAGCAGCGCCACCTAGCATACAGGAGATTCACTGAAGTCTTAAGATATCTATCTCTCTTCATTATTGCAGAAAGACAGTGATAAAAGATAAAGATAAAGATGGGGATTTTTGGTGTTTGTAGTTTGGCATACCTGTCGCGACGCCCCTCTTAAAATAAACCATGTTCATCAGCAAATTTTTCATTTATTACTCAACCCAATCTATACGAAGGTGGTACATTTTGACGTATTTTTTGTATTAATATACCTACCAACTTTTCATTTTGTTTTTTCTGTATCAACGAGTTTAATGTTTTTTTGGACACTTAAATCAATACAATTTAAAAGATACTGATTGAAGGGTAGGCCGTATACGGCATAACGTTTCTGCGCAACTAACCGCGCATCGAGTCGCTGCAGTCGCGTGTACTACAAGACTGTTTTACATAAGCAAAATATTATAAATTATATTACACTTTAAAATATCGCCTTTAATGTCGGAAAATATTATAAAATATCCTAGTATATTAACGTTTAAGTCATTAAAAATGAAAATATACAAAATCAATCATACATTGGTTGGTGTGAATCTGGCTTGTGTTTGTCAAAGTCAAAGTGAAAGTGTCAAAAATTAGAATTGCACGCGATGGCGAGGGTGAGTAGGATTTAGGATTAGTTTAGTTTTAAATTTATTTAGGATTTTAGTTCTAATAAAGGAAATAAAAGTAAGTGAACCTTTAAAATGTCATCACCAGATATAATTCTTCATAGTTGTATTGCAAAAAATTGTAATAGTAAATATTTTTGGCCACTTCGCAATTTGGAGTTTAAGAACAAAACATTTTTCAAATTTCCATCTGATATTAATCAAAGTGAACAGTGGTACAAAATTTTCGAACTTCCTTATACATCCAAAGATCAAAGGCAGTGGCGGATCTAGGGAGTTTTCCAGGGGGGGGGGGGGGGGGGGCATCAGTTAATGGAAATTTGTAACCAAAGTGATTAAGTTATAAAAATTTGGGATGTCTTTGAGAAAATATTCAATACAACGAATAATTTTGGTTTGTTTGTTTTCTTGTTGAAAACCAATCAAAAGGTTTACTTGCATATCCAGACTCTATAGTCCAGTAAATTAACGCCAGAAAAATCCCAAACCTGAGCAACAAGTCTGTCCGTCATTTTTTTTTTAATTTGCAGTTATTCATAGGTACATTTACTTCCGAAGATCTCAGCTACGTGGAATTTGTGGAAGGGTCGGAAAATGGCTCTAGAATTCTCGAAAATCCGTTTTCGACGATATCTGCCGAAATATGACCCTTACAGCATTTTTGTTTAGACAAAAAATGAAGAGCAGTTCATTACACAAAAGTTGTCTCTATGATTTTTTCCCTATACTAATATTTTTTGCAAAAACGTCGTTTCAAAAATTCATTTAATAATTCTCAAAATTATTGTGGTGAAAACGGAAAATTTGAATATCGTCCCAAAACTTGAATATCCTCCCGTTTTTGTCTGAAGGCAAAAGATAAAGCAATAAATAATAACCAACTTTTTTTCACTTTTTGCACTTGATTAATAAATTTATTGTAAAAAAATCCAATTTGAGAAAGTTTCAAGGCAGAGTTTTTTCTCGTGCACTTAATAAAATACGCGATATCTTATATATTGATGAAAAGGTCAGAATGTGATCTTTTATTTAGTACAATTCCTAACCCCAAGAAATTTTAGCACGAAAAGAAAATAATCCTCAAAAAAAACTGTCGAGGAGTGAGAATTTTCTCATTTTTCCGGAAAACCAAAAAATATGAAAAAAAAAAGAAAAATGCCATCGACAAAGGGACAAGCTGAGCTTTCTAATGATGTACGTTGAAAACCGATATGGTTCATGATTATCTATTAATTCCCGATAGACCCGAGAATTTTCGAAAACTCCGGAAATCCAAAAAAAAAACGCCATAAAAAAACATGTTGTTTATGAAAATACACAAAAATAATTTATTAAATCTTTCTGAATACATTTAAGACCTTGCAAAGCCCCATTATCCAAAAGGATTCGGTGAAATTAGTCTTGATAAAAAAATTATGAATAAATTTATAGGAGGGTCAAAATATCGAGCAAAAACAAACTTTGGCCCAGTTTTTCAATAATTCAGAGAAATAGATAAAAGGAGAAGTAACATGATATTATAGCTACAGGTTCCTTCTTTCAACTGAACTTTGAATCATGGAAAAATATTAATTTTTACGTGATTTATTGAAAAATTTGTATTCCGCTTGGGAGTGTCATTCCTTTAGAGCGTGCTTTGGAGCTGATGATCATTTTTGTAGGTAATGAACTCATCTTCATTTTCGTCCAAAAAAAATTGTCATATTTTCGGAAATATCGGCGAAAATAGGCGAAAAAAAAACACATTTTTGAGACCAATGGGCCATTTTCCCTTCCACAAATTTCAGACAGCTGAGATTTTCGGGGGTGAATGTACCTATGAATACCTGCAAATTAAAAAAAAAATGGTGCCGGACAGACTTGATACCCGGGTTGGCACCTTCGTTTATTGGACTACTAGTTGTTGAACCAATATCAACTATTCAGAACCCTGGGGGGGGGGGGGGGGGGGGGGGGGGGGGGCATGGCCCCCTTGCGCCCCCCCCCCCTCAGATCCGCCAATGATCAAAGGTTGTGTGAAGATCATCAGACTTAATAAATTTGCTTTAACTTTGCAACCCTTACATCACACACCACCAAAAGTAGTTGAATAATATTTTATAATAATAATACCCTGTCAAGAACATAAATCATACGTATTTTCTCAGCTCATAAAAGTTAGCCGAGAGGACTAACAAATAAAAATAATTCTTTTTTTTTGTAACTTAGTGTACTGCCTTTAATTTTTTTTGTTTCAGACATGATCCTGTCTCCATGGAAATGGAGAATCTAGTTATTTATATCTCCTTTTTATTAAAATATTTGTTGTTTTTGTCAATAATTTTAAAATAATGTGCAATTTGATTTGATTAACATTCTTAAATATAATGTAATTTTAGTAAAAATTTTAAATGTGTGTTGATTTCTCATTTATCTAAATTATCTGTCTTAAAATTGTTTATTAATTATAATTATTTCATTAAAGAAAAAATAAAATATAATTTTATTTTTTATAATAAACAATATTAAGACAAATTGTAAAATTTACCTACCCATAATCCAAACTAACAAATTTAAATATCCCGTCTGTAAAAATTAGTTCCAACACCCCTTTCTGGTGCGCTGCGATCAACACGATGCCAACTGTTACTACAGGGTCAACAACTCTCATATATTATTGAGACGAGCACAACTTTCAAGCGACACCACCGGTATTAATTTGAACCTTCACGAAAAGCATAATTTTGTTTGTTTACCTGCAAGTCGAATGTGTGTTTTGATTTTGTGCTTCGTGTATTTTGCTGTTATTTGTTAGTTAAACGTTAAAAATGCCCAATAAAAATAATACAAACTATTGCGATTATGGGTTTACCTCTAGGAAATCTAAAAATCCGGAATTACACTTCCATTATGATCCACCCAAGAAGCAACAAAAAAGGTGTCATCGAGGAAGTTGATCGTCGTAAATTCCGGAAAAAGTGTAATCAATTTTAAATCTGAAGATTATATTACAAAATCAGGTAAGATAAAGATTAGCATTTCTGAGATTATTTCTTGATTACTACTGAAATGTTTTTAGGAATTATTTCAAACAAAATAGCACCCAAGTAGTGCAAAAAGTGTGTGCCATCATATCATTTGCCCAGTAAGCCACTTGATGTTAAAACCATTAAATGTGCAAGGAATGATGGTTAGTTAGAAGACAGCAAAGTGTTGCCTATAAACTAAGTAAACTTGTCCTTACAAACTGTGTACAGTTGTACTTTTATATATGTACTTAAAATCTAATTAGGTGTGCACATCATTGCTGATATTTCAACTTATCATTTTTCTAAAGGTAATATTCAGTAAAATAAAACCATTGTCACATCATAATTTTAAAAATACCATTATTATGTTCCCCTCTTGTACAACACCTGTTTTCAATAATTATACAGTTACAATTAGTAATGCATTATTATAATAAAATGTTAAATACTACTAAAACTGAATAATTCAAAGTTAGCTTTGAACTTATGTTAAAATAAAGGATTAAAAAATATACATTTTGTGTTTATTTTGAAAAAAAACAAAGTAGATAAACAAAACAAAAAGTTTTGCAACAGATACATTTGATGGCCTATGAAGTGTTTTAAGCCAAGAAAAAATTTTAATTTGATATTGATTTAAAAAAATAATTTTGAAACAACGAATAAGATATATTTTACCATAAATCAATCAAAAGTAGGTTCTTAGAAATCATTTTTTATTTAAATCACTTTTACAATTACAATTATTATCCTGAAAAAATTGAAATAAAATTTATCAGCAGAAAACTGTTGTATGTTTCTTTGGCATATGATTTAGCTCCCTTCCAATATCATTCTATATTAGTAGAGGTGAAGATGATAATACCTCTAGGCTATATGCATCCTGAAACACAAAAAAAGCACACAGAAACAGAAGTAAACAATAAATTTCTGAAAAACGTAAGATAATCTAAATAAATAACCTCAATCTTAAAGTAACGACACAAAAAACAGGTTCAATTGAGTCTAAATACTTACATGTACAGGTATATTATGGTAATTTCCAAATCAAAAACCTCAAACAATCACAAAAAGTCTTAAAATACTACAAATAAACCATCCACTCAGTATAACTTAATGCACTATTTACCAAAAATTACGCGTTTCGTGTGAACAGCTCATCGACGACTGTAGCGCCACCATCGGTAATTATTTGTCTCAATATTCTCTCTGGCTACGAATTCCAGCCATAAGTACGCGGAAAATGTAAGGCGTGCGCCCGGCCGGCAGCGGTCGTTTTACAGTGATCAAAACTCGTGGCTGGCCGTGGTTCGCTTTGAAAATCCCAGATTATTTTTGTGGATTATTTTTTTCATCTGTCCAAACAGTCAGATTTTGTGGTTTCAGCCAATAACAACTCAGGATCCTAACCAATCATTGTGTTTTATACTGATAAAACCGCTTCGTCGTTTTTGTTTTTTGATTAAACTGTGTTTACCTATTTGAGATGTCAAATGTAAACATTTATCAATTATTATTATACTAAAATGTATTGCAAATCTATGTTAATAACCAAATTTCAAAATGTATTTGTAAACTAACCTGTTTTTATTAGTTTATTTCAAAACGCTTTAACATTTTTTACATACCTCACTTTAACACTAAACTTAAAATTAATTAAATTAAGAAAGACTTCATTTCATTCTTCTTCTTCGCTTTTATTTACGGCGCGGTTTCGCGGGGTAGCCAGTCAAAAAATCGCCTTGGTGGCCCTGTATGTAAAACTATAACAGCTCAGGTTTCAATTTAAATTGGTAAAGAAAATTTTCAATATTTGTGTGTAAAGTATCTTTTGCATAAATGACTATGTTCTCTGTTTTTAATACAAAATGATTCAAAAAATAATCCTTTCAAATACGTCTCGTCCTCTGAAATTTTATAGATTAAATTTTTGATCTTCATACTCAAACGCCTTTATTTTAGGCAAAACCACTCAAACAAACTGATTTAAGATAAAATCACTCGTCCTGCGGACTCGTGATTTTATCAATCAGTTTGTTTTCGTGGTTTTTCCAAATAAAGCCGTTTTCGTGAAAACCAAAAATTTAATCGATAAAATTTGGAGGACTCGTGGTATTACCTTTGATAAAACCGCTTCTTCGTATTTGTTTCTTGATTAAACTGTGTTTACCTTTTTTGAAATGTCAAATGTAAACATTTAACAATTTTTATTATACTAAAATGTATTGCAAATCTATGTTAATAACCAAATTTCAAAATGTATTTGTAAACTAACCTGTTTTTATTAGTTGATTTCAAAATGCCTTTAACATTTTTACATAACATAACACTAAACTTAAAATTAATTAAATTAAGAAAGACTTCATTTCATTCTTCTTCGCTTTTATTAACGGCGCCGTTTCGCGGGGTAGCCAGTCAAAAAATCGCCTTGGTGGCCCTGTATGTAAAACTATAACAGCTCAGGTTTCAATTTAAATTGGTAAAGAAAATTTTCAATATTTGTGTGTAAAGTGTCTTTTGCATAAATGACTATGTTCTCTGTTTTTAATACAAAATGATTCAAAAAATAATCCTTTCAAATACGACTCGTCCTCTGAAATTTTATAGATTAAATTTTTGATCTTCATACTCAAACGCCTTTATTTTAGGCAAAACCACTCAAACAAACTGATTTAAGATAAAATCACTCGTCCTGCGGACTCGTGATTTTATCAATCAGTTTGTTTTCGTGGTTTTTCCAAATAAAGCCGTTTTCGTGAAAACCAAAAATTTAATCGATAAAATTTGGAGGACTCGTGGTATTACCTTTGATTATTTTTTTCATCTGTCAATACAGTCAGATTTTGTGGTTTCAGCCAATAACAGCTCAGGATCCTAACCAATCATTGTGTTTTATACTGATTATTTTTTTCATCTGTCAATACAGTCAGATTTTGTGGTTTCAGCCAATAACAGCTCAGGATCCTAACCAATCATTGTGTTTTATACTGATAAAACCGCTTCTTCGTATTTGTTTCTTGATTAAACTGTGTTTACCTTTTTTGAAATGTCAAATGTAAACATTTAACAATTTTTATTATACTAAAATGTATTGCAAATCTATGTTAATAACCAAATTTCAAAATGTATTTGTAAACTAACCTGTTTTTATTAGTTGATTTCAAAATGCCTTTAACATTTTTACATAACATAACACTAAACTTAAAATTAATTAAATTAAGAAAGACTTCATTTCATTCTTCTTCTTCGCTTTTATTTACGGCGTTTCGCGGGGTAGCCAGTCAAAAAATCGCCTTGGTGGCCCTGTATGTAAAACTATAACAGCCTAACAGCTCAGGTTTCAATTTAAATTGGTAAAGAAAATTTTCAATATTTGTGTGTAAAGTGTCTTTTGCATAAATGACTATGTTCTCTGTTTTTAATACAAAATGATTCAAAAAATAATCCTTTCAAATACGACTCGTCCTCTGAAATTTTATAGATTAAATTTTTGATCTTCGTACTCAAACGCCTTTATTTTAGGCAAAACCACTCAAACAAACTGATTTAAGATAAAATCACTCGTCCTGCGGACTCGTGATTTTATCAATCAGTTTGTTTTCGTGGTTTTTCCAAATAAAGCCGTTTTCGTGAAAACCAAAAATTTAATCGATAAAATTTGGAGAACTCGTGGTATTACCTTTGATAAAACCGCTTCTTCGTATTTGTTTCTTGATTAAACTGTGTTTACCTTTTTGAAATGTCAAATGTAAACATTTAACAATTTTTATTATACTAAAATGTATTGCAAATCTATGTTAATAACCAAATTTCAAAATGTATTTGTAAACTAACCTGTTTTTATTAACGCCAAAACGCCTTTAACATTTTTACATACCTCACTTCAACACTAAACTTAAAATTAATTAAATTAAGAAAGACTTCATTTCATTCTTCTTCTTCGCTTTTATTTACGGCGTTTCGCGGGGTAGCCAGTCAAAAAATCGCCTTGGTGGCCCTGTATGTAAAACTATAACAGCCTAACAGCTCAGGTTTCAATTTAAATTGGTAAAGAAAATTTTCAATATTGGCGTGTAAAGTGTCTTTTGCATAAATGACTATGTTCTCTGTTTTTAATACAAAATGATTCAAAAAATAATCCTTTCAAATACGACTCGTCCTCTGAAATTTTATAGATTAAATTTTTGATCTTCATACTCAAACGCCTTTATTTTAGGCAAAACCACTCAAACAAACTGATTTAAGATAAAATCACTCGTCCTGCGGACTCGTGATTTTATCAATCAGTTTGTTTTCGTGGTTTTTCCAAATAAAGCCGTTTTCGTGAAAACCAAAAATTTAATCGATAAAATTTGGAGGACTCGTGGTATTACCTTTGATTATTTTTTTCATCTGTCAATACAGTCAGATTTTGTGGTTTCAGCCAATAACAGCTCAGGATCCTAACCAATCATTGTGTTTTATACTGATAAAACCGCTTCTTCGTATTTGTTTCTTGATTAAACTGTGTTTACCTTTTTTGAAATGTCAAATGTAAACATTTAACAATTTTTATTATACTAACATGTATTGCAAATCTATGTTAATAACCAAATTTCAAAATGTATTTGTAAACTAACCTGTTTTTATTAGTTGATTTCAAAATGCCTTTAACATTTTTACATAACATAACACTAAACTTAAAATTAATTAAATTAAGAAAGACTTCATTTCATTCTTCTTCGCTTTTATTAACGGCGCCGTTTCGCGGGGTAGCCAGTCAAAAAATCGCCTTGGTGGCCCTGTATGTAAAACTATAACAGCTCAGGTTTCAATTTAAATTGGTAAAGAAAATTTTCAATATTTGTGTGTAAAGTGTCTTTTGCATAAATGACTATGTTCTCTGTTTTTAATACAAAATGATTCAAAAAATAATCCTTTCAAATACGACTCGTCCTCTGAAATTTTATAGATTAAATTTTTGATCTTCATACTCAAACGCCTTTATTTTAGGCAAAACCACTCAAACAAACTGATTTAAGATAAAATCACTCGTCCTGCGGACTCGTGATTTTATCAATCAGTTTGTTTTCGTGGTTTTTCCAAATAAAGCCGTTTTCGTGAAAACCAAAAATTTAATCGATAAAATTTGGAGGACTCGTGGTATTACCTTTGATAAAACCGCTTCGTCGTTTTTGTTTTTTGATTAAACTGTGTTTACCTATTTGAGATGTCAAATGTAAACATTTGTCAATTATTATTATACTAAAATGTATTGCAAATCTATGTTAATAACCAAATTTCAAAATGTATTTGTAAACTAACCTGTTTTTATTAGTTTATTTCAACATTCATTTAACATTTTTAGATACCTCACTTTAACACTAAACTTAAAATTAATTAAATTAAGAAAGACATCATTTCATTCTTCTTCTTCGCTTTTATTTAAGGCGCCGTTTCGCGGGGTAGCCAGTCAAAAAATCGCCTTGGTGGCCCTGTATGTAAAACTATAACAGCTCAGGTTTCAATTTGAATTGGTAAAGAAAATTTTCAATATTTGTGTGTAAAGTGTCTTTTGCATAAATGACTATGTTCTCTGTTTTTAATACAAAATGATTCAAAAAATAATCCTTTCAAATACGACTCGTCCTCTGAAATTTTATAGATTAAAGTTTTGATCTTCATACTCAAACGCCTTTATTTTAGGCAAAACCACTCAAACAAACTGATTTAAGATAAAATCACTCGTCCTGCAATCAGTTTGTTTTCGTGGTTTTTCCAAATAAAGCCGTTTTCGTGAAAACCAAAAATTTTATCGATAAAATTTGGAGGACTCGTGGTATTACCTTTGATTATTTTTTTCATCTGTCAATACAGTCAGATTTTGTGGTTTCAGCCAATAACAGCTCAGGATCCTAACCAATCATTGTGTTTTATACTGATTATTTTTTTCATCTGTCAATACAGTCAGATTTTGTGGTTTCAGCCAATAACAGCTCAGGATCCTAACCAATCATTGTGTTTTATACTGATAAAACCGCTTCTTCGTATTTGTTTCTTGATTAAACTGTGTTTACCTTTTTTGAAATGTCAAATGTAAACATTTAACAATTTTTATTATACTATTGCAAATCTATGTTAATAACCAAATTTCAAAATGTATTTGTAAACTAACCTGTTTTTATTAGTTGATTTCAAAATGCCTTTAACATTTTTACATAACATAACACTAAACTTAAAATTAATTAAATTAAGAAAGACTTCATTTCATTCTTCTTCGCTTTTATTAACGGCGCCGTTTCGCGGGGTAGCCAGTCAAAAAATCGCCTTGGTGGCCCTGTATGTAAAACTATAACAGCTCAGGTTTCAATTTAAATTGGTAAAGAAAATTTTCAATATTTGTGTGTAAAGTGTCTTTTGCATAAATGACTATGTTCTCTGTTTTTAATACAAAATGATTCAAAAAATAATCCTTTCAAATACGACTCGTCCTCTGAAATTTTATAGATTAAATTTTTGATCTTCATACTCAAACGCCTTTATTTTAGGCAAAACCACTCAAACAAACTGATTTAAGATAAAATCACTCGTCCTGCGGACTCGTGATTTTATCAATCAGTTTGTTTTCGTGGTTTTTCCAAATAAAGCCGTTTTCGTGAAAACCAAAAATTTAATCGATAAAATTTGGAGGACTCGTGGTATTACCTTTGATAAAACCGCTTCGTCGTTTTTGTTTTTTGATTAAACTGTGTTTACCTATTTGAGATGTCAAATGTAAACATTTGTCAATTATTATTATACTAAAATGTATTGCAAATCTATGTTAATAACCAAATTTCAAAATGTATTTGTAAACTAACCTGTTTTTATTAGTTTATTTCAACATTCATTTAACATTTTTAGATACCTCACTTTAACACTAAACTTAAAATTAATTAAATTAAGAAAGACATCATTTCATTCTTCTTCTTCGCTTTTATTTAAGGCGCCGTTTCGCGGGGTAGCCAGTCAAAAAATCGCCTTGGTGGCCCTGTATGTAAAACTATAACAGCTCAGGTTTCAATTTGAATTGGTAAAGAAAATTTTCAATATTTGTGTGTAAAGTGTCTTTTGCATAAATGACTATGTTCTCTGTTTTTAATACAAAATGATTCAAAAAATAATCCTTTCAAATACGACTCGTCCTCTGAAATTTTATAGATTAAAGTTTTGATCTTCATACTCAAACGCCTTTATTTTAGGCAAAACCACTCAAACAAACTGATTTAAGATAAAATCACTCGTCCTGCAATCAGTTTGTTTTCGTGGTTTTTCCAAATAAAGCCGTTTTCGTGAAAACCAAAAATTTTATCGATAAAATTTGGAGGACTCGTGGTATTACCTTTGATTATTTTTTTCATCTGTCAATACAGTCAGATTTTGTGGTTTCAGCCAATAACAGCTCAGGATCCTAACCAATCATTGTGTTTTATACTGATTATTTTTTTCATCTGTCAATACAGTCAGATTTTGTGGTTTCAGCCAATAACAGCTCAGGATCCTAACCAATCATTGTGTTTTATACTGATAAAACCGCTTCTTCGTATTTGTTTCTTGATTAAACTGTGTTTACCTTTTTTGAAATGTCAAATGTAAACATTTAACAATTTTTATTATACTATTGCAAATCTATGTTAATAACCAAATTTCAAAATGTATTTGTAAACTAACCTGTTTTTATTAGTTGATTTCAAAATGCCTTTAACATTTTTACATAACATAACACTAAACTTAAAATTAATTAAATTAAGAAAGACTTCATTTCATTCTTCTTCGCTTTTATTAACGGCGCCGTTTCGCGGGGTAGCCAGTCAAAAAATCGCCTTGGTGGCCCTGTATGTAAAACTATAACAGCTCAGGTTTCAATTTAAATTGGTAAAGAAAATTTTCAATATTTGTGTGTAAAGTGTCTTTTGCATAAATGACTATGTTCTCTGTTTTTAATACAAAATGATTCAAAAAATAATCCTTTCAAATACGACTCGTCCTCTGAAATTTTATAGATTAAATTTTTGATCTTCATACTCAAACGCCTTTATTTTAGGCAAAACCACTCAAACAAACTGATTTAAGATAAAATCACTCGTCCTGCGGACTCGTGATTTTATCAATCAGTTTGTTTTCGTGGTTTTTCCAAATAAAGCCGTTTTCGTGAAAACCAAAAATTTAATCGATAAAATTTGGAGGACTCGTGGTATTACCTTTGATAAAACCGCTTCTTCGTATTTGTTTCTTGATTAAACTGTGTTTACCTTTTTTGAAATGTCAAATGTAAACATTTAACAATTTTTATTATACTAAAATGTATTGCAAATCTATGTTAATAACCAAATTTCAAAATGTATTTGTAAACTAACCTGTTTTTATTAGTTGATTTCAAAATGCCTTTAACATTTTTACATAACATAACACTAAACTTAAAATTAATTAAATTAAGAAAGACTTCATTTCATTCTTCTTCGCTTTTATTAACGGCGCCGTTTCGCGGGGTAGCCAGTCAAAAAATCGCCTTGGTGGCCCTGTATGTAAAACTATAACAGCTCAGGTTTCAATTTAAATTGGTAAAGAAAATTTTCAATATTTGTGTGTAAAGTGTCTTTTGCATAAATGACTATGTTCTCTGTTTTTAATACAAAATGATTCAAAAAATAATCCTTTCAAATACGACTCGTCCTCTGAAATTTTATAGATTAAATTTTTGATCTTCATACTCAAACGCCTTTATTTTAGGCAAAACCACTCAAACAAACTGATTTAAGATAAAATCACTCGTCCTGCGGACTCGTGATTTTATCAATCAGTTTGTTTTCGTGGTTTTTCCAAATAAAGCCGTTTTCGTGAAAACCAAAAATTTAATCGATAAAATTTGGAGGACTCGTGGTATTACCTTTGATTAATTTTTTTCTCATCAAATATTATAAGATCCTGATGGCACTCTGAGGGACGGAGCTATATACCACACGATTGTTGAGCAGGAACTCACTCTCCACAACCCCATTTATTATTTGTGAGAATAAATTTTCTCAAAATGCACGTAGGTGGTATTTTCTTTAGCAAATATATGCTCTGCAGATAGCTATTTAGAATGAAAAATATCTGGTCACCGAGCTTCGCTCTTAATATTCTAATCTACATTTTTAAGCAGCCCAATGTGTATATAATTTAAGTATATTTATAACATAACAAATTATTAATTAATTCGCGAAAATCACGGAGTGGGCGACATCTACTTAAACTACTGAAAGGGAGATAAATAAAAAGTTGATTGGTGATTGGCTTGAAAGTAGGCGGGAAAATTAAAAAAGCTGTCAGTGTTAATTTTCAATTGGCTCTGTTGTTGACGTTTATCAACTGCTTGTCACAGAGGTTAGTTAAATGCATTAAAAGTTGCCTAGTTTCTGGGGAGTACAGTAAAAGTGGGGATATAACGTCACATTCCATAGGCGTACTTTGAAAAATAAGTTTCTATAATATAAATAAGGTCACAGCATATAATATATATATACGCACTTCGAAGATTAAATTTGGAAGTTACATTATTTACAAAAAATAAAAATAAACTTTATGCATCTGACACTTTAACATTGAACGAATTAAATTTAACCAATAAATAACAAGGAGGATTATATGTTGGGATTAAACTTTTTTTAATCTCTTGGATTCAGTACTTACCTAAACTCAAAGATTAAAAAAAAAGTTAGTTCAAGAACTTACCTAAACTCAAAGATTAAAAAAAAAGTTAGTTCAAGAACTATCCTTAAAAGTCACTGTCTTCACTAAAACTACTGGTATCACTATAATTGTCTTTTCTGAGGTTTATTATTATAGGCTCTATTAAATTATCCATTGATATATCCACTTTCCTAAATGAATTTTCTACATTTTTAACATGACCAATGCATTTTCCCCAATGTTCTCTATTTACATCTGAAACTGCCTTCAAAAACAAATTTCGCACATCAGGAAATTTAAATGTTTTATTGTTTTGAGAAACATAACCTTTTAATAATTGTGACCAGATCAGTTCAATGGAATTTAACTCTGAGTGGTTCGGAGGCAATCTGAGAATTTTAATTCCTTTTTCTCTGGCCATCTCATCTATAATATATTTTTTGAATTTGTTTTTATGTTGCCTTGCTATTACTAATAATTCTGCCTTCAAGGATTTAGGAGGACTGATAATATTTTTAGAATGAAGCCATTTTGAAATATATATTAATACAAAATTCTGAATCAATTAAAATACATACGATACGGCTATGAATAAATAAAGTCTGACTTATCTGTCAAAAGAACAGGTTTATTACAGTAAAAACCATGGAAACAAGATTAAATCTAGACAAAAACTATATCAGGCCGATCAGATGTATTAAAATTTAAATTTTAACTACAAATAAGCATTGAAGGATGAGGTAAAAATAAAATTTCTACCTCTTGAACCTGTGCTACGTTCTGCAAATTAAATACTGCACTCCTTTCTTCTGTATAGTATAGTAGTAAAAAGGTTTGACTTTATTTAATTTCTGGCGTTTTAATCTGAAAGAATTCAATTTTAAATTTGCCGCTTTATATAAAAAAGAAAAGATTCATTTGACGGACATAAATAATTTGCTTGTCAAATGACAGCCATCTCATAAATTCAAAGTTGAAAATACAACGTTGCCAATTCAATTTCAGAAATCATGGGATAAGGTAAATATGTATAGGAACGTTGAGTAACACTGTTAAAATGGACACTTGTCAAAATGTGACACCTGTAAAAACGTGACAACTGTTAAAATGTGATACGTATCAGAATGTAACAACTTTTAATGCATTTAACTAACCTCTGTGACAAGCAGTTGATAAACGTCAAACAACAGCTGCAGCCAATTGAAAATTAACACTGACAGCTTTTTTAATTTTCAAGCCAATCGCCAATCAACTTTTTATTTATCTCCCTATCAGTAGTTCAAGTAGATGTCGCCCACTCCGTGATTTTCGCGAATTAATTAATAATTTGTCATGTTATAAATATACTTAAATTATATACTCATTGGGCTGCTTAAAACTGTAGATTTGAATATTAAGAGCGAAGCTCGGTGACCAGATATTGCAATTTGAAACGGCCATATCTTGTTACAGACAAAAGATAAAAAAAATGGAAATTATTCGGAAGAACATTTGCTCAAAGTCTCTTTAAATTTTTTTCAAAAATCAATACTTTTCACGTTGGTGTCCAAAAATTGAAAATGACTTCAAAAACAAAAATGTTGCTCAACTTTAATAGACCAAAACTTAAAAAATAATTATCACATAGGGCTAAAAATTACTAGACAATTGAAGAAATATGTAGTACAACTTTCTACAAAAGGATTTTTTTTTCAAATACCACAGTCTAGATGGCGTAAAAAAATTGAAAAACAATTATTTTTTTTCTGCTTATGTTAAGCGGTTCTGGATGGTCTTAAAATGTTCATTAGGATGTTGCATACATTTTTTTGTGGTAGTCATTTTCCAGATATTTGCACTAGAATGATCCAGTTTCTTTAAACGGACGGATGTAATTTGGGCGCCAAGCTACCTGACCGTTTAATCCCATAACCATTTCGGGCGCAAGGAGTATTTATAGGTTCTAAATTGCTTCTGTATTTCGGGCACTATTAAGGTTAGGTGATTGTGGAATTCATTTTTAAGTTGGTTAGTGTCTCAATAAAAGATATTTTTTCAGATTAAAAATCGATTTATTAAATTTACAAAAATTTAACTTAAACATACTAAAATATACATAATAATTTTTAAAATATCATAAATTTGTATTTTCACATGAAAAATACGACACAAACTTCACAAAATGCAATCGTATAATTTTAGTTTGTAATTTCCATTTTGTGCATGGTCTTTAATTTTGTTAGGAATATTAATACTCTGAATTTTAACATACGTATCCATCTGGAATTCTTTAAGTTTTTCAATAAAAATGTAAATAGATGGATGAGTAACATAAAATGAGGCGTTAAATCGTGAATGAAAAGATTCACATGCATTTGTTGTGTGAATATTTAATGCACTGGCTTTAGCCCAAATTTGGGGTGGAAAATCTGCATTATCCTCTACATAAGTATCCAGAAGATAATCTGCGCCGTGATAAGTTTTTCTGCGAATAAGTCGAATACAAAACAATCGCGTACCTCGTGTGGATTTAAATATGTCTATCCAAAAAAATATTTCAACCGATAACCAACTTCCGAATATTTGTTTTTAAATTCGTTTGTAAGTCCGAAATTTTTTGGTATAGTAGAACCCACCGCTTTATGAGAAAGAAAAAACAGCAAAGGATACCGCCAATAGAAGAAATGCTAATTGATCTGGACATTTTTGAGTACTTTAATATCGAAAACACCGTACACTATCCATATACATAAAAATAAAATGATATTTTGGCTATTAGGACCACTGTGCAAAGATTCAATAACCAACTTAGCTGGAGATCGTTAGGGGTAATTTGCGTAAAATTTTTATATTGATCAAGTTTCTTTAATATGAATTTACATTTTAATTTCTATAAAGCGGCGTTCAGACTTTACAAGTTACTTGAATTCAAGTAACTTGAAAGGAGTAACCTGAATTCAAGTGAACGTTCATACTATTTCAATATTTGATTCAAATCATTTCAAGTTGACATTTTTATTTAAATGATTCCTGTTTCAAGTTACAAAAATTGCGTCAAATGATATGATTCCTGCTGGAATAAAAGTTGTAAATCAGCTAATTGTGGATGGATTCCTAAAAATCAGAGAAAAAATTCTACACTTTATTTTACAAAAAAATACTTCACAATTTGTTTTTTAATTTGATATATTAGGTAGGTGTTAAAAAGGCTCGTTCAGACTTTACAAGTTACTTAAATTCAAGTGCAATAATTGGTGCAACTTGAAATAAATTGAAACACTTGAATTCAAGTAACTTGAAAGGTGCTTTCAAGTTTCAAGTAGAAGTAGAGACCAAGTTAACTTTTGCTTTCAAGTTGGGGACTTGAATCACAGTTGAATAGAGTGAACTGATATTCAAGTGCACTTGAAGACACTGGAAGTAGTGAAAGTGGCTCTCCACTGCTGCAAATTAGTCAACCACATTTACGTCTACGGCCCAGCCGTTTTTCGAGTGCCCATGCTGTTGCTAAACTTATCGCATAACCTAATGCACGAAACAATAGGGAGGTTTTAAGCCACAACTTGAGCGTCATACGTTATATCCCTTTATCCGCTATTAAAGTAAACACAGAACGTTAATAACGTATTTCGAAAATGAGTTTTTAAGCCATCCCACTCTTCCGTTATTTACGTGACAGATGCCAGAAACATTTATAACCTTATAAATGATAACCCTCACTTTGTGATAGTTTAAATAATCATTTACGATTTTTTTTTTATTTTAACTGCCTTAAATCGTTTTTAAATGAAGCCAGAATGAAACAAATACTACAAAATATAGGTTAGGTAAAAGACTTGTTGTGACATCTCTTCAATGTCCATATCCTATGTTGCCATAACACTTAATTTTATGAAATGTTTTCATTTCATATTTAAGAAAAAAAGTGGTAAGAATGGTGAAAACTATAGACTTACTCAAATCTTCTAAATTTCACATGTATTTATCATAGACTTTGGAGTTCACGATAAAACTTAAATATAAATGTTCTAGATGCGGCACTATTGCGAAAACAATATCCGTTATTAAGGGAACCTTATTTCACCTCTAATAACGTAAAACAATATCAGTTAATAAAGTTTCCCTTATTTTAGCGCTATTGCGCATGCGATGTATAACGTTTAAAGTATATTGGTGTTGAAATAGGTGGCTTAAAACCTCCCTATTATATCAAAAAATAATAAAATGTAACAGATCAATAATTTACAGGGTGAGGTCAGGTAAGATTAGGGTACGCCAGGCCAGCTTAGCTCAGAAAAATGATGTACAAAGTAATATTTCAAGTAAATATATTGTATTGGCATTTGGCAACACCGTGGGCACTCTAAAAGCAGTTGGGGTTTAGACGCTGACGCTAGTGTGAACCACCCACGGAGGGTTCTAATTGTGAGGTTATTTTGTATAAAAATTTCAACTTGAAATTTTTTTACTGATTTTTAGTAATCCATCCACAATTAGCTTATTTACAACTTTTATTCCAGTAGGAATTACATCATTCGAAGCCATTTTTCTAACTTGAAAAAGGAATCAAGTAAAAATGTCAACTTGAAATGGCACTTCTAAACATTTATACATATCGTTTGGGCATCTTTACATATATATTATAATAGCTATTTATATTACAAGTACATAAACAAGGGCTTTATTGAACGAATAATTTTATAGCCGAGCTTGCGAGAGAGGCTATAAAATGATGAGTCCATAAAGCCTGTTTATGTACGCGTTATATACATGATTTTATGTTCGATTGCAATTAAAAAATAATAATAAATTGAAAAAATTAAAATTTGATACGATTTTGGCTGACAGCAGTTGCGATGACAAGTAGATGTTTATTTTTTAAACATGTCAAATGAGTTGTCTTGCAACTTGTCAGTGACGTTGGCAATTACTTTATTGACGCAAAACTATTCTATAAACGGCGTTTTATTGGTCAATCGTACATAAAACTTTTTATTGATGAAATGGCATCAAAAAGGGGCCACGAGGTATTGCGCCTTCCGCCCTATTTTTGTGTATTTAACCCCACAGAATTAATTTGGGGACAAATTAAAAAAGAATAAGGCGTTATAACGTGTTTCCCAAATTTGACGGGTTGATAGCAAATTTGGTAAAAGAAGAAATTAACAAAAGTTCAGCTGATGATTGGCAGACAAAAATCAAACATGTTATCAAAGAAGAAAATTCTTATATAACGAGTCCGACCAAATTGATTATCAATGTTGATGACAGTGAATCCAATGGTGAGGGTTGAGATAGGGTAGGTAAACTTAATTAATTTATAATATTTATGAATTTACTCACCGTGTTTTTAATTTTAAAATTAAAATTTGAGACAAAAATTTTAATTAGCAACGTTTGTGAATCTCACCAGAAATCAGAAAATGAACCTATGGGCGAGGTGGAGTGGTCAACCTCTATTGAAATCTAATATGCGTTACAGAAATTCAAATGTAAATTCATATTAAAGAAAGTTAAATCATCATAGAAATTTTACGCAAATTACCCCTAACGATCTCCAGCTAAGTTGGTTATTGAATCTTTGCACAGTGGTCCTAATAGCCAAAATATCATTTTATTTTTATGTATATGGACAGTGTACGGCGTTTTCAACATTAAAGAACTCAAAAATGTCCAGATCAATTAGCATTTCTTCTTCTTTGCTGTTTTTATAGCGTTTTTTCTTTCTCATAAAGCGGTGGGTTCTACTATACCAGGCTTGATGTAGATGGAAACGGCATCCATTAATTTTGGTTGACGGCCATGTATTATTTACTGCAGTGTGAATGGCCTTTTCAAAATCCAAACACACTTCGTTGGTTGAAAACGAGGAAAGTATTTTTCCATATTTTTTTCGGTTAACATGTTAAAAAGTTTTTCATATGTTTCCAGGCGTTTATCTCTCAAAAGACAGTACACCAACGGGATGTAATGCCCGTTTTTGAATAGTATATAGTTGTAAAAATTCCCTATTTTTAATAGTATGTGGTTTAATTCTGTATTTTAGATTTGTAACTGACAAGTCAAATACGTTTTTATGAATTGTAATTTTTTAAAAACTTGACAGTCGAATAAATTATCTACTTGTCTATCTACCTAGGGTATTAAACTTAATCCCTATACCTTTAACGCTGGTGCCCGAAATGTATACAAGATTATCGAACCCTTTTAGAGGAACAGGTACATGGGTGAGTTTGGCGCCCGATTTACACCCGCCGAGGTAGATTGCTGGTAGGTTATTACGCTACAAAATTTCCAGGGTTACATAGATACCATTATGGAAGACGTCAGAGACCAAAATGTAAACGCCGTTATAACAGGGGATTTAAATGCAAAATCGAGGATGTGGGGTTCTACTAGAGCCGATAAGAGAGGAGAATACTTGGAAGAGTGGATACAAACGATGGATTTGGTAATCAAAAATGACGGGAAAACTCCCACATTGACATTACACTATCAACACAGAGAATGGCAAAACTCATTAACAAATGGACAGTAATGCAGGAAGAGAGTCTCAGTTTACACAGGTATATCCTTTTTGAAGTCAATAAAAAGAATGTAGTTATCCCATGGAAAGGTAAAAGAACTGTAGATAAAAATATATTTAAAAATGTGTTACAACTAACATGCCGTGACCTCGAGGAAAGGGTAGAGAACCTTGTCATTAATGTAAAAAAGGCACAGTCGGTAAGCATCGTGGATACCTTAGGAAGAAGGAAAAGAACACAGCCATACTGGTGGAATGACAGCGTCAATAGTAAAAGAGAAGAATGTAATGCTGTAAGAAGGAAACTGACGAGACTAAGAGCTAACGAACGGCATGACCTAGCGCAACATATAGAGTTGGAATACAAAAACAAGAGAAAAGAGTTAAGAAAGGAAATTAGAAGGGCGAAGAGAGAACAATGGAAGCAACTCTGTACACAGGTAGAAGAGGACACCTGGGGACAGGGGTACAAAATTGTAACAGGTAAAATAAAACAATTAAATACGCCTTACGAACTTGAGAGTACAAAAAAAGTAGACGTAGCACTGAAACTGTTTCCTAAGAAGAGAGATTACTTTCCCATACAAAAACCTTGTACCTCACCGCCTTTTACACTCCAGGAGCTCAAGGAAGCAGAAGAGAAAATAAAAACTGGAAAAGCACCAGGACCGGATGGAATTTTTCCAGAAACTGTAAAGGTGGCAACTGAAGAAATCCCAGACCTAATCTTAAAAATATTTAACAATTTGCTAGACATGCAGCAATTTCCGGATCAATGGAAAAAAGCAAGGATTACCTTAATACCCAAATTAAATGGAAGTTTTAGACCGATTTGCCTTTTGGATGTCCTTGGGAAATTATTCGAGCATCTCATCAGAAAGCGACTGGAAAGAGAGCTGGATGAAAAGAAAGGAATCTCGGACCATCAGTACGGCTTCAGAAAAGGTATATCGACAACCGATGCTGTTAAGTATGTTATAGACAAAGTGGAAGACGGAAATCAAAAATGGGGGGCTGTTATCTTGATCGACGTTAAGAACGCATTCAATACAGCAGTCTGGAGTAAAATCATGGAAAAGCTGGGCCTAATAGGAATCAGTCAATATTTAACAAACATAATAGGAAGCTATCTGCATAGTAGGTCCCTGGAAATAGAAAACCACGCATTTGAGATGACCCAGGGAGTTCCACAGGGTTCGGTTCTTGGCCCGACCCTGTGGAATATCCTTTATGATGGAATACTAAGGCTGAAACTCCCCAAGGATTGCCACACTGTGGCATATGCAGATGACCTGGTGTTGATATCTAAAGCTAACTCTAAAGACGAACTAATGTATAATGCCAACCTAGCCCTAATGGAGATTCAGGACTGGATGAAAGCCCATGACCTCAGCCTAGCCCCAGAAAAAACCGAAGCAGTAATTGTGAAAGGCCAGAGAAAAAGAGATGACGTTCTTTTCCATTTAGGCAACGTAACCATAACTCCTGTTAGAGCTGCTAAATACCTTGGTGTCTGGATAGACGACAAATTAAATTTTAACGAGCACGTCAAGAAAACAGTCGAAAAAGCAGAAAAGCAGGTAACGGCACTGACTAAAATTATGCCGAATATTGGTGGGCCCAGCAGTATTAAGCGGCTCCTGTTTAACGGAGTCATGCAATCTACAGTCCTATACGCTGCACCGGCATGGAAAGGTGCCATAAAAATGGAAAAATACCGCAGTATGATAATCAAAATACAAAGAAAAATGTTGCTTAGGGTAGCTTCCGCATATAGGACTGTATCAGCCGACGCCCTGCAAGTTATAACTGGCTGCATCCCACTAGACATTCAGGTAGAAGAAAGAAACAGCTTATACCAAAGGCAAGCTGGGAACAGTGAAATTAGAGAGGAAGAAAGGAAAAAAAGCGTGGAAGCGTGGCAGAACAGATGGGAAACAGATACTCGCAAGGCAGCTTGGAAACGAAGACTAATACCGCGTATAGAAGTGTGGTTTAACTCTAGACTAAGGAAAACTGACTATCTCCTTACACAGTTTCTCTCTGGCCACGGCTCGTACAAAGCATACACCTTCAGATTCGGAAAGACAGCTGACAACATATGTCTTTATGACTCAGAAGAAGACACGCCGCATCACACATTCTTTGAGTGTGAAAGATGGAAACCTCACAGACTGAGACTAGAATCACTCCTAGGCCCACCGCTGTCGGCGGAGAACATCATCAATAAACTGTTGCTGAATAAGAAAAACTGGGAGGAGGGAACAAAAATAATTTCAGAAATCATGAAAGAGAAAGAGAGAGAGGAAAGAGAATCGCAGGCACTAAACTTATGAGAAGAAGACTAACGATAGACTTCAAGGGACGCATGATGCCAAATCCGCCAGGATAGTTCCGTCGTCTCGTTGAACGCAGAGGTGGTTTTTATTCGGTAGGCCGCTTGGTTAAGGTGATGCAGTGCGACAAGCTCCTAATGGAGTAATTCGGACGGTATTACCTTCTCCTTGATGGAATCCGTCTCGCTAGGGACACCTTCCCTAAGCGTCTTTAGAAGATTTTCCTCCTCCATAAAAAAAAAAAAAAAAGGTTATTAGGAAGGACGGATGTAATTCGGGCGCCAAGCTACCTGACCGTTTAATCCCATAACCATTTCGGGCGCAAGTAGTATTTATAGGTTCTAAGGTACGGATGAAGACTCTCGAGTTGTACCAAAAAATGGCAAGTATAGAAAATCCTACCCTCTAGTTGTACCAAAGCTGTTCAATTAACTTAAAAGCCATGTTAAAACACTGGAACTGAATTGAACTAATCAGTTTTATTTATTTATTGTTTTTACTAAACATCTTGTTTCAAAAATGGGGCCGACACGAGTGGGAAGACGGCAGCCGGAGAGGACACCAGCACGGAATGTCGTCTAATGTGAAAGCACTCCATTTATTTCAATGTAATTTCAACCCAACCGGCATCGTTGCCGTTGTCGTGTCGCCAAGTGCGAAAGAGCCCTTTTGGTTGGCAACTATGATGCCGGTAAAATACACAGTAAAACGTGACGTGATAGTGTTTCGTTTGTTTTAATTGTATTATTACTTTATAAGTAATTTATTTTGAATATCGTTATGATGATACCGAATGGCGTAGTCGAAAGGTGTTTTGCCATCATTGTCTTGGACTTCTATAGAATGTCCTTTGTCTATTAAAAATTCAATAATTTCCTTTTTGTATCCCGGAGCAGCATAGTGTAATAGTGTTTTTCCAGCATTATCACGGACATCGATTCGATGTCCTTTATTTATTAAAAATTCAATAATTTCTTTTTTACCTCCCCAAACAGCATAGTGTAAGAGTGTTCTCCCATTATCGTCACAGTCATCGATTGTAAGTCCTTTGTGTATAAAAAGTTCAACAGTTGCCTTGTTGCCTTTCCAAACAGCATCGTGTAAGAGTGATTTACCATTAATGTCACGGACATCAATAGGAAGTCCTTTGTCTATTAAAAATTCAACAACGTTTTCGTTGCTCCACTGAACAGCATCGTGCAATAATGTTCTTTTTTTATTATCACGAACATTAATAGGATGACCTTTATTGATTAAAAATTCAACAATTCCTTTATCGTTCGTACGAACAGCCTCGTGTAACAATGTTTTCCCATTATTGTCAAGGACGTCAATGGGATGTCCATTGTCTGTTAAAAATTCAACAATTTTCATATTGCCTCTTGAAATAGCATCATGTAACACCGATCTCTCAATATTGTCTCGGCTATCAATAGGATGTCCTTTGTCTACTAAAAAAGAAACAATCTCGTTGTTGCCGCATTTAGAAGCATTGTGTAATAGAGTTCTCCAATTATTATCACGAACATATATAGAATGTCCTTTGTCTATTAAAAATTCAACAATCGCCTTATTTTTTCCTCTTACTGCATAGTGTAATGTTGTTTCTCCCTTTTTATCGTATACTTCAATTGGATGTCCTTTGTCTAACAATATTTTAATAATTGCAATGTTGTCTCCCATAACAGCGTCATGTAAGAGCGTTCTCCGATCATTATCGCGAACATCAATAGTATGTCCTATGGCTATTAAAAATTCTGCAACGGCCTCATTGCCCTCTCTAGCGGCGTAGTGTAATATCGTTCTTCCTTGTTTGTCACGGCTATGAATAGGATGTCCTTTGTCTATTAAAAATTGAACAATTGCTTTATTGCTCCATCCAGCAGCGAAATGTAACAATGTTCTCTCGTTATTGTCGCGGATATCAATAGGATGTCCTCGGTGTATTAAAAATTCAATAATTGCCCTTTTACCAGTCCAAGCAGCTTCGTGTAACGGTGTTTTCCCATCATTGTCACGGATATCAATGGGATGTCCTTTATCTAATAAAAATTTAACAATGGTTTTGTTGCTCCATTGAACAGCATTGTGTAACGGAGTTCTTCCATCATTGTTACGGACATCAATAACATGTCCTTTTTCTATTGAAAGTTCAATAATTTCCTTGTTGCCCCCCCGAACAGCATCGTGTAGAAAAGTACTCCCATTATGGTCACGGATGTCTATAGGGTGTTTTTTGTCTATTAAAAATTCGACAATGGCTTTATTGCCACCTACAGCAGCGTAGTGTAATGGTGTCCTTTTTCTATCATCACGGACATCAATGGGATGTCCTTTATCTAATAAAAATTCAACAATATCTTTGTTGCTTGCAGCACTTGCATAATGTAAAAGGGTTCGTTGGTTATTGTCACGAACATCAACAGGATGTCCCTTGTCTATTAGAAACTGGACGATTCCTTTATTGCTTCCTCCAGCAGCATAGTGTAACAATGCTTTGCCATCTTTGTCACAGATGTCAATAGGATGTCCTTTGTTTATTAAAAATGCAACAATCGCCTCTTGCTCTTCCAGAGCCGCAACATGTAATGGAGTTTTTCCATCATTATCACGAGTATCGATAAGATGTCCTTTGTTTATTAAAAATTCAACAATTTCCTTATTACCGCCCCAAACTGCTTCGTGTAAAGGCGTTGTCCCAATATAGTCTCGGACATCCATAGAATGTCCTTTATTGTAAAATAATTCGACTAGTTCCTTGGAATTGAATCTGCATGCCAAATGAAGTGGAGTATTGCCGTTTTGGTCTTTAAGATTATTAACATTTTGTAAGTCATTTAACTTTTTCAAAAACATTTCTGTATGTTTATGACCGACACTTTTGTGCAAAATCCTAACAGAATTTGACAGAAATAATTTTTTATATCCAGATTTCGTTAACAAGAATAAAATTAATTCTGGTTGGTATTCTATCAAATTTTCTATGGATTGTTCGTGATTTAAATTGAAGAATTGTTTTTTAAAATCATGTGGTATCGAAATATTTTCTAGCATATATTTTATAAACATATTTTGGAGTAAGAAATCGCTTCTTATTAAATATTTTAAAAATTCATCAGATATTTCATTCTTTATTATTAATTCACAAATATATCGCGTTGCAAAATATTCCGAAAATGTTTTATGGACAAATTGGATTCGATCACCGGATTTTATAAGAATTCCCATTTTGAGGAAATTCGATACTTCGCTATTTTGAGGTATATCGAGTATTTTTAAAGAACTATGAAGTTCTTTTGGGAATTCTTGTTTTAAAGCCTCTTTTATATGTTCGTTAATCGCGTCCTCAAATTGATTTTCTAAAAGCATAATTATATTTACGTTACCAGATGCGTTACTTTTTTCCTCGATATAAATTTCTTTTTTTTTGTTAACAAACTCATCGTATAACCAACTCAAATTTAATATTTCTGGTAAATTTACAGAGTTTTCAGGATGTTCCAAAAAATATTTACAATGTTTCGTATAAATATCGCCGATCATTTTAGTTTGTAAGGGAATTCCTATAAGAGTTTGGATTTCTTTCCAGTTGGATTTTTTATTGAACTCATTTACAACATTTTTAGCAAATTTTCTTATTTTTTCCAGTTCGTTTATAACATTTAACTCTTTCCACCAAAACTTGGATAAAAGGCTAATAATTTCGTCTTCAGAAAATGGTACTAAACAATAATTGTCACAATTGATATTTTTATCTTTAAAATTATTTACAATATGAGTTCTAGATGTAATAACGATTTTTCTAATATTATCATTTTGAGCTATAGAAGAGAATGAATCTAAAATTAAATCTGTATAATCTGGCGAAATTTCGTCTAGAGCATCAAATAATAAAACAACATTTTTAGAAATATTAAAAATTTTACTTTCAAGTTCTGTTTTGTTTGGAAATTTTATTGAATTTAAAAATTCATCCAACGTAAATAATCTTTGTTTCTCCTTACGAAATTTCCACAAAATATTACTACAATCATTTAAATTTATTTTTATGATCCAATACGGCTCTTTACGAAGTAAATGATCTAATTTATTTAAAACAGTCGATTTTCCCATTCCGGGTGAGTCAAAAATAATAATGAATTTGTTATCACAATTTTTTAAAATGAGTTCGATAAAATCTTTTTCGTTATATTTAATTTCAGTTTCATGATTTAGATTTTCGTTAATTTTATTAAAATATCTATCAACATAATACGGATTTTCTTCGAAAGTTTTAAAATTATTATTGATTATAATTTCATTTTTACTAAGCAACAATTGCGACAATAAAATCTCGTAAAAAAAATTTGCCGGATTTATATCGTTGCAATCGATTATTTTTTTTAAAAAAATTTTATTGCCTTGAAAAGTTATTTTCATTTGAAGAATGTGTTCTTGAATTGTTATTGAAAAATCACTAAATTTAATATTTATTTTAAAATTTTTAATTTTAGGTGAAAACCGCTGAATTTCATTTTTTAATTTTTCTGCATCCACGATGAAAATAATTTTTTTATACGGTTTAATTTTTTGGACTTGAATTAATTTTTGAATTAAACTTTCTAGTTTATTAAATGTATAGAAATCAAAAATTGGTACAATTAAGTAAACAAATTCCTCCATCTCAAATGTTTCAATTATTATTTTTATAACACATTCTGAGTACTGTGGATTTATAAATAAAATTTGGTCTCTAAAATTTTCGTAACTATTTTCATAGTTTTTAAACATTAAATTATTTATTAAAAATTGGTAAATTTTGAATTCGTGAAGGTCATAAGTTTCCTTGTTTTGGATTTTCAATAAAACCAAATTATCGCTAATTGAAACAGGATAATCATCATCTTTGTATAATTCTCGAAATTCCCCCTTTAAAAAAGATAAATTATTTATTTTCCCATCTATATAATGTTGATTTTTTATTTTGGAAAAATATGCTAAAGCATGTTTTTCTGTAAGGTAAATTCCTTTATCTGATTGAAACCACTTTTTCATTTTAGTAAAAAGAGCGTTTTGAATTTGTTTTAAATCAATGTTTCCTACAAAATCGATTTTTCTAATTAATAATTTTATTTGGTTTTCTAAATCTTTATCGGATGTTTCTACTAGTATTAATTTTTTTAAAAATAGTTTAACGACTATTTTTGTAAACAATTTAATGTCATTTTCTGAGAATGTTTCAATTACTTTTGTTGTAAATAATTTCATGTCATTTTCTGCTAGTAGTTTGTTATTATTTTTTGAAAACGCTTCAATTACATCTTGTGAGAATGAATTAATGTCGTTTTCTGACGATAATTTAATAATTTTTGGTAATAATGTTAAAATATCATCTCTTGTATATAATTTGTAATTTTTATTTTTCGAAATAAATTCAACCAAAAGATCTTGATTCGATCTAAACGAATGACATTTAAAATTTTCAATATCCGACATGAAAACAACATTTTCTTTTTTAAAAAATATTAATTTATCAGTTTTCATTTCTCTGTTAAATGAATAATTTATATTTTTTTCATTAAATTTATTATTTGTACAAATAATAATGTGTACGTTTCGAATATCGAAATTGTCAACTATTTTTGGAAATTGTTCCAAATATTTAAATAAATTAAAATCTCCTTTACTTTTACATTTTAACGGAAAAAGTTGTTCAAAACTAATATTGTTACTATTTCTGCTATGTTTCGCTTGTACTAAAATACTTTTTTCCTTTGTCTCGTATATGACGTCATCGAAATTTCCAGCTGCTTCATTTTCTGTAGAAAGACGAAACGTGTCTTTCTTATCAAAACCAGCCAAGAGGAAATGCGTCAATAGACCAATTTGGTAATCGATTCCTTCGGATCCTGCTCGTTCTTTTCGCTTTGTATAACCATCTTTTCTTAATTGAGACTCCATATTTCTGGAAAATAAATGACCATTAAAATTAACTGGTTATACAGGGTGCCGCATTAGTTAGTAATTAACAGAACCGTGCTGGATCTTTTATCACCCTGTACAAAACAAAATTGCCGGCCTCCTGGTTATAAGAAAATTTACTAGGAGCCATCGCGATATCGGCTGGCGCGACACGAGCGCCGCTCTAGCGGCCGGCCGAAACAACAATTATGTGCAGATTTAAACCGATTGCGCTGGTCACGCAAAAGTTTGATTGCAAAACACGTTTATTTATTCTTACCTATTAACTGTGCACTATGTCAGTTATGCTGAGATGTGCGTTTAAGTGGGTCAATTTAACAATTTTCCGACAAAGAAGCCTCGCTAAAGGCAAAAAAACTCGTCGAAAGCCATCAAAGTACACAAGAACAAAGTAGGGGAGACCGGGGCTAGTTGGCGCACGGGGTAGGTCGACGAACGGCAATTAACTTAAAATTTTGAAATCAGACAACACTGTTCTACGAACCCCGCATACCCTTCGGTTTCCTTCATAATTGTGTTGAAGCTCAGTATGCTGGATAGATCCATGTGAAGTGAATGTGTAAATATTGTTTGTTAATAGACGTAAGTAAATTTTTACAAGCATATTTATTTTGTAATTTTTCGTTTATTCATAAATATTTTAGTTATATAGAACAAGTGGTGCAAAGAGAAATTCTTAGGCTTTTAAGTGGTGATATTAAAATTTGCGTCAACTTTGCATTGTTTACTGCAGAATAATATGTTTTGAAAAAGTACTTACGGGGTTGGTGGACGTACTATCACCGGGGCTGGTTGACGAGTGCGTCAACCTACCCCAAGAGCATTTTGTAGCTAACTTGATATTGGACAAAATGTTGTTTCAGTAGGTACCTACTATGAGAACTTATAAAAGAAAAACCAATAAAGGGTTAACTGCACCTGACGTTATGCTAAAAGCGGCAAGGGAAGTAAAAAGAAATGGTAGATCGATTAGAGGAGCGGCTTCTGATTTTAACATCCCTGAAGCTACGTTGAGGAGATTTTGTAATAAAGTTACCGACAGAGAAATAGATGGACCTAACGATTTCCCCAATACAACAGTCGGCTTCCACAGAAATCGGCAGGTATGTTATTTTGTACTTAGAAATATTTAAAAACATTGGGTAATTAACGCTTTACTTTTTAGGTGTTTTCTGATGTCCAAGAAGTACTGTTGGAGGAATATATTAAAATGGCTAGTGATATATATTACGGCCTCACTTGCAAAGAAGTTAGAAGGTTTGCATATGAATATGCAACTGCCTTAAAACTGAAAGTTCCAGAAACTTGAAACAAAAACGAATTAGCAGGAGAAGACTGGCTTACTTCTTACTTAAAACGACATGCAAGATTATCCATCAGGACTCCTGAGCCTACCAGCTTAGCTAGAGTTTCTAGCTTTAATAAAAACAATGTTGCAATTTTTTTTTAAAATTTAGATACAGTTTTAAAAAGATTGAAAATTGGTCCTGGGGAAATATATAATATGGACGAAACAGGTATCACCACAGTTCAAAAACCCGATCGAATAATCGCAAGACGTGGATACAAACAAATAGGGCGGATCACTTCCCAGGAGCGTGGTACACTTGTCACGTTAGCAATTGCTGTGTCAGCTGCTGGAAATAGTACTCCCCCATTTTTTATTTTCCCCCGGGTACATTTCAGGGAACATTTTCTTGCATCTGCACCTCCTGGAAGTGTTGGTGGAGCAAATCCTTCAGGCTGGATGAAAGCAGAGCATTTTCTGGATTTTGCCAAACATTTTGTGAAGAGCGTACGTTGTACTAAAGATAGTCCTGTATTACTTCTGTTAGACAATCATGATTCACATCTATCGATAGCCGCACTGGATTATCTAAAAGAAAACGGTGTAACAGTTCTGTCGTTTCCGCCACACTGTTCACATAAGCTACAACCATTGGACCGCGCTGTATATGGTCCACTTAAAAAGTATGTTAACTCAGCATGTGACTCATGGATTACCAACAATCCTGGTCGAACAATGACGATATACGACATACCGAAAATTATAAGTATTGCTCTTCCCTTGGCTATTACACCAAAAAATATTATTGCTGGATTTAAGGTCTCTGGAATTTACCCACTTAATAAGGATATCTTTACAGACGACGAATTCTTACCGTCATATTCCACCGATCGCCCAGATGTACAAGAGGTTGAGAATTCGCCCAACCTTATTTCCGTGAGAGAAGAGAATAAAATTACGACCCAAGCAATCGGTAATCCTGGACCATCAACTTCCTCGGTAACAGAAGAACGTGAAGGAGAAAAAACACCACCCACTCAAATAACACCGTTGCAGCTGAAACCCCTTCCCAAAGCAGAACCGCGAAAACCAAATCAACATCAAAGAAGAAAACGCACCACTGCTATCCTAACTGACACGCCCATAAGAAATCAACTTATGGAGCAACAAAATAAAAGAGATTCTGTAAAGAAAGCCATAGGTAATAAAAGACAAGTTCCTAAAACTAAAAACGTTAATAAAAAGCAGAAAAGTCAAAAAAGGAAAACAAAAACTGTCAAGGGGTCAAGAAAATGCAAAAGAAGAGGATTGCCTTTGTTTGTACTGCTCCGATTCTTATCAGAATAGTTTAGAAGGAGAAGACTGGGTTAGGTGCACCAAATGCCATCAGTGGGCACATCAAGCTTGTGCCGGGGATAACGATGTTTTTTTTAAATGTTTCAAGTGTGCAATATAGTGTCTTTTTTTATTGAAATTATCTACGTGGCAAAGAAATATTTGTTATTTTTTTTTGTTCTAATTTGTTATTTTTTGAAAGGTGCTTTATACCAAAGTCACATTTTTATGTTCCTCTTTTTATTTTATTTTATTAAATACTTATCTATGTTGTCTTATATTAAATTGTACTTTTCCTAAGTCTGCTAAATAATTGGCAACCATAGCGTCAACCAGCCCCACGCTGGGCGTCAACCAACCCCGAAATGGTGTTGGTTGACGCACTTTGTCTTACTTTATAAAATTATAAAAAATGATTGGATCCCCTAGAGTGCAAACGCCTAAATTTTAAAGTTAACTTGCCAAATAGTTTAAGAATATGATTTGATATATACGTTTTTGTTAAAAGTTCAATTATCGCCTACAAAAATTTATAACTTAAAAGTGCGCCAACCATCCCCGGTCTCCCCTACACGGGGTCGCATTAAGCGTTTTATAAAAGTAAGTAATTGACTTCATAAAAAATATATTTTTTGATTTTTTAATACTTTAAATTCTATTTTCATTGTAGTGCGTATAATATAATACATAATATAATGTACAGCGTGTTTACTTAAGTTGCCCCATATCCCATATGGAAAACTTTTTATTATTAATTTTACGAAAAAAAGTTAATCTTTATAAAAAGTTATGCATCGGGTAAAACTCATGATGAAATAATCAGACATCAACATTTCTAAGTGTGCCGGTAATAATTCAATATGGTTTTACTAATACCATTGAGCCAATTTATAATTTAACTCAATACAATACTGTTATGAATAATTTTGGACATATTCTCGATCTTGTCTTGTATAACAATAACTGTGTGGTGGAAAAATCGTTAGAAAATTTGGTTGCTGAAGATCGACATCATCCCGCGCTAAATATATCGTGTAAACTAAATTTTAGCCATAGTTTAAAAAGAAATTTTCCCACAACTTCATGCAATGAATATAACTTCCGAAAAGCAAATTTCCCGTTATTATATCAACGTCTCTCAAATATAGATTGGACTTTCCTTCCAACATTTGACAGATCTGATGATGCCTGTACCTACCTTTATGGTAAGTTATATAATGCGTTTGATGAGTGTGTTCCAATGCAACCAAAAAAAAAATGTAAAAGAAGTTTTCCGCCGTGGTTTACACGAGATATTATTAGGCAAATTCAACTTAAATCAAAATTAAATCAGCAATTTAAAAAAACAAAGATGTAAATACTCTTAATCAATTTAAACATTTACGAGCAAAAGTGAAATCCGACATCGACAAGTCGTACAAAAACTACGCTAAATCTGCCGAATCTAACATGAAAGCAGATCCTAATGTTGGGCTTTTGTCAATAGCAAAAAAGGATCAACGAATATTTCTGACAGAATGACGTACAATGGCCAAATACTTAATAGTCCCACAGATATACTTAACGGCTTTTCCGACTATTTTGCAAAATCTTTCTCAGTTAGCACACCTCTTGTCTCCCATGATGACTCATTGACCTCACATGTTTTAAATATTGTGTCTTTTCTGGAAGATGAAGTCCTTATAGCCTTAAAACAATTTACGAATAAAATGACAACAGGACCTGATTTTATTTTGAAAGATTGTGCGCCTGTACTTGCTCTGCCTTTAACAATATTGCTTAACACATGCCTTAAGACTTGCACTGTTCCTAACATCTGGAAGCTATCGAAAGTTATACCTATCTACAAGCATGGCGACAAGTTTGATATTGGCAACTTTCGGCCTATCTCAATTATTTGTAACTTTTGTAAGGTATTTGAAATTCTGTTATACAATAGAATGTATGGTCACTTAAGTAACTGTATAACTATAAATCAACATGGGTTCGTAAAGGGTCGCTCTACTATCACCAATTTGGCAAATATAACTCAATTTATTGCTGAAAGCATTGATGGGCGGTCGCAAACTGACGTTGTGTACACCGACTTTTCCAAAGCGTTCGACAGACTAGACCACGGAATTCTTTTAAAAAAACTATCTCGGTATGGATTATCGGCACCTCTGATTAAATTATTTAGCTCCTATTTAAGTAGTAGACGGCAGTTTGTGGTCTTTAATGGTTACAAGTCCGTCGAACACTTAGTAACATCCGGAGTTCCTCAGGGAAGTAATCTGGGCCCTCTATTATTTAATGTTTTCATCAATGATATAGTCGATGACCTTGACGTTAACTATTTACTGTATGCTGATGACTTAAAATTATTCTGCCAAATTGATGATATAAGTGATTGTGTTTCACTTTCAGCTAACTTACGACGTGTTGAGGTGTGGTGTATAAGTAATAAATTGTCACTTAACGCTGATAAATGTAAGGTAATGACTTTTTCTCTTAAAACTGACAAGATTTTACATCATTATGAAATTAATAATTCTGTTCTTGAGCGCCCGACGACATTTGTTGATTTGGGTGTCACTTTTGACTCCAAACTTTCGTTCGTTCCTCATATTGAGGCTGCTTATTCGTCTGCTAACAAAATGTATGGTTTCTTAGCTCGAAACTCGCGTGACTTCACTGATCAGGATACTTTAAAGGTGCTGTACTATGCCTATGTTAGATCTAAAATTGAGTACGCGGATGTTATCTGGAGTCCATTTTATGACGTACACATTCAGAAACTTGAATCAGTTCAACGGAGATTTCTGAAGCTCCTTTCTTTCAAAATTTATTTATTTATCCTCCTACTGGAGTTCTTAATAGTACGCTTCAAATGAGACATTGTGTGGATAGCTTAAGTTCTCGTCATGACTGTCACCTATTGATATTCTTGTTTAAACTCGTAAATAATAAAATCAGCGACCCCAATTTTCTTCAAAAACTGAGGTTTAATATCCCGAGATTAGCTTCTAGAGTTGACAATACATTTTACCTTCCTACCCCTCGAACAAATATTTTAAAATTTTCGCCACTTTACAGGATGTGTTCAATTTGTAATACTGTAAATTACCAGCTTGATATTTTCCACTGTCGTATATCTGCGATTAATGCATTTTTCTTTGAAAAATGATATTCTTGTTAAATAATATACGTGTATTCCTGTTCTGTAGTTGGGTTTGTCCTGTTTGAACAGTGTAACAATAAATAAATAAATAAATAAATAAATAAATAAATAAATAAATAAATAAATAAATAAATAAATAAATAAATAAATAAATAAATAAATAAATAAATAAATAAATAAATAAATAAATAAATAAATAAATAAATAAATAAATAAATAAATAAATAAATACGTATTAGGTATTTTTGAGAAAGTAGTAGTCTTTCAAATAAATCATTAATTTCATTTTTTAATGAAATAAATTGATTCTGTGCACCATTTTTAATAGAATTAACGTGTACGTTTGCATGTTTTTTGTGCTTTTTATATTCTTCCGATTAAAATGAACATGCATGTTTTAATGTATCAAAGAAAATTTTTGGCCGGCTCCTTTCTTTCTTGTTGGGTGACAAAAGTGTAAAGTGGTTAGACAAAATTTTGGGGAATCGCCGGTGTTATATGGAAATTATTTCGTACCATTGATTGCGATAGACGAGCGATTCCCGTATTGTTGGATTGCAGGGTGCCTATTTGATTTGGTGTGTTTACCGTGGTCTGATTCTCTTGAAGAGGAATTGTTATTTTGTACCAAAGCCACGTTCGTAACGACGCCATTTTTGTCAGGGATAGTACCTTCCACGGGAGACGATTTGATTCTCCGAGAATTCACCTTCCACGGAAACATTTATTAGGAAAGTTCCCGATTCGTCGAGAATCCCCCTTCACTGTATAAAAGGGTATGTTGAGATATTTAAAGATGTTTTTATTGTATAAACTGTTAGAAGTTTGTAAATTTCTTTCTGGGCCGAGGGATATTCGATTAGAGGGTTTAACGTATATTATTTTAGGGTTCTAGTACTGGGCGGAGGTTACGTACATTCTAGTACTGGACGGAGCCCTTCGCAGTATTCAGTGTACGGCGTAAGCGTTCAGCGATCTTTTGACGAGTTAGTAGCTGCAAGTAGCCGAAATTTAATTTTGGGTTGGTGGAAGAAAATCCACGTTTAAAAGCGAGGGAGTTTTGGAACAACCGCAAGCAATTACACATTGAAATGTCAACGTTGCCACAACGTCTGGACTTCAAACAACTACTCTTTGGGCTATATGCCCCAACAAGTATTGAATTATAGAAGTCCCGACGTTGGTTGGAACCTGAAAAACAGGACATAAAACCAACAACTTTGATTTTGTTATGAAAGGAGCCCGTCATCCTTAGACCGGTTTCGGCATTATTGTGCCTCGTCAGTTAAGGAGCAGACTAGCTCGACTTTCCATCTCTAAGGAAAGTCTGACAGTGGAGTCGACTAGCCCAGTCCCTATAAGATACAGTTGCGTTAGCAAGTGTATAAAGAACTGAGAAAGCCCAACGCCATCTATCACAATAATAACAAACTCAAAGTTAGCAAAAAGAAGCGACCTGTAAATGTATTACTAGAGCTGATATATTTCGTCTACCGAAATATTTATGGGAGTAAACAAATTGCACAAAGGGTATGAAAAATAGTCAAATCTCCCAGGAATTAGACATTGAAATGTCAACGTTGCCACAACGTCTGGACTTCAAACAACTACTCCTTGGGCTATATGCCCCAACAGGTATTGAATTATAGAAGTCCCGACGTTGACTTCTATAATTCAATACCTGTTGGGGCATATAGTCCAAGGAGTAGTTGTTTGAAGTCCAGACGTTGTGGCAACGTTAAAATTTCAATGTCTAATTCCTGGGAGCATATTTACAAACCCTATATCATTTCTGCACCGAGATTCTGATATCGCATATTAAATGTAGCTGTTTGTGATATTACAAACACTATGCGGTTTTGGCATTACTCACGAATGAAAAGATTGTCTACTTCTTTCACAATATTTGTGTAATATTCGTCCATTTTAAAAAAATATGTCCCTAAGCTTAATAAATTTAACGAATGACACAACACAACATCTACCAGTGCTCTTCTATAACCTCTAATTAATGGAACTTTGGAGCGAAATATCAGTCATTGTAGCCAGTGTGTAAATAAAGACTAAATTGGCTCTGCATAAAAAACGCGAGGTGCCAAAACCGCATAGTGTTTGTAGTACCAGAAACAGCTACATTTAATATGCGATATCAGAATCTCGGTGCAGAAATGATATAGGGTTTGTAAATATGCTTCCTGGGAGATTTGACTATTTTTCATACCTTTTGTGCAATTTGTTTTCTCCCAAAAATATTTCGGTAGACGAAATATATCAGCTCTAGTAATATTATATTTATATTTGAAATTGCAGCTTCTCTTAAATGTTAGTAGATTTATTATTATAACTGTATATATTTATTGTTTGTATATATTATCCATTTATTGTTTTTTTTTGTTTTTATTGTATATATTTATTATATATTATATAAAAAAAAAAAAATTTATTTTTTTTTGCATGTTTTAATAATTAATAATAAAATAGGTAATTTACATTGAAAAATCAGACGGTTTAAAGTTTAAAAATGTATCATTTAAAAAAGTTATATAGTTGAGTGAATTTAGGTTGATCCTGATAAAAACATTTTGGATTCAAATTGCACTTGTAAAGGAGGAAGAGGATTCTGCAAGCATGCAGCAGCGGTCTGAATCTGCGTCATTGAAGAGAACAACAATGCAGTTAGGGGGCATAGGGGGCAGCTGCCCCCCCCCACTTTTAGAGGGATGTATCGATAAATAAATGTTATGTTTATTCCGTTTTAAACATTTTAGGGTAGGAGTTATGTAAAAATTATTTGTACAAAGTCTTTGCCCCCCTACTTCTAATGTCCAATCGCCGCCACTGAATCTATGACCCTCAAAAGTAAAGCAAATAGAGGTATTGAGACCTACGGGTCTAAGGAGTGTAAGGACATCAGTAATGTTTCTTCTGTTCACTTGCTGGAAAATGTTACGCTAAGCTACATAGTGTTAGCAGGGGAAAGTTGCAGATTGGGAAAAGAAGCTAGACCACCGACATAACCTTAAACTAGACGGCTAATATCCATATTCCCACCACACAAGAAACTCATCCAATTGAACATTCTGAAAACGCCTCTAGGACACCAGTACGTCTGGATTTTGGTTCTTGAGCTTTGCCGATTCGAGGAGACATATTGTTTTTTGTTCATAGGCGTCCACTGTTCTGTTTGGTGTTGGACCGATACTCGATAGTGAAATAGTGAATTTATTGTAAAAATGAAGTGTTTTGTACTCTGGTGTAAGAACCGTTCAACAAACCATCCCATTTTGTAAAAAATATACAAACTTCCTTCATCCTGAAATATTTTTGAAATATATATTCTGTTTACTTGTATTTCAATTATTCCTTTCAAACAAAAGGACATGCTTTTGCATGATTTCTATGTAGGAGCCGTAAGGAAAATTGAAATTCCAATCTACTTTTTCACAAAAAAAATACAGTTATTTAGATGCAATTTTTACTTACGCTTAAAGGGTCATGTTTTTTTGGTGGTATCAAAGGAGACGCGCCTTTTAAAGCTTATAAATTGAGGATACTATATGTATTACTCGAACGATACAGCTATTTATACCTGTACTATACTATTTTGCAATAAAAAACATTCTGTTCTCACAAATAATACTATTTCGAATCAGTAAATGAAAACTCCAACTTAAATCCTAAATTGTTTTCATCAATCCACTTATTTTCGTTCTAGACCCAATCATTTTCCCTAAGGTAGTCCAATGTCGGAACATAGACTTTAAGGTTAAGTCGGTGAATATGACAAACACAATGCGCATGCCTTATGGACACCAGTCATCCTCGTAATTGATCAATTTCTATCATATAGCATTAGTCGTCTAGTTTAAGGTTATGTCGGTGAGCTAGACTGGCAGAAGAGAGAGAAAAAGAAGAGATTTTATTAGCGTTATTGAAAAATTTATACGATTTTCAAAACGTTAATGCCAAACACTACTATTATTATGGGTTTTACACGATGCAGAACTTTTTATAAAGAGTAACTTTTTTTCGTAAAACTAATAATAAAAAAGTTTTCCATATGGGGCAACTGAAGTAAACACGCTCTGTACATAATATATTACATATTACACTGAAAATAGAATTTAAAGTATTATTAAAAAATCAAAAATTGTTTTCTTCAAGCAACTCATTTGAGTTATGAAATAAGAGACAGACTTATGAGATACATTCAATACAGTTTTATTAGAATATTTCACAAACAAAGTAAAAAAAGTTTGGTGTGGCAACGCTGTTATGCATTTATTGTTTGACAGTTTGACCATTAACCTAACTTAATCTTATTACTATTAGCGAGTTTGTTGAATTGAAATGAAAAAGTTGGTTTATTAAAGAACAATCCAATCCATGATTCAGATTTAAACTATTTTTTCTTGCTTCATCGATAAATTTTACAAAAGAATCAATTGCATTTCGCGATCTTTGGGCTCAACTATGATTTTTTAAAGAAAAACTACGTACAAAAGCCTTTAGAGTAATATTACGTAAAATATATTACCTGAATTAATACACAATATTACCTGTATTGTTGTCAAAGTAACATAAAATAAAGGAAAAATAACTGAATTGATATTTGTAATAAAAAGTTTGATTTTAACTTTCAACAAACAATGCACGTTAACAGAACATTCTGGGTTCTGGGAAATTACCAGTCAAACAAACCAACTTAATAGTAACGTGTAAAATGTGTTGCCTATTTGACACATAAAAGATATCAAATACTATTAAATGAGCAAGGTTTGTATGTATGTGTGTCCGGAGGATCTCAAAATCCACTCGTCAGAATTCAATGAAATTTTCAGGGTAGACTAATTCCTATTTAAATCGGCAAAAAATGCAGGTCTCATGTCTGTGAAAATTCGATCTTCCGACATATTTACAAGAAAAGTTAAGCTTTTAGTTTATTTCCTAGCAACGGCAGGCAACACAAAGATAATAACCGGTGTGAAGACAGCGGCCAAAGTCAGCAGCTAAAATCTCCGATGATTGCCGACTGTCATAGGGCGGCGGCTTTTTTTTTCATAGGGGGGTTATGATATATATTGAAATTCACTCGCAGAAAGATCTTAAGAGGAACGAGATGAAGGTTTAGGCCTATTAAAAAAATACATGTTTTGATGGAAATATAATAGTTTACACATGCTTTTTAGATGAGCTACAGGTATCGAAACGAAAATTGCTAATATCCACATTTTCGATACGAAAAGGTATTTTTTTTTGAAATGGTGATTAGAGAGGGTGAACTCGAAATTTCCAAAAATAAAAATAATTCATTGTCCCACCATAGGGTGGAAACTTAAAAAATTTGGGAAAAAAATAATTTCCTCGAAAACTAAACATACTGACAACTTCAAATTTTGTGCAAATATAGTACACTGCAAGTACATTCGGAGGGTATCAACGAAAATCTCTCCCAAAGCTCACTACAGGGTGGAAAATTAAAAAATTTGGGAAAAAAATAATTTCCTCGAAAACTAAACATACTGACAACTTCAAATTTTGTGCAAATATAGTACACTGCAAGTACATTCGGAGGGTATCAACTAAAATCTCTCCCAAAGCTCACTATAGGGTGGAAAATTAAAAAATTTGGGAAAAAAATAATTTCGTCTGCGCATGTTCGCAATCGCCATGTTCTAAGTGGCAAAACTGTCAGGCATTTTAGTCGTTTCGAGATAAAAGTTCTGTTGCGTTGTTGCCGTTGACAGTTATTTATAATGAGAAGTTGTAAATTATATTTACAAATTAATAAAGATTTTTTTATCAAAATTCGATGAAATATGTTTGTTATCGGGAATATCACATACATTTTACGACGTAATGAAAAACATACAATTTGAACATCCTTGTCCTAATTTTCCAAAAAGCCTATGTTTTAAAACTTTTTATTAGGTTAAGAATATTTTATACCCTTAAATATTCAAATCGAGAAATAAAAGAAATTAAAAGGCATAAAAATAACAAAAGTGTTAGAACAATTAGAATTCTTTCCCATATATAATAAGTTTTATTATCTTTTATTTTCTCTCTCTTTCCACTGGATTAAAACCACTTAGTTGTTAAAAAAGTTTTTTTATTGACGTTTCGGCTTTCCAGATCGAAAGCCGTTATCAAAATGACATAAAATAAATAAATTTACTAGAAACAGAACACTTGATGTCATATTTTTGCAAGATTATCAAGTGTTCTGTTTCTAGTAAATTTATTTATTTTATGTCATTTTGATAACGGCTTTCGATCTGGAAAGCCGAAACGTCAATAAAAAAACTTTTTTAACAACTAAGTGGTTTTAATCCAGTGGAAAGAGAGAGAAATTAAAATACAAACCACTATGAGCTTCCGAAATGAATTATCTTTTATATTAGCAATGTATAATGTTTGTTTTTTCTTGTTTTCTTTTTAACTATTAATTTTACTTTTTACTTACTAATATTGTATTGAAATTTCCTAAAAAATGTGTTAAAATCGTTTAAAATTTTTGTAAAAATGCACATACAGGAGCATTTCCTATTATGTTTAAAAATATACGAAAATATGTGTAAGGTTGTCATTGAAATAAATAAATAAAATAAGAAATTTTCTTTAAAATATTCAATAAAGATTTATTATTAAGAAAACAAGTTCTTTATTACACCACTTGTTAAAAACCCTTTCAACAAACAATTTTTGCAACATTGCATCTGTTATCCTTTTCTTAGTGTACTAGCAGCGCTACCTGCACGTTACAAATTTATTCAGTTTCCTCAGTGTAGCTAGAATAGGCAGCGACGTCGACCGTCATCGAAAATTTGACTCCCACTAGATCAAAGATACCGACACAAGCCTTCCCTTCTGTGTATTTAATTATTCTGGGGTAGTAACTTTAAGAGGCACTGCATTTCTAACTAATCGTTTGCGAAGTAATGAAGTTTTACTAAATGAATCTAATGAAAAATGATCTTCACAAATAACACAAATTTTGAAACCAGATTTGCCTTCTATCTAATTGGTTAGGAAAATTAAAAAATAATATATAAATGTTCTACAGTCGGCACTATCGGGGCTCAGCCCCAATATTAGAGAGTTATTGCAAAGGCAAACTTTATTAAAGGATCCTGTAATAAAGTATCCTGTATTACGAAATATCACGATTGGTTTATGAGAGTTATTAGAGAGTTGAAGTTGTGCCAAGTACGTAAACGTTAGGAGCCGAATTGACATCTACGCATGCGCATTTGTCTGGAAATAGCGTTTACGTGAAAAATAGGATTGCGTACGTACGTAACCTTGCGTTCTCTCACGGATACCTTAAAAATCTACGTACGTTAACCGAAGATTATACGAGTGACACCGATAAATGGCGAATGTCCCAATTTTGAATTTTGACTTAAAGTAAATTATTCATAGCTTCAAAAAGACTTTCTTTATTTTTTTTTTGTTAGATTACATTCAGTTATAATGTAATATAATAATAATATAATATATAATAATAGTTGAGAAATTCCTATAGAAGTAATAATAATAATAATCCTTTCATTTCGCTCTCTCTTTCCACTGGATTAAAACCACTTAGTTGTTAAAAAAGTTTTTTTATTGACAATAAAAAAGAGAGAAATTAAAATACAAACCACTATGAGCTTCCGAAATGAATAATCCTTTAATTTAGCTCTTGGCTAGTATTATTTTTACATTTAGGTTTACAAAAAAAAATAAATAGTTATATATTTATATTCACAGCCTACATGTTCTTTTAAAGCTCATTAAATTATTGCAGTTTTTAATAAAATCAGGCAATTCATTATATTGCTTTAATCCCTTATAAAACAGACTATATAACTATAGTGCTTACTCTGTCTAAATAAAAATTGTTTCTTTATCTTGTGGAATATTTATGTCTTTAACAAACCTACAATTATTTACAAGTTGAGGCACTATAGTTGATTAATCATTTTAGATATAAATAACATGGTATTAAGGGTCACTCAAGAAGTTACTAAATATTCGTTTTTGTTTCATTTGATTTATATAATTTAGGAATTTAAGTGTGATTTAGAAGTTCTCAAAAGAATTTCTTTATTTTTCTGTTATTAGATTACATTCGGTTGAGAAATTCCTATAGAAGTTACTAAATATTCGCTTATTATGTGTTTAAAGGTTATTTCTCATATTTCAGTAAGATAATAAAAAACTTTCAAGTTAAAATATTTTTTATTATATAAATATTTATTTATTAATCACAATAACAATAACAAAACAATATTACAGAATATTTATCTCTAAAACTACAAAACAATGAATCTTTACATTTTTAGAAAATATACTCAATAAAATTACATTTACAAAGTGTAGAAATGTTCAACTAAATTTAGTTGATGGCGCTTTTTACATCTTGAAACTAGCAAACAAAATATTGGTAATAAAACAAACATTAAAGTTGTTTTTGCTTGATAAAAGGTATGCTACTTTAATATTGCGATACTAACTTTACAAAAATCAATCTAGGTGCATTTACTAAAATTTAATCAGCATGATGGATTTTGAAAATATGTGTGTGCTGAACAGAACATTAAATTTCCCAAATATTGTTCCAGTTGTGTGGAGGCTCAATCGCCCATAAAGCTCTGCTCGATTCCCAACAGGATCATTGTTGAATATATGTAGCAAGATTACCTCATCCATTTCATCTTCTTCGAAATCTGAATCCCCAAGTTGTGCTGCATCAAGAATACCTTCCACCTTAAATGAAATAAATAGAGCCTAATTGAACATCTATAAAGACGTGCTTACCATAAAAATGTAACTTCCATTTTAGTAGAATTTCAAGAAATCCAATTCCAATATATATATATATATATATATATATATATATATATATATATATATATATATATATATATATATATATATATATATATATATATATATATATATATATTATTTTGTTTTTCATTTCTATAACTCATTAGTGGCTTTGTACTTCAAATACTCTTCTTAATGGATATAATAAAACCTCTTATTTTATTAAAAAAATTTTTAATTTTGACTTTTCGACTTTCTGCTCACATAAAACAACATAAAACCAAAATACAGACCAATTAATTAAAGGTTGACAGTTGACATCTATTTTACGTACGTACATGAACACTTCAGGTTTGTTCCAACAACATTAGGGAGGTTTTAAGCCACCTATTTGAACACCAATATACTTTAAACGTTATACATCGCATGCGCAATAGCGCTAAAATAAGGGAAACTTTATTAACTGATATTGTTTTACGTTATTAGAGGTGAAATAAGGTTCCCTTAATAACGGATATTGTTTTCGCAATGGTGCCGCATGTAGAACATTTATATTTAAGTTTTATCGTGAACTCCAAAGTCTATGATAAATACATGTGAAATTTAGAAGATTTGAGTAAGTCTATAGTTTTCACCATTCTTACCACTTTTTTTCTTAAATATGAAATGAAAACATTTCATAAAATTAAGTGTTATGGCAACATAGGATATGGACATTGAAGAGATGTCACAACAAGTCTTTTACCTAACCTATCTTTTGTAGTCTTTGTTTCATTCTGGCTTCATTTAAAAACGATTTAAGGCAGTTAAAATAAAAAAAAAATCGTAAATGATTATTTAAACTATCACAAAGTGAGGGTTATCATTTATAAGGTTATAAATGTTTCTGGTATCTGTCACGTAAATAACGGAAGAGTGGGATGGCTTAAAAACTCATTTTCGAAATACGTTATTAACGTTCTGTGTTTACTTTAATAGCGGATAAAGGGATATAACGTATGACGCTCAAGTTGTGGCTTAAAACCTCCCTATTAACGTTCTGTGTTTACTTTAATAGAGGATAAAGGGATATAACGTATGACGCTCAAGTTGTGGCTTAAAACCTCCCTAATAAGTTTCCCTTATTTTAGCGCTATTGCGCATGCGATGTATAACGTTTAAAGTATATTGGTGTTCAAATAGGTGGCTTAAAACCTCCCTAATAGCGGATAAAGGGATATAACGTATGGCGCTCAAGTTGTGACTTAAAACCTCCCTATTAGAGAGTTGAAGTTGTGCCAAGTACGTAAACGTTAGGAGCCGAATTCACATCTGACATCATGCGCATTTGTCTGGAAATAGCGTTTACGTGAAAAATAGGATTGCGTACGTACGTAACCTTGCGTTCTCTCACGGATACCTTAAAAATCTACGTACGTTAACCGAAGATTATACGAGTGACACCGATAAATGGCGAATGTCCCAATTTTGAATTTTGACTTAAAGTAAATTATTCATAGCTTCAAAAAGACTTTCTTTATTTTTTTTTTGTTAGATTACATTCAGTTATAATGTAATATAATAATAATATAATATATAATAATAGTTGAGAAATTCCTATAGAAGTAATAATAATAATCCTTTAATTTCTTTCTCTCTTTATTGACAATAAAAAAACTTTTTTAACAACTAAGTGGTTTTAATCCAGTGGAAAGAGAGAGAGAGAAATTAAAATACAAACCACTATGAGCTTCCGAAATGAATAATCCTTTAATTTAGCTCTTGGCTAGTATTATTTTTACATTTAGGTTTACAAAAAAAAAATAAATAGTTATATACTTATATTCACAACCTACATGTTCTTTTAAAGCTCATTAAATTATTGCAGTTTTTAATAAAATCAGGCAATTCATTGTATTGCTTTAATCCCTTATAAAACAGACTATATACTGACTATGTAACTATAGTGCTTACTCTGTCTAAATAAAAATTGTTTCTTGATCTTGTGGAATATTTATGTCTTTAACAAACCTACAATTATTTACAAGTTGAGGCACTATAGTTGATTAATCATTTTATATATAAATAACATGGTATTAAGGGGCACTCAAGAAGTTACTAAATATTCGTTTTTGTTTCATTTGATTTATATAATTTAGGAATTTAAGTGTGATTTAGAAGTTCTCAAAAGAATTTCTCAAAATTATCGAGAATAATAGTTTTTATTAAAGTCTAATGGTCAGTCGAAAAATTTTGTTTACAAATTTTCAATTTTTTAACTTTATTTACGTTAACCATTGAATACGGTTTAACATTGCTCTTCTTCTGTTATTTAATTCTAAAATCGATCGCGAAAAAGCCGCTTTTTGGTTTTAGAACTTCAAATATGCATAAGGTATAAGGTTTAAGGCTCTCCTTATGCCTTAGATATAGCGTACGACGTTATACCTTAAAAATGGTTGTTTACTGTTGCGCACGCGTAACTGTCACTGTAAGGCATACCGTATACCCCAAATGATGTGCAATAACTCTCTAATATGGAGGTTTTAAGCCACAACTTGAGCGTCATACGTTATAGCCGATTTAAACGTATCCAGTAGCTCTCGACAGTCTCACTGTCCGTCAGCGCTGTCGAGTAGTTGGCTCCATGACCCGAAAATGAAGCGAATTAGAAACGTTGAACTTGGTTCAACTTTATAGAGAACACAAATGTTTATGAAATCTGCGTTGTAATGCGTATAAAAACAAACAGCAAATTTTCTGACGTACGTCGTAACGCCAACCTGTGCTCAGAGGGAACTTCTAGTTTTAGTTGTTGCTGCAAAGCAAAACCTCCCATTATATTTCTATCGTTGATCCATTTTCTGACCCTTAACCTTTTTTTATTTAATATTTCTTCCTCAAACATATCTGTAAGCTCCTGTAATAAGAGCGCGGACATTATCTTAATAGATTTCCTTTTAAAGAGCCCCACATTCATTTTCGTACGCACCTGATCAGAAGCACACATTCGCGACAAACTGGACTCATGTAAACGACCCGGTCCAGCAGTGGGCGTGTCCTAGCAAGAGTGACAGTGAGGCTGTCGACAGCTACTGGATACGTCTAAATCAGCTTTAATATCCCTTTATCCGCTATTAAGTAAACACCATAGATAAAATAACAAGTAAATTAAGTAAAACGAGATGTGCAATCCCCGTGTAAACGAGTGAACAATTTCACCACATTCCGAAGCCACATAAAGGGACACGGATCTTATTGGAACTAATTTAGGTGTGCGAACATCCAAATAGTTGAAGATAACGTTTAAAAAAAGAAGAAAGAAAAAAGTATAAATATCTTTACAAATTAGCTCAAAGCTATTTAAATAATTAAGTAGCTTTGAAACTAATATGCAAAATTTGGTCAGAAACAAGAGATATTGTTATTGAAACGACAAAACAATAACTGAAACACATTTTTATTAAAAACAATATCAAAACAAAGAACAATTTAAATTAATATTAAAGATACAATTAATTGAAGATGGCCATATGCATACATCTAGAGCCTATAAATAAGAAAAGAGTTATGTAAATATATGGAGCTATTAGTAGATAAGTAAATAATATATATTTTTTTATTTATATGACCTTTCATAAAAGCTTTTGGAATCTTTTTAAAAAAACATTTATAGCAAAGCTTAATTAATCAAAGGTTCAGTAGAATTAAACTAAACAATTAAAAGAAAATAAAATTGCTAATTTTAGCCAATCATGTGACTGATTTATTATTTCACCATGTCCAGCCTCAGGTTCGGGTATAAAAACTACATTGTTTGTTGGACTACAGTTAGTAGTAACTTTAAGAGGCACTGCATTTCTAACTAATCGTTTGCGAAGTAATGAAGTTTTACTAAATGAATCTAATGAAAAATGATCTTCACAAATAACACAAATTTTGAAACCAGATTTGCCTTCTATCTAATTGGTTAGGAAAATTAAAAAAATAATAATATATAAATGTTCTACAGTCGGCACTATCGGGGATCAGCCCCGATATTAATGACATTTTTTTTTAAAACGCCTAAACTATGGAAAAAGAAAATCTTACTGGGATATAGGCAACTTGCTTAACTTTATTTTTTCTGAAGTGTTAATCTCAAAAATTATAAAGTTTTGAGAATTAGTATTCTCGGAAATTAATTCTGTATACTTCATTTAGGACATCTCTTTTTCACGTTAAAATTGGTGATCACAAATTGTCAAAAACACACCTCCACTAAATGGCTGATAGCTTTTTTTATTAATCCTTAAAATTGACTCAAAAAAGGAGATGTCATATTCCAAGGTATAAGCTATAACGGGTATAAATATTTCCACAAAGAAAAATTCCGTTCTCGAGATTCGCTTCTCGTCCTAACCGATACGCCCTCTGGTGAAAACTGCGAAAACTGAGCTAAGGAGTAGTTTTGACATTTTGGGTTATTTCTTTAGCGTTGTTAAGTAATTTTCATAGTGTTTTTGTCTTGTTTTTACAAATAATTTTGATTTGTTGATCTTTTTTATAATGAGTAATCATTATTGTTGTGTACCTAAGTGTTCATCATGGGGAAAAAGAAACCCTGAACTAAGTTTTCATTCGTTTCCAAAAGCAGGAACGTCCAAAGTTTTTTTTGAAACCAAACTTGGCAATAGAGAATTAGTGGATAGGAAAAGATTGTGGATCACAACATTAAAAATTGGCAAGAAAGTTTCAAATACCATGAGAGTGTGTTCTCTACATTTTGCTGAAAGTGATTTTATTCAAAAAGGTATGGTAAAAATATTTAATTATTATTTACTACTTTGCTTTGATTTATTATTTACAGTTAGAGTAAAACTGAGAACATTAAAGCCTCATGCTATTCCTAGCAGAAATTTGCCAGTAACTTCAATTGATCTACCAGGATCATCTTCCAGACCCAAAACATCTAGAAGAATTCAGACAGGTGATGAAACAATTTCAAGTGATATTCAAAATGTCTCTGCCTTGCGAAAATATGCTTGTTGTTGAAGGCCAGAAAGGTAGGGAAGCAGCAGAAACCTTAATTGCCCTACTTAACTTTACAAGAACATAAGAGGTTCTCCACTTTTACAGTGTTAGAAGTAGATAATTTCCCAGTAATTTCATGTGGATTAGATTCCAATGCACTCGTTTGTAAACACAAACCATATATTTCTATCCACTCATAAGTTTCTCTGGTCTTTCCCGCTAAAATAAGATGTCCTGCATTCAGGACATTTTCACCTTCAGCTACAGATTTAAAATTAGCCGATCCGCCCAAATAGTTCATGTACTCTAAAATGCTTAACTTCATTTCTAAAAAATAATGGAAACAATAATTTGAGACTAAAATGTATTTGAGTAAAACTCCTGACTACTACTCACCTAAATACAACTGGAAATATCACACTTTAAAAGATATAAAATAAATGTTTATGTATAGTTTATAAAATAAAATGAATGTCACACTAAACACTAGACAAAAACAATACACAATTTACACCTAGAAATAATTCAAAAAAACAAAACTGATACCAAATAAACAACTTAAATACACATGAAATAACCCATAAGAAAGCACGAAGTAAACAAACTACTACTCCTTAGCACAGTTCCAATTTCACCGCATGAGCGCTGCAATCTTAATCCGAGTTACCTATAAACTCTTCAAAAAATCGTCAAATTTTTATGCATATTCAGTATTGCCAACTGTAAACGAGGTCGTCAGTGGCAAGACCCCTCTCGAAGCTCCTCTTAGTTTGACGGCTAGTGTCGTTTGACATTGACATGTTGTCAAGATAAAATAATATTTATCAACATGTAGTATGTATAAAAGTTGTGATTTGTAACAAAATTTGAAAACCAGCAGGATATACGATATGAGATATTTTGTGCTATCGCCCTGTCTTAGTCATGTAATAAAAATTCTAAAAAATGTCTAGTTTATCATGGAAAGAATTGTTTCCATCTAAATTAAGTCTTATTATATTTATTGGATATATACTGTTATTCGTAAATCAAGGTAAGTTTCAGTTATTAGTAAATTTATAAGTGTCTAATTTAAATTTGTTAGATATGTATTCTTTAGTATAAAGTAATATAGTCGATAATTATCTAAATTATTTGATTATCTCAAATAGTACACTAAAGTAATTATTAAATTATGAATATCCACCTTTTTAAATTGATCGACCAGAGGAAATAACATCACATTTTTTAAATTGAAATAATTTCAAAATAGAGTTCCTCAAAACATTAAGTTTTCATGGTTGTTTTGGATTTCCGATTTTTTTTATATAAGGCAAAAATACAATTTTTTTTATACATTTTTTACAAAATCTTTCAACTTTTGTCTAATTTTTTTTAAATACATTTTTAACCAAAACAAGAAGATAGTAGTTGATTGAGTATTTTATTCCACAGGTATTCTGGTTACAGCATCCCAACAATCTAATAACAAATATGACTATAACATTGTGACTGTAGTTTTATTTACAGAGGTTTTGAAATTGTTAATCTCTAGTCTTCTTTATTGTAAAGAGTAAGTTATGAATTCTTTTTTCATTATTTCTTAAAAGCTATTACTCTGACGCACGGCAAATAAATGACTGTAATAAACTCAGACAAAAAAATCTAAAATGTTTCTTATATGGCAGCTGGTCGCTGCTATGCATTTTGTTCGTTAATTTTACTGATTAATTAATACATTTTTCACTCATTTTCCAACTACTAGTACATTTTATGTTTTTTGTTTCCAGCAATTCTGCAAAACAGTTAATAAACGATGTTTTAAGTAACAGAAAAGTATTGCTACTTTATTTTGTACCTGCTTTGTTGTATTGCTTGTACAACAATTTAGCTTTTATAAATTTGTCTTCGTTTGATCCTACCACTTATTACCTACTGCTTCAATTAAGAGTAGTCATAACAGGCGTTCTTTTTCAGGTAAGTTGTTTTTGTATTATGAAATACGTATGTACTAAAAAATATAAAATATAACAGTATAAATTAGTTTCGTAAAAGTTAATATTTATACAAATCAATAACATAAATTCTCGTTTAAGATATTTGTTGATGTAGAATCGCTAAAGTATATGTAATAGGGCTGTACAATGAGTACCCTGTATATAATTTTAACCCATCTTTTCTTAATTTACGTAGACTGGATGCGACGGGAATATTTACTAGCCCTCCTAGTAGTTCTAGTGTCATACCTTTATCTTCATATGTATTAGTATCAAATACATTTATAGATAAATGTCAATTTGAAAAAATTGTCAGCAGTTAATTATTTTATCAATAATTTTATTAAAGCTGTAAAAAAGTATAACGAACAGACTAAGAAAACTCTCATGTAATGGAGTATTTATAAACCCATAGAGATTTTTGTGAGACGTAAAAGTAGCATTAGATGATAAAATACAAAAACCTTTAGTTATCGGAAATAACTACAGTACATAAGACCAACATTATTTACAAAATGTTTTCTGAAATTAAAACGTTACATAAATGTTTTCCCGAAGAATGGCCAGACGTTCCATGCAGTGCAAAATCGATCTATAATTGGATTTTATAAAAAAAAGGAATTTTATTTAGAGATATATGCAGAAAAACATGGTCACAAGGTTTTAGGGCTGCCACCGTATTATTGCCAATATAATTTCAGTATATCTAGGATCAAAAGTGGTCTGTCCGTTCCCTGGTTCGCGCCCAGGTCTAGACAATAAATTTTTATTTCCTACTTCTGGGCGTGATTTGTAGTGTATTTAATATTAATTTGATGTTAATTTACGCTGCAAATATTGCAATCCTGGGGAGTCCATCGTTGTCGGTGATGGTGTTGTGTGGTTTGTCTGGGTTTTCCTCTAATATAACAAATTTCATTATATCATTATAATAAAAATATACATGTTGAAATAACTAGAAAATCATATACATGGTACTCATTGTATAGCCCTATTACATATAATTTACCTGCATTTAAGACATTTTATAAAAAAAATTCACAAAATTTCGGTCGATTGTATTGCAATGACAGGTCAAGTATTAGTAAAAATTATACAAAATAATTGATTGTTATAAGTGTTCATTGATTTACCAGATTATACTTTCACTATATAAGTTGATACTGAGAATTATCTAATACCTAATAATTTATTAGGTAAGAGTCTGGCATGGGAATAAATCAATTTTAAGATTTTACAATAAATTTGGGGTTATTTTAAATGAGTCATATAATTACAGAACAAGCCATGGTTCAAGTAATACATTATACAAATACTTTCTCTTTCATATTTTATTAAGACAGATAAACGATCACGTTAATTTGTATTTCTGATGGTCGTCCATCATAAAATCCTTCCGATATTTTGACCTCAATTTGTATTACCGACCATTTTGTTCGAGATAATGTTATACAGGGTGCGCCAATTATTTCCACTCGATCTCTAGCACCGATTATAATTGACGTTAAGTGACAAACAACATATTTTACACAATTTTTAATAAGAAATCAAGTTACCTATGAAAATGACAGTAGGTATATTTTGTTATGGCATTAATTGTCAACATAAAATTTTGTATTGTATCACGTCTACTATATTTAATCGGTATTGTGTATAAAAAATGAATTTTAATAAGAATTATAGTGTTCAAGAAAATATTGATATGATATGGATACTGGGTGAATGCCAAAAAAATGCGTTTCTTGCTAGTAGGGTCTATCGTCAAAGATACCCAGAAAGACGTCATCCACAAAAGGATACTTTTGAGAATTTAAAGAATAGATTTGATAGAACAGGAACCGTCAAGTATGAAAACCATTCACGTGAAACTACAGCTGTTACTATTGACAACGAATATAAGGTAATGATCAGTATAGTTGACGATCCCAATATAAGCACAAGGCAATTAAGCAATCAGTTAGATATTTCCAATACCACAATTAGACGCATAATAAAAAAGAATAAATATCACCCCTATCATATCCAGCTTCACCAAGAATTGTTACCACGTGATTTCGCGCGTAGAGTGGAATACTGTAGATGGTTAATAAACAAGATAAATACAGAGCGTAACTTTTTAAACAAAGTTTTATTCTCCGACGAAGCCACGTTTCATAAGAACGGTTGTGTAAGACACAACTTCCATTATTATTCGGACCTCAATGAACATTTATTTAGAACCACATCACAGTATCGATGGTCTTTGAATGTGTGGGTGGGAATAATAGGTGATTATGTAATTGGTCCCTATTTCTTTGATGGGACTGTAAATGGAGCTATATTTTTAGATTTTTTAGAACATGATTTTCGCAACTTATTGCAAAATGTGCCTCAAAATTATCGCAACGGAATGTGGTTTCAATTAGATGGTGCCAAACCACATTAGCTATTAGATGTTCGCAATTGGTTAAATAGGGAATTTCAGGATCGTTGGATAGGAAGGGGAGGACCTATAAATTGGCCGACTAGATCGCCTCGCCTTACACCTTGCGATTTTTTCTTGTGGGGTTTTATTAAAAATATTGTTTACAAAGAAGAGGTTACCACAAAAGAAAATATGACAAAAAGAATTAGTGCAGCATTTAGACAGGTGAGCCCTGCAATGCTAAGAGATGTGCGTAAATCAATGAAAAAAAGGGCAATAAAATGTATAAATGAAAATGGAAGACATTTTGAACACCTACTATAAATTTTAACTTTCACTATTGTAGTTTTCTTACGATTAAACTTTGTAAAATTTTGTACTCATTAAAAATTGTGTAAAATATGTTGTTTGCCACTTAACGTCAATTATTAAAGTAAATAGTAAAGTTAGATGTGCAAAACCCTACATTTTTTTAATGCGTATTAGGGAGAGCTTCTAACTGAAGAAAAATATACAGGGTGTCCCATTTGAAAAAATTAAGTTATTACCATTTGAAAACTAGACTGTTGACACGCCATCGGCAAACACCCTGTGCAACAGGTGAAGATGTTGTGTGATTATTGTGATAGGTGCATGTTTCATTTACATCATAGTAGTTTTTTTGAGGAATTTTTTAAAAAATGTGGTTTTTGTGCTAATATTTCTGAAGTGCTGTTTTTTCATTAAATCTGCTTAAAATAGGAATAACTTATCAACGCCGCGTCGGATTCACAAATACAAAAAACTACCGTAAATCTAATATTAAGTAGAATCAGAAGACATAATCGTATACAGGGTGTTCAATTTAAAAAACCAAATTAATTTTCATTCCACAAAAATTATCCACCCCGTATACATCAAAATATTTTAAAATTGTAGTCCGAGTGACACTGTCTACCCCTACAAAAAATCTTGTTGATATCTCTTTTAGTTTCGGTGCTAGAGATCGAGTGGAAATAATTGGCGCACCCTGTATACAACACGATTTTTTTATTGCTTTATCTCATGTACCTATGTAACATAATTTTTTAATAGTGCAGAATTGCTTTATTTTATGCTAGAAAACATTAGTAACACTGTTATTTGATTCTTAATAATAATAGGTATGTACTTTTGAAACTCGAGAAATGCAAAGCGGTTTTTTAGAAATAATATAATAATCCTGACGATCGATAACGTATACAGTTTTGCATTTTTTCTAGTTATAAATGGAAGTATTTAAAAAGAATGTTGTACGATTATAACATTTTTCCATAAATAAAAACTTATGTGCTTTGGCTCGTATGAGTAATAAGTATAATGTATTTTTTGAAAAAAAGTACAAGGTCAGATCATGCATAACTGACAGTAAAGTAAATAAGAGTTCTTATATATTACTCCTAAAACAGATGATCGGATATTTTTCACAAATAGATTATGATATTGAACAACGCATGCCCGAACAATCATAAGTATTCAAAACGGGGCTTTATATTCTACATATTAACATATAAATACTTTATACAAGTGCTTAATTAAAAAAACTATGGGAAAAATTTCACACCAACATTTTCTTTCCAATAAGAAGCTTTACTATAGCAACCACAAAACTTCGCGGAAGTTTTTTCCTCCTGGGTACCCTGGGCGTGATTACAGTGATAGTATTATTATTTATTGTTTATAGGCCCTGAAGAAGTTTATTCATACAATAAACGAAACGTCGGCTGATTATTAAACGAGTTTCATTGTCCTCCGACAATTCCTGTAAAACTAATTACCATTGAAAGGACGCAATCATTTCGTGATTATTTATATACATTTTAGTAGTTGGTATTAAATTCGGAACTTCTTGTCTTTTAACTTCCACACTTTCTTTCCCGAAACGAGACATTCTACAAAAATGCCACAAAACTAAAGCAAAAAAATGTGAAATTGCACAGATCCTACTTGGTAATTTTAGTTTCCTACTGAAATTTCTGAAAATGTCATGTGAAATTTTCTTACCGAATCTTCCACGTTCTTGAATTACTACCTGGAAATATCTCCTCGAGCATAATTTTTTTTAAAAAATTCATGCTCTCGGAAATATTGTGACGAAATGGCAAAATTTTTATAAATTTTATTAAACAATTTTGGAACTATAACACAAAAAATAAAATTAAACGTTGCTGAAAAATGCTCTATTTATTGTATGCATAAGTGGCACAATAATATTACTATTAATTACCTAAAGTTGTAATAAAAAAATACGTAAAAATTAATGTCACTGATACCTTTATCAGGATTTCCGAAAATAACCAATTTTTGAGTTGTGCCACTATTGCATACAGCCGACGATATGTAACTCACAAATCCGAATTCTTTTTAGATATCGCTTGCAAGAAAATAGATTTTTCATCAGTTTTCTTTATCATTTTCTGTCACTATATGCCATTATTTTCATTTATATTGTTATGAAATTTCAAATTTTATAAAATAATGATAGCCAAAAATAAAAATGATTAATTTTTTTTTTTATTATTAATTCTCAGGGTTTCATTTATTAATATGTACCTTATAGGGTTCTGATAAATTATTATACGTATTAAAATGCTTAAAACAAAAAAAAATTGCAAATTATTAAATTAAAATAAATATTATTGGCAATTAAAAATTTTATCACCCCCGTAATAACTTTGTTCCCTCTCTTTTCTCCCAGAATTTATACAAAAATTAAAAAATTATAATTTTTTATTCTAAATATTCAAAATGTAAAGAAACAGAACTTTCAAAAATTTTTAAATTAAATGCGATCCTTATATTAAACAATACTCTCAATATCCGTTTATAAATTAAAATTTGTATTCGTTAAAAAAAATTCAAAATCCAATTTAATAAATCTATTCCCAACAAAAACCCCAATGAACAATACTGTTTAACATGCTGGTGTAATTATATTAAATAGAACAACCTAACGCTACAAATAAATAAATATCAAACAATATGACTGTTTAAAATACCTTTTTTTAATAGTATATCAATTCATAGTCCAATTTTTTTTATTTCTTCTTCAGTTAATTGTTTCTTTTAAACACAAAAAAATATCTGTATCACAAGAAAACTATCTTGTTAGTAACCATTTAATCATTTAACATTTTCCATTTAAGGAAAAATTTCACTATCGGGGCTCAGCCCCAATTTTGATGGGATATTTTTTTTAGACTAACTTTGGGTCGCTGATCACGAATCTGCAATCAGTTTCGTGCGGTCTCTTCAAACAAAAAAGTTATGAATTTTTTTAAGTAAAATGGTCACCTGAGTTGGGGTCAGAACGTAAACTCTTGTCATATTTTTCGCTGTGGCTAGGGTCCCTCGGGACTCCAATTTTTTTCTGTCTCTGGTAAACGCATGCGCATTGCGTAACATAATAAATATATTTACTTGAAATATTACTTTGTACATCATTAATGAGCACACCTGACCTTATCTCTTATCTGACCTCATTATTTTGCACATCATTAATATGAGCACACCTGACCTCATTATTTGGTACATCATTAATATGAGCACACCTGACCTTATCTCGTACCTGACCTCATTATTTTGTACATCGTTAATCTGATCACACCTGACCGTATCTTATCTGACCTCATTATTTTGTACATCGTTAATTTGATCACACCTGACCTGACTTTATCTGACCTCATTATTTTGTACATCGTTAATCTGATCACAACTGACCTTATCTGACCTCATTATTTTGTACATCGTTAATCTGATCACACCTGACCTTATCTTATTTGACCTCATTATTTTGTACATCGTTAATTTGATCACACCTGACCTTATCTTATCTGACCTCATAAGTTTGTACATCATTAATCTGATCATACCTGACCTTATCTTATCTGACCTCATTATTGTGTACATTGTTAATCTGATCACACCTGACCTTATCTGATCTGACCTCATTATTTTGTATATCGTTAATATGATCACACCTGACCTTATCTTATCTGACCTCACCTGATCTGTTACATTATGGCTTATTCAGACGTCCATTGGATATTGGTTATTTTTAATAACCAATAATCATGGCGGTTTCCTATTCAGGTGCCCATTGAAAGTTGAAACACAACTGACAGTTCTTTCTGAAGATCAGTTCAAAAAACCAATAGACCTATTCAGAAGATCATTTTTAGGCAAGAACAGATAATTGAATATTGGATTTTAAAATAGTACTCAGGCTACTATTTTGAGTATTGGTTAATTTTGTCTGTAATACATTGGTTTTGTTGTAAAATTTTTACTTTTCCGCCCTCCATTATACCATAGAGGAAAAGTAATGTAATCGTGCAAAAAAAGTCCAAAAAAAATTTTTTTTTTGCGTTCATTCATCGTTATTTGGCCTGAAAAGCACGAAAAAATATGTATAGAATCGATCGGGTCGAGACCACTGAAATGATATAAGTAAGACGCCAATTGATTTTGGGGCAGGTCGGATATGTCCATACAAAAAATTTAATATTGAGGAACCAATGTTGTTTATTGAGAAATAACTAATTGTCGTCTGAATAAGCCAGATTCTATTAATTTCAAGTAATACGCAATACAGACATGTTCATCACAGACGGGAAAAAAATTGAGTCCCGGAAGAACGGGATGCTAGCCACAGCTAGAGTTTACGCTGATCGCAACTCAAGTGACCATAGTATTGCCAAATGTCAGTACGTCAAATTGTTGTATGAATTGTTTGGTTATGTTTTATAATTTAACATATTTACCTGAAATATTACTGTGTACCAGACCTGACCTATCATGTACCTTAAGTCTTTTGGTTTTAATATATATTTATACAAACCTACTTATATACATATTTATCTGGTAAGTATTAAAGAAAAGTTGACAATTTATTTTACTTAAAAAATTCATAACTTTTTTGTTTGATGAGACAGCACGAAATTGATTGCAGATTCGTGATCAGCGACCCCAAATTAATCTAAAAAAAATATGCCATCAAAATTGGGGCTGAGCCCCGATAGTATAATTTTACCCCTTTTAACGTTATGTTTATAACATTATTCCAAAAAAACCAAAATAAATTCTGGGAAAACTCAAAATCAAAATCAACTTTTTTCAACAAAACACATTTTTTTTAATCCCGTTACCCAATTTTAGTTATCTTCCAAAATTTTTAAATTTATGTTGGTACAATTCCAATTGACAATTTTATAATTTTGACATCTATAAAAAACAAGTAATTCATTTTGGAAGCTCATAGTGGTAGTGGTTTGTATTTCAATTTCTCTTGTAAGTAAATGAAAAATTTAATTTATAATATATTGTTATGGTATTAAAATGATAATTTTTTACTAACTATTGTAACCAATCAAATTACTTAATTTAGAGTCATGTGTCAAATTTCATCCAATCAGCTATGGATTACAGCGATAACACCCTACATGTGGTGTTTTCAGTTTGGTGTTTTCAGCAAGTCAAGTTTTTGATTAAAAATTAATTAAACGTCAAACTGACAACTAGTTTAAAAATGTTTAAATCTACAAAGTAAAAAATTATCTTATCGAATACCCCTCGGGCCTTGATAAATCCTCAAAATTTTGTCATAGAGAATCCTTCAAGCGTGTTGCTTAAGGATAATAGCCCTCGGCCTTCGGCCTCGGGCCATTATCAAGCAACACGCTTTCAGCATTCTCTATGACAAAATTATCTCGGTATTATCAAGGCCCTAGGGGTATTACTACTGACAATTTAATTCATGTATAAAAAATCCCATAAGCCGCGTGATTTTGTCATTATGACAGCGAAAAAGTTTGCCCTAAAAGCTGATTTAGACGTATCCAGTAGCTGTCGACAGTGTCACTGTCACGCTTGCTAGGACACGCCCACTGCTGGAACTGGTCGTTTACACAAGTCCAGTTTGTCGTGAATGTGTGCATATGATCAGGTGCGTACGAAAATGAATGTGGGGTTCTTTAAAAGGAAATCTGTTAAGATAATGCCCTCGCTCTTATTACAGGAGCTTACAGATATGTTGGAGGAAGAATTATTAAATAAAAAAAGAATATGGGTCAGAAAATGGATCAACAATATAACGGGAGGTTTTGCTTTGCTACAACAATGAACACTAGAAGTTCCCTCTGAGTACAGGTTGGCGTTACGACGTACGTCAGAAAATTTGCTGTTTGTTTTTATACGCATTACAACGCAGATTCCATAAACATTCGTGTTCTCTATAAAGTTGAACCAAGTTCAACGTTTCTAATTCGCTTCATTTTCGGGTCAATTTTTAAACGCCGCCACTGTTCACTCTATAAAGATGCGCCATGGACTGATTCGGGTGTTTGGGAGGACGCGGGTGAGGACTACTGTCGTCAAAAATAGACGGACTTTCTATTCGAGACAGCGCTGACGGACAGCGCTGTACTGTCACAAAAAAGTGTTTACATGGAGCCAACTACTCGACAGCGCTGACGGACAGTAAGACTGTCGACAGCTACTGGATACGTCTAAATCAGCTATAACTTTTCCAAAGACAATAACGGAACCTAACTTTTGAAAGCATGACAACCAGCATTGTAAACAAATTTTTGATGACGTTATGTCAATTTTTCTCAAACTTGCGTTGTCAGAAAAGTTTTCATTTATGGAAGAGTCTTCGAGTGGAGAAATTGAAAAAGCCATCAATGATAATGTGCCTCGCAATACTGTGAATTCAACTACATCAATTTGGCGACAATTTGCGATGTTTTGTTTGGAAAAAAAATATGAACTCATTGCAGAAACTTCCACTGAAGAGTTTTATGTGACTGGGCATTCAATATGAAGAAAAACAATGGAGAAGATTATAAAGAGAGTGCAGTCAAGACGATTTGGAACACTTCAGCAAAAGAGAAGTACTTTAAAGATTATAAAAAAATTTTTAATCCGTTCACGGACATACAGTTTAAGAAAGCGAGAAATGCACGCGACACAAAACGCAAAATTTTACAAGCAATCCCAGAAAAAAGGAAGATGAGTGTTCTAATGCTCTCACAAAACGAGAAATTTTTGAAATGGCACTGTCCTGGAGTGAAGAAGAACCTGATGTAGGCCTCCAAAGAAAATTTTATCACATTGCTGCGTATGAATTGGCTTAGAGAGGTGGAGAAGCAGCAAATTGTAAGGTAAACTATTTTAAAATCGAGACAGACAACCGTGGAAGAGTTGAATATAACCCAGTGTTTTCGAAGACAGCACAAGGGGGAAATCAGAAGTTGGCCGACAGTAAATGGTTGCACTGCAGAAGATTGTGTTTGTCCAGTAAGATTGTTTAAACAAATTATGGGAAGACGGGGAAACCATATCACATGTGAAAAGTTTTTTAACTCCAAATCCTTTCTGGCAAAAAACAAATTCGAAAGGATGGTATTCTCCTATTGGGATAAACGAAATATCTAAATGGACCAAATCTTCGGCGAAAAATATTGAACTTGATTCAAAATTGTCAAAATTAACAAATAAAAAGAACTTGTAACTTATTTATAAAAACAATTACCTATAGAAAGCTTAGTTTAAAAAGAACATAACGTTGTTTTTTATATTTCTCTTTTTTTCTTCACTGGATTAAAACCACTTATTTGTTAAAAAAGTTTTTAATTGACGTTTCGGCTTTCTCTACCGAAAGCCGTTATCAAAGCCGAAACGTCAATTAAAAACTTTTTTACAAGTGGTTTTAATCCAGTGAAGAAAAAAAGAGAAATATAAAAAACAACGTTATGTTCTTTTTAAACTAAGCTTTCTATAGGTAATTGTTTTTATAAATAAGTTACAAGTTCTTTTTATTTGTTAATTTTGACAATTTTGAATCAAGTTCAATATTTTTCGCCGAAGATTTGGTCCATTTAGATATTTCGTTTATCCCAATAGGAGAATACCATCCTTTCGAATTTGTTTTTTGCCAGAAAGGATTTGGAGTTAAAAAACTTTTCACATGTGATATGGTTTCCCCGTCTTCCCATAATTTGTTTAAACAATCTTACTGGACAAACACAATCTTCTGCAGTGCAACCATTTACTGTCGGCCAACTTCTGATTTCCCCCTTGTGCTGTCTTCGAAAACACTGGGTTATATTCAACTCTTCCACGGTTGTCTGTCTCGATTTTAAAATAGTTTACCTTACAATTTGCTGCTTCTCCACCTCTCTAAGCCAATTCATACGCAGCAATGTGATAAAATTTTCTTTGGAGGCCTACATCAGGTTCTTCTTCACTCCAGGACAGTGCCATTTCAAAAATTTCTCGTTTTGTGAGAGCATTAGAACACTCATCTTCCTTTTTTCTGGGATTGCTTGTAAAATTTTGCGTTTTGTGTCGCGTGCATTTCTCGCTTTCTTAAACTGTATGTCCGTGAACGGATTAAAAATTTTTTTATAATCTTTAAAGTACTTCTCTTTTGCTGAAGTGTTCCAAATCGTCTTGACTGCACTCTCTTTATAATCTTCTCCATTGTTTTTCTTCATATTGAATGCCCAGTCACATAAAACTCTTCAGTGGAAGTTTCTGCAATGAGTTCATATTTTTTTTCCAAACAAAACATCGCAAATTGTCGCCAAATTGATGTAGTTGAATTCACAGTATTGCGAGGCACATTATCATTGATGGCTTTTTCAATTTCTCCACTCGAAGACTCTTCCATAAATGAAAACTTTTCTGACAACGCAAGTTTGAGAAAAATTGACATAACGTCATCAAAAATTTGTTTACAATGCTGGTTGTCATGCTTTCAAAAGTTAGGTTCCGTTATTGTCTTTGGAAAAGTTATAGCTGATTTAGACGTATCCAGTAGCTGTCGACAGTCTTACTGTCCGTCAGCGCTGTCGAGTAGTTGGCTCCATGTAAACACTTTTTTGTGACAGTACAGCGCTGTCCGTCAGCGCTGTCTCGAATAGAAAGTCCGTCTATTTTTGACGACAGTAGTCCTCACCCGCGTCCTCCCAAACACCCGAATCAGTCCATGGCGCATCTTTATAGAGTGAACAGTGGCGGCGTTTAAAAATTGACCCGAAAATGAAGCGAATTAGAAACGTTGAACTTGGTTCAACTTTATAGAGAACACGAATGTTTATGGAATCTGCGTTGTAATGCGTATAAAAACAAACAGCAAATTTTCTGACGTACGTCGTAACGCCAACCTGTACTCAGAGGGAACTTCTAGTGTTCATTGTTGTAGCAAAGCAAAACCTCCCGTTATATTGTTGATCCATTTTCTGACCCATATTCTTTTTTTATTTAATAATTCTTCCTCCAACATATCTGTAAGCTCCTGTAATAAGAGCGAGGGCATTATCTTAACAGATTTCCTTTTAAAGAACCCCACATTCATTTTCGTACGCACCTGATCATATGCACACATTCACGACAAACTGGACTTGTGTAAACGACCAGTTCCAGCAGTGGGCGTGTCCTAGCAAGCGTGACAGTGACACTGTCGACAGCTACTGGATACGTCTAAATCAGCTTTTAGGGCAAACTTTTTCGCTGTCATAATGACAAAATCACGCGGCTTATGGGATTTTTTATACATGAATTAAATTGTCAGTAGTAATACCCCTAGGGCCTTGATAATACCGAGATAATTTTGTCATAGAGAATGCTGAAAGCGTGTTGCTTGATAATGGCCCGAGGACAATTTGGTCTTTGAAAGTAACATTTTTGGAAAATTTATCCAGGAGCGCTATGAGTCAACTTTTACCAACTTGTTTTTTACGCAACTTAAAATAAAATATCACAATAAGACAAAAACAATAAAAATTAAATTCATCAAACAATACATTTATGAAATTATAAATATCAAAATTAGTTGTTCAAAATGTTAACCGTTGACTTGCATGCACATTTTACAACATTTTCCAATTGAAAAACGTGTTTTTGGGAATAACTCCGGATTTGACTGAATGTGTTATGCCGCAGCTTGAATTCACTGTATTAAATCTCCTTGAATCTCCATGATGGTTTCGCAATTTTAAAACCCAGTACCCACCTTAGAGCAGGCAAATTAGATTTGGAGTCAATAATAATTTTCTGCAGGGCTTTTATGACTGGTATGTTAAAGGGGCTTACAATGAACGTAAAAAAAATTCGTCCAACAAGAGCGGTGCTAAAGGGTTAATATGAGGGGGTTGAAAAGGGGGACAAAATGATATTTTGCGATTTTCCGCGAAACTTGACGTCTTATCAAAAAATATCCAATGGCAAAGTTGTAGATCTAGAAAAAATGTACAACTTCTATGCGAGTCATTTTTACCATAACCTATTATTTTTTTTTACTTCAGTGTTAACGGCTTCTTATTTCGCCTCGTGTTCCCCGTAGGCTTTGTTACTGTTTCCCAGCGCCACTTTAGGAACAGCACTGTTAATTAGAACCCAACAGTGAATGGTCGAGTGGGGAATAACATAAAAATCAGAAAATGATTTCTGCCGTCGGTGGGTTTCGAACCCACAACCCTTGGATTATAAGTCCGCTGAGCCACCCACCTCCCTTCAAAAAAGTATAAAAATTTTTTTTTAGTTTTTTAATTTTAATTTCCTCAAAAATAATTTAATTTTGATGAAGTTTTAGGACTCAGATAAACAAAATTTTTTTCACATTAAAAAATCTAACGGTTTTCAAGATATTACAATTTTTAGGTTAAAAACATTTTTTTTTTCAACAGTAAAAACACAAGAGCTTTTTTTTTTATCGGATAAATTTCTCTTTGTATCGAAACATTTTGCCAATCAGTAATTTTACGAGAAAAACTGACATGATAAAATTACTGATGGAAAAATGTTGAGATAAAAAGAAATTTATCCATAAAAGGAAAGTTCGCGTGTTTTTTGATGATTATTTTTTTCATCTGTCAAAACAGTCAGATTTTGTGGTTTCAGCCAATAACAACTCAGGATCCTAACCAATCATTGTGTTTTATACTGATAAAACCGCTTCGTCGTTTTTGTTTTTTGATTAAACTGTGTTTACCTATTTGAGATGTCAAATGTAAACATTTATCAATTATTATTATACTAAAATGTATTGCAAATCTATGTTAAGAGCAAACCGAACCTCTTGAAAAATTTTAATAACCTTTTAAGCCTTTAGTTTTAGTCTGATTTTTGTGAAATTTTCAGGAAATACTAATAATTACAAAACTTAGGGTGGAGATACCTTGATTTTTTTGTAAACCTTCGAAAAGTATTTATTTTGTTAATTTTAAATGGAAAATCACAAAAAGAAATATCCGCGCCATTCTGCATTAAATATATGAAAATTTGCTCCTATTTGTTTTAATAAATATCAAGTATTTTTTAAATAAAAAGGTTTCCCACTTTTTTCTTAAATATCTCTGTAGAGTGCTGCCACATCGTTACATAAATTTGAAGGTTTCGAAAAACTTTCAATCGATAACTAGTCCCAGTGGCGCGCATATAAATACAATTTTATATTAGAAAATCCTCAAAAAATCGAAGTGAAATTTGCTTCTTACAAGAACTCCGGATGCCACTTAATAACCAAATTTCAAAATGTATTTGTAAACTAACCTGTTTTTATTAATTTATTTCAACATTCATTTAACATTTTTAGATACCTCACTTTAACACTAAACTTAAAATTAATTAAATTAAGAAAGACTTCATTTCATTCTTCTTCTTCGCTTTTATTTAAGGCGCCGTTTCGCGGGGTAGCCAGTCAAAAAATCGCCTTGGTGGCCCTGTATGTAAAACTATAACAGCTCAGGTTTCAATTTAAATTGGTAAAGAAAATTTTCAATATTTGTGTGTAAAGTGTATTTTGCATAAATCACTATGTTCTCTGTTTTTAATACAAAATGATTCAAAAAATAATCCTTTCAAATACGACTCGTCCTCTGAAATTTTATAGATAAAATTTTTGATCTTCATACTCAAACGCCTTTATTTTAGGCAAAACCACTCAAACAAACTGATTTAAGATAAAATCACTCGTCCTGCGGACTCGTGATTTTATCAATCAGTTTGTTTTCGTGGTTTTTCCAAATAAAGCCGTTTTCGTGAAAACCAAAAATTTAATCGATAAAATTTGGAGGACTCGTGGTATTACCTTTGATTATTTTTTTCATCTGTCAATACAGTCAGATTTTGTGGTTTCAGCCAATAACAGCTCAGGATCCTAACCAATCATTGTGTTTTATACTGATAAAACCGCTTCTTCGTATTTGTTTCTTGATTAAACTGTGTTTACCTTTTTTGAAATGTCAAATGTAAACATTTAACAATTTTTATTATACTAACATGTATTGCAAATCTATGTTAATAACCAAATTTCAAAATGTATTTGTAAACTAACCTGTTTTTATTAGTTGATTTCAAAATGCCTTTAACATTTTTACATAACATAACACTAAACTTAAAATTAATTAAATTAAGAAAGACTTCATTTCATTCTTCTTCGCTTTTATTAACGGCGCCGTTTCGCGGGGTAGCCAGTCAAAAAATCGCCTTGGTGGCCCTGTATGTAAAACTATAACAGCTCAGGTTTCAATTTAAATTGGTAAAGAAAATTTTCAATATTTGTGTGTAAAGTGTCTTTTGCATAAATGACTATGTTCTCTGTTTTTAATACAAAATGATTCAAAAAATAATCCTTTCAAATACGACTCGTCCTCTGAAATTTTATAGATTAAATTTTTGATCTTCATACTCAAACGCCTTTATTTTAGGCAAAACCACTCAAACAAACTGATTTAAGATAAAATCACTCGTCCTGCGGACTCGTGATTTTATCAATCAGTTTGTTTTCGTGGTTTTTCCAAATAAAGCCGTTTTCGTGAAAACCAAAAATTTTATCGATAAAATTTGGAGGACTCGTGGTATTACCTTTGATAAATTAACGACAGAATATAAGAATAAAAAACAGAAACTTTATTTTTGTTGAACAGTTAATAATTAACAGAACAATTAATTAAAAGAACATTTATTAAAAACACAATTATTATATATTGGTTGGATTGGTTTACTTATTTTAATATATGTCGTATATTCATTTTGATATGAATCTGAATTTTTTAAATTACTAACAAGATTTTCGTGATATTCAAAAATTTGACAGACTATTCATTGATATTTTTTGCAGTTTTGCTAACTCTTACACTTAATTGCTACGAAATTATAACTAAAGTTAACAAATAAAGTGACGTCCGCTTACTAGATATTGAGGAAGAGAAGTTTTTATCGCGATAAAAAAGGATGCACCTTTTTTATCGATGTCAAAGTGACAAAAGCAATTCCAAGTATATGCCGTTTTAACATTGGAGTTAATTTATCAAAAATAAAGTTGGTTGGCAAAAAAATTTTTCAGTAATTGTTGATAATTTGTTTAAATTTTTAATAAAATAAAAAACTGATTACTCCATTTAATTCTACAGATAAAAATACAAAAGAAACTGTTTATAGATATGTTACCATCTATGGTTAGAAGAGAGTATTGACACTAAAATTTGACTGATTCTAGTCAAGATGTCACTCTCTTCTTTTTATCCCTTTTAGAGATTAATACAAAGTTAGGAATTTTAATTTATCAGATTCGACATCCTAAGACCGGTTTATGCCTTTCGGCTTCGTCAGTTATCCTTTCCGAATCCAATAAATAAAATTTAAATTAAAATTCCTTACTGGTTTGCTAACTTTGTATTAATCTCTTAAAGGGATAAAAAGAAGAGAGTGACATGACTAGAATCAGTCAAATGTAGTGTCAATTCTAACCATAGATGGTAGCACATCTAAAAATGTTATCTTATAACGGATATAGCTATTGACTTGTACGAGTTTGGAATTTTATTTATTGGATTTGAAAAGCCTAACTGACGAAGCCAAAAGGCAGAAACCGGTCTTAGGATGTCGAATCTGATAAATTAAAATTCCTTACTGGTTTGCTGAAAGAAACTGTATTTCATTGTTTTATTTGAAATTTGATTTTTGTTCCGTATTGTTATAAATATTCAATTGTGATAAAGAAAATGCAGATAAATATAAAAAATAATTATTTTTTAAATTGTATTGTATAATCTAAAAATATCTAGTATGAAAGTTGTAGATTATGAATTACGTTTTTGTAATTAAATTACCTATCTCGCCTACACTACCTATTAAAAAAATTACCAATTAAATGAAATTGGGTTGTAACTTTTCCTTCAAGATAATGTAATGTAATGTTAACCTTTAAATGTTGTATAAGGGATAGCTTCTTGAAAACTAACTAAAATGAAAAATATACATTCTAAAAACTGAAAAATAACATTCATTTCTGTAGTTCATAGTGGATTGCTCGTTTATATAATCCTAATGGATATTAAAACCACTACTTTTAGTTTAAACATTATTTTTCAACTTATTTGGAACAATAAAAAAATAGTGAATAAGGTCTTCAACTTTGTCAGTTTTCATAACTTTTAATATTTTCAATAACAAATTTCAAATTAATTTTCGAAGGTACACCAGTAATAATAAATCTTTTTTATTTTATTATCATAATCGTAAGTAAACAAACGATTTTATAAGATTATAATGTTTGCTTTCTTAGAAAAAATATTTTTGTTTAATTATAGATTATACTTCCATACATTGGTTTTTATAACGTGTTTGGTTTAGTGTTTATGTACTTAAAATGTTTTGCTCTCAGAAGTGTCTCAAACAAATGAAACGATGTCCAACACTGGAAGACTCGTTTATTAACAAAAGATAGCGATACTCTAAAAATAGTATATAAAAATTTTAAAACAATTATTCATTATTACAACAACAACAAATTCACTGGATTACAATTAAATTGACTAGTTTGAAAATAGGATTTTGTTTTCAAAGCCTACTAGACTTATATTGACTTTATTAGTATTACAGTGTTATTCTAAGGCAATATAAAACATTTTATTTATTAATTGGTTGTCTCAAAAGGATACCATTAAAAAATCATTTTTTTATGAAAACTAAAACCATTGAATTTTATAAATAATAAAAAAATGTATAATCCTAATATTTATTTTACAGTGGTTACAGACAAATTTTCAACAATTGTAAGCAAGTGACAGCACTAGCTCAATCTAACGGTAGTTTAAAGTGGAAAATTCTGGTGTAATTGTTTTGTGGTTTATTTTATGTTTTTTTGGAGTGCTGAACACGAATCTAAAGTTGTCCAACAAAAATTTTTCACGCAAATATGAGAAATCATCAAAAATAAACAAAAAAAATGTTTATTAGTGATTTTCAGCCAATAACTTGCAAAGCAAGCTATTGTGGTTGCAGTGGTCCTGTAATAAAATAAAGAAGAGAAAATTATCTAAAATTTATATATCTTAACATTTTTTTTGTACAGGGTGTCCCAAATTGGTGCGTTTTGCAGGGTATCTCGTAAACTAGAAGAGATAGAAGAAAAGCAGTTAAGATGTTATGACTTCTTTTTTTGTTAAAGTAACGATAGCCTAATTAAATCTTTAGTAACTCCCTGCAGTTGGAAGATACAGGGCGATTATTGAAAACTGTCCAAAACTACAAGGTACTATAACTTCTTAATTAAGAAAAATATAAAAAAACCTTATAAAAACTTTTGATAGATATAATATTAAAGAGTTCAGTGGCGCACAGATTATTTTTTTTAGGGGGCTCACTAAGGAAATATAATGCAAACTTATGTTTTTTTAAATGGGACACCCTATATATTTTGACGTTTTTCGTTTTCTTTTTTAATTCTCATTCACCTGATATGACATACTATATATCTATTTTCAATGGTTGGAGCTACAGTGCAAATAAACCATTTATGGATGTTATCAGGTGAAACACCCTTAAAAAATTGAACACTCAGTAACGAAATTTAACATTTTATTATAAGGATACTGATGTGTGACAATTTTATTTATCAAAATTATAATTAATAAAAAATAAAACCAGATTAAAAAAATAAAAACAATAAACTTATGAATCAACAAGAAACGTTGTAACAACTAATCTACCTATAACTAATTTTATTATAATGTAAAAATTACATTAAATGTTCAAAATGCTATCCGTTTTCATCGATTAAAAAGTTTTTCGTTTAAATAATCTCCAACCAATTCAGCATTACCAAAAATAAAATCATAAAATAATATTTACAAGACTAACTTCGAGAGTAGGGAAGATTTATTACAAAATATTTAGAAAAATAAAGCCAGTGCACATACTCAATTGTGTAAGATCAGTAAGAAAAAGGTGTCAATTATTACTACAACAAAATGGAGGACATTTTGAACATTTAATGTAATTTTCACATTCTAATAAGATTAGTTCTTACAATGTTTCTTGTTGTTTCATAAGTTTATTGTTTTTATTTTTTTAATCTGGTTTTATTTTTTATTAATTATAATTTTGATAAATAAAATTGTCACACATCAGTATCCTTATAATAAAATGTTAAATTTCGTTACTGAGTGTTCAATTTTTTAAGGGTGTTTCACCTGATAACATCCATAAATGGTTTATTTGCACTGTAGCTCCAACCATTGAAAATAGATATATAATATGTCATATCAGGTGAATGAGAATTAAAAAAGAAAACGAAAAACGTCAAAATATACAGGGTGTCCCATTTAAAAAAACATAAGTTTGCATTATATTTCCTTAGTGAGCCCCCTAAAAAAAATAATCTGTGCGCCACTGAACTCATTAATATTATATCTATCAAAAGTTTTTATAACGTTTTTTTATATTTTTCTTAATTAAGAAGTTATAGTACCTTGTAGTTTTCGACAGTTTTCAATAATCGCCCTGTATCTTCCAACTGCAGGGAGTTACTAAAGATTTAATTAGGCTATCGTTACTTTAACAAAAAAAGAAGTCATAACATCTTAACTGCTTTTCTTCTATCTCTTCTAGTTTACGAGATACCCTGCAAAACGCACCAATTTGGGACACCCTGTACATCGTATGGTTTCCACGCAAAAGAGTGTTGAAATATCGGGAGAATAAGTAGTTTTTGGCAAATAGCAACTTATGTCAAGTCATCTGTCATTCGGTCTAGTTATAGTTCAATCAAATGGTAGTTTATTCTCCTGATATTTCAACACTCTTTTGCCTGGAAACCATACGATGTGCAAGAAAATGTTAAGATATATAAATTTTAGATAATTTTCTCTTCTTTATTTTACTATATGACCACTGTGACCACATAATAGCTTGCTTCGCAAGTTATAATCTGAAAATCACTAAAAAAACATGGTTTTTTGATGATTTCTCAAATTTGCGGCAAAAATTTTGTTGGACAACTTCATATTCGTGTTCAGCACCTCAAAAATAATAAAATAAAACACTAAAAACAATTATATCAGAATTTTCCACTTCGAAACCTCCTTGTGTACCATTTGACTGAGCTACACCCTGTGGCCAACAATTAGAATTAATAAAAAACTTATTGCGACTAAAAAAATAAATAAAATTTCAGAGATAATACCACGAGCCCTTCAAATTTTATCGATAGCTTTTCAACTAATCATGAGTCCAAAGGTCGAGTGGTTTTATTTAATTCGAGTTCTTTGAGTGTTTTTACCTCAAATAAAAAAAAAGTGTGAATAATAAAAATGTATAGATAAAATTTTTTTGAAAGACTATTAACTTTATTATACCTACATATATGAGGAATATACCTTAACATTGTTAATTTAATTTGAAAAAATACATTTTATTTGGTTTACAAGAAGAGTATTAAATCATTATATGTCATTTTTATCAGGGCACTTTAGTGATGTCCTAAAGGTGAGGTGAGGTGATACATATAGTTAACCCTAGAAGGCCTACATCCCCAACAAGTCATTCATAAGTTTCAAATATTCCGTGCCCAAGGATGAAGTGAGATAGATATATAAAAGGCCGGAACATGGCGACGAATTTATGCTGCGATGCATGGGCGTACCGTTACAGAGGGAAATGGGATGTGACACAAGATATTTATTTTTTTTAACGATTTTAATTTTACCGATTACATAGGAAATTTAAAATACTAATGAAAATATATTTATTTAATCAAATTAATCGTAAAAAAATTTAGGATCAGTTATTTCGCTAGTCCGCTCTGAACACCTAGTGTTCGTCAATGCAGGATCAAGGGAAAATTCATCATTTCCTTGCAAATGTGTCGATGTTGTTTTTATCAGGCTGTTCGACTATCAGGCTGTTCGGGATTGAGGTAGGAATAGGGAACTAACTACAAATTAAACACTGATGAATTATTAGTTGTATCATCCTGAAATAAAAAAAAAATAATGTTGGTATAGTAGGAACCTTCTACGTTTAGATAAATCCTGAAAAATATATAAACCGTTTTAATCTTATCGAACCTATAACAGAAAAAAATTAGTGAGTAAATATCAACTAACGAAAACGTTGGCAGAAGTAACAAATTTCTACATCTACTATTTTTTTGAAATGGTTCCCAAATGAGGTAGAGACCGATTGAAAGTATTTCTCACGTAGTTATATGCCCTCAGTGAATAAAATGACAATGTCAAAGCAAACGATCTCAAACTTAGGTCAAATTTTTGCGTGGTAGATCCTTTTAGCATTCTTTTAAAAATGTCACTTGCAGTACCTTGAACGGAAGCCTAAAAAAAACACTAATGAATAAACTACTTAGTTAAATAGTGTAAAAATAGTATTTATTTTGTTTTTGTTATTTTGTTTATTATTAACTACATTGTATAGTTTATAGGACTCATTAATTTTAAATAAATATCATATTTCGCTCGTCTTGCGCATACAAGTGTTATTAAGTCAATTACGTGCATTTAAGAGTATATTTTTACTTTTAGTAGGTAAATTTATGTTTAGAAATTGGTTAGAAACATGTTCAAAATACGTATTCAACTTTGCAATGTATGTAATGGTACAAATTTAAATAATAATAAAATTAGCAAGTTATCATGTTCCAAGTTTTTTACTTCCAATAAGTATTCGTCAAAACTAATACCTACCTTGACTGCATTTTCTGAGGCCTCAGATATCAGATCTTTCTTTTTAAGAAGGTCAATCAGAGATCCCATATTAGCAATTTTGGCTTTAAGTCTTTTAACTTGACTTGAAAGAGTTTTAATTTTTCTTCTTTGGGTTCCTATTGTACGTTTCATGGTTTTAAAAACATACTTTCTTTTTGGAGAAGTCCAGTCACCAGGATAATTTCTTTTTCTGAAAAAAAAAATACAAGACCATGAAAAATGTCTATTTTCTTGATTTAGCTACAAATCATATATTTTTTTTACATATTTGAAATTGCCAAAACCTTGTAAATGTTACAAAAATTCCACGCAAAATAATTTTTCCAAAAAAATTACCTTTTCTCTGGAGTTACAATAAGAGCAAGTTTTCCCTTGAAGCCTGATGATGGACCTGCAATGTCTGAAACATGCTGTTGTGATATAACATAGTTCTCAGTTTCAGAAGCCGTCAATGTTGTAGAAGAATCTTTTTCTCCTACAGGAACTGGTCGTTCTGGTATACCAGAAGATATCGGCATAATTCCTTCAAATGGTAGTTCTAATCTGCTAATGATAAAATCAATTGTTTGTGAAATTATATGAAAGTTGTATTGAGATTGAAACTTGAAAAATGCTTATAAGCACCAAAATATGATTTGGCTACTGCAGCCAAAATTAATTTAATGAATGTTAAAAAATACTTACATTTTCCTGGCAGGACGGAAATGACTTGAACAAATACAAGCCTTTTTAGGTATGACCTTCACTTCATCAAATCCTAACAAGGAGTACCAAATATTTCTCCTTTCAACATTTTTAGGAAACCTAAAAGTCATGTCTTCGTATAATTGTTTAAAGGAAAAATTAATATTACCTAAATAATACTTGTTTGGCAGAAAAACCAAATGTGATTTAATTTTTAACACAATATATGAAACTTACATAATTATAAGTCGTTGCAATAAGTTAAAACAATCTTTTATGCATTATTAAAGAATTTATACAGTCAATAAAATACTAAATTCTACGCCCATGAACTATGTTTATAACCTTAAAAGTAACTTACCGATGAAATGATAAATCGGGATTTAAATAATCCACTTTGCGGCATACCACACATTGTTGAACCATATTTGTCTATTCAATCAATTTAAACCTATAAATCAATATGAAAAAGAAAATTTTAATCTAGCAGGATATAAAACACATTAGTAAACAAACACCAATGTACTGAAAATGGCCGACACGAATACAACAGTACCATTCTAATGGTTACGTTCCATTCATAAATAACAATGTGTGATAGCGCTTCGTTGCCGCTTCTATCATTTTTTCGCAGAAATGGTTGAAACTTAAATCATGGTAAAGTATCTTTGTCAATATTTATCTAGCAATATAATTTGTTGGGAAAAATTTTACTATTGGGGCTCAGCCCCAATTTTGATGGGGTATTTTTTTTTAGACTAATTTTGGGTCGCTGATCACGAATCTGCAATCAGTTTCCTCCGGTCTCATCAAACAACAAAGTTATGAATTTTTTTAAGTAAAATGGTCACCTGAATAGCGGTCAGAACGTAAACTCTTGTCATATTTTTCGCTGTGGCTAGGGTCCCGTCCCTCGGAACTCCAATTTTTTCGCGTCTAATAAACGCATGCGCATTGCGTAACATAATAAATTTATTTACTTGAAATATTACTTTGTACCTAATTAATATGAGCACACCTGAACTTATCTTTTACCTGACCTCATTATTTTGCACATCATTAATCTGAGCACACCTGAACTTATCTTTTACCTCATTAATATGAACACACCTGTACTTATCTCTTACCTGACCTCATATTAATTTGTACCTCATTAATATGAGCACACCTGAACTTATCTTTTACCTGACCTCATATTATTTTGTACCTCATTAATATGAGCACACCTGAACTTATCTTTTACCTGACCTCATATTATTTTGTACCTCATTAATATGAGCACACCTGAACTTATCATTTACCTGACTTCATATTATTTTGTACCTCATTAATATGAGCACACCTGAACTTATCTTTTACCTGACCTCATCTTATTTTGTACATCATTAATATGAGCACACTTGAACTTATCTCTTACCTGACCTCATATTATTTTGTACCTCATTAATATGAGCACACCTGAACTTATCTTTTACCTGACCTCATATTATTTTGTACATCATTAATATGAGAACACCTGAACTTATCATTTACCTGACCTTATATTATTTTGTACATCATTAATATGAGCACACCTGACCTTATCTCTTATCTGACCTTATTATTTTGTACATCGTTAATCTGATCACACCTGACCTTATCTCATCTGATCTCACCTGATCTGTTAAATTCTGGTTCATTCAGACGTCCATTGGATATTGGTTATTTTTCAAATCGTGCAAAAAAAGTCAGCAAAATATTTTTTTTGCGTCCATTCATCGTTATTTGGCCTGAAAAACGCGAAAAAATACGTATGGAACCGATCGGGTTGAGACCACTGAAATGATACAAGGATGACGCCTATTGATTTTGGGACAGGTCGGATATCTCCATTCCAAAAAATTCTTGGAAAAATTTAACATTGAGGAATCCTGATAACCAATGTTGTTTATTGAGAAATAACTAATTGTCGTCTGAATAAGCCAGATTCTATTAATTTCAAGTAATACGCAATACAGATGCGTTCATCACAGACGAGAAAAAAATTGAGTCCCGGAAGGACGGGACGCTAGCCACAGCGAGAGTTTACGCTAATCGCAACTCAAGTGACCCTAGTATTGCCAAATGTCAGTACGTCAAATTGCTGTATGAATTTTTAGGTTATCTTTTACAATTTAATATATTTAGCTGAAATATTACTGTGTACATCATTAATCTAACCAGACTTGACCTATCTTGTACCTTAAGTCTTTTGGTTTTAATATATATTTATATAAACCTACTTATATACACATTTTTCTGGTAAGTATCAAAGAAAAGTTGACAATTTATTTCACTTAAAAAATTCATAACTTTTTTGTTTAATGAGACCGCAAGCAACTGATTGCAGATTCGTGATCAGCGACCCCAAATTAGTCTAAAAAAAAATATCTCATCAAAATTGGGGTTGAGCCCCAATAGTAAAATTTTACCATTTGTTGTGTTATTAGTTTCGAAAATTAGTGTTAACGTATATGTACAATTATTTTAGCGAAACAAAATATCTCATTTTCCAAGATAATTTTTAAATAGATTTATGATTTTGGTAATGACGGAAAAAAATATGATAACTTTGACAACATTGAAACTGATAATATAAATTCAATAACACAGCCTTTAGATTGTTACCTGTTGTTGTCCCCAGCCGAAATGTCAACAAACTTGATCTTATTGTTCTAAATCTATGGATCCGACTCTCGGGAGTCTGAAATTATAGAATTCTATTTATCTGGTATCTATTTATTGTGTTACCATGAAACAAGTACTCTCATCAACCCACTGGTACATATTTTCTGTAATGCAAAGGTTAATAATAAGGTGCTCAAGACATAAAATGTTCCTGATATGCACATAAAATATCCTTTTATTGCGTAATATTAGCAAAATAAAAGTGGAGTTAAATCCGACTCCACCTAGTGCGATTCTCCAATTTTTTCACCTAGGCCGTCTAGGGTTAAAGGTGGTGATAAAACTCTGGGAATTATAGGTCTATATCTCTATTTCCTACGTTGAAAAATTGCTAAAAAGTCAAATGATAAATTTTTTAAACAAGTATTCTCTCCTTTCGACTAGACAATTTGGTTTCCAATCCAAAAAAAATACATCTGACGCCATATTTGCTTTTCTAGAGAAACTATATCTAGAGCTAATAGTCGAGGCAATGAAGCATTAAAAAGGCCAAAGATAGGAAATCCTTTAGGATAGGACGGATCGGAATGCGGTTTTTTGCATACGCTTTCAAAAATTATTTATACCATTCCTACATAATTTCTATCTATTAGAAACCGGAAGTTGCATTGCTGCAGCCAATAATGCATTCAAAAAATGCATTTTTTGAGAGGCCTTTTGGCAAATTTAATGGCCCAAGTCGGGTACCCAAGGGTTTTTGAGGTCGCTAATCACGATTATGATGTTCAAATTGACCCCCCGAACACCTGGAGCTCAGGAACGACGACGAACGTCATCTCCGTGGGAGTATCCCGAAATTCATGCGAGGAAGGAGAGAAACTCGACGCCCGGGGGTTTTTTGTGTCGCTGAATTCAAATATGCCATCGGCGAACACCCCACGGATACCTGGTGCGCCCTAACCTGGACGCGGACGTCATCTTCGAGAATTTTCCTGGAAATATCGACAAAAACGAACCGAAAATAGTTATGGGGGCGTTTTGTGGGCGCTGAATCCGAATTTCATGTGGAAAACGACCCGCCGAACACCTGGTGCGCTCTAACCTGGCCCTGAACGTCATCCCCAAGGTTTTTTCAGACACAATTAAAAAAGACGAACCGAAAATCGTTACGGGGGGTTTTTTGGGACGCTGAATTCAAATATAGCATCGGTGAACACCCCACGGACACCTGGTGCGCCCTAACCTGGCCCTGAACGTCATCCCCGAGGGTTTTCCAGACACAATTGAAAAAGACGAACCGAAAATCGTTACGGGGGGTTTTTTAAATGTTAATTACATAAACATTAACTTTCTATTCATTCTCTTCCTTTCCTCCATAAATATTTTAACTAGAATCAACAATTCCATAGTTATTGCAGTACATTGACGTCGGTCTCTAAAACATCAGGTTTAGTTGACATTCATGGGAATGACATCGATGTCGAGATAAAAGTTTCGGTGCACCAGGTGTTGGGAAGGTAGTTTTTTGGTGTGAAATTTGGATGAAGCGCTCCGAAAAACCCCCCATAATGATTTTCGGTTCGTCTTTTTCAATTGTGTCTGGAAAAACCTCGGGGATGACGTTCAGGGCCAGGTTAGGGCGCACCAGGTGTTCGGGGGGTCGTTTTCCACATGAAATTCGGATTCAGCGCCCACAAAACGCCACCATAACGATTTTCGGTTCGTTTTTGTCGATATTTCCAGGAAAATTCTCGAAGATGACGTCCTCGTCCAGTTTAGGGCTCACCAGGTGTCCGTGGGATGTTCGCCGATGGCATATTTGAATTCAGCGATCTAAAAAACCCCCGGGCGCCGTGTTTCTCTCCTTCCTCGCATGAATTTCGGGATAGTCCCACGGAGATGACGTTCGTCGGCGTTCCTGAGCTCCAAGCGTTCGGTGGTCAATTTGAACATCATAATCGTGATCAGCGACCTCAAAAACGCCTGGGTACCCGACTTGGGCAAATTCTGACTCTTATTTACAAAGTTATTAAACTTGCCAAAAGGCCTCTCAAAAAATGCATTTTTTGAATGCATTTTTGGCTGCAGCAATGCAACTTCCGGTTTCTAATAGGTAGAAATTAGGTAGGAATGGTATAAATAATTTTTAGAAGCGAATGCAAAAAACCGCATTCCGATCCGTCCTATCCTAAAAGATTTCCTAACATAATGCTTCATTGCCTCGACTATAAATGAAAAGTCAGTTGTTGCAGCGGTATTCTGTGATTTATCTAAGGCCTTTGAGTGTGTAAATCATAGAATATTGTTGAGTACATTGGAAAAATATAGTTTCAAAGGTATGGTTTTGGATTTGTTAAAATCTTATCTGTCAAACAGATGTCATCAACGGGTAGTTGTTAAAAAAGGTCACTCAGATCGTCGTTCTCTTGACAGTGGTGTACCTCAAGGTTCTGTTTTGGGGACACTACTTTTTTTATTATATATTAATGACTTACCCGATATTAATATTAATGGATCATTTACTATTTTTGCTGATACGACCATAATGTGGCACAACAAACATGAAGACATTCTAGCTAGCAAAATTATTAATGATATAATTTTAATAAAACAGTGGTGTGAGTCTAACCTATTAAGCTTTTTTTTTATGACCGTTGGATATGCTTTCCATTTAGCCAGAGTCAATAATATTGACCCTACCTATTCCAAAAGAAAACCCCCCACAACAAGAACCTATTAAGCTTCAATGTATCTTTCAAATGTAATATATTAGATATATATTGTTCTTGGTCAAAACATACAGAAGCTAATTAATACTAAATTTCTTGGAATCTGCATTGATGAAAATTTAAAATTCGATTCACACATAAACCTATGTATGTAATAAGTTCGCATCTGGATGTTTTGCAATAAGAACGATTTCTAAGAATCTAAACTTTGAAATAGCTAAAAGTGTTTATTTTTCACTAGTAGAATCACATCTAAGGTATGGAATATGTTTTTGGGGATCCTATAATCAGGAACTATTTACTAGAGTTTTTGTGTTACAAAAAAGGGCTCTTAGATTTCTCTGCAAAGTGAACTTGGATGTTTCATGTAAACCTTTATTTAACACAAGACGTACTTATGGTATCCCACTTCCCATTCCTACTACCACCCTAATCAAACAGTCGAAATTTTTATAACAGTAAGAATATTTTCAATCATCTACCATTAAATATAAAAAGAATTGAAAACACATGTAAATTTAAAAGGGAAGTAAAAAACCTTCTTTATAAAATATAAATGAGTCATTTTTTGACTAGTGTAGCGTACTACTAATTATGCAACCCACTTTACCGCGGTGTTGATTGACTTCGCCACCAGGAGACGGAATAAGACGCGGGATTAACCTAACAAGTTAGCTGGGTTATGCGAACGTTCGTGACACGTTGTGTTAACAGTTTCTTTTCAATACTTTTCATTTTGCTTTTGTTTATGTTTTAAAGTGCTTTTAATAAAAGTTTCTCCTATTTTCAGGCGTTAATTTTATTGTGTGAGTGGAAATATCTCCAAGAACCCTACCTTTACACTAGTGTTTTTATTATTATTATTATTATTAGTATTATGCTGTAACGATGCTTTGTCAACGAGTTTTTAACTTTTGACAATGAAGTAAAGTAATTTATCTATCTAACTCTTTTTAAATTGTATGTTATGTTAATCTTTGTTTTAACTGTATTGGTGTTTTTAGCCTTTTATTTCTGTTTTTTTCTCTTATTACACAGCTTTGTCAATAAGTTTTTTCTTTAGACAATAAAGCACATTTGATTTGATTTCTATATTTTGTACTTGGTGTTCTTATATTTTGTTGCAATTTTGTATTTTATGTCGAACGCTATTTTACATAACCAAAAACCAAAATAAAGCATCGGAAAGTGCACCCAAATAAAATTTCAAACCCATGATACAAGCCTATTATTCTGTTAACACTTTTTTTAATTTTAGGTGATTTTCAGTAAGGTCCTAAGCAAAAAACAATGGATATCTTTAATAATCCTAACATTTGGATGTATGCTGAAGCAAATAAACTTCACGCAAGAAGCTACAACCGACTCCAATGGACAAACAACGAAAGCTTCTTCGATGCGTTTAGGTCTGAACGCAATTTTTATATTCGTTCAAATAATTTGCTCGTGCCTGGCGGGCGTTTACAACGAATATCTTCTCAAAAAACAAGGCGCTTCTATAAACATATTCGTTCAAAACGTATTCATGTACTTAGATTCTATAGTATGCAACGTACTATTGCTCATTTTAAACGGAAATATCCTAGAAGCATTTATCTACGATAACATCGTTAAAGTATTCCATTACAAGGTGATGCTGGTAATGATAAACAACGCTGCTATTGGAATAGTAACGAGTTTTTTCTTAAAAACTCTTAATTCGATTTTAAAAACGTTTGCAAGTGCCCTAGAATTGGTTTTTACAGCTCTTTTGAGTTACTTATTCTTCAGTATTCCCATTTATTTAAATACCGTTTTAAGTATTTGCACCGTTATGGGTGCTACATATTTGTATACCCAGAATCCAGTGCAGAATCCTCCGAAAAGTATTCAACAAAAGGAAGACGAAGAATCTTTGCTTCAAATGGAGGATGTGTGATGGCTTTACAAAGGATAATATGTTGTTAACACACAAGTATATTTATATTTCCGGGATTATTTATGAACGTTTCATATAAAAAAAACGAAAGTAATTAACAGCAGGGTTTCTAAAGCCCGTAGTTAAAAGGATTGGAAATACATCCATTGTTAAAAAAGTACATATACAAAATAAACCATTTTTTTAATAAAACACAATTTTTAATAGTCTCGCCCTGACTTTCTGTGACCCTCGATATCCCGATTATTTGTGGAGATAGCTTAAAAATTTAGACCAGGAGCTAAACCAATTTTTAATATTCGAATTCATAAAAGATTATATGCAGTATGTGGATGGTCGGAAAATTTAGGGTAAATTATAAAGTAAATTAAAAAAAATCAATTGGACAAGTTAAAAGTTTCGGAGGGGGGTGGGAGTAGCTAAATATACAATTTGAGGGTTGGATATTGGTTTTTTACAATTTGTGGCTGAAATATGCATACTATCGAAAAAGGTTTAATGTAAAACTTTTGTAATCATTTTTCAACATAACCACAAAATTATCGAGAAAATCGTTAAAAACTGTTTTTTTCGGTTTTCATTTTTATCTCCCGCAAAAATAATTTTTTTTTATGAAACTTGTTCAAAACGATTTTCTTTGTGTTTTAAATAAGCTGTAATTTTTTCAAAGCAAAATATTTATTTTTAGACAAATCTAAAGGGCGGCATTTTGGCATTTAATGTGACAAAATATTGATAAGTTTAACTAAAAGTTTAAAAAAATTGTAATCCTTACTTCTGAAGAAAACGACCATAAATTAAATAACAAAAAAAGGCTTTTTATGGATGTCGCGCACCGCATAGAACAGCGCGCAGGGCGCCGCGTGAGCTTGTTTAAACTGGAATAGAAATGAATATCATGCATTGACTTGTTTATTACTTCTAATCTAAAAAGGCAGCTTTAATACACAATAGTATTCTTGGTAATACGGTGGTGAAGTACTGAAGTGCAAGTTTATATTTCGTAGAATCTATTTTTAAATAAAAATATTTCATAGTTCAGTGTGATTTGTTAATTTTTAAAGGTAAATCTTGATCATTTACAAAACTGCAAAAAAATTCTTTATGGATCTAATGAAACTATTTTGATGCAAGAGAACTGGCATATGAAATTGACGTTGATTCTAATTTTGAATCAACAATACCACGACACTGCGTAAGAAGAAAGAAATCCAACTTCTCATACGAAGCACGAGATGAACCGATCAAAGATCCCAAAGAAAAATATAAGATAGAATTTTTTATTTTACAATTGATCAAGCACTAAATGCACTAGATACTAGATTTGAACAACTCAGTCACCATAGTAACTATTTTCAATTTTTATATAATATATACGATTATTTCATTCACACATGGCTGCGCCAATGAATAGTCATGATTTTAGTCACATGATATGCAAAATTATAGACTATTTAGGTAAACAGAGAAATATGAGCGGCTATTTAGTCGATTGTATAAGTGTGCTATTAAGTGTCAAAATTTGAATTGAAAATGTCTCGTTTTGGTTCATGTTCCACTACGGAAATCAGTGTGAAAATATGAGCAAATCTATCCCAGAAAATATCAAAAAAAGAAAGGAGTCTGTTTGGGGACAATCTTAGCGAATGATTTTGTGGGGTTCATGAAATAATCTTCCTGAATATCACTCGACTATGACAAATAGAGACTATTATTTTATTTAATTCATCTCGAAAAAAAAAACTTGTACTTAAAACTTTTTTCGATAGGATGCATGTTTCAGCCACAAATCGTAAAAACCCAATATCCAACCCTCAAATTGTATATCGTAACTTTTAATTTGTCCATCCACATACTGCTAAGAATTTTTGTTTGGCCTTGTCTAATAGCACGAATCAGTACTTTTAAAAGTAGACTTGTTCTACTACGTGCTGGAAAATGGCACGTTAAATGGTAAGCATCTTGTTCGCTTTTGAGGGCTGTTCATAGAGAGGCAACCAAGATGACGGTAAAAGACAACCAATACAATTATATTTTGCGTCGAGAAATCTCGGTAAAATAAAATGATTTTGGCGATTTTGTCTAAACTTCATAACCACAATATTTGGAAAACCCGTAATGCAAAAATTAATTATACTAATGTTGATAAATACGAATAATTAAAAGAAAACTATTTTATTTGTAACATACTAAATACAAATCATGTCTGTTGATCAAGTTTCATGTTTCCTTCCGAACGGGTTGATTTTTTGCAGCCAGGAAGCCGAAGACCTGCTTTCTCTGAAAGAATATTAAATAGTTGAGTTTTATATCCATATTTTAAGAAACCCAATAAAGATCAATATGATTTTTAAAGTCATAATGAAAATTAAAGCATCTTGAGCTTACCAGTAATGCTACAAAATCCAGTACCTAAGGTTTTTATTAAAACTTTATTTTGACCTTTACAAGATTTATCAGGTGTACAAATAAGTTTCCGCCTTTTGACAATAGTTGGTACCCAGTAAGTTAAGGTTAAAATTGTCAGATGTAAAACGTCATTATTATAAGCTTGGACATTAGTCAACAACTCATTAATAGTATATTACGTAACAAGTGAGGAAAGTGATCAATTACAAGAATAGTAGTTTGTACAACAAGTGCGCAAAGCGCCACTTTTCCCACGAGCGCAGAAGTTTGTGGCACGAGCCGTAAGGCGAGTGGGAAAAGTGCTTTGCGTACGAGTTGTACACAATATTTTTTCTACAACCACGTTTATTAATGGTATTTTATTTCAACTTTGAACAGAAAGAATTTAAAAAATGAATTTTCGAATATAGAAAAATCAATTAAACTTCAATTCAAAATTGTTATGCCTGGTGTATCTTTTTTTGATAGTAAGATTTTATTAAATGTAATATTGGTGTTTGTCAATGATGATGAGTTCATAAATTTACTGTATTGTTTTCGATATTTCTCTTTCGAAACCTCAGGTGACAAATTTTCGGTTGCATTTTGAGCCTTCTCGATAATATCTGGAGGAGTACTTTCAATGTCGGAATTCGACAACTCAAAAGATAAATTTTGATCTTGATTCATAATTACTAAAACAATGCGTAACTAATAAATTAATTCGTTTTTATAATTAATAAATTAAAATAAATAATCAAATAAATAGTTTACTTACAGAATTGTTAATTAAAATTTAAAATTGAAAGAAAGAAAGTTGAACACCTAGAAATTATTCACAATGATAATGATACAATGATGTTAAATTGTCAAAAAATTGCTGACAAGTGCCATAGCGTGTACTTTTACCATTTTAAATTATTACTTTTCCAACGGATATCACAGGAATTAAGAAAAGACTTGCTTTGCTTACAAAAATTTGTGTAGAAAAGCGTGTTTTGCATAGTGGTTGTAGAAAAATGCACTTTCAAACGAGTTATGTACACTATTTTTCTTTTAAAATAAAGCTTTAATCATTGGGTATATTAATTTTAAAAATAACCGTTTATTGTGCTTTTAACTTATTTTTTATCTTAATTTAAATAATATCTTCAGAAAAAGAAGCTTTAATATGCCTTTTATATTTCTCCGCTCCATGAATTAGTTTTATGAATAGGTGTACCTACCTTTCTTTTGATTTTTGGGGCAGCAGCTTTAAGCAGGTAAATTTAGCCGCCGCCGATATTTCAGGTGGAGTAAATTCCATCAAAAATTTATCAATTTCCATTTTCACTACTAATTATACACGACCATGTGATATTTTTTAATATCGTCAAAGTACTGACAATCGTTATGAGTAATTAGTAGTGAAAATGGAAAGTGATGCATTTTTGATGGAATTAACTACACCTGAAATATCGGTGGCGGCTAAAATTACCTGCTTAAGGCAAAGTGCAGACGAGCAGTAAATTTACTGGACAGTAAATATTGCGTTCGAACGGACGTCACTGAATTGTATTTAATCAAATGTAGACGTGCATATGGATGACGGACAGTAAAAATACCGTACGTTTAGGAACCGACCGTATTTGTGTCGTTGGTGAATCTCTACAACGGCCGTTAAAATTTACGGTGGACGCTGTAGATAAACACTAGTGCCAATTGATAAGTGCAGACGGACGGTTGACGTTAAATTTACTGTTTTACGAGATGGATGTGGATATTTTAATTTGAGAGGTGCAAAAGCGTCGTCTTATTTGGGACACTTCAATAGGACAAAAAAAATGAAGCATCAAAACTACTTTCACTCATGCGAAAATAATTAAAAAATTTAATTGGATCTTCTCTAAGCCGGGGAAATAAACAGTAGAATGCACCTTCACTATATCTAACATTATTCACAGGATGTATCCACCATTTACGGTTTTTCGCACTTTTTTTTCAAATTACTTTTGCACACAAGTACACAAACGGTACGATTTCAGCGTCGTCCATGGTGCACAGCTGTGTGCATTGCTGGTGTCGTCCGATAAATATAACTGACAGCTCGTAAAATTTACTGTCCAGTAAATTTACTGCTCGTCTGCATTTTGACTAAAGCTGCTGCCCCAAAAATCAAAAGAAAGGTAGGTGTAGGTAAAGCTTCTTTTTCTGAAGATAATATTTCAATTAAGTTAATAAATATGTTAGAATTTTCTTACAAGCACAATTAAAGATTATTTAAAAAATTTTATTTTAAATCCTAAAATTAATATACCCAATAATTAATATTTTATAAAAAAAAATAAAATTAGAAAATTAAAAATGTTGGAGTCGTAGGAATAGTGTAATTAGTCACTTTCCACACTCATTATGTAATATACTATAATGAACAAAAGTTAAGTGTTGAAGTGAGTTATGTGTGTTAAAGCGATTTAAAACAAACTAATAGAAACAGGTTAGTTTACAAATACATTTTGAAATTTGGGTATTAACATAGATTTGCAATACATTTTGGTATAATAATAATTGAAAATACTAACTAAAAGTTGTTAAATGTATATATTTGACATTTCAAAAAAGGTAAACAAAGTTTTATCAAAAAACAAAAACGAAGAGGCGGTTTTATGTATAAAACTCAATGATTGGTTAGGATCGTGAGCTCTTATTGGCTGAAACCACAAAATCTGACTGTTTTGAGAGATGAAAAAAATAATCAGTATAGTATATTCTTTTGTGCATCATTTGGGGAAACTTTTGATTTACTTCTTTAATTTGAAGAAATCTGCAGCTGAAGCGTATCAATTGCTTGTAGAAGCATAAGGTGAGAGAAGTTGTGAGTGGTTTAAGAATAGAATAGAATCAAAGACAAAGAACATAGTGGAAGACCGAAAGTGTACAAAAACGCGGAATTAGAACAATTATTGAATCAAGATTCGCAAACGCAAGAACTTGCATTTACATTAGGCGTGGCTCAACAAGCAATTTCACATCAGTTGAAAACATCGGGAATGATTAAAAAACAAGGAAATTGGATTCCATATGAGCTGACGCCGAGAAACTTTGAACGCCGATTTTTTACATGTGAAATGTTACTTGCTAGGCATAAACGAAAGGGTTTTCTGCATCGTATAGTCAGTCATCGGAAGAAATCGTGGGGACCACCTGGCCATGCTTTACATCTACATCTAAGCCAAATATTCATGAAAAAAACTCTTGTTGGGTATTTGGTGGAATAGCATTAGATTCCGTTCTTTGCCAATGCCCAGTTTAAAAAAAACGGCGGATCCTTATTTGTACACCTGATAAGATTAAAATGAAACTTCACTTCAGTGAAACGTTTGATTTGTTAATTAAGATTGAACTTCATTTTGAGTAATTTTATTTGACCTGTTATTTTTATTATAGTGACCCACTCACAAAATCACACCATAAATGTTTAAATTACTTTAGGAACAATACTTACTCCAATTCTTTCATTTGATCATTTGATTCACTAAGAGAAGCAGCTTTTAACTTCTCTATCAGTTCAGTTCTATAGACATGTTTCAATGGGACTATTTTTGCTTGTTCATCTGCTTCCATTTTGGCTTTGAGGATGTTGCAAGCCTGTGTAAGTGAGTATCCGTACCATTCTATTTCCTCTGGAGTATACTAAAAATATCATCAAATTAAATTTTATGATCCAGAGTTTTGGGCAGATAAGAGACACAAACAGAAAATAATATAAAAAAGGAAAACTTAATGGATATGCAAAATAAATATTTACAATCATCTAATAGTAGTTTTGAAGCAAAGTAATATGATATATGATTAATGTATTTCATTTCTGTAGTTCATAGTGGTTTCTTGTAATTCAATTACTCTTCTATTTGGAAATAAAACCACTTATTCAAATAAAAAAAAATTAAAATTAAGGAAAGCCTTTTTTTGAGTTGAAAAAGTGGTTTTATTTCCAAATAGAAGAGTAATTGATTGATTAATGTATTTTGTATCTAAACTTTATCAAATAGTACCCAAGCAGACTATATTTTATTCAAGTGTAACCTGTTCGATACCAAAATTCTTTTAACAATTGATAAATATTTTGCCATATGATGGTGGTATAGATACATAAATCAGTAATTTGGAAGGAATTGTTAATGTAAAGTGCATAATTTTCAACAGTTAAGATTCACAAACGAAAAATAATAAAGAAAATTAAATACGATTCTTCTAATATACTCTTGTAATGTGTAATTAAACTTTATAGTTGAGAAATTAGCGTCCTTGCGTTAACAATTAACAGATGGTCGTTTTTGAGGTTTGGGACAATAAATCAAACTTCTTAATTAACAATTGATGACGTTTCGGCCCTACATTAGGCCTTCACCAGGAAAACTAGAAGTTTTTAAAAAAGCCTTGAGGACCTGACCTGACCTGAGGAAGACCATCTGTTAATTAAACTTTATCAAATTTAATTATTATTCAAGTGGCACCTGTTCCCTACTAAAATTATTTACCAATCTGATAAAGTTTTGCCATAAAATGAGACAAGCAGAAAATAATAGTAAAAAGTAAATAGATTTTCAAAGTATTCCTTTATCAAATAGTAACTGTTTACTATTTTACTTAAATGGCACCTTTTTTTTTGATTTTATGAAATAGTAGCTATTTTTACTTGTGTAGCACCCGTTATTCATTACCAATGTGATATATGTTGCCGCATACTTGTGGTGTCGACAGTTAAGAGAGAAACAGAAAATAAAGTGTTCCAAATAATATCGATTTTTTTAAATATAAAAATTTTTCTATTGATAAAAAGAATACTTACAGCAGCTAAATATCCTTTATACTGATCCAAAACTTTTTGTTGTTTCTGTGGACTGTCTGCGTAACTGGGGCAGCCATTTTGTAAGTCTTGAAGAATTTTTCTTTTTAAAGAAAGTGCAAGAAGAGATTGTAGATCACATGCTGGGGTCTATTAAAAATATTTGTTAAATAAAATGAAACTTTCAAACAAAAAAATCATTATAAAATAAATATTTACCTTTAGTAAATAGTGATCAAACCCATAGTTAGCATGTATTAAACGTATAGCCCTCTCAGTGACAGTAACAGATATGAACTTGTCTAAAACCTCAGAATATACAACAGATCTCTTTAATATAGGAACCCAAAAATGAGGATTTCTTCTTTTGTTGGGATCGCGTTTTTCGAAACCTTGTACAACTCCTTCCCCTCCCCACAAATGATTATTTGATTCTTTGGGATAGAAAATTGGTATTGGTATATTTTGTACTGGCAAACTACAACAATTTTAGTTTCCTTATTTTTTAAATTTATATTCATTTTATTACTTACACTTCTCCTGTTACTTCATTTCGTTTCCATCTCCCAGTCTCCGGTATGTAATGCACAGCTGTAGGTTCTGTTAATTTCCATTCATTGTAGAATTTTTTATAAGCTTCTGGTAGTAATGCAGCTATTCCTTTATCCAAATGCGTGGTTTTTTTTAATAATCCCAATGTTTTAATAGACTGTTAAGTAAAAGACGGATTATATTAAATTTAAATTACATAATGATGGAAAATTACCTTTGAAGCCATAACAAATATTATATTGCATATATTACATTGGACTGAAAAAAATTCAAATAAAAATGTTCTGGTCACTAATTATTCTAACCTAATTCTTCTTCTTTTTATTACGTATCTAGTCTGGCGTATTACAGTCAGGAATGTCAGGATTCTGTTCCAAACAGCTTGATTACTTTACTAAACCGTTGTCTCTTTATACAGACAACGACTAGACATACGGGATGTAAATCATAATACAAATAAATTAAATATCAGTAATTTAAAAAAATAACTAGAACGTTTTATTAGACCATATTTGAGCTATCTAACTTAAAATAAAATATTTTGGACCGTGCGATAGAAAGTTTTCAACCATATAAATTTTGTGAATCCATTTACTGGAAGTGGTATTTGAAAAGTCGAGAGCGTTGTCTGTATAAAAGGTACCTTACAGACAACCCCGAGAGTTAAAAAAACTATCTTCTTCTTTTATTCACTGGAAACGGCATTCGTTGAAATAGTGCCGATTATCGAGGCCACCCCTTTCTAAAAATGTCAATATGTCATTAGTTTGGTTTGTCATCTGTCGTTGTCGTTAGTTCCTTTTGGTAGTTGTGTTTTTGTTTTAGTTGATTTAAGGGCTACGGCAATTGCCTCTCCTCAAATGGAAATTAGGTAATTAAAATACATATTTTCTTGTTAATACAGTTATATTCAATGTGCTTTATGATTTATATGTAGAAATACGTGAAATATTGATAACCTTTTCTAAAGTTCGGAAGCTGGCCTGTCAACCGACCCTCTAAACTAAATATTCTTTGTTTCTTAACGTCTATTCTACAATCGAAACCAAATGCCTTAGTTTTAAGTTTACAGCTAAAACGACCTATATACACTAATTATTGATATTGTAATATGCTATGTTCCCATTTTTCTAATATCTGGGTAGTAGCCATATAAACCTTATGCAAAACTTTAATCAAAGTAAGGTTCTGGATTTTGATAATTTACATCTTTAAACGATTCATTAATTATATTTTTGAATCTATTGGTGATCTTCGCAGGCTTTTGAGTGATTTGCATGATTCTGCGACCTACTTTTACAATAATTTTAATACGTTGCTCAAGGGGAGTTTCGCCATCGCGTAGTGAAAAATGACAATTTTTTTAATTTTTTTTTATAAAAACATGGTTGTATAGAAAATCCTGTGATATGCGTGTTTGTTTAGGATAAAAACTACATGATCAGTATTGAATTTTATATTGAATTTTTTTTATTGATGAAAGTTTTTTTCAACACAAGATCTACTGATATGATACTCCCTTTTGGAAATGAGTACTTTTAAAGTTGATTGAAGTTAAAAATCAATAAATTTTATTATTTTTGTGAATGTTATTAAGGCAGCTACTAAAATCAATTAATTAAAAATATGAAATTAGTGCTTCCAACAACATCATTTGATTTAACTATTTTGTAATTGTTGAATTGGAAGAAATGGAAATTTTTTATTATAATTCCAATTGTTTTTCATATTTCTTTAAATAGTTAAATGATTTGTAATTTAACATTACAATAAGTTATGCCTTCATGATGATTTTATACCTCAATAGGTGCCAAATTAAACCTAGTTTCTTCATAGTTCTAATAAAAATGCTATAAAACTATACCATAGCAGTTCCTTTTAGTATGCATAATTTAATTCAAGAATACAATATGGAGTTAGTTGTACATTAGTTGCAGAAATATTCAAAATTAAACAAGTATTTCTAAATTAATTATAGAAAATCATTAAATGTCCTTTTGGCTGATATGTTTTTGAATTAATTATTAAACATATATAATATCAAAAATTGCATTTGGATGTAACAGAAAGACTTTCTTTACTAGAAAAATAATCATTTTGTTTGCATAATGCTAAGGAAATTTAAAGAACATTTAATCAAATATGTATTTGATTTAGAACCATAAATAATCAAGAATATAATAATATGATGAATACATTATTTTTTATCCAAAAGGTTATCCATGTCTCAAATGTGGTCCAAAGTTTTTAATTTATTATGTTACTTTGACTATTTTTACATCTCTTGTTACATTGTGATTTGTTTTAAAAATGTTTCTGTTAAAGTGTCATCACTACTTATTGTTGGTTGAAATCCAAAAAATATTATTCACATTGAATAAAAATTTGTTTTATTATCACTCATAGGGTCTTAAACTAAGCAATTTTTACCCAACAAATTTCTTCGATATCTGAATTCGTTCTGTGTGTGTGTGTGTTGATTTTTTGTCTTTATGAATTTTAAAATTCTGCCTTCAGATTTTAATAGAGCATCAAAAAGTAAGCTTAGGGTTTGATGTGCCCCTCCGTACCTCTTAGGGAAGACCCTCAAAATGGCGTGCAAAATATGAAAATTTTGAAGTTTAAAATGACAATGAATTTAAAGTAGACACATGTGAATGACGAGTTTGGTAAAAGTGAGTAGACTGTGGCTGTGTTGATTAGAAGAACTGTCAATCTAAAGTTTTATCAATACTTTCATTATATCTATGGCAATGCTAGAAGAGCATTCTTAACTGGTTATGTCATGCCATTCGGATGCAAGGCATATCTTTTGTATTGTTTGTCAATTTTCTTACATTTGTACAAGTTTGTTGCAATTTTTTTTGTTGTTTTAATTGTTACCAACGTTAAAAAGTGTTTCAGGACAGATTTTATGAGTTACAACTCTGAGACAATAGTATTTATATACAATATAAGAAAAGTATCTAATATGAACAAACTATAAATGAATTTAAACTAATGATAAAAAATACTAAATATATAAAACTTAGTAACTAAATTATTACTAACTAAACTTCTATGAAACAGTTCTATTTTTTTCGATTTGTGTGAAACTTACAACAGGCTTGCAAGGGAATATGTACTTTTGTTAATCATGTCTTACCTCACACTTGCATGGCACCAGTCTTGCACATTGTAAGAGCTCTATAATTGACAAAGTTAAACATTTTGAATTATCAATTACACAAATAAAACTAAAAGCATTAAATGAACAAAAAATATTTAGTGATAACATATTAGAGCGGAATTAATTATTACAGCATATGTTTTTTATTAGCACTGTCAAAATTTGATTCTATTTAAAAACAAGTAATTGTCAAAAAACAAACATATCATGATGGTTAAGTGGCAGGTTATCTATTTAGAATACTATGAGGACAAATGAGATTCCAAATTTACAAACTGGTTACTAAATTGTGCAAAATGTAAATATAAAAAAGAGCAATACCAGTTACTGATTTATTTGTTTAAGTAAACCGGCCAATTCCAGTAGTGTCACACAATTATCTTTTTTATTTATTCAAAAGAGGTATCAGTTCATATTATATTCATTCTCTAGTTCAACTATATCTGAAAGCTGATCTCTAATAATAATATAATAATAATTCTCCTATCCTTATCCGATTGAGCATTAACTTGATTTGTTAGATCTTGATAGGCTTTTTCATAATAAACATTTCCAAACACATGCAATAGGCCAAAATAAAATAGCGTCAAAATATTTTATCCAATAATTCACAAAATGATACTTTTTATGTTGTTGTATTTCTAATATAATCTTTTGTGTTTCAATTTTAAGTTATTTTTATTTAGACACTTAATGCCGTTGTTGACTAGCGTAAGTTACAGTTAATCTTTTTATTTTTGGAGAATAAAAAATAAGAAGCATTTGTGAATAATTGCTGTAACTGCAAAAGTCGCAATATCCACTGAGTCAAATTTTAGGTGAATAAAAAACCCTCTAAATTCAATAAAATTAATTATTTTAAACATCTTAACAAGTCTAAAAAGTATTTCTTTTCAGATAATTAATAAAACGTTAGACGTTTCAAACATTAAAGACAATTCTTTTAGACAATAAAGTGTTAAATATTTAAAAGAATGAATTTTATTGCTTTTAGACATTTTTCTTGAGTTTCGTAAAATTTGATTGAATCCAGATTGTGATATTTGCAATTAGAGCTATCAACTAAAGTCAAAAGTATTTAAATTGTTTAATTATTATTCTTAATATAGGTTTATGAATAATTAGAGTTTTGTTCATCTAAACTATTTCCCCAAAAATTAATTCCATAATTAGCTACTCACTCAAAACTAATATGGTAAATAATTGTAGTTGTTTTTTATTTAAATATTTGCTTCCTGTTCTAATTCCAAAACAACATAATTTAGTTTGACACCCAGTTTTTCAATATGACTTGACCAACTTAAAAGTTTCTATTTAAAATTTTTGTTTTATTTAAAAACAATATTTTTAAAAATATTTAAGATCTCGTTTCAACAACAGTTTCATTCTAAAAATTTAAATTTTATTACTTGTATTTTAGAGAATTTGGCAACAACTTTATTACCTTTCAACGTGTTTGTTTACCAATTAGGGAGCTGGTGGCAATTTTGGTAATTTTTGTGGTTGATTTCATTAGCTTTAATAAAGTCTCCAGAAGCCGAAAATATAAAAGACAGACATATATAAACTGTGACAAAAATAAAATATTTTGGATACCAAAATATTTTACTGGGAGTCATCAAACTGCACAAATGATGTGAAATAAGTTAAAATCACAGCTCCCAAGAATTACGACATTAGAATATGTCACACACTGCACCAACGCCTGGACTTCAAACAACTACGCCTTGGGCTATATGCCCCAACAGGTATTGAATTACAGAAGTCCAGACGCGGTTGGAACCTGAATCATTTCGGGACTTAAACCAACAACTTTGATTTTGTTACTAAAGGGCCTGTCATTCTTAGACCGGTTTCGGCATTATTGTGCCTTATCAGTAAGAAGCAGACAAGCTCGATATCCTATCTCTAAAGGATGTCTAAAGAATGAATTCGACTCGCCTGGTTCTTGATAAAACTTTGGTTTTGTTATTAAAGTGAAGATGGCGTTGGGATTTCCTCGTTCTTGATACACTTGCTATAACGCAACAAGTTTTATCAAGAACCAGGCGAGTCGAATTCTTCAGGAATCCTTTAGAGATAGGATGTAGAGCTTGTCTGCTTCTTACTGATGAGGCAAAATAATGCCGAAACGATTCGGGTTCCAACCGCGTCTGGACTTCTGTAATTCGATACCTGTTGGGGCATATAGCCCATAAGGAGTATTTGTTTGAAGTCCTGGCGTTGGTACAGTGTGTGACATTTTCTAATGTCGTAATTTTTGGGAGCTGTGATTTTAACTTATTTCACATCATTTGTGCATATATAAACTGTATTAAAAAAATTGCTCCATAATCGATACCGCAGTGGATATACTTTTAAGTACAACTATTATTAATGTAATATATTTAAATTATGGTGTAAATATTGTCAATGTTAAATAAAACAAAAATCTTTTATTCATGTAAAAAATAAAAGTGGTGCGCATATACCTTATTTATTTTAGCGAGGCAGTGATGAAATTTTTAGTTATTTCTGTTGTCAACGGAATAAACACTAAAAATACGATTTAAACTTAACATGCAGGAGAAATTAACTGTTAAAGGTTGGCAACACTTAACGACGTTGTCGATGTGATATAGCGAAAATTCTTGATTTATGCAATCAATATGGCTACTCACTTAGAGTAGTTACAAATTGACCTCCAAAGTATGCAACAAAACTACATAACTATTAATTTTTATTTGATCTTAAAACACTTTGAAAATTTTTTATAGTCAAGATTTCATTGTTCCATAGACTAGCAGTTCTTTTTTACATCTATTTCAATCTTCAATCAAGTTGATAGCACATTAGATCCACTTATATTCAAGATAAGAAAAAAAAATAACTGGCACAATTTTATCTTTAAGTGAACGAAAAAAATTCTACCTGGCAACGTAGCAGATTTTTGACGTGTGACGTCACTGCCTCACTAAAATAAATACGGTATACTTCACTCTCGGTATCATCACTGTGATCATCAATAATCAGATTATCGTAGAATTCAGCAGTCTTGTTCATTTAATTTTCATCGTCATCTGAAATCAAGATTCATTGATATATTAATTTAATATAAATAAGTAGATTGAAGGCTAAAAAAATACTTGTTTGTACTTGACCTACTGATTCTTCAGCTGATGGAAATAATACAGACAACGTGAGTTGCTTTCCTTAAAATCATTTGAAATGCAGAATATTATCAACCTGTGACTTGCCATAGTATGTTGCCTCAAGGTATTCAATACCAAAATTCAACTGCCTTAATACATCAGCAGTGGCGGATTTAGGGGAGGGGCGAAGGAGGTTTCGCACCCCCGCCCTCCCCGGCGAAACGCGTTTTATTATTCAGTAGCATTCAGACTACTAGTAATATGTTTTGGTTAATTTTCTAACTATATTATGTTATTTTGAATTTTTTGCAATATATGTAGAGTATATTTCACTATTTATTTTTTTATTTTTGTTTGCTATACTTTGATCAATGTATCTTTTAGATATAAAGAAATTTTTATCATTGGCTTACAGATTTAGTTGGCTAGGAGAAATATTATTTTTCCTAAAAAAACCTAAAGTGACCAATATTGTTGGAAACGGTCAATCTGGAAACATTGCAAATAACAAAACAGGAATAGGTGTCCTTAAACTTTGCGTATATATATATTAATAGTCTCCAGATTAAGTGCTAAAAACGTCTGCTTTCTCTATTTTGATTTTTTACTACTTTGCAGTATTGCAATTTTTAACGTCACTATTATCAACCACCTCCGGCACTATAATATTATTTAAAATTTCCTGTCACCAGCTTCCTATCTATAAAGTTAAATAAACAACTGGAAAAACACTTGTTTCAATTTGTTTTCAATGGGAAGAGATAAAGAGTCCTTGTAGAGCAAACAACAATGTTTTTTGGCTTTCATCTATTGCAATATGTTTATTTCTAAATCTGAATCGGTGAGACATAATCAGTTCTCTTCCTTCCATAATTGGTATTTTTTCAAATAGTTTCGCTACTATGGGTAACAACGAGATTGACTTGTTAGCTAAGACTTCATGTGTGGAGTTTTCCTACGTTAGTCATTTTAGTTTATCTATATAATGACTTGCCTGATTGACACATATATCCATATACTCACTTAGAATGGCCAGTCCAAATCTCTTTAGTTAGGGAGGAACCCAGTTAGAAGCGATTTTTTGATATTCAACTTATAAAGGGGTGAAACATGATGTTCAAGTTTGCACGAAAAAAATACAAAATAGCGCTTTCAATAGAACTTTGATATTGAGTCTTCGTTAATTTACTCCACAAAAAAATTGTGTTCACCGGTTTTTTGTTAGTTTGGAAAAAATACTCTACAATAAAACAAATTTCGTATTTCACTGTTTTTCACAATTGTAACTATGGACCAAGATACAGGAAATTAAAGTTTACATCGAGCACCCGGAATATTCCACGTTGGAGCTAGAAACATGAAATTTGGTAAATACAAAATAAAAACTAAATACGTATATACCGTTTTTCCTGTACCTGTAACAACAGTATCGATTCAATATTTTACTCCTAAAGGGATGAAACAGGGTGTTCAAGTTGTAAACAAATTGTGGAGCATTTTCAACCCAAACTGCTAAAGCTGGAAACATGAAATTTAGCAAAAGATTTTTGATAATTTTACTCATATAAGAGTAAAAGAGTGTAAACTAAATTAGTCAAAATACTACAAAACAAGTAGTGGGCAAACGAAAAAAAATCCTGGCGTGGCAAGCAGCGGTTAGAAGATAATAATATACAAGATTGGTGTATAAATAAAACTACAATACGTTTATTAATATAATTTTACTCATACATTACGTTTTTGGCTTTTAATCAATAAAAAAGGTGCTTAAAAAATATAAAACCTATCTTTATCCTGTTCTGTAATTAGGTGTGGGCTTGTAGACCGAACCCCAGAACAAAATAGTCTTCGTTTCTTCGTGCCTAATGAAAAACAGGAATGGTACATCAACCCTAAAAGTTACCCCCCTGAAACTTCTATAAAGTGTAACCAAAGTTGATGCCGCCGCTTCAGTACCTGTTTCGGTTATATCCATAAAGACTTTATGAATAACATCTTCAGCATATAAACCAGGATTTTGGTAATTGGTATCAGTGGATTGCTGGTTAATTAAATTCCTTAAACTATCTATGGTATCGGTGTTTCTAGTAATTCTACGTGGGTTTCTAGCAATTCTACGACCCACTTTATCACCGAATTTTTTGTACATTACTCTTTGATTTGCCACAGTATCTTGACAAGTAGAAATGTTGCCTTTGGGATCGAAAATGGCAGAACAATTTACTAATTCTCCTGTTCTACTAAAAATTAGTACATCATTTGGGTTGCCATGAAAAGGGGCTAATGGATTAATTGCACTACTTGTTGTTATCGATCCTATTCCTGGTGATAATAGTCCTAAATTAGCTTCATTGGGAGCGAATAAACTAGTTACTCCTAATTTTATTAAAACTGGTTTTAGACGAATCGTACTTTCTATTTTCATTTTTGGAAATAATATCTGACAGTTCTTTGATACCGTTTGACTTACTAGGTATTCCAAATTGCTTTCTGTGATTCTGTCTTCAAATTCTTTCAGTACTTCTTTGTTCGAATTGAAAGGCATTACGACGTACATTACAGTGGAGTTGCCTTTGTAGGGTAATCCCAAGATTTCAGCTTGTAAATTGTTGTCTTTGTAGTAAGGAAATTCACCGATGTTGGCCATCATATCGACTTCCATGGTAGGTTTCGATCTTCTACCGTTTGCGAAAAATTCTCTCCTAAAAAATCAAAAGACCAAATATGGGTAAGCCAGTTATAACATCTCGGATAAGCATTTTTTAAGGAAATTCTATTATATAAAATTGTGCTTTTTCCCTGATTGACAGCTACCATTAGCAATTTTTTGAATGGAAATTTGATCAAATGATTGCTTATTTTAAAGTGCCTGTTTAACATTAAAAAATGGAATAAACTAGATAAAGTAAAATATATTTAAAATATTTGCCCTTCAGGTAATGGCTAATTAAATTTCTACAGGAAAAAAAAACATTGTAGTATGATAAAAATTATTGTGTTCAATGTGTTCATTTACATTACACACCTACGTCTTGTGGTTAATTAATTAGCTGAATTGGGTGGCATATTCTCAATAACTATATGTAGTTCCCCTTTATATTTTTTCTATTTATTTAATTTTTTTGCATTGGAATCAATTACTCTATTATTTTAATAATTCCGTTTTGCTTTTCAGACTTTTACATATTGCTATGGTAAATTTAGAACAGTCTTATAGTTGTTTCACTATATCTATCCCTGTGCCTCCCTCCCTCCCTGTCTGTTTGTATGTCTGTCTGAAGTAAAATATATAAGAACGCGAAGCCCCTAAACTATATTTATTTGAGTTGAACCGTCATTACTTAAGTCAATTATAATAATATGTTTTAACGATGGACTGGAAGTGTATTATATGATGATTTTCAACACCAAAAAAATTCGTCAAAAACACCTCTAGATCTTCCTATGACACCCGGTCTGTTCTGTAATAATCCGATTATCACGTATCACAGAATTAACCTTCACATATCTTCTTATTTTTCAACAGTTTTATTTTGTTTAGGTGAATACTCATAGGATGCCATTGGAAAATGTTCAAACACAAAAGTCCTACAAATATTTGCAAGAAGTTGAAACTGTTGCACAAGACGTTCTAACACTAAAAGAAGAAAAACTCCAGATCGCAATTACACAAAACAAACTAAGAGAAGCTCTATCAGCTCTAAAATATACAGAAGATAGAAAAACTTGGGTACAAAAAGGAACTGTCTACATCGAATTACCGACAGAGGAAGTTAAATCTCTTTTAAAAGATGAAATCGGCAAAGCAGAAGATGATTTGAAAGATTTACAAAACAAAATTCGTGCTAAATCTCAAGAATTGCGAGATTTGGAGCATCAACCTAGGATAGAAGGTCTTACTTTGAAACCGATTTCCAACATTGAGGCCAAAGCCTTAAATAAAGCTTTTGGATTTAATTAAAGTAAGTTTTTTCACCTTAGATACTAAAATTATATTTGCTGGTGTATTAAATAAATATTTTTATACATTCAATATTTCTTGTCCAGGCCCGGCTTGATAAAAAAATTGACATATCTATGTTACCTCAAAACAAGACCCTGTACATTAGATAAAAAAATGGAAAAGAGCAGAAAAAAATTAGATTACAAAATCTTTGTTTTAATGTAATATAAATTAGTTAATTTTTTGTTTACTAAGGCTCTTGTATAACACATTTTATCTATACAATATTCATTATAACAATCGACCCAGAAAAAGCATATCAATGTAAAAAAAATACTGTGTGGTTCATAAGTAATGATGAATTACAGAAATTGGATAAAACATCTGGTATCTTGGTTATAAAAAGTTAAAGACCCACTATATATGGTATATTTAGAGCCACCTCACCTAACTACCCTTAATATATGCGCATTTTCTAATGAAACAGAGCTTCAAATTTAACATATACTAATATTTTCATTATAAAAGCAAAACCTTTTTTATTGGAACATGTTCAGGAGTGGTATATTATTTTTCAGGTCGACATTGTATGAGTAGTGAAAAAAAGAAGTAGCTATTGGAGCATCCCTTTTTTTGACTATTAAAGCCATAAAAAGCCAACTAGTTGCGTTCCACAAAGATGCCCAGCGCCTCTTTTATGGCGTCCAGGTCGTATGTGAGGAGATCCAGAAGAAAAGGTGCCAACAGGATCCCAACACCTTCCAGAACAACATCTGCAGAACCATGTGAGTCGTCGTGTCCGATCATCCACCCAAATCAGAACATTCCCGCTGTAGCACCAGGCGCCATTCCCGCATTAGCTCCTTCAGGCGCCAGCACCAGTAGCGGAGGAGGAGGAGCAGTTCCTACCCATCATTCACCATATGATTTGCGGAGGAAGTCTCCCTCTCATCACGATGGTCCAGGACCCAGTACAAGCGCAGCTACAGCAGGATCTCCTACTTCACCTGCGACTCCTACGATTCCTGCTCAAGGTTACACTTCTGTCATGTTGCCAGCTCGAAAGAGACCCAGGAGAACATGCTCAGCTTCCTACGAGAATTGCACCAACACAGCTGCTCACTATCTCCAATACGAGCTTCCAGATGAGGTTTTGCTCACCATTTTCAATTATTTATTGGAGTTGGACTTGTGTCGCGTAAGCCAGGTTTGTAAAAGATTCCAAGCCATAGCTAACGATACTGAAATTTGGAAACGTTTGTATCAAAGTGTATATGAATACGAATTGCCATTATTTAACCCCGCTCCATGCCGTTTTGAATTTGTAAGCCAAGAGGAATCCGATCTGGCCAATCCTTGGAAGGAATCCTTCAGACAGTTGTACAGGGGGATACACGTCCGTCAAGGGTATCAGGATATTACCTTTAAAGGTCGTAATTTGGTTTATTTCAATACCGTTCAAGGGGCTCTTGATTACGCGGATGAACGCAGCGGTTCTAACAGTAGTTCCGGGTCAGTATCAGGTTCTTGTAGCACACACTCGGCGGAAGGATCCACCCAGGGAGCTCTGATATTCCTTCACGCCGGAACTTATCGCGGTGAATTTTTGGTTATCGACTCTGATATATCTCTAATAGGAGCTGCTTCAGGTAACGTTGCCGAATCAGTTATCCTCGAAAGAGAATCGGAATCTACAGTGATGTTTGTCGAAGGCGCTACAAACGCGTACGCCGGGCACTTAACACTCAAATTTTCTCCTGATGTTACTTCCAATGTTCCACACCACAAGCACTATTGCCTAGAGGTTGGTGAAAAATGTAGCCCGACTATAGATCACTGTATTATTCGAAGCACTTCAGTTGTTGGTGCTGCAGTCTGCGTTAGCGGTCCGGGTGCGAATCCAGTTATTAGACACTGTGATATTAGCGATTGTGAGAATGTGGGTTTATACGTCACAGACTACGCTCAAGGCACTTATGAAGATAATGAAATCAGTCGTAATGCTTTAGCGGGTATTTGGGTAAAAAATTACGCAAATCCAATAATGCGTAGAAATCACATACACCACGGCCGTGATGTCGGAATATTTACATTCGACAACGGTTTGGGTTACTTCGAAGCTAATGACATTCATCACAATCGAATAGCCGGATTTGAAGTAAAAGCTGGTGCTAATCCTACGGTGGTACATTGTGAGATACACCACGGGCAGACTGGGGGCATTTACGTTCACGAAAACGGATTGGGACAATTCATCGACAATAAAATACATTCGAACAATTTCGCTGGTGTTTGGATAACCTCGAACAGTAACCCGACGATTCGCCGAAACGAAATCTACAACGGACATCAGGGTGGTGTTTATATATTTGGAGAAGGCAGGGGTTTGATTGAGCACAATAACATCTACGGCAATGCTCTAGCCGGCATCCAAATCCGTACTAATAGCGATCCAATAGTCAGACACAATAAAATACATCATGGACAGCATGGCGGAATATACGTACATGAAAAGGGACAAGGTCTTATCGAGGAAAACGAAGTGTATGCTAACACACTAGCGGGAGTTTGGATTACTACCGGAAGTACTCCGGTTCTCCGAAGGAATAGAATCCATTCCGGCAAACAAGTAGGTGTCTATTTCTATGATAATGGACACGGGAAGTTGGAGGACAACGATATATTTAATCATCTGTATTCGGGTGTGCAAATCAGAACTGGCAGTAATCCCGTAATTAGGGGTAATAAGATATGGGGAGGACAAAATGGCGGAGTGTTAGTGTATAACGGAGGCCTGGGATTGCTGGAACAAAACGAAATATTCGACAATGCTATGGCTGGTGTTTGGATTAAGACTGATTCAAATCCAACTCTCAAGAGGAACAAAATATTCGACGGACGCGATGGAGGAATTTGTATTTTCAACGGTGGCAAGGGAGTGTTGGAAGAAAATGATATCTTCCGTAATGCACAAGCTGGCGTGTTAATTTCAACCCAAAGCCATCCGGTATTAAAACGGAATCGTATATTCGACGGCCTAGCGGCCGGGGTAGAGATTACGAACAACGCCACAGCTACTTTAGAGTACAACCAAATATTTAATAACAGATTTGGTGGGTTGTGCTTAGCTAGCGGCGTCCAGCCGACGGTTCGCGGCAACAAGATTTTTAACAATCAAGACGCTGTCGAGAAAGCCGTCGCTAACGGTCAATGTTTATACAAAATCTCTTCATACACTTCATTCCCGATGCATGACTTCTACAGATGCCAGACGTGCAATACGACCGACAGAAACGCGATCTGCGTGAACTGTATCAAAACTTGCCATGCTGGTCATGATGTCGAGTTTATAAGACATGACAGATTTTTTTGTGATTGCGGTGCCGGTACGCTGACCAATCAATGCCAGTTACAGGGTGAACCCACGCAAGACACTGACACCCTCTACGATTCGGCAGCACCCATGGAGTCTCATACACTAATGGTTAATTAGAGGCCTCAGAGTTCTCATTTACTGGTTTTCTCAACAAAAAAAATCGCTTGTTAGCCTTTTTCGCGACGGTTTTGCTTACTTATCTCTCAGTGAGCGAAATTTAAAATTATTATTTACCTTTTCGATAAATACTTTATTCGATATGGCAACGTTTGCTACCAAAAGTTGACTCTTGGAACCTCAGAAGTATCTGATCCCCTCAGAGCCAGCCGCTTTGTAGATATGTAACATTAAATTGTGCTTTCTTCTGCATTTTTTTACTGTTACATTACAAATGATTCCTTTTGACTGCCTTCCTTATTTTTCAGTGTTTCTTTACCACCCACCACTATTTGTCTAGTACAAAACTGTTCAAATTTCTGTTTAATGCAACTGTGAATCGGTTTATAGAAGCCATACGAGTTTACCGTTGACTAACTACTAATTTTAATTCTTGGTGAAACTCCATTAAAGTGTGGAAAAGGGTAGAGGGCAAGTAAAACATGAGTCCTACTTCCAAAACAATATTTATTTTTATTATTTCCTGCATAGTTTAGGCGGTATGATTTTTCAGGGGTCTAAATGATTCAGTTTAACAAATGGATTTGAAAAATAATAAATATACAGGGTGGTCCTTAAGTAATTGTACATAGAAGTATGGCAGATTTATTACGATTTGAACCAAGTTGCTCTAATAAAATGTTAATAAGATACAAGGTGTTAAAGGTTAATTTTTAAGATTTATTTTTTGCAATAACTTTAGCGTTTTTGGATATGTTCCAAATTTTTATGTATACATATCCAAAAACGCTAAAGTTATTGAAAAAAATAAATCTTAAAATTTAACCTTTAGCACCCCGTATATTCCTTATTAGCAACATTTTATTTGAGCAAGTTGGTTCAAGTTCAAATCGTAATATTTTATAGTAAGGAATCTGCCATACTTCTATGTACAATTACTTAAGGACCACTCTGTATAAGTACTTGCGAATATTTTCGAAAGAACGCAGAATTTGATTTTTTTCATTTGAATATTCTATTTGTAACGTATTATAACAATAAAATTGTCGAAACATGTGATTGGGTTTAAGTTGGTGAGGGATAACTACAAAATTGGCCCAAACCAGAGCTGAACTTTTACCACCCAAATAAAAGAGATATTTCTCTCAAAATAGATTATTTATGTATTTATAGGTAGGAAACTTAAAATATTTATAATACTGATTAATACAATAAAAAGTCACAAAATCGATTGTGAATGGTTGAAAAGAATATAAATTTTTACAAAAAATCTAAATGTATGAAAAGTAAAAAAACATGGAAACATCGATTAAGTCAGTTCAAGCGAGTACTACTTTAAAACAATATGCAATCCAAAATGCTTTGCGAGTTATAGCGCAGAAAATTTCTTGGCTGAGTAAAAGAGAAAGAATTAGTGTCATGCTATCTCTTTCAGCTACATTCATATCATACATTCTAATTGGCCAGTTTTGAGAATTTTTCTCGTTAAATATTGTAAATCAGTAAAATATAGCATTGTTAGGTAATTTTAAATAAGTATAAGTAAGGAAACATGGAAATTGCGAATGATTCGACGAGTCCAGACCAAAATAGGTCATGTTTACACAGTTTTCGTACCAAATTCTTAAGTTCCGTTTGGATTTCATTGTTATTCACCTGTCACTGATACCCACTGGTAATTTGAGCCAATAACATTTATCATATGCCAGGAAAGTCTGTCATACGTCAAAAAATGTATATTCACCTCTCAACCTACCCAAGGTTTAGTAAGTTGAAAATTATTCGCTCATTGATATATTGTAAGCAAAACATTTTACAATTGCAGGTTTGTTCCGGAATTTTTATCACAAATGAAGGATGGCATGTTAAAATAACTTTAAAGGACCCCGCACCATTTAAATGTAAAAAACGTTCCGGTCAAATTGGCTGAAAATTTCGTGAAAAATTCTTCAAAACCTTTCTAATTAAGGAATATGAAGTCCGAATAAGTTCCTATGACTCAATTTTTTGTTATAAGCATCAGAAACCTTAGAAAAGTGGGTAAAAATACAAGTTCCTAATTTTCAATTTTTCAACTTTACCAACTTTGACCATCAAAAACTATGAAATTGGGAGCTCAGAAGTCCATTCCGAAATTAAAATCCGACGATTGGCGACAGTTTTTGAAAATATCACAAAACAAGTATACAGGGTCCAGCAAACCTCTGTCATATTTCAATTAACTCTTATGGTATAAAACTTACAGATTTATGTGAAAAGTATCTTATTAATGGTGGTTAAAAGCAAACATTTTCAAATTATTTTCATGTATACAGGGTGGACTACTAGTAAACTAGGCAAATGACTTTAATTTTTTTCAAATGAAATGCTATACTTATTTTGACATTTTTAGAACCGCCATAGATAGTACTATACACCTACAGCCATTTCGGAAAAAACAACCTTTTTCCCAAAAATATTTGAATTTGCACATCTCTTTTTAGATTTTGATAAAAAATGTGTTTTTTCTAAATAACTTTTAAACGACGAAAAATTGGTACATGTAATTGGCAAACTTGAAGGAGATAAAATTGATGAATAATTATACAGGATGTCCCGTTTGAAAAAACTTATGTTATTTTAGACCACCCTGTACAAAATAAAAATTTCAAACAGAGTCTAAAAAAATCTTAGTTCTGTGTCTTTGTTCATTGGTAATTTTAAAGGTTTAGCGTTAAATCTGAAAAAATTACGATTTTTTAAAAAGAGGTGTACAAATTCAAATATTTTTAGGAAAAAGGTTGTTTTCTCCGATATGGCTGGCAAAAAATTTTTGGGAGGGTGTATAGTACTAATTATGGCGGTTACAAAAATATAAATGTAATGTAAAAATAAGTATGGCATTCCATTTGAAAAAAATTAAAGTCATTTGCCTAGTTTACTAGTAGTCCACCCTGTATACATGAAAATAATTTGAAAATGTTTGCTTTTAACCACCATTAATAAGATACTTTTCACATAAATCTGTAAGTTTTATACCATAAGAGTTAATTGAAATATGACAGAGGTTTGCTGGACCCTGTATACTTGTTTTGTGATATTTTCAAAAACTGTCGCCAATCGTCGGATTTTAATTTCGGAATGGACTTCTGAGCTCCCAATTTCATAGTTTTAGATGGTCGAAGTTAAAGTTGAAAAATTGAAAATTAGGAATTTGTATTTTTAAAAATGGATTCATATTCCTTAATCAGAAAGGTTTGAAGAATTTTCTACGAAATTTTCAGCCAATTTGACCGTGACGTTTATTATATTTAAATAGTGCGGGGTCCTTGAATTTTCATAAAAAACAAGCTTGAGTTTTCTGACATTTTCCGTTAAGTCTTTATACTAAAATAAAACTATTTGTAATACCGAGCTATCAAGTGATTTTTTGGTATAAAAACGCATAACTTTGCCATGAACGATTGGGTGATGTGCGTGTCAAGATCGCCTCCGTACTACGTTAGTATTTAATAACAAGGAAAGAAAGTGTTCGACAAGGTACTGAATATTAGTGTGTTTTTAATTTTTAGTTTTTAGTCGTTGTAATGAAGATTAAAAAATCAGCCTACTTTGGTTGCAGTCGTTTTACGAAATATTTAGCATTAAAAGTATACGTAAAAGTGGTACGATTTCTAAGGACATATCTCTCCTTCTACTTTAAAAAAATTTTATAAGTGTTTATTGTTGTGAAAAATGCTTAGCAATATGAAACTCGAAATAGTGGAGAATATAACAAATGAATGACTCGGTCTGAATTTTTTTTTTGTAAAAAATAACGAAACTTGGCAAAAAATCATTGTTATAGATTATTTTCTTCTAGTCAAAAATGACCTCAGTTATTCAAATAGGAACCTATTTACATTGATTTTGTAAGTTGGTTCCGTTTTGCATAATTACGTTCAAATAAATGGATAGTTATTAAATACAGTTTACTCCACTTCTTAAACTTCCTGTAAGCAAAAAAATTTGTAGATATTTACAATTCTCCATAATTCATTGCGAGAAAAATATTCTTTTTTTTTTTGCCTTATTTATTCTTTTATTTAATATCCGTCTACCTTTTTAAGGAATCCGTCTATCTTGCCCAGGCAGCAGATGTACCTTTTTAATGTTTTTCACGTTTTACGTCAAATGTCAAAACAAAAATGTTTTCGTTTTGACGGTTTGTGCGTTTTATGTCAAACGTCAAAAATATCAAAACCAATGTTTATGTGAAGTGAACCCGAATTTGAGCCAAAAAAATCTTAGTTTTATTAATTTGATTTGATTCAGACGTAAATTCTCATATTCGAGTTTCGTGGTTTTATTAAAAAATTACTGATCGTAAAATAAAATGTCTCCACTAGAAGCACCATTTAATCTTAATGCTAGGTCTACTATCATGGACGTCCGTTCTTATTGTAACAAGGGGAAAGGTTTATTTTTATTTCAATAAAAAAATAAATATCAATCATTTGTTCAAGTTTTTACCATTTTCACGGCTTCTAACAGTCGCCTTGATGAATAACTTATTTGTCTCTACGTTGGTACCATCTTAAAATGTATGCCAATCAATGGGTACACTTTATTTTTTATTTTTTTTTTACTTTTTTTACTTATTACTACTATCCACTCTGCATTGACGATATGTGACGAAATTTTTAGAATTTTCACACCTAAGATATTATTTTTAACTGATAGTTATCAGTGGAACGACATTTCAACGCCGCAGTACGTGTCATGTGACAATTAGAAGATAGTAGCGTGCGTTAATCGTAAAAAAACATGCTATAAGCGTCGAAAAGTTGTTTCTCGCTTATTTTTAACTGAGAGTTATTACATGAAGCATGCTTGAAATAATATTTTTGTCGCTTAAAGCACATTTTTGACATTTGACACGCATAGTACTTTTGGGCGAATCCATATTTTTTTGACCGGATCAGTTCCATCTGACGAAGGAATTTAGTGACCACTTTATACTTTTTCTTCTATTGACAGCTGGAGCAAACAAGTAACCTTGTTTCTTTCTCCTATGGTTCAAACGCGAGTACCAACTTATTAGAGACAAGAAAGTGACTGATCTTGGTTACCATTAGAAATTATACATTAAGCATTTGTAAAAGTCTCTAACAAAATTCGATACACAGATGCACAATTCAAAATAAATACTATATTTATCTCGCACGATACAGAGTGATTGACAACATTGTACACATTTGTGAATCGTTGTCATAACTTAAAATACGTCTCTGTAGTATTAGTATTGTAATAAAAATCGTTTTTTATTCACCGATCGCAAATATTAATACTTAAAAAACGTAAATTATGTCAAACTTGCAATCAGTTTAAATGAGTAGCTGCCAATGAAAAACACTACTAAAACAGCATAACTCAAGATTATTTCGTACGAATCTTTTTTAAGATTCGACAGATTAATATAGGTAAAGATGTTCCAGTCTTATAAACTGAAAAAAAAAATAGTAAGTGTCGTAGATGTTAATCAGAACCCTTACAAAATATAAAAACTGAGTAAATCATTGAATAGAGAAAGAACTCTTTGAAAATGAGGTGTCACCTGAACGCGTTAATAAAGGGGTAATTATTCCCAATATTACAAAATTTGTTTTAAACAATTATTATACATATTCTAGACAACCCATTACCTTCCCCTAAAGGACGACCATGTTTACTACGTACTGTCTCTGTCTCTACAATTTTCTAAAGGTAAATTAAAGGTAGTGCTATTAGCAGCTTGTAAACATTGTTGATTTATTTGTTTTTTTTTTTGGTTTTCCTCCGTTATCGGAGGAGTTTTTTTCAGGGTGGTTTACTTAAAACGTGCATTGTCCGTATCTAAAAAATCACAGAACAATGATTTTCTTGATTATTATTTTTTAACAAATATGCCTGAGTTTGAGATTTTTCTTACAGAATGAAAAATGTTACAAACAGTTTTGACGTACATTTACTCAAAAAATATTTTTACCCGCTCAAAATTGTGTCTTTAATTTTGCCTGTTAAAGAAAGAAGTATGAATAATAACCCGTGTTGCATGTTATCATTGAAAGGATCCAATAATTCATTTGCAATCTAATATAATGATACCAAAGTATTTTTTTTTAAATTTTGTTTACATTTTCTCAAAGTATTTCCCCTCAGTAGATTTTTGCGCCTAAAGGAACCAATTTTCAAAATATTTCTGCAGGTGTTATTTTTCGCACATATGAAAGCATGAGCAGATACATTGACTAAAGTAAAATGCTTTCAAAGCAGCTTAATTTCATACAGAAACACAAAAAAATCATTTTTGTAAAATTTTAACTTATAGAGTGGTACAAATATGGGAAGTGCTAGTTTTAAGTGAATCACCTTTAAGTGTAAGGATAACAATTATATTAAAAGGAACTTACACCGATGTTTACTAAATTCCGAAAGATGAGTTAATGATTTAATCAATATTATGTATTTCTTTCGGTTTTTTGAATAGTCGCAAAAATAATGTAGGTATTAGGTAAACACATAAATGTATTAAATTAAATTGTAAAATAAAGGTTATACTCTTTTCTAAATACTGTGTTTATTTCCGTAAATGGATTGGCCCCCCACCTATGATCTTGAAAGAATTTAAAAAAAAACTGGTAGTTTAGCAAATTTTTTCCAATTTTTTTAATATATAAATAAGAAAATCACACAATACAAATCTTACCAAATTAAAAATCCACACAGAGTGGAAAAAAAGTGGGAAATATAGAAAAGTTGTGGATAATTAACCACTTCACTGGTGGTTTTGCGTTAAGCGGAAAACTTATAACACAAAGCAGAATAATAAATTTTATGAGGGGAGTGGGTGGCTCAGTGGTAGAGCACTGGACTCATAATCCAAGGGTTGTGGGTTCGAATCCTACCGTCGGCAGAAATCATTTTATGATTTTTAATTAATTAAAAATTTAGAAATTGATTTTCATATACCAGGTGCGATTCCCCACTGTTGGGTTCTAATTAACAGTGCTGTTCCTAAAGTGGCGCTGGGAAACAGTAACAAAGCCTACACAGAACACGAGGCTAATGACCAGAGTAGTCGATGCCGTTGACACTGAAGTAAAAAAAAAGAAAAAAAAAAATTATGTGATTGATTTGTCCTATTTCTATTCTAACTGAAAACCCCACATTTGTAATAGACTATTACGACTACACAGATAAATTTAATCGTTTTGAAGCGCTTATAGTTTACACAAAAAACAATTGTACATTTCCGAGAAATGGCCCCAAATCGACAAAAACGATCACTTCCGGCTGACATACACAAAAAATTAAATCGTCAAAATGTATTTAAAATATTGAAAAAAAAAAACTCTGAGTGCTTCCTCTTTCCTAAAAGGTTCTTTGTTTGTAAACGCATTTATAAAATACAATAAATATTACATATTAAAAAGATTTCAATTTTTGTAGGGCTGATTTTTAAAAAATCAAATACTATTAAACGAGCAAGGTTTGTATGTGTGTGTGTTCGGAGCATCTCAAAATCCACTCGTCAGAATTCAATGAAACTTTTAGGGTAGACTAATTCCTATCTAAATCGGCAAAAAATGCAGATCTCATGTCTGAAAATTCGATCTTCCGAGATATTTACAAGAAAAGTTAAGCTTTTAGTTTATTTCCTAGCAACGACAGACAACACAGATGTTTCTATAGTAAATTTTTGATTATATATTTTGTTGTTATTTTGAAAACGACTTTCATTCAAGAAAGTCAAAACGTCTAATAAAGCCCCCTTTTTCTTTAAAATAAGTGGTTTTATTTCCATTAGAAGAGAAATTTGTTAGTTTTTGCCATTGTCAAAAGTAGTAAATTGTCAATTATAATGACATATATCTACAAAATAATTGTGAAAATGCCCTAAATCTCCTAACTCGAATCATAATCCAAAATCTAGACATCAGTTGTCCATTTAAAAAACAGGCAAAAATGTAACAATAATAAGAGTAAATGGGTAACCCCAGAAATAAAAAAGACAAGCTCTGAACTAAAAAATCTCCATTGGTTGTGTCGCCAAGTAGGTGGCACCTCTGCTCATGAAACATACAGGGTGGCCAAAAAAGAGTATTACATACTAGTAAAAAAAAGCTAAAACAAGTTTTTTGAGCAACTTATTGACAAATCTAACAACATAAATAAATAAATGATAAATTTCCTTGAAACCAACAATCTAATATCAATCTACCAGCACGGCTTTAGAAGCAAAAGATCTACCCTTACCGCTGCATGTAACCTCTTCGAATATATTTATACAGAACTAGACAGGGGAAGGCATGTAGCAGGTTTGTTTTTTGATCTGTCACGTGCTTTTGACTGTCTAGACATAAGATTTGTCAAGAGTAAACTTCACAATATAGGATTTAGAGGGATTTTCTTGGACTGGATAGATAGCTTCCTCAGCAACAGGAAAATCTCGGTTAAAATAAAGGATTCAATATCTGAATCATATAATATGAATATGGGAGTCCCTCAAGGGTCTGTCCTGGGACCGCTAATTTTTTTATTATTCATAAATGACCTACCTGAATATATAAGGTCTAAAATATTAGTACTCTATGCTGATGATACCTCTTTAGCGGTATCAGCACAGTCACTTGAGGGTCTTCAGATATGTATTCAGGATATTGTTCACACTTTTATAAAATGGTGCAAAGACAATGGTTTAATGATTAATATTGAAAAAACACAACTCTTGTACTTTCATTATCTAAACATGCTAAATAACTATTAATGCAGTAAATAAAAAACTAAACCAGTCTTTTTATGCGATATCTAAATTAAGAAACATTATGCCAACTAGTGCACTTTTAAATGTTTACTATAGTCTCGTTTACAGCCACCTATGCTATAATATAATCTTATGGGGAAACGCAACAGATAATAACAAAATATTTGTCACTCAGAAAAAAATCCTAAGGAAAATATTTTTTAAGGATCCAAGAGAAAGCTGCAAACCGGTTTTTATTACAAATAAAATCATGCCTTTTCATTGCATATATATTTATCATTGTCTTCTTTACATTAAGCAACATATAGAATCATTCGAGTTAAATTCTGTAAATCACTCTTATTTAACCAGAAATTCTAATTATATTAGAATTCCCTTACACATAAAACTTCAAAAATTCAGCACATTTTCAGGTACACGGGTATTAAACTCTACAACAACCTACCAATTAGTATTAAAAATATAAATACATTCTCTACTTTTAAAAAAGCTATAAAAGATTTGCTATTACACAAACGTTACTACTCAGTCGAGGAATTCTTAGAAGATCAGTGCATTGCATAGGTGCTCCTCAACATCCAACTTATTTTTTATTATTTTTTTTTATTTCTAAAATTATATTGTATCTGTAAGTGTATAACGTTTTGATTCAGTTTTGTAATATTTTAATATTGTAATTAGTGTAGTCCTGACCTGTCCCATACGTTGTTTGTACATGTCGCAAGGGATCAATAAAGATTATTATTATTTTTTTTTTTTTTTTTTTTACTTCTGTGTCAACGGCATCGACTACTATGGCCATTAGCCTCGTGTTCTGTGTAGGCTTTGTTACTGTTTCCCAGCGCCACTTTAGAAACAGCACTGTTAATTAGAACCCAACAACAGTGAATGGTCGAGTGAGGAATCACACCTGGTATATGAAAATCAATTTCTAAATTTTTAATTAATTAAAAATCAGAAAAAGATTTCTGCCTTTGGTGTGATTCGAACCCACAACCCTTGGATTATGAGTCCAGTGCTCTACCGCTGAGCTACCCACCCCCCTATTATTATTATTATTATAATCATCGATCATCTATGGAAATCATATCATATTTTTGTGCGAGGGGTGGTATTCCAAAGCAACGTTCAGTAACGTAGTCCCGATACATAATGTTGGTCTAGCAGTGGTCGGGGAAAACGTTGGTGGAGTGATGATGGAAAATAGTCATAAGAAAATAACCTATTTTTGTGAATATCAACGTCAATGTTTGACTTTATTTAATTTCGCCATAATAACCTACAAATTTTGATAACTACTGACAAGCACATCTCTGGGTAAACGTTAAGAATATGGGGCCGGCTGGGATTTTCATGAAATTTTCACAAATGTTATAAAACATGATAAATTCAATATAGCGATAGAAATTTTTACGCGGAAAAATATTTTTTACATTTTTTTAAAAAGAAATATATATTGGGATACTCACTCCGAAGACAAACAAATTCAGTGCGTTGAAACGATTATTTAACATATTTTTCCAATAGAAACGCATAGGTACACTGCGCGTCAAATAAAACTGGTACACTTTTTTTTCCCAATGTAAATCTAACTTATCTAATCAATCAAAATAACAGTCACATTTGTCAAATTTGTCACAGCGCATATCCACAATGCCAGCTCATTTAAGTAAGTTTTATAAAATCCGAATAATTTCTAAAATAGAGGATGGTTGGACTATTAAATTAGCTATTAAACCAAAACCACGGTTCAAATCATTAAAAAAAGGTGGGATAACGAACAAACCGTTATCAGAAAAAGGGGAACTGGAAGACCAGTTATAACTAAAGCTGAGCAAGACGAAGCATTAACTGATTACTTAAGGGAACAACAAGACATGTAAAAGTTGCAGTAAACTTTAATGCTTCAGTAACAACCGCATTAAGAAGAATTAAAAAAACTGATTTAAAGAATTGTGCAGCCGCTCGAAAATACAAACTTAATGAAGAACATAAACAATGTAGGTTGCCTTGAATTATGTTTTAAATGATACAGTAAATTTTTGGGACAGGGTAATTTTGTCTGAAGAAAACGTATTCAAATCACATTAGAGTTTATAGACTGCTTCGAAGTAGGTATAATGAAAATTATTTCTTCAAATGATAAGTCAGGACGATTATCTGTAAATGTTTGGCCTTAGATGTACAGAGGAGGTTTGGGAATGTATTGGAGAATCGACGGAAGATCAAAGGCGAGGAACTATATAAATATTTTAGATGGGTCTTAATCCAATACAGAATCTTTAGGGGCTTATGGTAAAAAAATTAAAAAATTTAAATGTAATTGCATGGAATAGCAAAGAACACTTATGGACCCTAATAGAAGAAACCTGGGAAAGCTTGGCAGAAGATGAAAATTTAACATTAAATTTAATTGACTCAATGCCTACAAGATTACAAAAAGTTATTAATAGTAATGGAGCTATGACAAGTTATTAATTAAACTTAATTCTAAATTTTTGCTAGTTACTCTTTTTGTATAAATGTTATAATAAATTTTTCATTTTTCTATCTCGTTTTATTGCTTTACAAAATTTAATTTTTTTGTTACATCTACTAAAATTTTTGTTGAGCTGCCCCATAACATATAACAAAAACTAGTTTAGTATTAGGGAGGTTTTAAGCCACAACTTGAGCGTCATACCTTATATCCCTTTATCCGCTATTAAAGTAAACACAGAACGTTAATAACGTATTTCGAAAATGAGTTTTTAAGCCATCCCACTCTTCCGTTATTTACGTAACAGATGCCAGAAACATTTATAACCTTATAAATGATAACCCTCACTTTGTGATAGTTTAAATAATCATTTACGATTTTTTTTTTATTTTAACTGCCTTAAATCGTTTTTTAAATGAAGCCAGAATGAAACAAATACTACAAAAGAAAGGTTAGGTAAAAGACTTGTGACATCTCTTCAATGTCCATATCCTATGTTGCCATAACATTTAATTTTATGAAATGTTTTCATTTCATATTTAAGAAAAAAAGTGGTAAGAATGGTGAAAACTATAGACTTACTCAAATCTTCTAAATTTCACATGTATTTATCATAGACTTTGGAGTTCACGATAAAACTTAAATATAAATGTTCTACATGCGGCACCATTGCGAAAACAATATCCGTTATTAAGGGAACCTTATTTCACCTCTAATAACGTAAAACAATATCAGTTAATAAAGTTTCCCTTATTTTAGCGCTATTCCGCATGCGATGTATAACGTTTAAAGTATATTGGTGTTCAAATAGGTGGCTTAAAACCTCCCTATTGACACATTTTAAAAGATCCATTTACACACCTAGAAAAACACTATTTTCGATTATAAGAGTTGTACCAGTTTTATATGACGGGCAGTGTACATAACTTTTCTACAAATGGCCAAGTAGCAATTTATAACCAGAATAAGCCTGAAAAGTATCAAAAAAGGAAAAAATGTTCATTTGACGGACATAAATAATTTGCTTGTCAAATGACAGCCATCTCTTAAATTCAAAGTTGAAAATACAACGTTGCCAATTCAATTTCAGAAATCATGGATTTAGGTAAATATTTAATTGAACGTTGAGTAACACTGTTAAAATGGACACTTGTCAAAATAGTCAAAATAGTTTTGGTTTTAACCATCTTTTTCTGAGTTAAATATGCTAGACTTTAATATTGAAACTCGGTTTGTTAAATTTAATAAATTTTTGGGCAAATATCGTTTTGGCGAAGAACATCGTGACTTTTTTTTTTTAAATGAAAAATGTAAATGTTTCTTATCGTTATACAAAATGCATGGTAAAATCAAAAAATTTTGTAGGTCCAGATATTAATTGTTTATGAAGCCAAGCGTTTGCTCCCTTTTCTAAGCCAGTGGCATAACTATATAGGCGAAGGCAATACAAGACAGTAATATCGGATACGTAATCGTGATATTTTGCTCTTGTTTTCGTACTGTATCTTCAGATGCATTCCACAAGGTTCGGTTATAGTTCACTAGTTTGCTAGCATGTCATTTCAGACAATCTAACAACTTGTGACCCTGTCGGATGTCGACTACCTAGTAGTTTGTAATTCTGTGTGCACTATGCAGTTCTGATCTGGTTATACGTTCTGGTTATCAGTTCTACTTACAATCTGGAAAACGCATTACGTTCTGTCGTTATAATTTGGTTTTATTTTGTTTTAGTTTAGTAAACATTAACAATAAACCGATACTAACAACTAATTGTTCAAATACAGATCTGTATTTGCATATTAAAACTATTAAAATGACTTCTAGGTGGTTTTGCAAAAAAGCAGAAAAAAGAAGGAAACTAAAAAATGGTTCTTTTGTACGTCTTCCTGGTAGCCCCGTTGCCAGAGCTACATTTAGACAAAAATCTATCATAAAATTGATATCGCTGAAATTAGGTTCTTAGGTACTTTTTTCGGTGTAGAAAACGCTAAAAGTTTTTGCTGCTCTAAAGTGTATGCTAAGTTCACAATTTCGAAAACAAAGTCGATAAAAATAACTTACAATATAAATTTTTGTAAAATTTTTCGCTCTTTACTTCCAGTAACCTATCTACTTTCATTGTCTTTCCATACTACTAAAATTTTTAGTGGTGCGGAAAGACAATTCAAAAACGAATGTTATTTATTTGTCGTTAAACAAGTTTTAATGGTAGAAGTACATTGCTCGCAAGAAGAGGTCGAAATTCAAAAAATCCAAAGTTTTAATTACAGTTTCTGATACCGATATTTTTATTATAATGGGCAACATTCACAAATTTCCTGATCTAGTCATCTGGCTGTTACTGTTGAGTTCCAAAGATATTGTTGACCATGCCTAGAAAACACGTTTTAATGGCCCTATATTAATTAAGTATTTCGGTGTGTTACTCGAATTTAAGCAGTTTTAAAAAGTACTTCGTCCACCCCTGCGTCCATGCATAGTTATTCCGTCACAATGCGTAATAAGCACATTATTACCTACATAAGTATAGTAGAACCCACTTGTTTAGGAGAATGAAAAAATGTTATAAAAACACAAAGGATACCGTCAATAGAAAGAATGCTGATGAATCTGGACATTTTTGAGCAGTTTAATGTCGAAAACACTGTCCATATACATAAAAATAAAATAATATTTTGGCTATTAGCACCACTGTGCAAAGATTCAATAACCAACTTAGCTGGATATCGTTATAGGGGAGAATGGCGTATAATTATTTAATATGAATTTACGTTTTAAATTCTATAACGCATATTAGATTTGAATAGAGGTTGATATCTTCATTTTTTGATCTCTTGTGAGATTAATAAACGTTACTAATTAAAATTTTGTCTTCTAAAATTAAAAACACAGCGAATAATGTCATAAATATTATAAATTAATTAAGCTTACCTACCCTATCTCAATCCTCACCATCGGATTCACTGTCATCAACATTGATAATAAATTGGGTCGGACTCGTTACATAAGAATTTTCTTCTTTGATGAAATTTTGTTAATTTTACCAAATTTGCAACCAACGCATCAAATTTGGGAAACACGTTAGGACGCCTTATTCTTTTTTTAAGTTGTCCCCAAATTAATTCTATGGGGTTAAATACACAAAAATAGGGCAGAAGGCGCAATACCTCGTGGCCCCTTTTTGATGCCATTTCATCAATAAAGAATTTTTTTTCAAATGATTGTGTGCCTAATACTTGAAACAATTGTTTTTTTGTATAATTTTCTTCGAAATAAAGTTCATGATTTCTTAAAAATTCCTGAATCTCAGACTTATTTGAGTTGGTATTGGGAACTTTTTCTATCAAGCGGGAATGATATGAAGCATTATCCATCACTATGATGCTATTCTCTTCAATATTGTTTAACAGCTGATTTTCAAACCAATCTTCAAAACTTTCTCCAGACATATTTTTGTGGTAATCTAAATTACAATCTTCCAAATTTTTTCCAGAGAGTTTGAGGCAATTTTATACTCACCCTGAGTCCGATTCACAGTGAAGAATTGTAAGTCGAGTTCCCTTGTTACAAGGAACATTTACTGAACATCTTCTTGTTCCGTCAGACCATCCTTTCTTTGGCGTATCGTGGGTATCGAACCACGTTTCATCTAAATAGTATATTTTTCTGTTACTATTTCGAGATGCCTTAATTTTTTCCAAATATTGTATCCTCCATTTTATGATCCTCTGGCTTTCCATTATTACAGTCGTCTTGTTGATAGTTTGGTATTTAAATCCAATTTTCGATATCCAACGCTGTGTTGTGCTTTTAGAAATTCTTAAATCTGGCCTTTTACTTTTTAGTAAAGAAAATATACTATCCACTGTTGGGAACTCATTTCTTTGGTAAGATTCATAAATAATACTACCAGTTAATTTTGATATTGAAGGATCTAAAGTTTTAACACATCCTTTATCACACCTCTCTTTACGATTTTTTGGACCATTTTTTATAATTCTATAAAGAGTGCTAATGGGAACATTTGTTAAAAAAGATGTTTTTTCAATGGCACTCCTTTCACATTCGGAAGTTACAATATTCTTATAAACATTTATACATATGGTTTGGGCATCTTTACAAAGATATTGTTTTTTCGAGGTGGATATTTCTTGATACTCTGAAGTTCTTTCACCAAAAATGTTCTCTTCCTCATCGGAGCTACAGGAATCTCTGGGACTACAACCTGATACCACATAATCCATTGGAATATCATTTAATGATTGTTCCGATTCTTTAGATCCACTTAAAGAAACTGTATTTTCCCAAGGATGAAACATATTGAAATTGACACCGAATAAATAAATAAGAAGTACACTGTAACAATGTTTCAAAATAAAAAAAGTATGTATATACACGGAAGCCAAGAATAATATTCACTGAAATAAACTAACGCCACCTACCACCTACTATTCACTAAATCAAAAATCAAGTGCGAACACAAGCACAGTGTATCACTGTATGAATATTTTCCTAGCCCTCACTACTGAAGACAATATTTGTCTAACTTCCTACTTCCTACTTTAATTGCAGAACAAAATGATCCCGCTTTATACAAGTCGCTAATACCGACAAATCCACTTGTCGGCACATCTACATGCCGCTAATACCGACAAAGCCACTTGTCGGCACATCTACATGCCAATGCAACCTGTCTGCACATCTGAGAATTTTGTTTCTGCAATTGAAAATGTAAAAACTATAACCACACTTCCATTGTCGCCTCTTATGAGTATAACCTCACACCCCACAGTTTAGTTAAATTAATTTAAGACAAAATTTTAATTAGTAACGTTTGTTAATCTCACAAGAGATCAAAAAATGAAGATATCAACCTCTATTCAAATCTAATATGCGTAAATGTAAATTCATATTAAATAATTATACGCCATTCTCCCCTATAACGATATCCAGCTAAGTTGGTTATTGAATCTTTGCACAGTGGTGCTAATAGCCAAAATATTATTTTATTTTTATGTATATGGACAGTGTTTTCGACATTAAACTGCTCAAAAATGTCCAGATTCATCAGCATTCCTTCTATTGGCGGTATCCTTTGTGTTTTTATAACGTTTTTTCATTCTCCTAAACAAGTGGGTTCTACTATATCATTTATTTTGTGGGGAATTGGTTTTAAGTGCTTCTATGGCGCGTTTATAAAGCGTTCCCAGTGCATTTGTAAGCCGAAAACTCATCTCAAATAGTTATTTGTGTAACTAGTGCAAAAAGTGTATATTTGTTACACGATGCATGAAGTTGGCAGCTCGAGACGAAGTCGAGTGCTGCAATCATGCTGAGTGCAACAAATATGCTTTTTGCACGTGTAGCACACAACATTTTTTCTACGATCGAAAATAAAATTTAACTTTAAACTAACGATAATTTTATTAAACTAGTTATTTACTTTTTCTAATTAATTTCAACCTTCACCACTGAATATTCTGACTATAAGGACGATGGCTTTAGTATTCCCGATTTTTCTTTCAAATACGCTAGGAGGACGTTCTCACTACTGTTCTTAACACCAGTCTGTAAAGCGTTTATAACAAATTTCAGAATTTTTTTTAGATTTTTCGGGTAATAAATCTGCTGTGGCTTCATTTGCTGTTTGAATTAAATCTGGAGGAGTGCAAATATATTCTTCTTCACTATTCGAATCAGACATTTTTAATAGCTAACAAAATATTAAAATTTTATATTGACAACTTGAGATGAATTAGGTAAACTGCCACTGTCAGACGCCATCCATAGCTAACTATGAATATGCTTTCGTTAGTAACAAGATTTGGATTAATCAAAACTACAGTAAAAAATGTTTCTTTTTAATATCAAACAATAATGTTTTTAATAATATTTAATGGTACCTAAGTTCCTACAGTTATCACGTTTATAAGTATACTCAAATTACATGGAAAAAATGTTTTCTTCAGATCGAACTCCTAATTACAGAGTACCAAAGCACTTTGTTGCACTAGTGCGACAAAGTAAAACTTTTAACACAGTTGAGTGTGCAAAAAGTAATAACTTTTTGCACGATCGTAGAAAAATGCATTTTTTCTAACCAAATTAGCGCCTATAGGAATTAATTCTCCTCGAATCGCTAGTTAGTTTGCCAAACACTTATGTGAAAATAAGTTTCGAGTGTAATTTACCATAAATTAAGTTTGGCATATTTTAATTTTATACAAACAAAAATTATTCGAAAACTTTTGATTTAAAAAGAAACATAAATTAATGCTCTTTTATGTTTAAATATTGGGAGTACAAATTAGTTCGGTTCGTTTTTTTGTTCAAAATAGTTATTTATGTGCCAAGGACGAAAAATTGTCAACAGTAATACCACAAGTGATTGAATTTTCGCGATAAGTCTGTCGATTCATTTCATAACGAAACTGAGTTGCTTGAAAACACCACGAGTCCGTAGGACGAGTGGTGTTTTCTTCAAGCAACTCTGTTGAGTTATGAAATTAGAGACAAACTTATGAGATAAATTCAATCACGAGTGGAATTTTATTAGACTATTTCACAAACAAAGTAAAAGATAAAAAATCTGAAATTCGGTAGAATTAATGGAAATTAGCATCGGCCAAAATACATATTGAATTAAATCAGTATTAACATAACGTACTTAAATATTTCTCAATTATAATTATAAATGGTGCAGTTATTATATACAATGCTTTGAGCTTGATTATTTGAACACCCGCTTGTACTTGCAATAGTTGTCTTTACGACACATTCCTTGTAATCAGAACCATTCATTTTTATCGTGTTGAAGCCCCAGTCCTTTAATATAACACCTAGTCTCTCGACAGGCTTTGCTCATTTTTAGCGTGGTTATTTATATTTGACGTTTAACTGTCACATACGTAAATCTGAAAACACCGAACCTGATAGGCCAATCAGAGTCAAGAGTCAAATTTAGTATTATCGATAATCCAAACTTGACTGGAGCTCCTGATTGGTTCATTTTACAAGTGCGTGAAATAGTCTATTATAGTCGAGTCTGCAAATTGATAGCCGAGGCAAGCAAGCAGGCGAGACCATAGACAGTTTTTCGCCGAAGCGCATATTACCTTTTTTCGTCGACCTCTACAAAAACGTACAAATTTCCGAAAGAAAAATCGACCATTTTTGAAGGCAAGTATTTTTGTCCGCAAACACTTTTCGTCCGTTGAGGACGAAAAGTACTGCCTTCGAAAACAGTTGACTTTTCATTAGGAAATTAGTACAAAAAATGACATTTTACGTGTTTGCTCACGAAAAATGCTTGCCTTCAAAAATAATCGATTTTTTTTTCGGAAATTAGTACATTTTTGTAGAGGTCGACGAAAAAAAGTAATATGCGTCTCGGCGAAAAACTGCCTATTGTCTCGCCTGCTTGCTAGCCAGGGCCCCGGAGATAAAGTCTCATCGGGCCCCTCCCCACACCAATTCAACAGAAAATTGGGAAAATTTTATAATGCCATCGACAAGGGGACAAGCTAAGCTTTCTAATGATGTGCGTTGAAAACCGATATGGTCCTTGATTATCTATTAATTCCCGATAGACCCGAGCATTTTCGAAAACTCCGGAAATTCAAAAAAAAAAACTCCCAAGAAAAACATGTTTATGAAAATACACAAGAATAATTTATTGAATATTTCTGAATATATTTAACACCTAACAAGGTCCCATTATCCAAAAGGATCCGGTGAAATTAGACTTGATAAAAAAGATAAAAAAAATATGAATAAATTTATAGGAGGGTCAAAATATCGAGCAAAAACAAACTTTGGCCCGGTTTTTCAATAATTATCTGAACTTTGAATCATAAAAAAATATTAATTTTTACGTGATTTATTGAGCGTGTTCTCTAAATGCAGGGCAGGAGCTAAAAATGGGGGTGCGTTTTGGAGCCGGTTATGTCGAAAAGTATCAAATTTTTGACATAAATGATGAGGATCATTTTTGTAGGTAATGAACTGATCTTCATTTTCGTCTAAACAAAAATTCTCTAAGCGTCATATTTTCGGAAAAGAAACACATTTTTGAGACCAATGGGCCATTTTCCCGCCCTTCGACAAATTTCAGTTACCTGAGATTTTCGGGGGTGAATGTACCCATGAATACCTGCAAATTAAAAAAAAATGGTGCCGGGCAGACCTGATGCCTGGGTTGGCACCTTCGTTTATTGGACTAAAGCGCTTGTGCTGTGCTAGGTGTTACATATGTCAATGTCAAATTTAAACTTCCCGCCGGTTCTATTATTCCTTTTTTGTTTTATTATTTTCCGTGTATCTATTTCATTTTATTTCTTCAGAAAATAAAGTCCGCCTGCAGTAGTATTGGATGGATTGAGTAGTCTAATATTACTGTTGCCGGTCCCAAGCCCGGATAAAGGAGGAGGGAAAGTCCACGAGCCAGGTTAGCACCCTACTTATGGCCTAAAATATGCAGTTGCTCACAGGAACAGGGTTATGCCTCGGATGAACAGGATTGATTCACAGATGACGACCCCAGCGAGAAATAGGACAACGAACTCATGGAAATCGAAAAATAAACTTAGAATAGGGACTTGGAATATAAAATCCTTGAACGCGCGGGAACAAGAAATCAACAAAGAACTTACTGATAGAGGAATAGATATATGCGCATTGCAAGAGACGAGGAAAAAAGGTAAAGGTCAGATGATATTGGACAACTACATCGTGGTCTATAGCGGGGTACCAAAAACAACAAGAGCCAAAGAAGGTGTGGCTATACTAATACAAAAAAATCTCATTAGTCAAATTGAAGAATGCAAGTACATATCCGAAAGAATTGTCTGCGTGAAACTCAAATTAAATGACAAACCTTTAATTGGAATTTATGCACCGGAAAATAACAGAGATGTTACCACCAGAGAAAGTTTTTACGAAGCGCTACAAGACACATTAAATCAGTACCCATCGAACGAATATATGATCATTATGGGAGACTTTAACGCACGAGTGGGCGATAGCATAATACCAGCAATAAAACAACGATTCAATGAAAATGTCAGGAATGAAAACGGAGATCTGCTAATTGATTTCTGCAGCACCAATGAAATACGCATTAACAACACTTTTTTTGTTCATAAGGATCAATACAAATATACATTTGAAAATACTCGGGGACACAGATCAATGATCGACTACATATTGACGAATAGAGAAATACTCCCCTCCCAAATTTTAGAAGTGAGAGCACTATCTTCAGCAGAGGTAGGAAGCGATCATAAACTGGTACTGGGAATCTTAAGATTTAAGGGAAAAATTATGAACAAAACCGAACAACCAGAATATGTCACGAAGATAAAAGTGGAGGGTTTACAGGATGAATCTATAAAATATCTATATCAAAAAAGATTAGAAGAAAGAATTAGAAATAACAAGATAACAGAAACTGATGGGGTAGAGGAGAGTTGGTCAAAAATTAAATATAACATCGTAAACGCAGCGAAAGAATCCCTCGGAGAAAGAAAAATAGATAAAAACAGAAAATATCATAAAAAAATACCATGGTTCCGAAATGAAGTCAAGGAGAAATGCAAAGAAAAGAAAAAAGCATACCTAGATTATATGGAAAATAAAAATCCTCAAACATACGATAACTACAAAAGAGTGAGAAATGAAACACATGCACTAGTGAGAAAGATTAAAAACGAACATTGGGAACAATTCTCGAAAGAGATGGAACACGATTTCTATGGCTTACAAAAGGAAATGTGGCGCTTTATAAGGGGGCAAAGAGCAGAAACTAAAGAACTGATAGACGTGAAGCACATAGAGAAGGACACCTGGATAGATTACTTAAAAGAATTATATGCAGAGAAACAGACCATACAGAGAGAACCACAGACCCCAGAGATTACAACAAACACGAAGACAATAATTAGTATGTTAGAAGTAGAGGAAGCACAGAAAAAACTTAAAAACCGTAAAGCCGCAGGAAGAGATGAAATAGCAAATGAACTTCTAAAATATGGAGGAGCCGCGGTAACAGAACAAATAACAACACTAATTAATAAAATTATAGCAAGTAATACAGTACCAAAAGAATGGAAATCAAGTATTCTAATCTTATTATTTAAAAAAGGCGATAAGAAAGAACCGCAGAATTATAGAGGGATAAACCTACTGAATACAACTTTAAAATTAACAACAAAAATTCTATCAACGCGAATAAACCAAACAACAACATTGGCAGATGAACAACAAGGATTCCGCAGCGGAAGATCGTGCACAGATGCAGTTTTTGTGATAAGACAAATAACCGAAAAAGCAATCGAATATAATAAACCAGCCTTTATGTGCTTTATCGACCTGACAAAAGCATTCGATAGAGTAAGGGCGAGAGATGTCATACACCTTTTATATAATAGAGAAATACCCTTGGACATTATAAAAACTATCGAAAACATCTATGAACAAAACACAATAGAAGCTAGAATTGATGGAAAACTCACAGACTCAATAAACATCGGAACGGGAATTAGACAAGGAGATTCGTTAAGCCCCTTATTATTTAATTTAATAATGGACGTAGTAATAGAGAATGTCAGAGAAGGGAGAGGATACAGGATGGGGAACAAGGATATCAAAATACTCTGTTATGCAGATGACGCAGTACTAATCGCTCAACATGAAGACGATTTACAAAGACTGGTCCACAAATTCAATACGACAGCGAAAAGGTTCAATATGATCATCTCAACAGAAAAAACAAAATCACTGGTAGTTAGTAAAGAACCCATTAGATGCAAGATAGAGATCGACGGTAAATGTATCCAACAAGTTATGGAATTTAACTACCTGGGTATCGAGTTATGGAGATATCGAAAAAGAAGTGAAAGACCGGGTACAAAAAGCAAATAAGGCAGCAGGTTGCTTGAACGACGCAATATGGCGAAATAAATACATTAAAACTGAAACAAAAGCGAGAATATATAAATCAACGATAAGACCACTACTAACATACACAGCAGAAACAAGACCTGACACATCACAGACACAAAGAATGTTGGAAACGGCGGAGATGAGGATATTAAGAAGAATAACAGGAAACACGCTGAGGGATCGGGTACGAAGTGAACAAATAAGGAGAGAATGCAATGTGGAGGAAATAAACGAATGGACACTTAAAAGAAAAATAGAATGGAACAATCATATAAACAGAATGACGGAGAGTAGAGTAGTCAGAACAGCTAGAGACAAATCACCACTGGGAAGAAGAAGTATAGGCCGCCCACGCAAACGATGGAGTGACAATATACCATAGAGGAATAACTAATTTTTGAACAGGCAGAATTGCCTATAATGAAGAGAAGAAGAAGAAGAAGAAAATAAAGTATTGATATTGATTTTGATATTTGTCCGTCAACATAATTAGATTTTTTCCCGGAAATGGAAAATTTTAATTTAAAATAGAAAACAAATCTCCGGGAACTATACTAAAATTGGGCATTGAACACATGATAGATGAATATGACGCTTGCTTATTTTGCAATAGTTTAGATTCTCGAATATTTTTTATTAATAGGAAATTTAGTTGAAGAAAATCTACTTATTTAATGGATTTTTTGTGTAAACTTACAAAAGTCAAAGGTTAACTGAGAAGGAACCCCAAATATATTTGCCAGTCGAATTGATTAACTGAAAAATATACTGAAAGTGGGTGCGCCTAAAACTACATTCATTTCATTCATTGCGGCTCTTTTATCCAAGGAAAATTTTTTGTCTGCATAATAACCAGACTTAAATGCTTGTTGACCTCGGCCAACAAATTACATTGTCGTCGGCATATGTATTAGTTTTGCTACTAGATATACAATGTACTATTCCAGCGCTGGCTACTACTTTCTCTCATCTCTCAGGTAATTTTCGAATTCATTCTCGAAAAAATCACCTGTCTTTTGAGGCGATTCAAGTTTGGAGCCCTTTTTTTGATTTCTGCGAAAGAAGTGAACCGGTGGACTGCCAAATCGTACTGTATCCTTCGGAACAGCCAGTAAGAAGGAGCAATATCCGAAGAAGTGTAACATTCTCATGTTTTTGCCATATTTCGGCCGTTTTTCCCACAATGCGCTGCTCAAACGAAATAATTGTAGCCGACATCGATCGCCCCTAATGAAATCGCAAGGTTTCAGCAGTTCATAGTAAACAATACCCTTTTGTCCCACCTGATACAGATCTTCGTATTGTAACGAAGTTACTAATTTCCTATTTTATTTGTAACAAAAATTACTATTTTTAATTTATCTATAACCTATTTAATATTTCCCAATTTAATTACGTCTGATTCCAAACTCAAATACACCGTTAACATCGTTCTTAGTCCATCGCGGCGATAAGTATTTAGATGCGCGAGCTTCGATTGCGAACGCGTCCGTTCCGCGCAGGATAGAATATATCCATTTGAGTCGCTTCAGACAATCAGGCCACAGTAGATACAGTAGTTCCACTTAGCGTCGGCACCTTTGATATTGGTGTCCAGCAGTTTCATTTTTTATATTCGCACTGGTATTGACACTATTGACAGTAATGACATTTCTCCCCGCCACGATCCCTGACAATGCTCATATATACACAGCTCGATATATCAATTATTGATATAAACTGCTCGCTAAAATTCAGTCTATGCAAATAAGGTTGGAAACATGGAAAAGTAGTAAAAATTAATTATGCAGTTTTCAATATGGTAAAATTCATTTAATCGGATGCACCCGAGATAAAAAAAATGTTTGGTGGTTCTTACGTATTTTTGTCTCCTGAACACGAATTTGAAGTCAAAAAGCGGAGGTCTCGAATGCTTTTTGAGATATAGGCCCGAAAAGTATGAAAACTTGTTTCTAATCTCACGATTATTTTTATTGCCACACTTATATTAACTTCATCTATACGTTCATTAGTACAAATTTGAACCATTTCTAGTCGAGTTGAGATTTGGCATATATTTTTATATGATTGTGGGTCGATGCTATTTAAACGTGGTTTAAAGGAGTTTTTGGAATTCAATATGGCAAATGCAAAATTGTGGTTGACTTGTGTGCTTATATAGTTTGATTCTGTTTAAAAAAGTTAATACAGCCATTCTATATTCGTTGTTAAAAAAATGCAAGAGATTATTACGAAAATATTTATTTTTACCATTTCAGTTGACATTTCACATTCCTAATATTTAAGAAAGAAATTTGTTGCATACAATGTACATAGTCAATACAATTTTTTTTAAGAAAACAAGAACCAAGAATGCATGACACCTCATAAAAACATAGATAGATAGATATTTATTAATATATGAATTGTTAAATTATCATAATTCGAGATGCTATTGTAGAATTGTCACAAAAATGATCAGTTTTCAATAAAATAAGTGGAACATACATAGGGATTAACGCCTCATTGATAAAAATTCCTAAAACCAGAATTTGATGAAATAAGAGACTACTTTATGAAATGTTTATAACACTTCTAATATATTACACAGTAGATTGGATGAAATTTTTTAAATCCGGCAACTATGGATGGAGTGCCGGTCATTCTTAAACTCGTCGTTTGCGCATTAGCCAGGAGTCGCAACACTCGCAACTCCTGGCTAATGCGCATTGAAAACTTACAACCAGAAATTGGCCGAAGTGGAATTACTGTATATACTGTGATCAGGCACTTCATCGACGATCTTCGAACGGCAAGCCACGCGGACTACGACGGCAGAACCGGTAAGACAAAATTGTATTAAGTGTTATTAGTAGTTTGATTAAAAATATTCCGTATATTTAATTTCGCGAAATTTACTAAGTCCGAAAACTTGAATTCTGCGCATGAGCCAATTAGAAAGTGGGGAATAGGTGTAGATAGTTAGATATTTGGGACAGTGAGGGGTTTTAGTTGAATACGAGCTGCTTAAACATTAACCACGTCCGTCTACACAAACCGGTAAGAAATTATTAGAGCATACAGTAAATAGCGATCGATCCTGGCCAATTAGAAAAAGGGGATACGAAGAAACCCGAACATGCTTACTTCGAACGTCTACGACGACGATTACTGAAAATGACAGTTAACTTCTTGACTTCGTATCTAGAACTTAACTTTTTTGCAGAGAGAATGTAATAAATTAAATTTTTAAATTGTCTCTGCTTTTTTGCGAATGTGATTTTTTGGCTGATTTACGTTGAATTTCATATTTATGTGCTTTGAAAGCTTATATTCTATTGGCTTTTTCAAGTTTTAAGATAGAGACTTTTTAACATTTTTAAGACAGAGACTTTTTAACATTTAACAAATATTGTTATTACATATTAATAACGTTCTGTTGGCTGTTACAGGTTTACTTTTATTCTGAGCGATTTTTAAAGGACATTTGGTGTGAATAGTGTATAGATATTTCGTGTAATTTGATTGTTATTTTACAATCACGTGAAATTATGGATTTAGAAAGGTATGTAGAGGTTATTTAAATTGACGGGAACGTTGTTTAACTTTTACCATGTGACTAGCCACAGAGACCCACCAAGTAAAAAAAGAAAAATAGATAAGCAAACATATTACCCAAATAAAAAGTAAACTTGTAAGTGTAAGATTAAGAATTGTTCAATTACGAATTAACTACTATTTTTTGTTTTTTTTTATTTTTAGAATCCACTTTATAGTTTTAGAAAAGTTTGATGTATATTTTAAGATCAATGTACAGGGTAGGCGGTAACGGTTTTCTGTGGTTACCATTGCACAATCATACCGCCCTTATGTGAGCCCAGATATCCTCAGATATTCCCAAACATCCCTGATAGGTTAGCTAGGCATTCTTGTTTTATATAAAATTTCATACATTTATTTAGCTTAAGTAAAAATATATCATCATGTTAATGATCCCTAGTAGCGATCAAATGACAATTTCATGTCATCCTGAGGATGCTTGACATTTTTTATCTTTTAATAGTGGAGTTTTATTACTAAAAGAATTTTTTCTGAATATTTTCCAATTTTTTTGTTATATTTTTGCTAATAAATAAACAAAGTGAAAGAAAAGTTTATAACTATTGTAAAAATATTATGAAAAGCCTTAATTATAAATATATTTAAATATTGTTTGTGACTTTTTTATATCTATCCAATGCAAATAAAATAAAATTTTGATTTAAATGTTGATTTTCTTTATTAGCCTTTCACGAATATAAATATTATAACAAAAAAAGTACGTATACCTATCGCAAACTAAATAACATTTAAACTTGGCAGATGATTTTAAGTCAAACGTCTAACTAAATCTCGTTTAAATTTCGCGGGTTCCGCCTACAAACGGTGCGACGTTCTGATTGGCCAGGATCGATCGCTATTTAGGGTATCCTAATTATTAGTAGTCATTTTTATTTAGGATTCCGGAAAATACGCTAAGTCCAAATCCGTAACACCGCGCATGACTTAGCGAGAAACGAATGGTTAGGTAGGGTATTAGAGTAGATAGGAATTTGAGTCGCGATCCGACCGTCAGCGAGACTACCACGACCGACCAGTCACAGTATATACAGTAATTCCACTTCGGCCAATTTCTGGTTGTAAGTTTTCAATGCGCATTAGCCAGGAGTTGCGAGTGTTGCGACTCCTGGCTAATGCGCAAACGACGAGTTTAAGAATGACCGGCACTCCATCCATAGTTGCCGGATTTAAAAAATTTCATCCAATCTACTGTGTAATATATTAGAAGTGTTATAAACATTTCATAAAGTAGTCTCTTATTTCATCAAATTCTGGTTTTAGGAATTTTTATCAATGAGGCGTTAATCCCTATGTATGTTCCACTTATTTTATTGAAAACTGATCATTTTTGTGACAATTCTACAATAGCATCTCGAATTATGATAATTTAACAATTCATATATTAATAAATATCTATCTATCTATGTTTTTATGAGGTGTCATGCATTCTTGGTTCTTGTTTTCTTAAAAAAAATTGTATTGACTATGTACATTGTATGCAACAAATTTCTTTCTTATATATTAGGAATGTGAAATGTCAACTGAAATGGTAAAAATAAATATTTTCGTAATAATCTCTTGCATTTTTTTAACAACGAATATAGAATGGCTGTATTAACTTTTTTAAACAGAATCAAACTATATAAGCACACAAGTCAACCACAATTTTGCATTTGCCATATTGAATTCCAAAAACTCCTTTAAACCACGTTTAAATAGCATCGACCCACAATCATATAAAAATATATGCCAAATCTCAACTCGACTAGAAATGGTTCAAATTTGTACTAATGAACGTATAGATGAAGTTAATATAAGTGTGGCAATAAAAATAATCGTGAGATTAGAAACAAGTTTTCATACTTTTCGGGCCTATATCTCAAAAAGCATTCGAGACCTCCGCTTTTTGACTTCAAATTCGTGTTCAGGAGACAAAAATACGTAAGAACCACCAAACATTTTTTTTATCTCGGGTGCATCCGATTAAATGAATTTTACCATATTGAAAACTGCATAATTAATTTTTACTACTTTTCCATGTTTCCAACCTTATTTGCATAGACTGAATTTTAGCGAGCAGTTTATATCAATAATTGATATATCGAGCAGTGTATATATGAGCATTGTCAGGGATCGTGGCGGGGAGAAATGTCATTACTGTCAATAGTGTCAATACCAGTGCGAATATAAAAAATGAAACTGCTGGACACCAATATCAAAGGTGCCGACGCTAAGTGGAACTACTGTATCTACTGTGGACCAGTGCTCCGAAATTGGTAAGATATTTTTGAATAGTAGGGAACCGAGTTGTTAGAAAACTACTAAGTCCGCGATTATATTTCTGCGCATGAACCGAGTTAGGAATGGGAAAACCGATAAGATATTTAATAGAGTCACGCGAATAGATAGTTCAGTTGTCCGCTAGCCGTCAATCAAGTTAACACGCCGTACCACGACCTATCTGTGCTCCGAAATTGGTAAGATAATTAATATCAGTAATAAGTCGAGATTTTGGGAAATTCTCTAAGTCCGAGAATTATAATTCTGCGCATGTACCGAATTAGTAGTGGGAGAACCGGTCGATATACAAGACAGTAACGCGTATAGAAATTTCAGTTATCCGGCAGCAGCAAGCCAGCTAAAACCCGCAAATAAAAGAGTGCTCCACCGAAACGAAGCCCGGTAAGACATAGTAATTGGTAAGAGTTTATTATTATTTATTCTAAGTTCTATTCTCCTATACTGAACCATTCCCGACGTAGCTTCTACTGAGTTTTTAGAGAGGCTACGCCAGGCTGATAGTGTGAGGTAGTTATCTGAGTTTTTAGTGACTACCGTTCACTATTTGTTGGTAAAATTAGTAATTCTCGCCCCATTCCCGACGTAGCTTCTACTGAGTTTTTAGAGAGGCTACGCCAGACTGATAGCGTGAGGTAGTTATCTGAGTTTTTAGTGACTACCGTTCATTATTTGTTGGTAAAATTAGTAATTCTCGTCCCCGTTCCCGACGTAGCTTCTACTGAGTTTTTAGAGAGGCTACGCCAGGCTGATAGCGTGAGGTAGTTATCTGAGTTTTTAGTGGCTACCGTTCGTTATTTGTTGGTAATATTAATAGTCCCCATCCCCGTTCCCGACGTAGCTTCTACTGAGTTTTAGGGAGGTTACGCCAGGCTGATAGCGTGAGGTAATTATCTGAGTTTTTAGTGATTACCGTTCGTTATTTGTTTGAGTCTTAAGAAAAGCATTCCATATTTATAGAATTAGATCTGTTTGAGTTTGTAGAACATTTCCCTTTATAGATTTAGAGAATAGAACTTAGATTGTCATAAATTTCATTCATTTTCGCGCGCTTTAAGCATAGAATACACGGCATCTCCGATGAGCACTCCCAAATGGCTTATTGCTGTCAAAAAGTATTGTTGACCGCGTTTTAATATTGCACTCCGTATATCATCCGCTTTTGCACCGCACCGCATGTAAAGTTTGGTATCGCTCATATTTTTACAATCACCCATTCATATATCACCCGATTTTGCACCGCATCGCATGTATAACCCGTTTCATTGCGTTTTGGTATTAGTTTTCGTTACATAACCCTTTTCCGCTTACATCATTGTAAATATATTAATTTAGTGTGGCTTGGGGTTTACACTTTTTATTAATAAATATATTTGAAGCACTTGGTTGTGTTATTTTTTACTAATTGGTTTTGAGAGTATTAACATTCCCGCAGCGATCCTCCAGGTACTCGACCCAGTTGGGTAATTAAAGCCTACTCTGCTGGCCACCGCATAAATTGGTCAATCCCATAAAGACCCCTGGAACATTTATTTCTTCACTGAAGCTGCCCGAGTAGAGTGTCCTTCGGCACTTAAAACCGAAGGTGGCGCCCGAGGCAACCCGAAGCCTGCGACGAAGGTGCCAAAAGTAAATCCCGAGACGAAAGTACGTCACAGTATGTTCGTTTTGAATGTTGATGTTGAGGTCGATGGCAACAATTAACCGGGCTTCTCATAGTGTTTTTTTCTTTTTGGGGGTGTAGAATATCCACTACTTCTTATCTCCAGTTACGATCCGATGCAAAATTCGCCTTTTAACGTCTTTAAGTTCATACTGCACCTAATTTCCGTTTTGTTGAATCATTTCCATGTCTCTTAATCATACGGAAACGACTTATTAAGTGACTCACAATCATTCTGCAAGCTCCTCTTCGAGTAATGCCTCTAATTCTTTTGGCTCTTCAGATCGAGGCTTATCTTCGACTCGAAGTCGCGATCCCTGAGGAGTGGAAACCATTTTTTACATTATTTATCAGTTGGAAAAGCGTCACCATAAACTTCCAACAAATATTCGATGGGCTTCAGATGCACTTTTCTTCCAATTAAAGCAGAAAATTAAAACCATCCGCAAATGCTGCTTGTCTAACATAAAATTCGACATTTTCAACACTGTAAAAAACAAGATTTTTGTGTGAAATTCAAAGCGATATAAACGATTAATTTAAAAATATTTATATCTGTAAAAAATAATCTCGCCTTGTTTCGTTTGGAGTGTACAGGACGTTCAACGCATTGATTTTCAAATGAAAATGAGCGTAACTTCTAAAACACCCTGCACAATTTAATCTATATTGAAAGTAAGAGGGAGATGAGCTTAATCTGAATTTAATATAATATATAGGGTGCCCCATTTAAAAAATATATATGTCCACCTTAGTAATGGGTCATTCCATGTGAAAAGCATATCAAATGTCACTCGACCCTCCGCAATTGCGCTGCTTTTTTGACACCATAAACTTACCATGGAAATAAGTGATTTCCCAAATTTTCAGCCTAAAATACCACAAGGAAGGAGAAAAAAAATAAAATACGCGTTTCCTTCGTATTTCTCATTAACGGGACAAAAAAAATGCAACAAAGACATTTCTGAAGTAAAATTTTCCGTAGAACACGGTCACGCTAACCATTTTCAATAAATCCCCTCGGAAAAGCCGGAAAATGAGGAAATTTTTATTTTTTTATTTTCAAATTTCTCAAATACATATACCCCGATTTAGCTCAAATTCACAACAGATATTCTTAGAATCATGCTTTTCCAAATCCATATACTCGTGCTTTACTCTTTATATCATTTTCATGAGTTATATACGATTTATATATATATATATATATATATATATATATATATATATATATATATATATATATATATATATATATATATATATATATATATATATATATATATATATATATATATATATATATATATATATATATAGTGAATTCTGTGAGTCGGAAAATACCTCGAAAAATACAAATAAATTTTTGACGCCCCTAAAGTAAGCCCCCCCCCATTTTCGAGGATGCTGAACACGATGGTGGGCCTTAAAATTCTTTTCTACTTGACTCCACCCCCCAAACGGCCAAAAAAGACCCCCCAAGTGGTGATTCGCAATGTGGATTCTTTTTTTTTTGATTTTCAAAGGAGGGTATCGTTTTTTGGGTTTTTTGCGACCCCGTACGAAATTTTTCTCACTAAAAGATATTAAAAAAAAAATCTATTTCCCAAAATTTTTTTCTTTAAAACGTTCCGGAACATACTTTTTTTTAATTTTGAAATCTCTTTTTCGACAAAATGACAAGGAAGATTTGACAACATGGCGGACGGCTGTCATTTGACATAACCTTGTTTTTGTGTGTTTTGTGAGTTCGGGTTGAGTCATGTGTTTATCAAATGATTTTCACAATTTGTACATGTAAGCAACAGAGAAATGTAAACTTATTAACAAAAAAATAAACACTATTCGTCCTAAATCTAGTGTTCAAATTAACGTTAAATAAAAGCTTCAGCAGGTCCTGCCAGTATTGAGATACAAATGTATCAGTATTTTATATAGTTCTACAGTTATTTTTAATTAAGTACTTAGATACTTAACACTGTCTTGAGGTGAGTAATGAATACATTTTTTTTTTAATTTGACATTTGTTATAGTGAAAACAACTAGAGAAATCATGAAAACATTTTCATTAACTTAATAACTACTAGTGACTCTTTTTATCTTTCTTTTTTAGGAAGTTATACACGATGATATTAAAAAAGTCGTTTTCAGATGAGCAATAACGAAAGTTTTTTGTTAATCAAAATAATAAGTTACTTTGCTACTGTAAAACATGAGAGCTGAGTACTCCAAGATTTATTATTCCTAGACAAATGGCCCCAAATCATTTCAATTTTCGTACTAAGCCGTCATTATTGTCGATATAAATAGGCAACGCATTATAAGAATATAATAGGTTGCCTATTTATTTATTTTCGTTTTATAAAAAAATAGAAGCCATAATTTAAAATTGTATTCCTATAAACGTGTAATTTATACATTTTCATTCATGCCTCTTTTAATTTCAGACTGATAGCTTGTACCGTTTTCAAACAAAATTGGGATTTCAAAAGCCTTGCATAATCGGCGATATACTTATAAAAACCTAGGATAGTAGACAAATTATAAATAAATAAATAAAACATTTTTTTAGTTTTTATACATTATTAATTTTGTTTTTGGCATTTTAATACTTTCATTATCTTTTAAATTGGGCTCTTAAGAATATTTTGACTTTGTAAAATGTGTTGCCTATGTTTTACACGAATTAAGGGCGAGCTGGAAAACATATAAGTCGTAGTTCTGTCACAATATAACGCTTTGATGGATATGTACTTTGGTTCTGTGATAAAGTTGCGTTGTTGCCATATTTAATATTTAGTTTAACAACTTAGATTTTAATAATAAATGTCAAACTTTTCCAGTTCTTAGATTTTTCAGTTAAAAATTATTAAATATTCGGGCCTTTTCAGTCGGATTGAATAGTTTTAAAAATAATAGTGATTTATTTTACGTATTTTTTTTTAATTTCAAAGAGATTTCTTGCATTAAATATGTTTTATTTATTAATAATTTTAGTAGTCCGTATACGCCCTAAATATCAGGTAATTTAGAATTTCACGCATTTTAAGCTTATAGTTTCAATATAAAAACAAATGTTCGTTTTCATTTCTTAGATTTTCAAGATAAAAATTTTTTTCATGAGAAACCCAAAACACCCATTTAAAACGATACCCTCCTTTCTCAAATACGTACTCTCCGATTTAGCTAAAATTCATAGTACATACATAATCTTAGAATCATGCTTTTCCAAATCTACATACTCGTGCTTTAATCTTTATATCATTTTCATGAGTTATATACGATTTATGTATACAGTGCATTCTGTGAGTCGGAAAATACCTCGAAAAATACAAATAAATTTTTAACGCCCCTAAAGTAAGCCCCCCCATTTTCGAGGATGCTGAACACGATGGTGGGCCTTAAAATTCTTTTCTACTTGACTCCACCCCCCAAACGGCCAAAAAAGACCCCCCAAGTGGTGATTCGCAATGTGGATTCTTTTTTTTTTGATTTTCAAATTTCTCAAATACATACTCTTCGATTTAGTTAAAATTCACAGTACATATTCTTAGAATCATGCTTTTCCAAATCTATATACTCGTGCTTTAATCTTTATGCCATTTTCATGAGTTATATACGATTTATATATACATATAGTGGATTCTGTGAGTCGGAAAATACCTCGAAAAATACAAATACATTTTTGACGCCCCCAAAATAAGCCCCCACCACCCATTTTCTAAAATTCTGAACGCGATGGTGGGCGTTAAAATTCTTTCGAGTTGACCCCACCCCCCAAACAGCCAAAAACTGGTGATTCGCGGATTCCGCGTCTTTCACCGGAAAAAGTAACGCAATCCCCCATTTTAGAGGATGCCAAACACGAAGGCAGTAGTTACCATTCTTTTAGAATTGACCCCACCCCTCAAATTGCCAAAAATCACCTCCAAAGGGGTGAAAAATTTGTTTTTCTCCATATACGAGAAAACTTTTTTCACCCTTTTGGGGATGGTTTTTGGGTCGTTTGGGGGTGGACTCGACACAGTGAGAAGATCCAACATCACCATCGCGTTCAGCATCCTCGAAAAGAGGAGATGACGCGGGATGTTTCGTTTATAGCGAAAAACAAATTTTTCACCCGCTAGGGGGTGATTTTTGGCCATTTGAGGGATGGGGTCTGTGGTGCTCGTGTCTCATTTTTACGAGCACACAATATCTTTACATGTTTACATTATTTTTTTAAGTTTGACAGTTTATGTCATTATTTTATTTTTTGGTTATATGCAATTCTTTTTAAGTAGCGATCATTTGGTCTCTTCTTTTTCAGTGATATTAATATCATTGATCAAGATTCTCTTCTTTTTGGAAAGCTCCATAGGATCATACGTAAGGAGAAGAAGATCGTCGTCGTGGGAACGCGTCGCTAAGAAAAGAGTTGTTATTATTTTTAGAATTTTTTTGTCATTACATATTTTGATTTTCATTCAGAAAGACTTATTAAAAATATACAATTTGATTTTATATTTTTATTTTATTTAGTGTAATGATCCATCCATTACACTAAATATTGGTGACCCCGAGTCGAACACCCCCTGGCTGCGCGAAGAAATATATTAAAAATATTAAAATATTTATTAAGAGACTTGAAGAAGACTTAAAGACTTAAAAAGAATTGCATATAACCAAAAAATAAAATAATGACATAAACTATCAAACTTAAAAAAATAATGTAAACATGTAAAGATATTGTGTGCTCGTAAAAATGAGAAACGAGCACCACAGGGTCAACTCTAAACGAATTGTAACCACTGCCTACGTGTTCAGCATCCTCCAAAAAGGGGTATTACGTTAGTTTCCCGGTGAAAGACGCGGAATCCGCGAATCACCATTTGGGGGTTGGTTTTTGGCTGTTTGGGGGGTGGGGCCAACTCGAAAAGGAATTTAAGGTCCACCATCGTGTTCAGCATACTCGAAAATAATGGGGGGGGGGTTACTTTAGGGGCTTCAAAAATTTATTTGTATTTTTCGAGGTATTTTCCGACTCCAGAATGCACTATACATATATATCTAATTAGAAAAAATTCGTGAGAATCAGTCAATATAAAATAAATTAGTTTGATTTCTTCGTTTTGTTCGAGCTTTCGAAAACGTTTATTTTCTTTTTCAAGACTAATAACATGAAATACGGAAAAAATTAAATACAAAAAGAAACATCGGTGTTAAAATATTTTAAAATGACAAAATGACAGTTTCCAAAAACTTCAGTATACAATTGTAACGTACAGAGTGTGATTATAAAAAGTATAAGAATGTGTAAATATATATATATATATATTTTTTTTTTCTCTCTCTCCACTGGATTAAAACCACTTAGTTGTTAAAAAAGTTTTTTAACAACTAAGTGGTTTTAATCCAGTGGAGAGAGAGAGAAATTAAAATACAAACCACAATGAGCTTCCGAAATGAATTATATATATATATATATATATATATATATATATATATATATATATATATATAAAAAAATATAATAAATATCAATTCAAGGAGGACGAGTTGAGAAATTTTCTTTATGTTTTTTTAATAGAAATGTGTATATTGTACTCAGATCATTGATGTCTGTTCTTTTATTCATTGAATTTTGATTGTTATTTATATGAACCATTTCAAGAAAGAGACGCTTATTGAGATTTCGTTCATTATCGAGAATTTTGACATTATTATAGTCAATCACATGATCTTTATCTATTACATGTTCAGCAAGGCGACAAGATCTCACATTCCTTCTGCAGTCACTTTTGTGAGAAGTTATTCTATCTTTAAGCATTCTACTTGTTTGACCAATGTATACTTCATCACAGCTGCTGCATGGGATTTCATAGATTATATTTGATTTATTTTTGACTGGTATGGGTGTTTTCAATTTAGAATGTATTTGTGAAATAGTTTTCAAATTGGTTTTAGCTATTTTAATATTGTCTTCATCTTTAAACAAATGTATGAGTTTTGATGTCAAACCATCTATATGTGGTAAAGATTTAAAAATAGAAATTTGGTCAGTTATTGGTGGATGGTTTGAATTTGAAACAGAAATAGAGATACTAAATAGAATTTTATTCACTAAAGATTTAGGATATGAGTTTTCTAAAAGAATGTTCTGAAGTTCTTTTAGACAAAGATGGATGAGTGACTTTAACCACTCTGTTTTTGAGGTTATTAATTAAATTTATTTTGATTTTCATAGAATGGTTTGAATGGAAATTTAGGAACCGATTACTATTAATTGGTTTTCTGTACCATCTAGTAATGATTTTATTGTCATTCGTTCTTATTAGTTTTAAATCCAGGAATGAAACTGAATTATCAGTTTCTTTTTCAACGGTAAACTGAATATTTGGATCGAAACTGTTAAAAATATTTAAAGTTTCATCGATACACTTTCCTGGTACAGAGAGGATAAGATCATCAACATATCTCTTGAGGAAAGGAATTTCGAATGTGATTTTATTTGTACAATATTCTAGGAGTTCATCTAAAACGTAACTTGATATTATTGGAGAGATATTAGAACCCATGGGAGTACCGAAAATTTGTTTGTAGAATTTTTGATTGAAGACAAGGCATGTAGAGTCAAAAATGAAATCAATTATATTCATAAACATTTGTTTTTCAATATTGCAGAGGTTGTTAATTTTGTTCCAATTTTTGTCGATACAGCGTTTAACTAACTCTAAAGGTAAGTTAGTGAATAGAGATACCACATCTAAACTTATAAGAATATAATTTGGTGCTAATTGAAAATCGTTAATGAATTCACTAAAGGAGAAAGAGTCACTAACATGATATATGTTATCGTTGTCATATGAGTTGGTCAATATTTCGGTAATAAATTTCGTTATTTTACTATTTGGGGAGTCTATAGAGGAAACAATTGGTCTCATTGATAAAACGGGTTTGTGAATTTTTGGTAAAGTATAAAAGCGTGGTGTAATTGAGTTATATATAGGTAACTTTTTAGCAATTATTGCATCAATCATTGTTTTCTTCTTTAGTTCAGATACAATTTTATTAGCTTTCTGTTGTAGAGTGCAAGACGGATCTGCTTTAAGTGGTTTGTAATATTTTGTATCATTTAGAAGTAATTGGCTTTTATTAATAAATTCTATTTAGTACCTCTATTTCTGTTTCAAATTCAAACCATCCACCAATAACTGACCAAATTTCTATTTTTAAATCTTTACCACATATAGATGGTTTGACATCAAAACTCGTACATTTGTTTAAAGATGAAGACAATATTAAAATAGCTAAAACCAATTTGAAAACTATTTCACAAATACATTCTAAATTGAAAACACCCATACCAGTCAAAAATAAATCAAATATAATCTATGAAATCCCATGCAGCAGCTGTGATGAAGTATACATTGGTCAAACAAGTAGAATGCTTAAAGATAGAATAACTTCTCACAAAAGTGACTGCAGAAGGAATGTGAGATCTTGTCGCCTTGCTGAACATGTAATAGATAAAGATCATGTGATTGACTATAATAATGTCAAAATTCTCGATAATGAACGAAATCTCAATAAGCGTCTCTTTCTTGAAATGGTTCATATAAATAACAATCAAAATTCAATGAATAAAAGAACAGACATCAATGACCTGAGTACAATATACACATTTCTATTAAAAAAACATAAAGAAAATTTCTCAACTCGTCCTCCTTGAATTGATATTTATTTTTTTTTTTTTATATATATATTTACACATTCTTATACTTTTTATAATCACACTCTGTACGTTACAATTGTATACTGAAGTTTTTGGAAACTGTCATTTTGTCATTTTAAAATATTTTAACACCGATATTCCTTTTTGTATTTAATTTTTTCCGTATTTCATGTTATTAGTCTTGAAAAAGAAAATAAACGTTTTCGAAAGCTTGACCAAAACGAAGAAATCAAACTAATTTATTTTATATTGACTGATTCCCACGAATTTTTTCTAATTAAACTATTATTGAACAGTCACGAAAATATCCTCTTATATATATATATATATATATATATATATATATATATATATATATATATATAAATCGTATATAACTCATGAAAATGATATAAAGAGTATATGGATTTGGAAAAGCATGATTCTAAGAATATCTACTGTGAATTTCAGCTAAATCGGGGTATATGTATTTGAGAAATATGAAATATGAAATACCTTAAATATTTGAAAAAGGGTTTAACATATAAAGTTTACGGCTGCTCACAATTTTTATCTTCTGTAGATATCAAATAGTATAACGAATTTTCAGAGGATGCTCACAAAATTATTAGTTGGAAAACTGGTGAATAAGTGTGAAAAAAATCCAGAGTTGCGTCAAGTTTGAAGATTTGAGCAACTAATTGACTTGACTTGAAAATCCAACTTTTCCAAAATTAACTGTTTGACTTGACTTGATGTTTGATCGGTAACTACTTGATTTGATTGACAATATCAAACTGCATATTTGCGATCATCTCCAACGCCCACACAACAACTTAAGGGGGTGCCTGTACGTCGTAGAATTGAAGTAGATTGTTGTTTTACGTGTGGTCCAAACCGTTCAGAACAAAGACACCCATAAAAAAAATTCATGTAGTTTCAATTAAGACAAAAAATTCCGAAAAATTACGCGAAAAAAGATGCAGTACAGAAATTTAAAGAGATTACTACAAAACCAACTCAGCTGCTTTAGCACTCGCATCATCGTCAAAAGCAGGCAAATAGGCACAGTGAATTTGATATCGATTTATTTGATTTGTTCAAGAAGTCTCCGTTACGTAACAAAGGTGATTGGTATCACGAAATTGATCAATATTTAAAAGATCCAAGAGCGGAGAGCACAATAGACATCCTGTAAAAAGATTTTTTAGCTATGCCAGCTCCTGTGGAAAGACACTTTTCCAGGGCTGCACTTATCGTGCCTAAAATAAGAAACAGGTTATGCGAAAAATCTATCCGAAGTCTGTGTTTAAATTTGTGGTTGTCAACAACAGAGGATATGAAAATGTTTATTTAATCATTTTTATTGTAATAATTAAACTTGCTGAATAATTTATTTATTTATTATTTCCTTCAAACAGTTTGAAACTCAAACTGTTTGACTTCATTTGATTTTTAACTTTCCCTGTTTCATTCAAACAGTTTGAAAGTCAAACTTTGATGCATCCCCAAAAAAGTCAGAAACATAACGAAAAGTTATCCGCCAAATCCTAGAATTGAGCGCATAATCGTTTTTCGTATCAAAAACAAAAATTGTTGATTTGCAAATAGGAAGGTTCTTATATACTCATTTCTTGGGCTGCTCATTACCCCATAACAACCCCCGGCCCACGTGTGTTTTGGAACCAATTAATTTTTTCAATTAAAGGCACTGACCTTTAAAACAAAAAACTCGAAAATGTAACTTCAAAAGTCGAAATTTTGGTTGATATTTTGAGTTTAATGTAGAAATTTAAATTTAACCTAAAGGACTTAAAAAAACTCTAAACTTTTTCCGAATGTCTTCGGCAATCCAGCTTAGAGCTTGGTTATACCTTGCAGTGACATCATTGGCCAAGAAGGGCTTCTCCCATTCGGCTTTAAAATACATCGCACTTGCTATGATGACTTTAGTGTCGCTCGGTACATCGTTTAAAATATCTTTTATTTTACCATTGGTTCTGTCCGAAACCCAAGCGTTTACACTTTGCTTGGCTTTTTCAGGATTTGACTGGAAATCTACATTGACCACTTCACTGTGGTACAAATTTTCGGCGGCTTCTTTGTATAATTTTCTTATTGGGTAGTTGTTTTGGACAAAAACTGCGTCTAGAAAAGATCAAGGCATGTATTCACTGACATTTATTTTAAATAAGAGCGTTAAGCAAAACATTAGATCTATATGGCCAAACAGATCTTCCCTGTATCTACCTAAGGAAAAGTTAAAGTCACAACACCACAGTAAGTGAAAGTGTAACTTCATATCATTTTTAAAGTAATTGCTTTTAAAAATTACCTGCAAAAGTAACTTGTTGACCTATAACAATTCCAGCTGTGGCTTCAATTTTATTGATCATACGACCGAGTTCCCGATGAACTTGTTCTGATCGGTTTTCAATTTCCAAACCAGTTGCGAAACCTAATACTGAGGTTAATTCTTGGAAGGTTTTTCCATTAGAACCTAGTAGTACTAGCGCTAATGCAGCTGAAAATAATTATTAATTAATTTAGTTATTGGTCATTCATTTAAATACCTTATCCTTATTATTTACTTTGTCAATTTTCAATTGCAGAACAAAATTTATCCCGCTTTATACAAGGATCAATTAAAAAATTATGAATATATACAGGGTGTTTAAATAGCCCAATCGTACAATTCAAGAATTTCAGTTAAAATCCGGATTAAGAAAAATTTGTAAAAGTCAGATTTTTATAAATGTAATCGGTTACCTATTTGAAAAAAAAAAAAGAAAAAAAGGTGTGTTATACTGAAATATTTTTATAAGTGCACAAGAGCTTTCTACAAAAAAAATACAGATTTAATTTTTCGGATTAATTCCAGATGCAAAACTCATCAAACTATCAAGTAGGATTTGGCAATAACACATCTTTTTTCTTTTTTTTTTCTTTTTTCAAATAGGTATCCGATTACATTTTAAAGAATCTGATATACAGGGTGCTATTTTCGAGATTATCAACTTTTACAATTTTTTTTAATCCGATCTGGATTTTAACTTTAGTTTTTGTATTGTCCGATTGGGTTATTTAAACAATCTACCTATACCAAATATGAAAGAAATTTACAGGGTGTTTCCAAAGTTATGGCTTATGAAAATGACAATAAGTATTGCATTAATTGAATTTTAACTTTAAAAATTTAGTAATATGAAGAACGAGATGTGCATTTATAAAAATATGTCAGTATATCTCAGTTTTTTCCATTCGTTTCGAATGTCTGATCCAATTTAAAGAAATCTGATGTACGTGCGTTGCTTTTGGGGATTTTCAAATTTTACAAATTCTACTTAATCCGGATCTGGATTTTAATTGCAGTTCTTACACTATAGGATTGGGCTATTAACACAATATACCTGTACCAAGTATGAGAGAAATCTACAGGGTGGTTCTAAAGTTACGGCTTATCAAAGTATTGGTCGAAATGGATGAAACACCCCGTATATCGGTTACTAAAGGCGTTAGACCCAGTAACCAAGGTTATTTGGAATCATCTAAGTACCCTCTATTTACAGTTAACGTATGTCGGTTTAACTATGAAACATCCTGTATAAATAAAGTACAGAGCTAATGCGAAATTATGAGACAAAATATAATGATCTCTACCTGTATAAATTTACAGGCCCGTGCACAGGATTTGCCCGAGGGGGCATTAAAAAAAATCGAAGGAACTCTACTTTGTCCATCGTACAGAAAAGTTTTTTCTAATATTACAAGTAAAGATATTTTCCTCTTGAGGGGAGGTTCCAACCCCCAAAACCCCCACCTTGCGCATGGGCCTGTAAATTTATTCTTTGCCACACCGTCATTCAGTAAACGTAGACTTGATAGACGTGTGTCAGTATGCAGAATCTAACCAATTAGAACAAATCTTACTGCGTGAGAGGCATCGATTGTCTAAGAAATTTGACTCATAAATAATTTTTCCCCCTACACCTATAGAAAGTATACACTTTCCTCCCTCACATCAGGGAGGAAACTCATACTTCCCACACTAGGGAGGAAAAGTACTTTCCACCCTAGTGAGGAAAAGTACTGTTCCTCCCTCTCAGTTTGAGTATGTTGTAAATGATGAAACTTGTGAATCTATTATATTCAAATTGTTTCCGTAATTTCTAAAACATCTTGTTTATCCTGTATTCTGGAAAAACTAAACATGAATGTTACTTTAACGTTAGGTTTTTAAATAAAAATTTCAACTTTAGGATTCTTAGATATGTTTTTTGGCTTAAGAATAAAATTATCATAGTATGCTGTGGCTCACTGACAGTAGGTAAACACTACGATTGACTTTAGTGCGTTACGTTTATTGAATATAATTGAATTTTTGAAAAATGGAGAGCGATTCAAGTGACTTAGAATTTTCAAATACGCCACCTAATATTAAGGAACAAGCCAACATAGCGTCATTAACATTACTACTACAAAAATCTAAAGACAGGTATGAAAAACAATATACCCAATATAAACAATGGGCTGAAGACAATAAGATAAATAACTGTTCAGAAAATGTTCTACTGGCATATTTTTCACTCCAATGAAAATCATTAAAAGCTTCAACACTTTGGTCCAAATATTCAATGCTACGCACAATGATACAAATAAAGGACAATATCGATATTAAATATTCAAAGTTGATAGCATATTTGAAACGTCAAAATGCCGGATACAAACCAAATAAAGCTAAAACTTTTACAAGAGAAGAAATAAATACGTTCTTAATGGAAGCCCTCGGCGATGTTTTATAAATTTGTTTAATAAACAATAATACTTTTGTGCTTAATTATATCGTATATTATTGATAAATTCGTTATCTGTGCTGTAAATAAATTTAAAAAAAAAAGGTTTAATAAGTGGGTAGGAGGAAAAATCATATGTATTACACGGGAGTAAATTGCCTTTTCCTCCCTTGGATGTTTACTGCCCTCCGCTTCGCGGCGAGGGTTTTGTTAGTGCAAGTATGAACTCCATAATAAAGACTTACAAATGCAAACTCAACAAGCCGTTTTGAATATTTTCTAACGTTTTTAAATAGCGAGAAAAGTACTTCCCCCACTATACTTTTTCTACAACTGCACAAATTTAAAGAATACAAGTAATGTAACTTAATATTTATTTTTATAGTTAGCAAAACTAAAGTAACATTAAAGTATCCTACCTCTTAACAGTTAAATAATGCTATTTTTGTATTTCTTCTCCATTCCATAAATTTTTCGTATGACAATTCATACTTTTTTCTTGAAATTACCGGCAAAAAATCTAATGTTACTTTTGCAGCTCTTTCTAATATCACTGCCGAAATACCTACTATCAAAATCGTCACAACTGTCATGGGCGCCGTTACAAAAAATGTCAGGGGGAGGCACATTTTTTCAAATCATAGTATTGCATTAATAGTCCAGTAAATTAACGCCACAAAAACCCCAAACCTGGACATCAAATCTGTCCGTCAATTTTTTTTTAATTTGCAGGTATTCATAGGTACATTTACCTCCGAAAATCTCAGCTACGTGGAATTTGTGGAAGAGTGGGAAAATGGCTCTAGAGTTCCCGAAAATCTGACCCTTAGAGCATTTTTGTTTAGACAAAAAATGAAGAGCAGTTCATTACCTACAAAAGTTGTCACTATGATTTTTTCGCTACACTAATATTTTTGCAAAGACGGTGTTTCAAGAATTCGCAATTTTGAAAATCTGAAAATACGGCGCTTCCTTCTAAAATTATTGTGGTCAAAAAGGAAAATTTGAATATCCTCCCAGTTTTGTCTGAAGACAAAAGATAAGGCAATAATAACCAACTTTTTTTCACTTTTTGCACTTTTTTTTTTTTGCGGAGGTGAAGGAAAACCCTTTATGGGGAAGTTATGAGCCTAAAATCTCAAGGTCTACTGTGAGACTCTCCTTTCAAAGCACACTCACTAAAAAAACTTTACCCCCTGGTTGGGTCCGTCTGACCGAAGCCTGTCGGTCCATTGTATCTTCCCTCTCTGTTTACAATACCCAGTCCAGTACCTTAGTGCCCTGTACAAGCTTGTACAGGTCCTGTACTGAGTGGGAGTTGTATAGTTCTGGGTCACCTATTGGCTGCCCAAAAATTTGCTGTCTTTTGCGGTCCAGTGCCTCGCATCTACACAGTATATGTGTCACTGTTTCTGTTTCCTTACCGTACAGTCTGCAGGTAAGGTCACCATTGTACAGTCCCATCTTGTTGAGGTGCCCCTTAACTGGCGCGTGGCCAGTAAGGAGTCCCGTAACTGTTTTCAGCTGGCTCCTGTTCATCTTTAACAGGTCTGCCGCTCTTTTGTGGCACGGTCCTTTGATGTATTCTTTCCCGTGTTTGTTTCCCGGGACGTTTCCCAGTAACTTTTATGTTTGTCCCAGATCCAACTTTTTGCGCTTAATTACTAAAATTGTAAAAAAATCCAATTTGAGAAAGTTTGAAGGCAGTTTATTCTCGTGCACTTGATATATATATTGATGAAAAGGTCAGAATGTGATCTTTTATTTAGTACAATTCCTAATCTCAAAAAATTTTAGCACGAAAAGAAAATAATCCTCAAAAAAAATGTCGATTTTTTTATAGGGGTGAGAATTTTCTCAATTTTCCGGAAAACCAAAAAATATGAAAAAAAAAGAAAAATGGCATCGACAAGGGGACAAGCTAAGCTTTCTAATGATATGCGTTGAAAACCGATATGGTCCTTGATTATCTATTAATTTGCCCTAAAAAAACATGTTGTTTATGAAAATACACAAAAATAATTTATTGAATCTTTCTGAATATATTTAACACCTTGCAAAGCCCCATTATCCAAAAGAATTCGGTGAAATTAGGCTCGATAAAAAAATATGAATACATTTATAGGAGGGTAAAAATATCGAGCAAAAACAAACTTTGGCCCGATTTTTCAATAATTCAGAGAAATAGATAAAAGGAAAAGTAACATGATATTATTGCTACAGGTTCCTTCTTTCATCTGAACTTTGAATTATGAAAAAATATTAATTTTTACGTGATTTATTGAAAAATTTGTAATCCGCTTGGGAGTCATTCCTTTAAAGCGTGCTCTCTAAATGCAGGGCAGGAGCTAAAAATGGGGGTGCGTTTTGGAGCCGCTTATGTCGAGAAGTATCATATTTTTGATAAAAATGATAAGGATCATTTTTGTAGGTAATGAACTGATCTTCATTTTCGTCCAAACAAAAATTCTCTAAGTGTCATATTTTCGGAAACAGGCGAAAAAAACCACATTTCGATACTCCAGCAAATTTAAGCTTATCGCACCTCAGGCCGCGTCTTCACTAATAAATCTAAAATCCCTTGCCCTTAGGTAACGGCGCCCATGACAACTGTCAGTATGGTATATGTCTTATTAAATTAATAGTTAATAGAAATTGCGATTTTTATCAAAGCTCGGATGAAAACTACCTTAAGAATTTAAAAAACTTCTACAATCTGACAGTTGTGACAAACTATATAAAGCCGACAGCAGCCAACTAAGCTTTTGTCGGTTTTGTACCTGTGTGGTGTATGAAAAGTGCCGTGGGCAAAAATATTTCTCACAGTATGAGTAATGAGTTTTTGAAATTAAGCAAGGTATGAGAAATACGCTTCATAGCAGTATTAAAAAAAATTAATATAGTATGCCAATGCCGCCAAAGCAACTTGTCGGCACATCTGGGAATTTGGTTTATACAGGGTGTCCCATTAAGAATGGGACATAGAACAACCGCAGATTCTCCAATTCAAAATAAAACGATTAAGCGAAATATGCTTAGATAAAATGTTACTCGTTTCCGAAATACGGGGTGTTGAAGTTGAAAACTGAAAAATTATTAATGGCCATAATTTTTTTAATATACCGTATAATTTTACTCAAATCGGCAGACTTGTTAAATATCAAAAAATGCACCTAACAGTAAAAAAACAGTTCAGTGCGCTCTACCAGTGGCGTACGGCAGGAGTAAGTAATGCTTGTACCCCTTCTAAATGTTACGCCGCTGTCTAAATTTTAATTTTGACTATAATTTTAATTTTTTTGATATTTTCTAAGTCAATAATGTACACTTGTTAGTTTGTTGTAAAGTCATTGTTTTTCGAGATATTCGCAGTTAAAGATAGATAGACATGTACTTTTTATTTGTATTATTATTAAGAACAAACCGAACCCCTTGAAAAATTTTAATAACCTTTTAAGCCTTTAGTTTTAGTCGGATTTTTGTGAAATTTTCAGGAAATACTAATAATTACAAAACTTAGGGTGGAGAAATCTTGATTTTTTTGTAAACCTTCGAAAAGTATTTATTTTGTTAATTTTAAATGGAAAATCACAAAAGAAAATATCCGCGCCATTCTGCATTAAATCTATGAAAATTTGCTCCTATTTGTTTAAAAAAATATCAAGTAGTTTTTAAATAATATGGATTCCCATTTTTGTCTTAAATATCTTTGTAAAGTGCTGCCACATCGTTACATACATTTAAAGCTGTCGAGAAATATTCCTTGGCCAAGTGTTCCCAGTGGCGCGCATATAAATACAATTTTATATTAGAAAATCCTCATAAAATAGAACTGAAATTTGCTTCTCAAGAACAAGAACTCCGGTTGCCACTTAATAATATTCATTTTTACAATTAATGAGATTCGCGACCAAACAGCTTTATTCTATTTTTTTGTTCTGATTTGTAATGTTAAGTTCCTAATAGGCACGTTGCGATTGTGAGAATATTTATTAATTTATAATTGAAAATTCAGTAGGCTTTGATTTATAATGAAGTTCTGTCACTGTCAGTTAAACATTTTCGTAGTAACTATCTGTTGCTGATAAGTGATTATTGTTATTAATAACTGTAATATTATTGTAAAATGCCACGTATTAACGAATTTTCCAATTTAGAAATGAGGGACATGGTTTGTATTTAGGCCCAGAATAATTTTAAATAAATTTTCAAATGTCTGTATGACAGGTTGGGTGAAAAGGGTGCATTTCGACCAAAACTTGAAACAGGATGACCTAGGTTGATTACAGTAGATGAGGAGGATGAAATTTTGACTCAAGTGTCTCTCGATCCGCAGCTAAGTACTCGTAGAGTAACTACAGCCGTTGGGATAAGCCGCTCTACTGTTCATAGGATTTTAAAAAGAGAACACTTATATCCTTATCACTTTACGCCAGTACAACATTTACTCGCACGTGATCCTCCGTTGAGATTGCAGTTCTGTAGAGATTTGCTTAATAAACACACTAATGACCCCATGTTTTTAAATAAAATTTTATTTACTGACGAAGCAACTTTCAATCGCAGAGGGGTTTATAATTGGCGAAACAGTCATTTCTGGAATACTGAAAATCCACACCTGCCAAGGGAGAACCATTTCCAAACAGAATTTTCTATAAATTTTTGGGTGGGTATTATTGGAAATTACATCATTGGTCCGTACGAGCTTCCACACAGATTAAATGGGATAGAATACCTCAATTTTCTTCAAAACCATATGGAGGACATGTTAGATGATATTCCTTTAAATTTACGTCATAAGTTCTGGTTTTTGCAGGATGGTGCGCCAGCCCATTACATATTAGATGTTCGGAATTACCTAAATTTACGTTTTCCACATCGTTGGATTGGACGTGGAAGCGAATTTGCTTGGCCACCACGCAGTCCTGAATTTAATCCTTTAGATTTTTATTATTGGGGCTACATCAAAAATCTTGTTTATGGTGAAGCAATAAATACCCGCCAGGAACTTTGGAACAAAATTCAGAATGCTGCTGCTACAATTCGACAAAATCAAGCAAATCAGTTGTTTAAAGTAAGACAGTCTTTAGTTAAACGTCTAAGGAAGTGTATACAAGTTAATGGTGGACACATTGAAAATTTGTTGAAGTAAAAATTTCATTACATTAGTTTTTACTTTGTTTGGTTTTAAGACAAAATTGTAAAAATGAATATTATTAATAATAATACAAATAAAAAGTACGTGTCTATCTATCTTTAACGGCGAATATCTCGAAAAACAATGACTTTACAACAAACTAACAAGTGTACATTATTGACTTAGAAAATATCAAAAAAATTAAAATATAGTCAAAATTAAAATTTAGACAGCGGCGTAACATTTAGAAGGGGTACAAGCATTACTTACTCCTGCCGTACGCCACTGGTAGAGCGTACTGAACTGTTTTTTTTACTGTTAGGTGCATTTTATGATATTTAACAAGTGTGCCGATTTGAGTAAAATTATACGGTGTATTAAAAAAATTATGGCCATTAATAATTTTTCAATGTTCAACTTCAACACCCCGTATTTCGGAAACGAGTAACATTTTATCTAAGCATATTTCGCTTAATCGTTTTATTTTGAATTGGAGAATCTGCGGTTGTTCTATGTCCCATTCTTAATAATAATAATATATGTCTGCAGTTGAAAATGGAGCAACTATACCTAAGATTTTATGAGTACGAATTGGTTGAAACAAAAATGGAAATATGTCACTTTCAATAAAAGTTTCCAGAAAATATGCTTGTACTTTTATAATATTACTGGCTACAAAACTGAAAGAAAATAACAACCCATCAGGCACTGAAATTAGTTAAGACTATTTTGCATATTAATTATTTTACATATTTTTTAGACATAAAATGTTATAATTTTTACTGAATCTATCAAAGGTAATACCACTAGATCTCAGATTTGGCCGTATATTTTTCATAAGTTTGATATAGAGTATTTACTTTCATTGGAAATTTAACGAGATCTGAGTTATTTTGTCAAACAGATCGAGTTAAATTGCCTATATGAAAGTAAATAGGAGAAATCAAACTTATAAAAAATATCCTGCCCAAAATATGAGTTCGAGCTGGTATTTGGTAAGACGATTCCATGAATTTAAAGTATTTAAACTGACGTGACACATAAATAAATAACAAACACACGTCGTTAACCAGGCAACGTGGTATTATCGATTTTTTATCCAGTTATATTTTCGCTTCCTCCCTCATAGGCTAAATATATGATAGCAAACTACGATTTTTGAAGTTTCATATGGCATTTTTTACATATGAGTGGAATTGGTATGTTTATTTTCCAAAAATTACTAATTTTTAGGTATTCTGCTTATATAATCCAAGCCTACTTACCAGCTATATTAAGAGGCGCAAAAACTATATTTTCATCCACTACCTTCTCTTGATAGGCTTTATTAATTTCTATAGTCAATTTTGCCAAACCTCTTGATATTATTTGATCAGCGACAGATTGACTAGGCGAAAGCGCGCCAAATTGACTAACTGTAGGCGAGACGGATTGGCTGGGTGAAGGTGCGACAAACTGATCAAGAGAAGGTGAGAAAGGTGGAGGAACAACAGAAAAACCATTGACGTGAGGACGTTTCACTACAAACTTTTCATCATCAGGAAAATATATTTGAGTATTATTGTAAGTTTGACCGTAGGCTATCGGTATCAGGATTACTAGTGTTACAGCTAAACTTTGGCACATCTGAAATAAATAATAAATTTAATATGGTTTTAGTATTGTGTTAAGAAAAAGAAAAGGAAATGTATGTATGTAGAAATTAGTGGGAAGTAGTCAGTGGTAGAATAATTAGTAAAATTCCTTGGTTTTTATGTCAAGCTTTTAAAAATGTTTATTTTCTTTTAGAAAATATATTGTAGTGTAAAAAATAGAGTGACATTACTTGTTATTCTTTGATCAAAATTTTATTTTAAGGCAGGTATGCAATATAAATTTTATTAAATGGAAATCATGGAATTTATAACATAAAAATATATTTGGAGAACTTATTTTAAAATAAAATAATGTTAAACTAAATTTAAAATAAATTTATTTAAATTGAGAAAAAGGTGATCTTTTTAAATATTCGGGAAAAGGTTGTGATTACGATTGGTTGACATTTGATAAAAAAAAGAGAAGAAAAAATAACAGAAGGTTGTCGATTAAAAAAAAGATTTTTGGAGAACCAAAAAGAAAATAATAAAAGTTGGAATTTAAAGAATATACCAAATAAAGTAAAATTGTTAAACTGCAATTGTAAAGAAAATATAATCAGAAGTTACTGGAACGAAATGTTGATGTAATAAATTTATAATATTGCTGTAAGAACGAGAATGAGTACAGTAGTTATTCTTATTACTGTATATTGACGCCACACGGAGGAGGAAGGATTGAAAACAGGTACAGAACGGAAAGTGAATATTTGGATTATAAAACGGGTGTTTTAATAGTAATTTGACCAGATAGTTAATTTAAGGGCGCGGTCTTGTACGTCAAATATCAGCCAAATTATGTCAAATAAGATGCTGCCCGGGAGGTGCTGGTATCTCGTGATAAATGCTTAAATTAAACAAAATAGTTACAGAAACCTTCCTTTGAAATTTTCTCGTTACAGAAATCATTCTAGAAATTCACTGTTTATTATGTTTAATACAAGGGGAGAACAATATTTAGTATCATCATCATCATAACTTTTTATTTTTCATTTATTTTCTTTGTAGGTATATTTTATTTATACAGAGCCTTTAAATGAAAACGATACTTCCATAAGATCTTTCTTTTAATTCTTAAAATTAAAATAATTTGTTACTGCGGCATTGATAATATCAAAATAACATTTTCTTTTCAGTTATTTGTTCCTCGTTATGAAGTACCTACTTATGTGAGAAACGAAAGAAAAATTAACCACGCGAACGATGAATAATTACGATTTAGGTGAACATGTCAAAGATATTTACAAGTCGGAAACAATTCGAAATAAAATGCCCTTTTCAAATGTATAGATACAGAGTGATGTTATTGCTAATTTCAAAGTTAGTATATAGCTATGATAACTATCGACACGTGTCAAGTTGCATCGGCGCTTCTTTGTAGATCAAAGAGCCACTCTTTAAGTCAAGGCGGCAGGCTTCCTTTGAACTTTGGTTCAGCTCACGGTGGCCCTAGACTCCTAGATAATTGTATCAAAGGAGTAAGCCGCTTTAGCAATATTGTTTCCTCGGTTTTATTGGTTCAAATTTTCTCCCGAATTTTTCTTGAAGACTATTTAAACCCGAGATCCTTGATGTTATCTGATAAAAAGTAAGCTTTATCATCTATTTATATTTTTGTTGTTGAACTATGCTTATTATTTTCTACACCTTTGAAAATGAATATTGACTAGAGCTCAATGTTTAATTTGTTAATCCTTAACTAAGACCTAAATAGAATTAAAAAATGCAAAATCTCGCATCCCACTGTAATAGGTTATGCCGTTGTCTCTATAAAGGTATATACAGACAACACTCGTTATGCTATGGTTTTGTGAACATCTCAATCATGGAAGAATCACAGTACCTATACAATCTCAAATTTCAAATTATCCGCCAAGCCGGTGTAAGGTCGGAAAAGATTTCGTGAGCAATCGGACGGCGCCGGCGTTATTTAACTCGGGTTACTGAGGCAAATAATACAATACGCTTACCGTATTACACTGTTAAATTCTTTTGTCGTTTAGTGTTCTTTGAAGCCTAAAAAAATCTTACTGCTGTATTTCTTGAAAAAAATATTCCATAGAGTGTACAAAGCAGCGTTGATAAAAGTACTATTAAAGATTAAAAAAAATTGTCTGGAAATTAAATTTTAAATCCTATTACATTCGGAAATCAGTCGATTTAACTTTTGGTCTACACTATTATTGTTTCTGCACGGAAGACCGAAAAATATTTTTTTTGTGAAAACGTTCTTTTTTTGTGTTTTAAATAAGCAGCTGTAATTTTTTCAAAGCAAAATATTTATTTTTAGATTTTATACGAATTGAAATTCTATACGAACAATATTTTTTTCATATCATCTTAAAGCCGAGGTTTTACGAAGAAATCGAGCACTCTGATAAAGTTAAACAATTGAAAATTTGTAAACCAACTTTTTCGATTGAAAATTAGGTTTTCTTTTAAATTTTTGCACAATTGGACAAAGTGACGGGTCATATTTTTTAAGATAATCAGATAAAATCAGAACTTCAAACTCTCGATATTTTGCTTCGCGTTAGAGATATCGAAAAACATTAGAAAAAGTTGTTCAGAATATTATTTTAACCCCATATACCGATTTTCATGACAAAATTCGCATATTTAATTTTTTCATTATATTGGTCTATACACAAAATTATTACATTTTTTTAATTTGATAAATAAGTGTTCCATGGAAAGTAATAATTTGAAACATTGACAATTTAGTAGTGATTATAACTGATTAAGAAAAATCATGATTCCTACACATACTAACTATTAAAAAGTAAAAATTAATTTATTATGAAAGTCATACAAAATATCATTTATTTTGAATATATTGTAATGATGTAAATGTTGTCAATTGTTATTTAGGAATTTAGTTATTTTAAAATTATGTGTAGGGGTATTTAAAATTTGACGGGGTTGCTATGGGATGTTGATTTTTTTTTTGGTTTGGGAAGAGGAGATGTTTGAAAGATGTCAAAGTGGACAAATGGAAAATAAATTTTAAAAAAAAAGTAAAATCGTATAATTTACGGAATTCATCTCAATATATATTCTTATCGTTTACTTTATTATATTACCTCTAATTCTTTTCTAAAATACTTTATATATTTTTATTCTAATGGATAGATAACATATCGACACAAATAATTTTGAATTATTTTTAAAAATTCCCGCGTTATGACAGTTAAACGACATGCGCAACAAGCATCTCGTGTTCAGAGTAATAAAAAATATACATGCAAATATAAATGCTCTAAAATCTCGTCAACTTTCAGACGAAACGTTAGCTAACCCACGTTGCCAAATGAACAGTTTCAACCAACAGCTGTGAGTTCCCGCGAAAATTTAAATTCATGATATATTATTATATTCGGCGTACTTAGAATGTTCCTTTCTGATTAAAGTTTTTTAAATGTTTGAAAAGCAAAAACTTTACTTTACTTTATTTACAAAGACAATAAATACAATTGCAGCGTTCTTTTTGTGTTTTGAGTGCATGTTTCTTTTATTATGTGCCAACATTGCTATATTCTAAACAGATAGGAATACGATGAAATGGGAAAAAAATTGAATTTTTGGAAAAAATTAGAGATAAAAAAAATCTACAGAGTGTATTGATTTTCTTGAGTTGTACAGTAAAACCAAAAATGGCATTTTTATAGTTTGAGATAAAATTTGCTATAAGTGACGTTTATAGTTTACAAAATATCAATAATTTATTGTAGAATAATGAAAACAATTCAATGAATAAAATGAAACAGTTAACAAACAAAATATAAAATTAGCAATATAATTTGAAAAGAAACATTTAAGTATATTAAATTAAAATAAAATTTAAAGTGAACAAATGTTATCTGAAATATAAATAATAGTAAAATTTTTTGCTGTTTCACGTGGTTGTGCTATTAGTTTTTCGAATTTAGCATGCACTTTAGAGCCGCAAAGATTTTTTTATCGTTTTCTACACCTTTTAAAGCGATATCACATTTTATGAGAGGTCAAAGTCTCTCACAACTGGGCTAATTATGGTATCACCCAGCTAAATATCTCAGCTGATGGGTTGGCATCCATTGCAAATTTGATTTGCTTCGGGCACCACATTTCTTACAATGTTAAAACCTATATGATCTATATATAATTATATATATATATATATATATATATATATATATATATATATATATATATATATATATATATATATATATACTGAATACCTATGGGTAAAGAATTTTTAGACGCCATTGTTTGACCAAACTTTCAAATTAATTTGAAATGACTTCAAAATTTCAAATGGACTGATTTCATAAATTAAAGTATTTTGATGTATTCTGATTAAACCACATTGTAGATAAAGGTCTAACTTAGGTCAAGTTAATGTTTATTTTTCTTATTTTTTCAGAATCGAGGATATATAGATTGTTAAATGCCACTTTTAAGGTTAAAAAAATTGGATGATTTTGAAGCTGTCGTTTTCATAGAAAATAATAAATTTATCGATTTAGAATAGTAAGACTACCTAAGTTAGACCTTTATCTTTAATTTGTCTGAAAATTATATTTTAAATCCCATTACATTCGGAAATCAGTCGATTTAACTTTTGGTCTGCAGCATAGGATTTTATACACAGGAAGACCGCGCCCTTAACCTCCATCAACACTAGGTCCTGTGACAAATAACGATTGACATTTCAATTAATAAATTGATATTCAATATGTCATAATATCTAGTGAAGTTTGTTATCAAGAGATGGCATTAGTAGATTTAGATTACTTAGTAAATTCAGAATAGTTTAAATATTTTTATAATACTTTTTTCTTTTTCTCTGGTATGAAAATGGAATGGATGCTTAATTTTAATTAATTATTTACTATTAATTTAATTGTGAAGGGTATATTTTTTAATATTCAAAGATTTCATATATGTTAATTGTTGTTTTAAAGGTTTAAATATCTGGTCACCGAGCTTCGCTCTTAATATTCAAATCTACATTTTTAAGCAGCCCAATGAGTATATAATTTAAGTATATTTATAACATGACAAATTATTAATTAATTCGCGAAAATCACGGAGTGGGCGACATCTACTTGAACTACTGATAGGGAGATAAATAAAAAGTTAATTGGCGATTGGCTTGAAAGTAGGCGGGAAAATTAAAAAAGCTGTCAGTGTTAATTTTCAATTGGCTGCAGCTGTTGTTGACGTTTATCAACTGCTTGTCACAGAGGTTAGTTAAATTCATTTCACCCTTTTAGGGCAACATCTACTGACGCTTGATCTTCGCGAATTGTCACGGTGGACAGGCCCCGTTTCCGGGACGGGCAACAGCAGCGTGTAGGGCACACGTCCCGTCAACAAAAGATCGCTGAGCTCACTCTAAATGTCTCTTTAAAGTTTCTTGTAAAATAAAAAATTGAAATCTATGTTAGTAGTACACGTGTACAAGCATTCATTCTTTTTCTCTCTCTCTCTTTATGATATTGAAAACTTAAATATTAAAACTGTCCGCATAATAAAATAGTAGCTGTAAGGGGTAGTCTCACACTATCGGGGAAGGGAAGAACCTTTACCCGATGTGCATAAAGCATTTCCACCCGGCAAAAAAAAAGATTAGCTTTAGGTTAGGTTAGATCTTTGTAATAAATAAAGAAAAGTACGATACGTGTGACATTTTGACATTTGTTACATTCTGGCAGGTGTCATATTTTGACATTTGTTCATTTTGAGATTTGTTCATTTTGACAGTTGTTACATTCTGACACGTATCACATTTTAACAGTTGTCACGTTTTTACAGGTGTCACATTTTAACAGTGTTACTCAACGTTCCTATAAATATTTATCTAAACCCATGATTTCTGAAATTGAATTGACAACATTGTACTTTTAACTTTGAATTTATGAGATGGCTGTCATTTGACAAGCAAATTATTTATGTCCGTCAAATGAACCTTTCCTTTTTTATATAAAGCGGCAAATTTAACATTGAATTCTTTCAGATTAAAACGCCAGAAATTAAATAAAGTCAAATCTTTTTACTACTATACTATACAGAAGAAAGGAGTGCAGTATTTAATTTGCAGGTAACGTAGTACAGATTCAAGAGGTAGAAATTTTATTTTTACCTCATCCTTCAATGCTTATTTGTAGTTAAAATTTAAATTTTAATACATCTGATCGGCCTAATATAGTTTTTGTCTAGATAAACCTGTTCTTTTGACAGATAAGTCAGACTTTATTTATTCATAGCCGTATCGTATAATTTTGTATTAATATATATTTCAAAATGGCTTCATTCTAAAAATATTATCAGTCCTCTTAAATCCTTGAAGGCAGAATTATTAGTAATAGCAAGGCAACATAAAAACAAATTCAAAAAATATATTATAGATGAGATGGCCAGAGAAAAAGGAATTAAAATTCTCAGATTGCCTCCGTACCACGCAGAGTTAACTTCCATTGAACTGATCTGGTCACAATTATTAAAAGGTTATGTTTCTCAAAACAATAAAACATTTAAATTTCCTGATGTACGAAATTTGTTTTTGAAGGCAGTTTCAGATGTAAATAGAGAACATTGGGGAAAATGCATTGGTCATGTTAAAAATGTGTAAAATTCATTTAGGAAAGTGGATATATCAATGGATAATGTAATTCCAACATATAATCCTCCTTCTTATTTATTGGTTAAATTTAGTTCGTTCAATGTTAAAGTGTCAGATGCATAAAGTTTATTTTTATTTTTTGTAAATAATATAACTTCAAAATTTAATCTACGAAGTGCGTATATATATTTTATATGCTGTGACCTTATTTATATTATAGAAACTTATTTTGCAAAGTACGCATATGGAATGTGACGTTATATCCCCACTTTTACTGTACTCATCTATCCTTTATAGTATATATTACTATAGAAACAAGTTATTATTATGTGCCCTTGCTAGGAAATAAAACTAAAATCTTAACTTTTCTTGTAAATATCTCGGAAGATCGAATTTTCACAGACATGAGACCTACATTTTTTGCCGATTTAGAGCGGAATTAGTCTACCTGAAAGTTTCATTGAATTCTGACGATTGGATTTCGAGATTCACTGGACACACACACACACACACACACACACACACACACACACACACACACACACACACACACACACACACACATACACACACACACACACACACACACACACACACACACACACACACACATACACACACACACACACACACACACACACACACACACACACACACACATACACACATACAAACCTTGCTCGTTTAATAGTATTTGATAAAAAAAATTATCTAGATCACAATTTTCTTTGAACCCACCTTAACCTTGAGGAATAGTAAGTAAAAAAAAATAATAATAATTTTGGCGCCCAACATTATTTTATTTTTAAATTAAATAAAAATTAAACATTAAACAGATCTCGTTAATTGCCTAAAATTTTACTATATTTATATTTAAAGCAACAATAATTAAAAAAAATTAAAATAATATAATAGAATTTGTGAGGAAATAAATGTATTTAAGAAGTGGAAATAAGATAATGGAAAAATCTAGAAAAGAAGTAATGCAAGCATCTCAAGGAGATATGTGTGAAATTGTACGAAGAACTGTGGAGGATTTTGCCAAAGATAGTAATAGTATTAGTGAAGAAGAAATACAACCGAGAAATATAGAAAAGGATGTTATAGGAACAAAAAATAATTGAAGAAAAAAATCAAATGGAGGAATTAATGGACATGTTAATGAAAATGAGTGAAGAGGGAAGACAAGATCAAGAAAATATGAAGAAGAACATGGAAAGAAATCAAGAAAAGATGGAGAAGAACATGGAAAGAAATCTAGAAAAGAATAAAGAAGATATAAAAAAACAAATTGGAGTTATGAAAATGGAGATTGAAAATCAATTCAAGAGAAATAATGAGGAAATGATAATTATAATAAGAAGAGAAATTGAAAGAGTTGAAGTGACATTAGAGAAACAAGAAAAGGAAACAGATAAAAAAATAGAAGAAATTAGAGGAGAAGTAGAATTTGCTATTAATGCAGTGGCTAATAGAGATAAGAATCAGGAAGAATTAAAAAAAGATATTCAGGAAAGTAAGAAGGAAATACAAGACAACAAAGAAGAGTGTAAAGTAGCTTTAAAGCAATTAGAGGAAAATTTAAAGAAAAAGCAAGAAACAAATGAACAAAAAGTTATTATTATGGGAAATGATAATGAAAATGATTTACAATTCTTTGGGGACAATAGACTTCATCCAGTGAAGTACATAAAAGGGATAGAAGAAAAAATAAAGGAATTAGGAGAAAATGGATAGAAAAGACTATCAAAGGACAGACAGCAATTGGGGACAATAGATTCATCCAGTGAAGTACATAAAAGGGATAGAAGAAAATATAAAGGAATTAGGAGAAAAAGAAAGATGAAGAAAATGGATAGAAAAGACTATTAAAGGACAGGCAGCAATATGGTGGAGTGTTAGCGAGGAAATGTGTAAAAATTTTGATCAAAGAATAACAAGTAATGTCACTCTATTTTTTACACAGGCAAATATAGGCAGAGTGAAACTAAAATACTTCTCTAAAGCAAAGTATTATTTTGTATAAGACTGCAGAGGTAACATCGAAAAATGGTAATGATAAATGAAAACGTGCAGTTGATATGATCAACAACACTTTTCTCTGATGCATCTCATGAGTAATGGAATTCTTGTGTTAGTAAATGATTTGACAGAAAGAAAAATATCTAGGTAATTATTTTGAAATAACTATAACTATAATTTCTATTACTTTTCATATATACAATTTGGAATACTTTAATAAAATTAGTATAAACCAGTTGAGAATGCTCTTCTAGCATTGCCATAGACCGAACAAATTGTAATGAAAGTATTAATAAAATTTTAGATTGACAGTTATTCAGGGCCGTTCCTGGAATGATAGCCGTCCAGGTGCAAAAAAGAAATTAACATGATTTATTTTACTATTAATTTTATTTCTTTTATTGAATTATGGGTTTTTTTCTGGATCTTTTTGGAATATTTTACTATTTATGGAAGTTTTGGATTTATTAGGAGTATTAAAGGCCGAGTTTGGATTACATTTTTAAATAATAAAACAATAAAGGTTTTATTTAAGATATATTCATTTCAATCATAATTTTTAGGATAAAGAAACGAAAGACTACATAAACATTCATAAAAAAGTGTAATTTCGTAAATATGTATAAACATAGTTTCTAGGAATGTCACAAATTTATTCTTCTTGCTTTTTTAAACGCAAATTCATCAATTATCACGGATAAATCTAATTTCTCGCAGATATCTCTCTCTATTGACAATAAACGCTAGATTTGTTAGCCTTTCCTTTTTGATTAATTTCAATTTGGAAAAACTCCTTTCCCCCGATGCTACAGTTACCGTAAGAGTTAAAAAAATTCGCAATGCCACAGAAAATTAGGGAAAGAAGATAGTAATTCGTTGTCAATTATGTCCTCTAACATAGTTAATGGCTTTGTTGTTATAGGAAATATTTCTTTAAAACTTGATATATCATTTCAAGATTTATGCAACATTTCTTTAAAACATTAGCATCTGCATATTCTGCATCATGAAATGAATACAAAAAATTAAATGTCAATAATGATACAAATCTTTCCTCTACAGACGTCACTGCTCTTTTTTAAGATCTTTTTAAAGATACCCTATTCTAATTAAAGTTACCGATCATGTTACAATTCACCCATGAGGTGTCAGTTGTAATAAAAATGGGATATACAGAAAAGGCTCAATTTTTGGATTTTTATAGTATTTAACTAAGTTAAACATGTAAAATCTTATTGTTCAAGAACCATAGCATGAGCTGACAGAGAAAGCTGTAAACAAATGCACTAAGTATATAAAAATTTAAATTTATTTTTGTTACAAATGATACCTGTCTCCCCTACAAACTCAACAAACCACTCTGCTGGAGCTGTATGAGAAATTATATACATCGTAACCTCAGAAAGCACGTATGCTGATTAAACAATTTCAAACACAAAAGCGATTATTTACAAGCAAAATCCAAAAGCGGCTACTTTTACTTTTACCAAAATCGTCATTCATTATGTGTCTACTTTAAATTCAATGTCATTTTCATCTTCAAAATTTTCATATTTTGGAGCCCATTTTGAAGGTGTTCTCGAAGAGGTACGGAGGGGCACAGATCGAATTCAGATACCGAACAATTTGTTCGATGAAAATGATTATATTGTAATAAATTTATTTCGTACTGATTAAGAATTTAAAGTAGTCTCCGGATTTACAGTTTGCTCCCTCCCGACCTCATTCTCCAAGGACATTGTCGTACTAAAACTGTGTATAATACCAAAATTCCATACCATGAAATTCCATCTGGTATAAGTAGAGAAATTCCCATACTTCGTAAACAGGAAATTAATATTATTGAAAATTCAGTGAATTATTGTTAATATAATAATTAAATAAAATAAAAAGTTATAATAATAAAAATGTAGGATGTGTTAACAGCATTTTTAAATTTACGACTCATTGTTTGGTACACATTGCATTAGGACAAATACAGGATGTCTCAATAAATACTTAAAACGAGGATCAGCATATTATTGAAAAGTTTCGTCTACAAGGTGCTTAATTAGTGTCATAAAGTCGAGTATCTTATATATCATTTGAGATGACTTTAAGCTTCACATTCTAAAATTAGTTAAAAATGTACAGGGTTTTTTATAACGTTATTTGATTTAAATTTGAATTCCTTTGTATATCAAGTTGTAATGGATTATACTGAGGATTTCAAAAGATATGACGAGTTTTCAATGAAAATCGAAATGAGTTTAACACTCTGTACTGTTCAAAACAAATAATAAAAAAAATATTGTTATAGTGGAGTCGATCTGGCGGAAAAAAACTCGATAAACGAAGTCGCTCTTTTCGATTTTTTTTTGTGATTTCATAGATTCGAGGTCCCTCTTTCACGTGATTACTATATGAAAGCTAAGGAAGGTGTGGAGGGGGGTAAATTAACATGTAAAGATATGAAAATATGGAGTTTTATTCGGCTCGAAACTACTTCTATACCGTGTGACACTGACTCATGGTACACCCCCCTTTTCTCCTTTGTTTCTCTAGATATATTTCTGAAATTTGGAACATTGAACATGCTCACTAGACGGCACTTTTTGACATATTTGGAAAAAAATATCAACTTCCGGTTTTTCCGGAAATGGCATCAACTTTCAATTTTCAAATGGAACACTCTGTATATTATTACATTTTTGGAATCTTCGTTTATCTGAATCCAATGATACATCATAGTTGATATTTCATTAGTCAGAATACCCATTTTATTTTTCGATCTTGAGAGCCATGAACTCCCTAAAATTATTCCAAATAATCAATATAATCGTACACTAACGCATTTTCGATTAAAATAGTCTTGTGGTTCGACATACGTGCGAAAAACGTTAAACAAAATGTTTTTTTACCCAAAACTCAATTTTTTCAAATGGTACCATAATGGTACTCCGATGTCATTCGAAAGTATCATCGATGGGGTATCCATCCATATTAACTCTTTTTTTTGTGTAGAACCATTACGAACACAATAATGTAGTTGAAAAAAGTTTAAGTATCTTCTTGTTCAATAACAATAATTTATGAAGGTGGCTATGGAACAGAAGTTACACATTGATATTTCGATAATTTGAACATTTAAACTTTATTCTACATTATTTTGTTCGTAATGGTTCTACACAAAAAGAGTTAATATGGTACTTTCGAATGACATAAGAGTACCATTATGGTACCATTTGAAAAAATTGAGATATTATTGGATTCAGATAATTACGAAGATTCCAAAAATATAATAATATACAGGGTGTTCCATTTGACAATTGAAAGTTGGTGCCATTTCCGGAAAAACCGGAAGTTCATATTTTTTTCCAAATATGTCAAAAAGTGCCGTCTAGTGAGCATATTCAATGTTCCAAATTTCTGAAATATAGCTAGAGAAACAAAACGAGAAAAGGGGGGTGTACTATGAGTCTGTGTCACACGGTATATAAAATAAAGTGCTCGCGAAAACGCTTAAACTGAATTTCAACCCGTCCAAATCGTTCTAGCGGTTCTCGAGATATTGCGATTTGAAAGTATATGGATATTCGCCGCTGCGAGAACACATTTGTGTTTTTCGCATGGAAGAAAGTGACTTCGAGACTTGATTTTTTTCCTCCGATAGATAGTCATGACCCAAGCAGTGTGTCCAAATTTCAATCCGCTAGTTTAATTTGGGGGGGAGAGGAAGGGCAAACACTAATTAGTTTTTGACTCGAGGTAACTTTTCTAATTTTTTACCAATACGGGTCACCAAAATGACAAACTCTTTCATGAGGACACTGCTATAGGATGTATTGAGAAGATGATGGTTTTCGCGAAAACGGACAAATGGCAACCGAATTTCGGATTCTGCAAATTTTATTATTCGGTTTTCGCAACAAAATAGTAAATTGGGGAAAATTTTTTATGTGCCCTCGATTGCGGAATTTTTTTCGCTTTGATTTGAGACCTACAAGAACTGATGCTCAGGAAGGGTGGGAGGGGGTGAACGCGTTTTGCCCTTTAGAAGGGCATGGGATAGGGTCAGTGACTGCGTCCTAGGCTCATTTTCAAGGGCAATCAGTTCTCTTTCAAGAGTTTTTTACCACAAAGCTCTAAGTATATAGAGGACTGCAGGTGTGCGTGATATATTTATAAAAGCGAGTGCACTCGCTGAGCCGCCGTAAAATTAGATGCCGGGATAGGAGCTAAACGCTCCTTTTCATCTTTCGTCTCTCTCACATCATCTCTCTGGTCTCTCACAAATACTATTCCGGCATCTAATTTCACGGCGGCTGAGCGAGAGCACTCGCTTTTATAAATATATCACGCACTCCTGCAGGCATTAATGTACAGAGAGCTTTGGGGTAAAAAGAGAAAGAGAATTGATTGCCCTTGAAAATGAGCCTAGTACGAAGTTACTAACCCTATCCCTTGCCCTGCTACAGGACAAAACGCGTTTACCCCCCTCCCTCCCTTCCTGATTATCGGATCGAGCCCTTGTAGGGCTCAAATCAAAGAGAAAAAAATTCCGCAATCGATGGCGAATAAAAAATTTTCCCCACTTTACTCTTCCGTTGCGAAAATCGAAAAATAAAATTTGTAAAATCCGAAATTCGGTCACCATTTGTCCGTTTTCGCGAAATCCATCATTTCCTTAATGCATCTTGTAGCAGTGTCCTCATGAAAGAGTTTGCCATTTTGCTGACCCGGATTGGTCAAGAATTAAAAAGTTACCTCGAGTCAAAAATTAATCAGTGTTTGCCCTCCCTCTCCCCCCCAAATTAAACTAGCGGGTTGAAATTTGGACACAATGCTTGGGTCATGACTATCTATCGGAGGAAAAAAATCAAGTCTTGAAGTCACTTTCTTCCATGCGAAAAACGTGAACACGGCTCTAGGTGTGTTTTCGCCGCGGCGAAAATCCATATACTTTCAAATGGCAGTATCTCGAGAACCGCTAGACTGATTAGGGCGGGTTAAAATTCAGTTTAATCGTTTTCACAAGAACTTTATTTCATATATAGAAGTCGTTTCGACCCGAATAAAACTCAGCGATTTACATGCGAAAAATCGATTTTCCATATCTTCACATGTTAATTTACCCCTCCTCCACACCTCCCTTAGCTTTAATATAGTGAACACGTGAAAGAGGGACCTCGAATCTATGAAATCACAAAAAAAAAATTCGAAAAGAGCGACTTCGTTTTCAAAACCAGATCTACTCCACTATTATTGTAACGTAATATATGGCCAGGTGGATATAAATGGTACAATATTTTATTTATTTTACAAAAATTATCAAGTATTTTGACAATCTACATTTTCTACTTATTTGTTATGTATTTACATAAATAGTAACATTTCCTAATGTGGCGCTGGGAAACAGTAACAAATCCTACACCGAACACGATGCCCTTCAACTCCCCCCTTACGAGTGAACCCCAAAAAAAGTTATAGCATTAATTTTTTTATTGAACTATACATGGTACGATTTTCATCCAAAATTGATGTTTGAAATACTCTGTATAATCCATTATAACTTGGTATTGTTGTATGGAGGATATGAGGAATTCAAATAAAGGGTGTTACTAATTTTAGAATGTGAAGCTACAATCTTCCTAATTTTGTTTATATTTAAATCAAAGATATGATCAACCTTTATAGAGAATAATAAAATTTCATGTTGAAAATTGTTAATTTTTTTATACAAACAAAGGACCTCGCACAATAGCATAGGAAATTGGCCCACAGTGGGATTTGCCTGAAATTTACATATGTTATTGGTATTGAGTTTCTGATCAAATATTCTCATGGGCCCAATCCTCTAAGACTAATAGTCCAGTCATTATGTACATTTGGATCTGCAAATAAATTTAACCCAATTTCCTTAAAAGACATTGGAGCAGGGGCTTAAAAAAGCTTAACTCCAAATTGTCGGGCACCAGTCTCACCGGGAAACGCCGCCATCTTGAAAAAGGGGTACATTTTTTGTATTTTTTCGATAACTCTGCTCTGCGTCATTTTACGTGAATGGCACATAGACGTTTATTGTCGCTTTTTTGAAGCCCTACAAAAAAGGTCCTATGAATTTTTCACCTATTGTCAACCGTTGTCGAGATTTTGGGAAAAATATTAAAAAAATATAGGCATTGATACGTATTTCCGCTTATAGCTCTTTTCCGATCATTCGTATCGAAAAATAAACTATTACGAAACTTGTAGAGTATATAAACACCTACAATTTGGTTTTTTTTTTTCGATCTGATAAAAATTGCGGCTTCTAGCGCCCCGCAAAGTTTGCAAGTACACGCAAAATGCATTTACACGGCCCGGTCGGACCGCTCGGTGCGTCACGGCATATGCGGCTGTGCGGCACCAAAATGTGCATTTTGCGTGTACTTACAAACTTTGCGGGGCGCTAGAAGCCGCAATTTTTATCAGATCGAAAAAAAAAAAAACCAAATTGTAGGTGTTTTCATACTCTACAAGTTTCGTAATAGATTATTTTTTTATTATTTTTCCCAAAATCTCGACAATGGTTGACAATAGGTGAAAAGTTCATAGGACCTTTTTTGTAGGGATTTAAAGAAGCGACAATAAATGTCTATATGCCATTCGCGTAAAATAACGCAGAGCAGAGTTATTGAAAAAATACAAAAAATGTACCCCTTTTTCAAGATGGCGGCGTTTCCCGGTGAGACTGGCGCCCGACAATTTGGAGTTAAGCTTTGTTAAACCCCTGCTCCAATGTCTTTTAACACTTTGAATGCCGCTGAACACGGCTACCGTGTCGGTACTAATTTATAGCTGGTGCCACCGGACACGGCTCCCGTGTTCATGGTTCCATGTTTAAAAAAACACTGATTTTTTATTGGAAATAGGTGCTAAATGTTAATAAAAGTTAATACACACTTTTTAAACACATTAGACAAATAATAAAAATCAAATTAGGTATTTGTAATACCAGATGTTCCAGAAGTTTCTGACCCATTTTAATTTCAAATATCTTGGAACTCAGAAACGATAGGGAGGTGCGGTTTTCACTAAACAATTTCTATCTATATAAAGTTTTTTCCAGTATAAATGTTTATTTAGTAAAATCTTATATAGGGTGTTTTAAAAAAACGGTCTTTTCAAATGCAAATATCGTCGATTTTTTTTATCGAAATACCCTATATATTATTATTCTATCTGAAAGGTGAACTCTTTCCCTTTCCGTAAATGTATAATTTGTTGAAGTTTAGATGAAAAATAAGTGAGTTATTTGATTTTTAACGATAGGCAGTTATGTAGGTATCTACGGTTGCGAATGTTATAGGTATAGTCCTCGTAATCGCTTTAGTCCGGCCGTCTAAAAAGTTCTATAAAGTAGCTATCGAGTGTTCTACTTTAATATATAGCTCGAGAGTGGAAAGTATAAATTAAAATAATAAAAATATGTTCAATCGCTAAGTTGTAACTAATGGCTCGGCTACACGACCAAATCATGGTTTAACTGTTTAACTTGGAACATCTTAAAGATTTTTATTGAATTAGATAATTTATATGTTAATTTTTTACGAAAATTTGGTATACATCTTTTAAGTTTGTTTTGTTATTTTCTACAAATGTTAAGTCCTGCTTCTTTCAAAAACATCCGGTATAAAAATTTTTAAACGTATTAGCAGGAAAATTTTGTAATTTTCTCTTATTTAAAACCTAAAACCAAATAACTCACTTATTTTTCATATAAACTTGAACAAATTATATAGTTTCAGAAAGGGAAAGAGTTCACCTCTTAGATTGAATAAAAATATATAGGGTGTTTCGTTAAAAAAAAGAATATCTTTTTTCTATAACTGCTATGGAAAATAGCATATTACTTCATAACTTCAGAAGTGTGTATTGCTCATAATATGAGAAATATTTGTTCTCACAGGAATTTGCCCACACCACATAGATTTATGCAAGGGATCAACAAAAATCAATTCCATTGATACTGCATCGTGCATGTATAACGTGTGGGGAAAGTACTTTTCCAACTTGTTGCACAACATAATATTTTAAAACCAGTTGTGGAAGAACTCCACTAAATAACTGTGTTAGATTATGAAAAGAGTGAAATATTGACACTTTATGGCACTTTTTTTAACTCTTTACTACCTCCAACTATAAATAGCAGTTTTGTGCATAGAAATCGATGAAATAAAGAGTATTTTAAGAAAAAGGCATAAAAAACATTACATTCTGATACGATTCTCGTAGTTTCAAATAGTTGGTTGTAATTATGGCAAAAAAGCAAAGGCGGCTGCTGTCAACAAATAATAGTTCACACTTTGTAATGACAAGTTATGCGTTAGTTTTCTTAATTTATGCAATAAATAGTTGTAAATACACAAAAAGTTGTTTATATTAAGTATGGATGATTTGTGTCAACCATCGACCTCTAAAAGGAGGAAACTTTATCCATTATCTGACGAAGAACTATTAAGAGCTCTGGAAGATTCAGACGATGAGTTCGATTTAACTCAATTTAATGAAATTAGTGACGAGGAGGTATCATCAACCGATAACGAAGGAGAAATTGCTGATATACAACAAGATATTCATTTACAAGTGGATGTTGACCCTCAACAACAAATTTGGTCAACAGTAGCACCGGATATTGAACAAATACCATTTTCAGGAATACCAGGTTTAAAAATTAATATAGAAAATAATACGCCTATGGATTATTTTAATTTGCTGGCCAATGATGATTTTTATCAATTAATTGTAGAAAATACAAATAAATATTCAGTTGATATTCTTGCACGTAGTGAAGGAGCACAAAGTCGAATAACAAATTGGAAAGATGTTACAAAAGATGAATTAAAACGTTTTCTCGGACTTTTATTCCATATGGGTACCATAAAACTAAATAGGATTAATGATTATTGGAAAACCAATTTACTTTTTCAGATTCCAGTATTTGCAAAGGTTATGAGTAGAAATCGATTCCTTCTGATTCTTCGTGCCTTACATTTTAGCGATAATGATACTCAACAAAACAAAATGGATAAAATTACACCGTTGATTAATTTCTTTAATTCAAGAATGAAAGATATCTACTATCCAAACAAAGAAATTTCAATCGATGAATCAATGGTTTTATGGAGAGGCAGACTCCACTTCCGCCAATATGTTAAAGGAAAACGGCACAAATATGGCATAAAGTTGTATATGCTGGCAGACAATGCAATAACACATAAAATTTTAGTATATGGAGGTTCCACAGACCCTGATATAGGAGGAAGAGGGCATGTACAAAAAGTTGTTTTAAGACTTCTAGAAGATATAACCAATGTGGGCCACTCAATCTATATGGACAATTTTTATAGTAGCGTCGAATTGTCAAGAAAACTTTTAAGAGAAAACACTTACTCCACTGGTACTTTACGACCAAAACGTGTAGGTACTCCCCCGACTGTTAAAAACAGACAATTAGTGGTGGGTGAAAGTTATTGTGAATATTTACAGGATGGAACATGTGTATGTAAGTGGAAAGATCACAGGGAAGTTTTATCTATTTCTACCGAGTTTGGAGGTGACATGGTACCAACGATATCTAAGAGAGGAGTAGAGCAAATGAAACCACAATTAATAGAGGTATATAACCGATTTAAGAATGGTGTAGATCATTGTGATCAATTATTAAGTTACTACAGTTGTGAACATAAAACACTGAGGTGGTATAAGAAACTTGGAATACATATATTTCAGATCATGTTAATAAATGCGTATAATATATATAATAAAAATGCACCAAGGAAGTTAAGTCTTTATGACTTTCGATTAGTTATAATAAATAGTTTATTAGGATTAGAAGAAAACCGAAGGCAGCCTAAAAAAAATAAAATAAGTCATTTACCGCACCAGTGTTCCAAAGACGCAAGAGGTAATACAAAGAGACGTAGATGTAAATACTGCTGGCAAATTCAAAATATAAGAAAGGCATCATTATTTTTCTGTCCCCAATGTCCTGGAGAACCCGGACTATGTTTAACTCCATGTTTTAAAAATTTTCATGAACAACAATAAATTTTCTTGTGAAATTTATACTGATTTATTTCAAATGTTGCATACAATTTAAATAATTTCTTTATTTTATCAAAAAAATTAGTGGGCACGCTAGCCGTCCCTGGCACATTACATTACAACCCCTCCATCGGCCAATACTATAAATTTGCCGCTGATATTTAAAAAAAATTCACCCCTTTCGGGAGAGAGTATTGGTCGATGGAAAGTGATATTGAACACCACCATCGTGTTCAGCATCCTCGAAAACAAGGGGACATCCGTTTTGTCGCTGATATTAAAAAAAAAATTCGACCCTTTCGGGGGTGAGTCTTGACCTGTGGAGGGGTTGGTGGGGGTCACAAGTGATATTGAACACCACCATCGTATACATCATCCTCGAAAACGGGGGGACAGATGTGTTGCTGCTGATAAAAAAAAACACCTCTGTCGGGGGTGAGTTTTGGCCGGTTGGAGGGGTTGGTGGGGGGTCAGAAGCGATATTTAGCCCCTTAAACGTGCTCAGCATCCTCGAAAACGGGGGGTATATATTTGCTGCTGATATTTAAAAAAAATCACCCTATTCGTGGGAGAATAGTGGCCGGTGGAGGGGTTGGTAAGGGTCGGAAGCGATATCCCACAACACCACCACCGTGCTCAGCATGGGGGGAAAGTGTGTTTTTTCTATATTTTATCAAAAAAATTATTGTACACGCTAGCCGTTTTAATGGCACACAGGTTAACATTTGTATAGACGTATGGCAGTGAAAGTGTTGGAAATCGGGTTAAATTCATTTGTAAATCTAGGGCTTATTTTTGGACATAATGACTGGACTATAAGGATTTAGCTCTCAGGGCCGTATTTAGTATAGGTGCACAATAAACAAAAAACAAAATTGCAATCGATTAAAAATCAAAATAAGGAAACTTCAATGTACAGTTTGTTGTAATATCTGCAAAAAAAGAGACGAAAGCATTAAAATATTAACGTTTTGTTCAAAACGGTTCAGATTGATGTGCTTTAAGTAAAAAGTATGAAAGCATTTTTTCTAGAGAGTTGCTATTTCTCATGTTTACATGCCATGACGGCACTAGCAATCTATTCGAGACTGAAGTGTAGCTGGTATTGATTCTTAATACAACCAAAAAATGTCAATAGTAATCAAAATAGCATGGGAAAACAAAAAATGACAGAATACTTAGAGATAGAGTCGTTTGAAATTGATCTTAGAGAGAATGAACCTGGATTTATTAGACTTAGAGTGTATTCTCGATTCAGAAGGAGAGAAAAATATCAAGTATTTATTCAATATACTATGCATGAAAACCAGTCTGACGGGAATAATGAAGAAGATGTATTGATAATAGGACACTACTGCAGTTGCAAATCAGGAACAAGGACACTAGGAACATGTGCTCATATTTGTAGCATATTGTGGTATTTGAGATTTGCCCGCCATAATAAAAATGTGAATTATCCATCGACTTCTGTGTAACAGCATATTAAAGATGCCGCAAATCGTCCAGTGCAAGATGCGATACTACAGCAGCTGTAAGTGTTCGAGTATTATTTTGATAATGAGTGCTTAACTTTTTTGTTCACTTCCACTACCCTGAAAATATCGTTTTCAACTTTGTTAGTTATGAATTAGATATAGTTTTAATAAGATAGTAGAGTTATATTTATATTATAGAGTTAGATAATTCTAAAAACAAATGACCGATTTCAATACCTAATCAAAACGTTGTAGTTCTTATTTTTTCCTGTTAAAAGCTTAAAAAGCTACAAGATAAGTCTTACATAAAGGTTATATGCTAGGCCCAGTGGCGTAGCCAAGGGGGGGGACCGAAACTTCTATAAGTTTATAAGAAAATTTTTTGAATCAGCAATTAAGTTATATTCAGATGATTTACAAAAAATAAACACGGTTATTCTACGCAGTGAATGGGATATTTGAACAGTGAAATGACAAAAAGTAGATTCCTGTCTTCCTCAAAGTGCAGTTGATACTTTAAAGGTAGCAGATCCTTGTTTGTTTCCGAATATTTTTACGCTAATCCAAATCTTAGCCGTTTTACCCGTTACCACTGCATCTGTGCAAGTTTCTCAACGATGAAAAGACTGAAATCATATTTGCGGAATAATACATCTACCAATTGATTAACAGGCCTAGATTTAATATCAGTGCATTGAAATATAGTTGTCGAAGAAAATGCAATCAAAGACGAATTTTACAACAGACATACTCGCAGAATTGCGCCTTTGAATAATGCTCATCCAAAGTTCAATCTTATATTAATAATTAATTGTCTTTTAATCTTATATTAATAATTAACAAATTGATGTTGAATAAAATAATGTATTTAAATAGCTGACATTGTATACAGGGTGACCCAGGGTTAAACCGTTAAACGTTCAGGATCGGTTTTTCAGGAAAAAAATAAGATTTTTATTTCGCAGTTTTTAATTTTTTTCTTAAAAACGAAGCGAGATACGAATAAAATTGAAGTAGCAAAAATATCAATTAGATTACCTTGTGGGACGTCACCGGAATTAATAATTTCATTCTAATGATATTAAAAGAAGTCCCTTAGTTTTATCAAAATCAAAAATTTTAGGATTTATTTTTTGCAATAACTTTAGCTAATAACTTTTAAGATATGTATACATAAAAATTTGGAACTGGGGGTTTTTGGGTACGAGAAATCAGAATTTGGTACCTACTTCGATAAAATTTGTAAAAACCTCAGTTTTCCCCCATCACTCACATTTTTTTTTCATTCCTCCAAATTATGAAAAAGTGATAAAAATAGGTGAGGGCCACCCCCTGAAAACGGTGGGTGATGGGGGAAATACTGAGGTCATATTCGGATTCAAGAGCTCATTTTACATAAGAACCAGCAAGAATGGTGTCAGGGCCAGAAAAAAAAATTTTTCGCCCACCAGTGTAATCAGTAAGCTGATCCTTCAAATGAGAGTATCTCGTAAAACGTTAAGTTTTAAGGTTAATAACAAGTATAATTTTTTTCTACTAAAATAAGGTGGATTTAATATTCTTTTACAAAAATAGCGCTAACTTAAAGAGCAAAAAAGTTTATCGCACATTTATATCGAAAATGTGGCCTAACTAGCGCCCTCTATAAATTACATCGAAGTAGGTACCAGATTCTGATTTCTCGTGACCAAAAACCCTCAGTTCCAAATTTGTATGTATACATTTCCTAAAACGCTAAAGTTATTGCAAAAACTAAATCTTAAAATTTAACCTTTAACACCCTGTATATTCCTTTCTAGCACCATTTTATTAGAGCATGTTGGTTCAAGTCGTAATATTTTAAAGTGAGGAATCTACCATACTTCTATGTACAATTAGTTAAGGACCACCCTGTATATCTACGAGAAATTGTGCCCCCCCCCCGAAAAAAATTCCTGGCTACGCCACTGGCAAGGCCGACCATCTTTGATATTAAGATGGCGATAGAAAGAAAGCTACATTCATCTTTCAAGCAAGCTATCAACCACTGAAAGAGCACAAGAAATAAGAAACTTATAATAAAATCAATTTGAGTAAACCAGTAAGGAATTTTAATTTATTAGATTCGACATCCTAAGACCGGTTTCTGCCTTTCGGCTTCATCAATTTGATTCGGTTTTTTGTGGATCACTTGGCAAATACAGTTTTACTAAATACGGTCCTGTAGGACAAAACATGTTTCGCAGAGGACTTGTGCTAAAAAGACTAAATGCTAATATTTTACAATATTAGAAATAAAAAAATTATGGGCTTTGACACTTATACTAAATAAGGTCCTGAGAGCAAAATCATTGGTCTTAGAGGATTGGGCCAATGAGAACATTTGATCAGAAACTCAATACCAATAACATATGTAAATTTCAGGCAAATCCCACTGTGGGCCAATTTCCTATGCTATTGTGCGGGGTCCTTTGACGAGAAATAACTGTAGACTTATTCAATCTTATTGGAGCTTAGGACGTGGTGTCCATAAAAAATTGATAAAATGGGTTTTATATGTGAATATAATATGATTACCAATATTTTTCAACAGATCAATCTTTTAAAGTTCCCATCAATATTTCAACATTTGAGACTTTTTCTACAGTTAATCGCAGGATAAGGTAATCTATTGGGTCCATTGTTTTTTAATGCTCATTATTGATTCATACGTGTCCTAAAACCGAAAACAACTTCTTAAAAGAGTCACTTCGAAACATTAAATTTAGTGAATGTTATTTTGATACACATTAAATATAAAATAAACGAATCCCACACCTCCGACAGAATTTGATATCTTCGTTACGTGGTTGTATCACAAAATTATATTTTCTAAATGGGATATTCTCTTTTATTTTAAATGTGAATTTAGCTCAATTTGGGTCTCTTGGCTTCCAAAACCGAGTTATGTTCACAATATCATAATAAAAGTGATAATATATACATATAAAATAATATATACAAAAGAAAACTACAGAAAAAAAATGGTTAGGTAAATACAACATTATTTATGTTACTGAATATACATGGTGATTATACAGTGAATCAAATAAACAAACATTTTATTTTTATTTTTAGGACTGACCTAAATGGAATTATTGTTCAGTTCAGGATTAAGAGACACTGGCAAGCAGTAATCGCCGAACCAATAGGTGATAATAAACCAGAATTATACAGTGAGCAAAACTAACAGTGATTTTCATTTCAGGTAATGGTTGACCTTTTCAATGTCGTCATGAAATATTGATAATTTGTAAATTATAACTGAATATAAATAAAGTAGTAAAATATTTGTTAAATATTATTTCCGGATAAAAATAACGCTATAATGTACTGAATTATTGAGAGCTATGAAAATCCAGGTTCGGCTTTAGAAAAAATGGAAACATTAAAAATATAATAATAATAATAATAATAATAATAATGTTTACTCATTCTATAATCTACATAATACAATACAATATAATTGTTTAGAATATAATATATATCGACCATGATTTAAATAACCATAAACATCACCACGGAAGTATAATAAATACTTGTTTGTGGTTACAAAATTGTAATATATAATTTAAAACTATAATTAAAAAAAATTTAAAGAATGAATTTTTTTTTAAGTAGAAAAACATGGTCCCTTTTTTTAATGTGTTTAACCATTAATTTCGTGTATATCGGTTCGTTTACTTTGTTTTAAAAATGTTATTAATTTCTTTTTAAACCGTTTTAAGGTAGTTTCATCTTTTACTTTTACTTAAATAATTTTGGAGCTAAGTACGAGTAGTTTCTTTGTCCAATCGTTTTAGAGGCTAGTGGTATGCAATGTAGATGTTTTGTTCTTGTCGCGTATGGATGGTTTAAGGTGGTAAGTTCATTTTTATTTTTATATTGTTGGTATCCCAATTGAATACTATATAATTGCTTAATATCTAATATTTCTGTTTCAGAGTACAGCAGATGGCTGGAGTATCTTGTAGGTTTGTTAAGCATTAATCTTAGAAATCGTTTTTGGGAGACTTCAACTGCCTGTCGGTAAGTTCTTGATACCCCTCCCCAACCAATAATACCGTAGTTGAGGTGTGACTCGACCAAACTATGATACAAAATTTGTTGCTGTTTGTAGTTTAAAAATTGTCTAATTTGTTTGAATCTAAATAAAATGCTGCGGAGTTTTTTTGTTAGATACTCCATATGAGAGTTTCACCTAAGATGATTGTCTATATATATTCCTAAATATTTGATTTTTTTAGCAGGTTTTATGGAGAAATTTTTTTGGATATTTAGGTTACAGAGGGAGGTATCTGGAACTTGCCAAGTTTCTGTTAAAACTATGCAGTCAAAAGATGTTTCAAGTCCCTTGAGAAATATTTGCAATTCATTTATATTTTTTGAGATGCTACAAATATTAGTATTTAGAATTTTCAAATTATTAAATTTATTATTAATGAACAAAACTTCTTTTGCTTCAATTGCATTTTTTAGGGGATATGTTGTTAATTTTTCTACTTTAAAGTCTCTTATATAGGGATCCATTTTTTTTAATATTAATTTATTAAAAGACTATACACTCACTACATAATCTAAACTAAATCTGTTTTTATGCTATTAAGACTTTTTTTATAAATGGATCCATTTAATTGTCATGTAGGTATTTCAAATTATTTAAATCTAAACAAATATGGGTGAACATTTAATGATCTCGGTAAAATACACAAATATTTAAAAAGAATAATGATAAATAATTATAAAAAATATCAAAACAATACCCTGTTTTAATTTTAATATTTCCACTTACAGTTTCAAAATGTTCCCATCCGAATCAGTGGCGGGATAACAAGAACAACTTATTTCACTTTAGTTTTTTCCCCTCCATTCAAATCTAAAATGAAAATATCAAAATTGTGATATACAGGGCGTTGTTTTGATATATTTAATGTTTCAATTTTTCTTAAAGCAGTACCTGGATTTTCATACCTCTCAATAATTCAGTATATTATTCGTGAGAAGTGTAAACGGTATGCCAAAAATCGAAAAAATATACAGAGTGATTCTCTACCTATCTTTAAAATATCTCCCTTGACCTACGAAACACCCTGTATAGTCAATTTTTATCAACATATTACTTTTTGATATTCTTTTGTTTAGTATACAGGGTAATTCATAACATTATCTTTTTAGTTTTTTTAATGAATCACCCTGTATTTTGTGCTATTATGAGAAAGTATTTTAAATATACGTCTGCCCATTTCGATTTCGATTGACAGGAGCGTCGCTCTAACGGAATTTTAGGTAAATAAACATATTTTCTTAGGTATTTAGTAATTACTGATATTTTTCGTATTTTAAATGTGGTTTTACCATTAATATATTTTAATAAACCTGTATTTTTTTCCATAATTTACGCCTTTGAGTTCAAAGTACGAACCCACTAAACATTAGAACATTCGAACAAACACTTCCTGCAAGTTTATTTCCGGCTTTCAACTTATTTTGTAAGCGTGTGGAAAATTTGCAATAATCTTACAACTTTTAGTTTATAATCGAGAGTTTTTAGCAAGCTTTTATGAGAAAATTTAAATTTTTAAACTTGAAGTAATCTTATTTTTGTGAACTTTCAAAATCAAATCAGCAGAAAATTGTTATTCATAAGTTCATTTTCGAAAATTTAATATAAGTTAAATACATAATCCTATATTCAATTTAAAAATAAAAAATTGCTATAAGTATATTTTTATATCTTACAACTATATTTTTCATTATGATACGCATTTGAGAACTACAATGTTATACAGTGTGTCCCAAAAAGTTTTATACAAATGGACAAAAAGTGTATCTTACATTTGACAAAAAAAATATTCTTGATAAAAATCTCTGCATGACTTGTTGATCCATAATCAGGTACAAAATTTGACCTCATCAGGTCAGGTCAAGGTCATTTGAAGGTCAAATTGAGGAAAAATTTCTAGAAAAATCTGAAAAAATTCATACAAAGGTTTTTAGGGTTGCTGAATCCGAATCTGATGTTTGCTTGGCCTCATCAGATCAGGGTCAAGGTCATTTGAAGGTCAAATTCAAGAAACCTAGACAAATCTGAAAAAATTCGTACAAAGGTTTTCAGTGTCGCCGAATTCGAATCCGAGGTCTGCTTGACCTCATTAGGTCAGCTCCTGGACCGTAAAATGACCTTGACCCTGACCTGGAAGTCAAGCAGACCTCGGATTCGTATTCAGCGACCCTGAAAACCTTTGTATGATTTTTTTCCGATTTTCCCTGAAGGTTTTCTCAATTTGACCCTCAAATGACCTTGACCCTGACCTGATCAGCTCAATCGGATCTCGTATTCGGATTCAGCGACCCTGAAAACCTATGTATGAATTATTTCAGATTTTTCTAGGTTTCCTAAATTTGACCTTCAAATGACCTTGACCTGACCTGATGAGGTCAAGTGAACATCGGATTCGGAATCAGCGTCCCTAAAAACCTTGTTATGAATTTTATCAGATTTTTCTAGAAATTTTTCCTCAATTTGACCTTCAAATGACCTTGACGTGACCTGATGAGGTCAAATTTTTTTATTATGAATCAACAAATTAAAATTTTGTAAAAACGATAATATACCCCAGAAAACCCATAAACACAATTTCCATGTAAGACCTAATCACTTAATTTGTACGCGATCTTAAATTATTGAAATTTTCCGAAAAAATCACTCTTATTTTTTTTAATAGAATCGATCTGGCCATAAATAACAATACTCATCTTGCATTTTGATAAAAAATTAATAATCTCGTACCTTACAGCCTTAGATACCAATTTTTAATAGAATTGGAGCATGAATTACAAAACTAGATCGCTATTTTAAATTTTGATAAAATTTAATAATCTCCAAGCAAACAAACTAAAAATATTTATTAATATGAATCTTAAATTGAATCAACAAATTACAAGAATTCACATTTTTTATCATTTGTATCTAATGGCAGATGGTCAAATAAATTTAGTAATTTTAATTTGTTTTTAAAAGAATTATATATTTCATATAATTATACAGGGTGGGCCAAACTTCTGTTCTCGGAGGATTACGTCGTTGTGGTAACAGATAAAACTTTAAAAATTTGTGTGAGCTAGTATAGTTACTGGGTGCACATTTTGAAAACAGTTTCGATTATACAGGGTGTTACAAAAACTCGTGGTAACACAAACTTACATTTTTTTAAATGGAACATACTATATTTTATTCAAGAATCAAAAAGATCTCACCGAGAGCGTTAAAAAAATATAGCATGTTAATATATTATATGGGTGTTTCAAAAAGATATGGCCAATTATTAGCAAAAATGACCCCATCTTTAACACTCTGTAAAACAGTAAATCGAAATATATCAACAGGTCTGCATTCAAATGTCATTCTCATATCGTTGGCTATGCTCACTATTAATTACTTTTTTATCTGTGGCTTCTTTAATACAGAACTCAAATCAAGCAATATCTCAAAATTTTCAAATGGATCACCCTATAAGTCTTTTTCCAATTTGTTAGTACAATTAATAAGCTTTCAAACAATATAGTATAGTTAGGGTAAATTTAATGGAAAACTGTAAATATTTTATGAGTTATCCCCACCCCCCCAAACGGTCAAAAACCACCCTCAAAATGGTGAATCGTGTCTTTCACCGGCAAAACTAACGTAACTCCCCGTGTTCGAGGTTGCCGGACACGATGGCGTTGGTGACAATTTTTTAGAGTTGACCCCACCCCTCAAACGGCCAAAAATGACCCCCGGAAAGTATAAATTTAAATAAATAGCTCAAAATTGTACATGATGATTTTAAAAAAAAGAAATTCGGAGTTTTCTTCGTTTCTTATTTGCATTATTTGAGAACATTTACCATAGTAATGTATATTTTTTTACACCATCAAAAAGTAGAGATTTCAACGAACAAAAGCCCACCGAGTTTTTTAAAAAAGCAGATATTTTGACGTGAGAATTCTCGATTGAAAATTAGACTGCTTTTTCGATATTAAGTCAAAATAAGGTTAAAAAAATAAATATTTTAAAACAGAAAAATTACAGAGTGTTTGGGACATAAAAAGGTAAGATTACACCAAATTTCGTGAAAAAAAATATTTTTTTTGTAAAAGATAAAAATAAAAAACCAAAAACTTGGTTATTTGAATTTTTCACATAAATTTTGAGGTTATGTGAAAAAAATGCAAATACAAAAGTTGTAGATCTTTTTATTACCTACAACTTTGCTATTTAACTTTTTTCCATAGGACTTGTGGTTTTGCCGGAAATCCAGATAAACAGTTTTATACCCTTAAAAACTCCCCCGTTACCACTTCCCGACCCCAGAGCGCCTGTAAATTATTTTTCCTTTCATGTTTGTTATATTCTTTTCCTTTTCCAATGGGGTTCATCCTACTATTATTTTATTTTACTTTTTACCATTTTCAAAGTTATCTGCACTGGTCTATAACTATACTATATTGTTTAAAAGCTTATTAATTGTACTAACAAATTATAAAAAGACTTATAGGGTGATCCATTTGAAAATTTGAGATATTCCTTGATTTGAGTTCTGTATCACCCTGTAGCACAGACAACGACATGAGAATAACATTTGAATACAATGACCTGTTGATTTTGAAACACTCATAATATATTAACATGCTATATTTTTGTAACGCTCTCGGTGAGATCTTTTCGATTCTTGAATAAAATATAGTATGTTCCATTTAAAAAAATGTAAGTTTGTGTTGCCACACCCTGTATAATCGAAACTATTTTCAAAATGTGCACCCAGTAACTGTACTAGCTCACACAAATTTTTAAAGTTTTATCTCTTACCACAACGACGTAATCCTCCGAGGACAGAAGTTTGGCTCACCCTGTATATTTTGATAAGCCGATACTTAAAAGTAACTATAACGGTTTAATATTAACATATCAAACTTTGAATACAACAATTGTACCTTCGGGTTTAGTACACATCTTTAACAACATAGCTATTAACAAAACTATTTAAAATCAGAACATTTATGTACTCTCCAGACGAAAGGCGACACAACCGCATCAGCGTTCCAGTCCGCGGACAAGTATTCAGCTGTAGTTAATACTAAATGAATAGGTCCAGACGTCCTAGTATAAAAACAATGCAATCGTAAGAGTTTAAAGTGTATTTATAATGGTAAGTTTAATGGAGGTTTAATTATTATGTCAATCAAGTGCAATTTCGAAAGTTTAGAGTTAACTTGTAATTAAAAGTAATAGTGAAAATCTGAATAAGTTTTAAATTGTTTGTTAATAGTAGGTACGTTAATAATAAGTTTATTTTTAAGTTGCCATAAAGTTAAGCGTTTTTAAGTTTATTTTTTTAAGATGTGAGTGAGGCAGATTCAAACTTGCTGAAAGCTATTAATAAGTATTCTACGAACTTGCAAGGAAACTTGCATTTATATTGGTAAGCTTGCAAACAATTTGCATTAAGTGTATTTGGTTTAGTGGGAAGTAATGTCTCATAATGACGTAAAATTTAAATAACAGTATTTTATAGGTATTACTAGGAGTAGCGCTTATTATGTATTGAGCTCAGAAGTTTACTGCCGAGGCACTATTTTTCTTCAATTACCTACATGGTAATTCTTGAGACATTTTTGCAATAAAATTTTCAAAACTGTCAAACGTCAAGTTAAATAAGGATTAAAATGACAGTTCCTACCAACTCGATTACAACGCCCATAATAGGGAGTTGCTATTGTTTCTCATTAATATTGTACTAGTACAATTCTGCTGGTACTTTAGTTTTAAAGATACAGAGTGTTAAACACAACACGATTTTCTAAAACACCCAATAAAAATTAGATAAATTGGGAAACGTGAGCTAAATTCAAATTAAAAAAAAAATGTAATTTTGTGCTACAAATTACTCACAAAACTTTTGTGGATTACACAAAACTTGGAAAATATCAATACCAATGCAATTTTTTTTTTGAAATCATCGTAAATTAAGTATTAACTAAAAAAAATGTGGATTACCTACTCACAACTTGAAAACATCAATAGCAAGACATTTTTTTTTAAATCGTAATTTACAAACTCTACTGTTATAATATAGGCAAAATAATACATTACGCTGTAAAACTAAAAAGCTTAAAAAAATGATTACTAGAGCGAGTAAACTTGAAAGGTTTTTTAATAAATTATCAGATTAGAATTTTTCATAATTATCATTACCGATAGTATACTACTTACCTCTTGATTACTCACAAAGTACTTACAGACTAGCAAATAGACGAACTGGAATTTGTTGTGGCTGCTAGCCATGAAACTGTCATGAATGAGGAGCGCCTTTCGCAGTTCACGGTAGCAAATGGCGCGAACCCTTTGAAGCGGGTACAAAATACCGACTTTGAATGGGAACAGGCCGCGAACGAGAACGAAGGGCGTGAAAACCATTCACACTCGCGGGTATTCGCGGCGTGAATGTAGAGCGCATTAAAAATTTTTGTTGCAAGGTAGTTAAAAACTATCTAGTCTTCTAAATACGTATTTCAGTTTTGTATATACGGTAATGTCTTTTAATATTACATGGAGCCTAGTAACGTGAATAGAGCATCTGTATCAGAGAAATATGGAATCTCTATGAAATGTAATTTATACTAATGGCATAAAATAAATATGAAAATGGATTGTGTAAAAAATACAATTCTGATAATTTAACAATTTCATTAAATAACTGTTCTAATTGTGTTATACAATGTTTCATTTTCATTTTGTAAATTTACTTCCTTTAATAAAGAGAAAGCCCAAAGGCTATAAATTAAGTTTAGCGGATTTTGATATAGCGAAGCTGTCGAATAAAAATTATATTTCATAAAAGCTAAGAAAAAACTTTGTAATCCCCAATGCGAATAAGGGAATTTGTGCATTGTTAAGTTGGTCTAAACTCATTTCTCGGATTAATTTAACAGTATTGTTGGTAGGTGGTAGCACATTTCTCTTTTACGGAGTTTCCGAATTATGTCATACTTTAGGTATAGTCCTTGTAATCGCTATAGTCCGGCCATCTGAAAATTTCTTTAAAGTCGATGTCGAGTGTTCTACTTTAATATATAGCTCGGGAGCCAGAGAATATTTCTCGAGTTGATAAAATAGAAACATGCATTCACTAAGATGTAATCGAAGCGACTAATGGCTCGGCCACCCTACCAAATCATAGTTTAACAGATTGAGTAAGCCGCATTGTCTAATGACAGCGCTTCGTTTCAATATTCAACCAATGACCACGTTGACTGTCTTAAAGGATGCCGCTTATGTAAGCGAGTGCCGGCGAGGTTGAACTTTTTTTGGTAGCAACAAAGGCGCCGCTTTAATGCTGTTAAATTGGGGCTACTATATGTATTACGTGAACTATAACGAAAAATTGTTTTCTCCACGGCCACTACTGAATGTAGTTATTCTGAAACCACTTATAATAACAGAAAAGAAACATTCTCGCTCTTGAGATTGAAACATTTGTCTCTTATGTATTTTATATGTATTACATTCTATCTGTAGAGCTAGAATCTGTATTCCGTGATTGTTTACAAAAATAAGGTTTGCCATGAATGTCAAATTAACTGTCAGTATTAGTTGACGTGGTCTTAATATTGGTTTGTAAAAACTTTTAATTTATTAAAAAGGAGAAGAAAATCAAACGATTCAGATGTAGAATTTGAAAATACTCCTCCAAAAATAAAAAAATTGCCGATAATATAACTCAAAATTTGCTACCGCAAAAATCCAAGCTTGAATATAAAAATACTACCTACACAATGTTGAAAGATTGAGGTTTCATTTTACTATATTTAATTTCTACTTTCTGTGTCCGTGGAGAAAGTACAGTCTGTTACTCTGTTGGAATATACTATTCCGAACTCTGCCACGGATTACAGTTTTAGAGATTAGGTTCCTAAATCATTAGGGGATCCGATTAAGAGATTATCAATGTAGGTATCCAATAAATTGTGGTACTTACATATAAAAACATGCAATCATATACAGGGTGTTTCATAGTTAAACCGACATACGTTAACTGTAAATAGAGGGTACTTAGGTGATTCCAAATAACCTTGGTTACTGGGTCTAACGCCTTTAACACGTTGAAGACCGCATTGAAAAATCTTATTTCTCACATAGGGACCGGTATTTTTTTTAATTGTTAATTACGTGTGCCCACCAGTGAGCACGCGGGCCGGTAATGTTGTTGCGGAGTGATCCACCGGTGGGCATGCGGTCTTTAACGCCTTTAATAACCGAGATACTGGGTCTTTCATCCATTTCGCCCAATATTTTGATAATCCGTAACTTTAGAACCACCCTGTAGATTTTTCTCATACTCGGTACAGGTATAGTTTATTAATAGCCCAATCCTATAGTGCAAGAACTACAATTAAAATCCAGATCCGGATTAAGAAGAATTTGTAAAATTTGTAAATCCCCAAAACAACACCCTGTATAGCAGATATTTTAAAATTGGGATGGATACTTACGAAACACCTGGTAGATTTCTTTCATATTTGATACAGGTATCATTTTTTAGTAGCCCAATCGTATAATCTAAGGACTACACTACAGTTAAAATCCAGATACTGATTAAGAAAGATTTATAAAATTTGAAAATCCCCAAAGCAACACGCTGTACATCAGATTTTTTTAAATTGGATCAGACATTCGAAACGAATGGAAAAAACTGAAATATACTGACATATTTTTATAAATCCACATCTCGTTCTACATATTACTATTTAAAGTTAAAATTCAATTAATGCAATACTTATTGTCATTTTCATAAGCCATAACTTTGGAAACACCCTGTAGATTTCTTTCATATTTGGTACGGGTAGATTGTTTAAATAGCCCAATCGTACAATACAAGAACTAAAGTTAAAATCCAGATCCGGATTAAGAAAAATTTTTAAAAGTTGGTAATCTCTAAAATATCATCCTGTATATCAGATTTTTTAAATGTAATCGGATACCTATTTAAAAAAAGAAAAAGAAAAGAAAAAGGATGTGTAACTGTGACTGTAAAAAAAATACAGATTAATTTTTCGGATTAATTCCGGATACAAAACTAATTAAACTATCAAGTAGGCTTTGGCAATAAAACATCTTTTTTCCTTTTTTTCTTTTTTTAAATAGGTATCCGATTACATTTTAAAGAATCTGATATACATGGTGGTATTTTAAAGATTATCACTTTTACAAATTTTTCTTAATCCGGATCTGGAATTTAACTTTAGTTCTTGTATTGTACGATTGGGCTATTTAAACAATCTACCTGTACCAAATAAGAAAGAAACCTACAGGGTGTTTCCAAAGTAATGACAATAATCCAGTGAGGAGAGAGAGAGAAATTAAAATACAAACCACTATGAGCTTCCGAAATGAATTAATGACAATAAGTATTGCATTAAATGAATATCAACCTTAAAGGTTTAGTAATATGTAGAACGAGATGTGCATTTATAAAAATATGTCACAATATCTCAGTTTTTCCATTCGTTTCGAATGTCTGATCCAATTTAAAAAAATCTGATGTACAGCGTGTTGCTTTGGGGATTTTCAATTTTACAAATTTTTCTTAATCCGTATCTGGATTTTAACTGTAGTGTGTAGTCCTCACATTGTACGATTGGGCTACTTAAAAATGATACTGTATCAAATATGAAAGAAATCTACCAGGTATTTCGAAAGTTACTGCTTGTGAAAATGAAAATAATGCATTTGATGTAATTTGACGTTAAAACCCCAGTAGTAGAATGGGATGTGCACTTGTTTAACTTATTTATTTCCGTTCTTCTCAAATATTTTAAAAAATCTGATATACAGGGTGTTGTTTTGGGGAATTACAAATTTTACAAATTCTTCTTAATCCGGATCTGGATTTTAATTGTAGTTCTTAAACAATACCAAATTAGTTAAAAACTACAAAAATACAAAATTACAATACTCAATTAATTTAAAAGTACAAATAATAAAAGCGTTTAAATGACATTATTTGAACAAATACAAACCGCGAAATAGATTTATTTTTATATTGTTAGCTGACCGCATTTTTGAATACCTAAGTCTCTACTTGGAAATCTAATAATACACGTGTAAAATGCATTATATTGGGGTGTACTTTATAGTGTTCAATATTACTTTTTATTTTTTTCAGCGGCAAAACGGGTGTCCCTTTCAGAGGTGAGTTTTGACCTGTGGATGGGTTGGTGGGGGTCGGAAGTGATATTGAACACCACCATTGTGAACAGACGTTTTGCCGCTGATATAAAAAATAAAAAAACACCCATGTCGGGGGTGAGTTTTGGCCTGTGGAGGGGTTGGTGAGGGTCGGAAGTAATCTTCAAAATTACCACCGTGCTCAGCATCTTCTAAAACGAGGAAAAATACGTTTTTTTACAGGTAAATGATGCGCTGCCGTTTAACCCCTGTAGGGGGTAGTTTTTGGCAGTTTTAGGGGGTTCGGCTGGCGAAAAGAGAAATTCTGATACAACCATCGTGTTCAGCATCCTCGAAAACGGGGGGGAAATACTCTCGATCCAGGTAAATTTTGGTCCATGTCCTTCCGACTCGCAGACGCCACTAATTATAATATGTTTCACTTGATTTATCAGGCAGTAAACAAAAAACAACCGGTACATAATAACCATTTTTAATATAAATTATTTATCACTTCTAATACAGATTAAACTTACTGGTCGTCCTGGCAGAGTTCTGACCCTTCACTAATCCCTTAGTTCTTAAAATTCAGGTAAAATTTTCATTTGTTTATTATGTTAATTAAGTAAATTAATTTAACAGTATTGTTGGTAGATGGTAGCACATTTCATTAGTTTCTCTTTTGGCTGATATAACTCTTGACTTTACGCCTGTTTGGAATTTGATTTAATGGATTCGAAGGCCCAACAAAAAACTGAAATCAGTTTGTGAAGTCGACTCAAATAGATTTAACGCCAAAGTCGTTACCTTATAAATATTGAAGTTAAAGGAAATAACATTGGGTAGGAAGAGAATAAATTCGCAATTATGATAAAAATAAAAAAATACAGGAGAACAGAACAGAAAACAATTTCGGGGGGGTTTGGTTTGGTGGGTCAGTCCCAAGTAGCATTCTTCATGGATTGAACCTGGGCCACGACATGAGAAACTTTACATTAAGAAAAAAGTTAAAATCTGCAAATTTTTCATGATTGAAATTAAATACTTAGATGCTTCAAACTGTGTTTTTTATCAATCTTTGTTATTAAAAATGTAGTAAATTTGAAGCTGTATTGACGAAAGAGTTTTTTAAATAGCGCGTTTATTTTTCTCATCATGGAGATCTCAAAAACTGCTACAAATGTCTGCGTTTAGAAAATAAACTTAAAGTGATTTTTGTGTGGCAAAAACGTGGCGAGAAATACTGCAATCATATAATCAAGTGCCGCCACTTTAAAGGTATAGGGTCAATCCATATCAAGTGGTCCAGCACTATAGTCTATTATGTATGAGAGAGTAATAAAACAGCATTTCTAATGCAAAACTTAGTACGGTCATTTTAAATATTTTTACGGAATAATCTAAATATTTCCTAAAATTGTCATAAATGTACCTGAGCTAATACAAGTTTTGGGTCTTTTATTGGTCTTTTATAACCATAAGCTGTACAGAATAATAGAAAAAGGTTTGGACAGGCCAAAAGCCCTGTGTATTAAAGATAACATAGCCGTATCTTAAGATTATTATCAATAAATACCTATTTGCAAATTTTGTTTTATTTTAATTCCAAGAATTTCTTACAGTAATCGAATTATAAGTAGATAAATCCCTTACCAACAAATTTCACCGAAAATGCGATTGTAGGTTTTCCATTTAGTAAGGAGGTCCAGTTGTGTATTCTTGACAGCTTACTAAATGTCGTTTAGTTGCAACATGCAAGGTGCAGTGTGCAGTCTATTGTGAATTCTAGTGTGATCATGGAAAATTTGGAAGTACCGCGTAAACGACAAAAAATCGGTCCTTTAACAGTTAATGAAAAAACATTAATATTTAATTGTTTTAAATCATTTACAGACAAACATTTATGTAAAAGTGTTGATGACACAGTGGAATTAGTTAGTAGTACGCTTGGTATTGTTAAAGAAGAGAAATGTGGCGAGTTTCAAACAGCACGTAAAGCTCCAGGAAAACCAAAATTTCAAATAGAAAATCATTTGAAAGAAAGACTTCGAAGGAAAGTGCATGCGTTCTTCTTTAGAAAAGAATTTCCGACAGTAGACAAAGTTCTTGCCACGGTTCGAGATGATAAGGATTACCCTGAAATGAGTCGAAGCACACTATGGAAACTTTTAAAAGAAATAGGTTTTCTATGGAAAAAGCATTCCAGAAAGTCTATTTTAATAGAAAGACGCGATATTGTAGTATGGAGAAGAAATTACCTAAGGACTATAAAAGAAATGAGAAACCAAAGAAGAAATATATTTTATTTAGATGAAACATGGATCAACGAGGGACATACACCAAATAAATTTTGGCAAGATGAAACTGTTACAAGTCGAAGACAGGCTTAAAAAAAGATTTACAGAATTGGCTAAATTCAAAGAATATTAAGTTCCATCCCGGTTCTGTGAGAAGAGAACTGTATCATTTGTGTTCCCTTCATAAAGAGAAATTAAAAAATATGAAATTGATGAGATTGCAAAAAATCGTGGGATGACGGTGGTTAGATCACCACCATATCATTGCGAAGTAAACCCGATTGAACTGATATGGGCACAGATAAAGGGAGAAGTTTCAAGAAAAAATAATTCTTTTAAAATGAGTGATGTTAAACAGTTCTTTTTGGAGGCTGTAAATAATGTGAAGCCTGAAAACTGGGAAAAGGCAGTAAATCATACGATTAAAGAAGAAGAGAAAATGTGGAAGTTGGACAATATTACTGATGAAATGATCGAGCCACTCATTGTAAATATTGGTTGCGACAGTTCATCTTCTGATTTCGATTCTGATTTGGATTTGTAGGTAAGAAGTAGTTTTTATATTAAAATTATTATTTATGAACGTAACGTTGTTTAAAAGTCAAAGTTTAAACCCTTATACCTACATAACCCGTTTGACACAAGGTTCTTAACATACCTTGTGGAAAAATAAAATATTTTAGAAAAAATTGCACATTTTTACCTTCAGCTGTTTAAAAGTTATAAGCAGGTTAATTAGGTGAAAATATAAGTGTACACCCGATATATTTATTATATTTATACAAAGGTTATTTCATACGAAATTACTCGAGGTATAACTTCACAAAATATTTTAACTGTCTACTAAAAGAAGTGGTACGCCTATGGATTACGAACGCTTTATTATTTTAATACTCTCTCATACATAAAAATAGACTATAGTTGCATGACCATCTCAGAAAAAATTAATATTTGGTATGTAAATTCCAATATGTTGTGGGGGGTCAAAAATATATTTCAAAATTTTTATTGAGTCCCATTTGGAAATGGCGGCCATATTTGTTTTAGTCCGCACGATATTTTTCACGTTTCAGTCATCTACGATTTTTTAAATTGTACAGCGATGAATCGTCCTAGCCTTCTCAAATAAACTGTATTGAGTTCAGTACACTGTGGCCTACAAAATAAAACCATAATTACCTAATTATATATATTTATTCATATATTTTTTACAGCTCAAAATTATTGGTCGGAAATTGGCAAAATTAATTTTTGAAGGGTAATTTTTCAGAGAAGCCTTAATATTTTTGTTGCTGTTACCGTATAGTTACTTTTTATAAAGTATTAATGGTGAGACTCTTACCCATAAAAAGATATGAATTTTTAAAAAACAACTTTTTGAATTTTTTTCAAAGTTTAACCTGCAAAATTTTTGTTGGGGGACCAGATAAAAATCTGAAAAATGCACACATAATACATCTTTATGAAATAAAACTTCAGTATAAATTTCAACTTTGAGATTCAAAGTTTGTATTTAAATGGATAATCATAAAATTACTATATGTACTGTTATTACCCCAAATATATCGGATGCGAAAATAACGTATTTTTTTGTTGTTGAATCTCAAAGTTGAAATTTATGTTTAAGTTTGATATCATAAAGACCTATTATGTGAGCATTTTTCAGATTTTTATCTGGTCCCCCAACAAAAATATTGCAGATTAACATTTGAAAAAAATTCAAAAAGTTGTTTTTTAAAAATGCATATCTTTTTATGGGTAAGGGTCTCACCATTAATACTTTATAAAAAGTAACTATTCTGTGTAGTGTAACAGCCAAAAATATTAAGGTTGAGAAATTATTCCTTCTTTGAAAAATTACCCTTCAAAAACTGAATTTTGCCAATTTCCGACTGGTAACGACTTTGACCTTGAACAACCTTGACCTTGAACGACCTTGACCTTGACCTTGAACGACCTTGGCCTTGAACGACCTTGACCTTGAACGACCTTGACATTGACCTTAAACGACCTTGACCTTGAACGACCTTGACCTTGAACGACCTTGACCTTGAACGACCTTGACCTTGGCGCCACGTCACCGCTTCACCGGAAACGGCCGCACGACCTTGACCTTGGCGCCACGTCACCGCTTCACCGGAAACGGCCGCACGACCTTGACCTTGAACGACCTTGACCTTGAACGACCTTGACCTTGAACGACCTTGACCTTGGCGCCACGTCACCGCTTCACCGGAAACGGCCGCACGACCTTGACCTTGGCGCCACGTCACCGCTTCACCGGAAACGGCCGCACGACCTTGACCTTGAACGACCTTGACCTTGACCTTGACCTTGGCGCCACGTTCAATGACGTCACCAGAAACGGCCGCCATCTTGGAGTCGGATTGGTATAGTTTATCTACTGAGCTTTAAAAAATATATGAATAAATACATATAATTAGGTAATTATGGTTTTATTTTGTAGGTCACAGTGTACTGAACTCAATGCAGTTTATTTGAAAAGGCTAGGATGATCCATTGCTGTACAAGTTAAAAAATCGTAGATGCCTGAAACGAGAAAAATAGCGTGCGGCCTAAAACAAATATGGCCGCCATCTCCAAATGATACAAAGTAAAAATTTTGAAAAAATATTTTTGAACCCCCAAAATATAAGGGAATCTACCTACCAAATATTAATTTTTTCTGAGACGGTCAAGATGCTATGGATTGACCCTATATTAATGGTTCCCAAAACGACACTAAAACTATCACGCCCACTTTAAGATCACTGCCACTTGTAAGTGGTATTTAAGTGATATGGTTTGGTGGCCGTAACTATTATTTTTCACTTTAATGTTTCTGCAACTTTGAGGTAGTCTTGCTTAATTGTTATAACATTTTAAACACCTCTGGTGGCACCAAAATATTATAAAACTATTATAAAACTATACATGATTTTTCCGTTATCATAAAATATTTGCAGGTTTCCATTAACTTATACCCTAACTATACTATATCGTTTGAAAGCTTATTAATAGCACTAACAAATTGTAAAAAGACTTATAGGGTGATCCATTTGAAAATTTTGAGATATTGCTTGATTTGAGTTCTGCTTCACCCTGTATTAAAGAAGCCACAGATAAACAAAGTAATTAATAGTGAGCACAGCCAACGATATGAGAATGACATTTGACTGCAAAGACCTGTTGATTTATTTTGATTTACTGTTTTACAGAGTGTTAAGGATGGGGTCATTTTTTATAATAATTGGCCATATCTTTTTAAAACACCCGTATAATATATTAACATGGTATATTTTTTTAACGCTCTCGATGAGATCTTTTCGATTCTTGAATAAAATATAGTATGTTCCATTTAAAAAAATGTAAGTTTGTGCTGCCACGAGTTTTTGGAACACCCTGTATAATCGAAACTATTTTCAAAATGTGTACCCAGTAACTGTACTAGCTCACACAAAATTTGAAAATTTTATCTCTTACCACAACGACGTAATCCTCCGAGGCCAGAAGTTTGGCCCACCCCGTATAATGGGTCTCTTGGCTTCCATAACCGAGTTACAGGGTATTTTATTAATTATGCATAATTATTCATTTGGCCAGAACTTTTGAATCACTCACGAATAATGTACTGAATTATTGAAAGATATGAAAATCCAGGTTCGGCTTTAGGAAAAATTTAAACAATAAAAATATAAAATAACACCTTGTATATCACTATATATATAATATTAATATTTCCATTTTAGATTTGAATAGAGGGGAAAAAACTGAATTGAAACAAGTTGTTTTTGTTATCCCGCCACCGATTCGAATTAGAAAATTTTGAAACTGAAAGTAAAATTTTCATTTAATTTAGAAAAAACATATGAAACTCATATTTTTTTCTTTAATAATTTTTAAAATTCACTTCGTGTCATTTATCTATTACTTGTTTATTCGGCTTAAAATAATTTTACACTGTACTGGTGTACCTACAGGCCCGTATTTAGGGGAAAATATTAAATTAGGTATTTATGTTTTAAACGCCCAGTATAAAATACAGCGAGACAACAAACGCTCGTAGTAATTAAAAAACATTTATTAATATTGACGAAATTGTTCAAAATGTCCACCATTTTGTTGTATACACTTTCTTGTACGTTTAATGATGTCCCTTACTGATTTGGCCATAGTTGCATATGAGGAAGCTACACAAAGTTAAGTTATCAAATTTTGTACTTTATTTTCTATTATTTTTTACATGAAACTAATAAAGTGCTAAAATAAAATTATACAAGGCGGTCGAAAAATAATCAATTTAATATTTTGTTTAAATTACGGATCTGCTTTATTATTTAAAATGGTGTTAAAACGGACAAATAATAAAAATACGAATAATATAGACTATTTAAATGTCGAAAATAAATCCATTTTGAATATTAAAAGTTAAAAAATAATTTTTCTTTTTTTTTCTAAAATTTTACTTTCATTTTCAAAATTTTCCCCTTCGAATCGGTGGCAACAGCTTGTTTCAATTCAGTTTTTCCCCTCTATTCAAATCTAAAATGGAAATATTTAAATTATGATATACAGGGTGTTATTTCGATATTTTTAATATGTTTCAAATTTTCCTAAAGACGAACCTGGATTTTCATATCCCTCAATATTTCAGTACATTATTCGTGAGAAGTAATAAGATCCTACAAACTTAAGAACAAAGAAATAGCAAAAAACTATAAAAAACTGATAAAAAGATCATTACAGAACTATCAGGAAAATATGGAACAGATGAACACAGAAGAGGTATGGGAATTATTTAAAGCAGCTATTATTGAATCAGCTAGAAGCGTTTGTGGGGTCATCAAGCACAAAGTCATCAAGAACAAAATCAAACAGCATGGTGGACTGAAGAAATTAAATACCAAGTGAAAATAAAAAAGAAGAAATGGCAGACACATCTCAGTAAAAAACGGAAAACAGCTACAACGATTATAAAGAACAAAGAAAAAAATCCTAGTATTACAGGCGAAGCAGAAAACCTGGGAAAATTTTGGCAACAAATTAGGATTGGATAGTAGAGGTAATCAAAAACTATTCTACAGAGTTTTAAAAAATTTAAAGAAATAATAAAAAAGTGGAAAACCTGATGATTAAAAATGAACAGGGAGAAATACTGACAAGCGAAAATCATGGAGGGAGCATTTCCAGAAATTACTTAATGAAGGATTAGGTACAGAGCAGGAGGAAGAACATGACCAAACTAATAGACAGCTATTTGAGGACACAGAAAATGACATCATAACAGTTGAAGAATTGATGGAGGATATAAGACATCTCAAAAACGGAAAAGCACCAGTGGATGACAAAATTACTGCCGAAATGGTAAAAAATATGGGAGAAGAGGGGGCTAGATTTCTGCTTAACATTTTCAATAAAGTCTGGAAAGAGGAACAAATACCAAAAGAGTGGGAAATTGGCTTAATTTTACCTATATTCAAGAAAGGAGACAATAAAAATTGCAATAACTACAGAGGTATAACTCTAACTAGTACGATATTGAAGTTATTTGAACAAATAATCGAAAAAAGACTGAGAAAACAAATCGAACCAACGTTATCCGAAGAACAGAGTGGATTCCGCAAAGCGAGAAGTACCCAAGATCATGTTTAAGGAAATCATAAGCAGAAAAATAGCAAGATCCAAACCAGTGTATTTAGGATTTATTAAAACTGGAAGTCATGAGATAGAGCTGAACAAAAGAATAGAAAAGGCAAACAAAGAATATCACGCGATGAGAAAATGTCTAATAAACAAAGCAAACTAAAATGAAAGCATACAAAGCTAACAAAGCCATTTACAGACCCATTCTTACATTTGGATGTGAGTCGTGGGTGTTAACTAATGGAGAAAAAAGCAAATTAGGTGCGGCAGAAATGAGATATCTAAGAAGGGTATACGGATGCAGCAGACTGGACGAAGTAAGAAATGAAAAATTAAGAGAGGAACTTGAAATAGAACAACTAGAAAATTTTATAGAGCAAAGGCAGCTATGGTGGTGGAGACACTTACAAAGGTTGGGCAACAATGTACCTGTAAAAAGAATCTGGAAAGCTAAAACTAAGGGGAAGAAGAAACGAGGAAGGCCTAAGGAGACGTGGGATAATACGATAGGAAAAATTTTAAAGAAGAAAGGCAAAATGTGGACAGAAACTAAGAGGATAGCGGTGAACAGGAAGGACTGGAATAAGTTTATTAAGAATTAGTCGAGGAATTAGTATTTAATCGGTATGAATTATTTGTATTGTACCTTATTGCACGTTATTATTATTAGTGTTTATAACCCTTACACCCTTAATGGGTAGAAAAGGGCGTTGATTATATATATATATATATATATATTCGTTCGTGAGAAGTGTAATCTATATGCCAAAAATGGAAAAGATATACTAAGTGATTCAAAGTTCTGGCCAAATGAATAATTATGCATAATTAATCAAACACCCCGTAACTCGGTTATGGCAGCCAAGAGACCCATTATATATGGGTTATTTAGAATCCCCTTTGTGACCTCTACCAATCTTTAAAATATCTCCGGGACACCCTTTATAATATAAAAAAATCTGTTGTGTCGCCACAAGACTTTCCGGCAGTTATAAATTAAAAATTAAAAAAATTAATTTGGTATTAAAATTTAATACTATCCCAAAAAAAAATTCGTTTCGAATTTTTTTAAAGTAAAAATGACATTTGAAATATTATAAAGAGATAAACATTTCATGTCAAAAAAAAGTAAAACAATTGTTTAGGGTCGGAATTTTGTTTACTTTTTCTTTGACACATCAAATGTCATTTGGATTTTAAATTCTTTTTCCATTGCTTAGTTTTAAAATTAAGGAATGAAAATTTCAGGATGTATTTACAAGCCAATAAGGCACCTAAATACCAAATAAAACCTTTAAGTCTTTTATTTTTTTTGTAACGTACATAGGGCTCCTGCGCCCCCTGGTGGGGCGATTTCAACCAAAAACTAATGGGTTCAATCCCCTATCATCCCAATCCCATATACCAAATTTCAGCTCAATCGGATTAAGCGTGCGGACGCTATCGTGGAAGAATACAGACAGACAGGCGGACAGACTTCCATCTGGAAATCGTTTTAATCGTCTCAGGGGACCTCAAAATGGATATATCCGTCGTTATCTCAATTTTTTTTTAGCGCGTTCACAATACTTTCCCTTGGCGAGGGACCGGGAAAGTAAAATAAACATGTATTTCACCGATTTTCAACATTTTAACAGGGGATCAAGTTGCAGGGTGTTAAAGTTTACATGGAGTAACTAAAACATTCTATGCTGTTAGAGCTACAAAAATGAAATTTGTATAGTTTTCATTCGCCAGGAACAAGCTATAAGTTGATTTTTCGATATTATACTTATAACGCCTCAGACACACACAACGGATTTTGGACGTACGGTAAAAAGTCCACATTCTTTTAGTGGAGTGAAGAAATGCATGGGACTTTTCACACATCACGGCACGATATTTTGTCGTCGACGGCATTTCTTCAAAGGAACGTGGACGTACGACTTTTTACCGTACGTCCAAAATCGTTGTGTGTGCCCGCAGCGTTATAATAACGATTTTTACAATTTTCCAAAATTATAACTGTGGACCAAGATAGCCAAGAACTACTGAAGCTGGAAACCTCATATTTCAGAGATGGTTTCCTTTTGTGACGTAGGCATCCACTAGGACCAGATTTCTATTAATATTACTCAAAATGTGACAGAACACTTGGTATGCTAACGAAAAAAAATCCAAGCAGCGAATGCGTGGACAAAAGCTAGTTACTTATATTATGAAAAATTTGGATTCTTTTTTCTCAGTATACTTTTAAAATTATGTTTTTCCAAGAAAAATATCACAGTCGAAAAACGCAAAACTCTCAACACCATATTGTGAAACTTTTTATTTTTCGTAATGTTGACGGTAGGAACAAATTTTAGCAGACAATTGAAGGTTGGTGATAGTTGTTGATAGTACTTTTATATATTGGAGGTTATGTTATGGTAGATAAGATATATTTATCCGGTACACTTATAGGAAGCAAATGTTAGATATTGAAACCGTTTATCTTTTTTTTGCGTTTTATTAAAACTTATTATAATATATTATAGGTAATGCTATTATGCAGGGTGAGCCATACAAAAGAAGTATATTTACAAATTGTTGAATAAACGCTACTTTTAAATTTTGTGAAAATTAACAATTGATAGAACTGTAGAAATATGAAAATACACTTTTCGCAAAATACAATACTTTATTGAAAAAAATAATAAATGAGCGTTTTTTTGTCAAATAAAAAATTATATTTTGTGTACGAATAAAAATATTTATTAGCTAATATATTTTAAAAGGAAGTCAGTGTATATAATAAATTTTAAAACAACTTCTTACTTGAATAGTTCCCAAGAAATATAATATTTTTGGAAAAAAAAATTGTACGGTGTTATAATTTATTCAAAAACGTGACGGTTACCTAATTTTTGAAAATAAATTCTTTATTTTCTGATCAGTGGTGAAGAATGAATACGCGATATGTAGAACTACTTAAATGGTACTATAAAAAAAATAAAGATTTTGTAACTGAAATATAAATAAATAATTGCGGAATCAATACATGTTATTTCAAAGGGTAACTTTCTATGAGTTTGTATAAGACACCCTGTACACTTAATAGTAAGGCTTTACAGAAATAAGTTGGCGGGTACTTACTTTAACATATATTAATTCTTTTAAAAACTATGATAATCACTTGTCACCACAAAGGTAAACACAACAAAGGTGTTAATCTCAAGTACACATTGACTGAAAAATTGTTGCGTTTTCAATGATGAGTCGATTAATACAAAAACAAAAACGGAATCCCGCGGCGGCGGTCCCATGTGCATACAGAAGATGACCTTCTGGGCCCCCACCAGTCAGTGGTGGAACGAATTGCTTTTCAACGGGAATGTTCATGTTGTGATAAAGATTAATTCCATAGAATTTACTTTTATGTGTATTTATAATTTTGTCGCAAAAAATGAATAAATTAATAAACTATGAAAGAGGTTATTGTAATTATTTCATTGAACAATTTTGACAATATTTCAGAAAATCGTTTATAACTTAAAAAAAAATCATACGACTTGGACTATTCTCATTCGATTTTCTAACAGTTTTACGTGTTGGTAAATGTATTGATCCAAAAAAATATTGCGAACGATCACCATGTTTACTATCGTATCTTTGGTTAAATTGCTTAACTCAAGAGAGCTAATAAAATAGTTGTGATTTGTTTTGTTTTTCTTTTGCTCAAAATTGACTTAAGGCTTCTACATTCACGCCGGGAAAGGACCCCGCACTAATCTTATGGAAAACCGGTTTCGGTGAAAATCGCTGAAATTTCAATATGATTTAGCCCATGCCATTCTGAACAAAAGTTACCATTGCGCCAACTCTCTGAATGCTAGCGTTTGGATTCTACAGTGGGTCAAACTTTGATATTTTGACGATTTTTCAAAAAATCCGGAATTTCATTTTCATCGTATCGATCTGAATTTTTATAATGGAATAGTCCACAATATGTGCATCAAAAAGTTCAAATGACAAAAGTTTCTAGAATCAAAACTGGCGGGTATACAGAGGGTTAAATTTTGTTTTTGGTAATTCTTATCGAACTTTTTTCGAGAAAATATTCGTTTTCCTGCAGATCCATATGCAATTGATGTTACTTACAGTACATGAGAGGGCGATTATATTCTGTATTTGAACCAACGATCCAACTTTAAATATTTGGAAGATACTGGGCGATCAAAAATATATTTTTAATTTTGTAAAAATGTATCCCTTTGTATAGTCAGCTTCCACCAACATATTTAGCTGATGTTTTGAAACTATGTAGCTAATATATATACAAAGGTGTCAACGTCTGTGCTCATTAATCTGAATCCAAATAAAGTTGCGGCGATGGGCCAAAAAATATGGGATGTTTCGGAATAATTTTGAAATGATTTCTAAAATCATCCGTGAATTTTTTTTATTTCCTGACATAATGTAAATGAGTCGTTGTTGATCAAAAAGTTCCACAATGCCTACCTCGCGAATGCCACGGTTTGAATTATACAGGGGTTTGAAGTATAGTATTTCATCGATTTCTCGAATAATCAATAATTCCTTTGTAACGGAAAATAATATTGTTTCCTAGAAAAACTTCGAAACATTTCAATGACAAAATATCTGAAATGAGAATTCATAAATATACAAAGGTTGCAACTCGTCCAAAAAAAAATTTTTTTCCAAGATATTAGTATTCGTTTACTATTCATATTTCATATTTTCTCTCTCTTTCCACTGGATTAAAACCACTTAGTTGTTAAAAAAGTTTTTTTTATTGACGTTTCGGCTTTCCAGATCGAAAGCCGTTATCAAAATGACATAAAATAAATAAATTTACTAGAAACAGAACACTTGATAATCTTGCAAAAATATGACATCAACATAGTAGTATACATAGAATAAGATTTTGAGATTGAAGATGGCAAAATCTGTTTCAATCATATTTTTGTGACGTTTCTGGGAACGAATTTTGAAAGGATAGCGCATTTGCATATTATAAGAGAATTTATACTTCGTCATAAATGAAATTTTCTTATTAATATTATCATAAGAAAAAACCAGATAAAAACTTATGATACTATCCCGATATAGAGGGTATCCTTTTTGCAATTAACTCTTTTTGTAAAAATAGGTATCCAAATTTTTGAAATATCAACCGAACAATTAGAAACACATTCGTTATTATTTAAGTATATCAATGCTGCTTCTTTAACTTTGCGGTTATAATTATTCGGTTCTTTTAATAATCTAGTTGAAAAATTCCATTGTATTTTATGACCAGAATCCCATGCGTGTTCACATATTTTGGATTTTTCGAATTGTTTATTTTTAATGTACGATTGGTGTTCATTAAGTCTAATATGAAAAGGTCTAGATGTTTCTCCTATATAAAATTTATTACATTCGCATGGAATTTTGTAAATACAATTTTTTGTGTTTTGAATTTCATTAAAAGGTTTTGTATTTACTATTAAAGATTTTAATGTATTATTAGTTTGAAAAACTGTTTTTAAATTAAATTTATTGCCAATCCTTCTAATTTTTTCGGATAATTTTGGAATATAAGGGATTTTTACTATATTTGAAAGAATTATTGGGGGGTTTAAATTTTGATCTTTAGTTTTGATGTCTCGGTAAAGTTCACGATTTATAAATTTACTTGGGTAGTTGTTCTTAATCAAGACAGATTTAACAAGTGATAATTCATTATTTAAGATATTGTCATTTGAACAAATTGTTTTTGCTCTATCGGAAAGAGATTTGACAATACCTCGTTTAACACAAATTGAGTGGTTTGAATTAAAATTTAGATATCTATTTGTATGTGTTTCTTTTCTAAAAACTGATGTATCAAAACAATTGTTGTTATTGTGTATTAGTACATCAAGAAACGGTAATTTTTTATTATTTTCAATTTCAATTGTAAATTTAATAGTAGGTTCCGAATTATTAATAGTATATAAAAATGTATCAATATTTTCCCTATCGTGTTGCCAAATTGCAAAGATATCATCTACATATCTAAACCAGACAGAAGGTCTTAAATTTTGTTTGTTTACAATTTCCATTTCAAAATTCTCCATGAAAATATCACACAATTTTGGTGATAAAGGAGAACCCATTGCCAAAATTTTGCTGATAAAAATCACTATTTAATTGAAAATATGTAGTTTTAATACATAGTTCAATATTTCATATATTCAGAAATTCTATTAGGACCAGCACCACCTCGTCTCCACCCGATGTTTTAGAAAAATACAGGATGAAAACAGTAACTTATTCTCGAAAAAGATTGTATGCTGTTAAACAAGTGTCTTCTGGAGAGGATCACGGCATCATTATGCGTATTAGTATAAAAGATATTTCTGTTTTGCACCATGGCATTTTTCCACATTTCGTTCTAATAATGACAGATGAAAAATTATAGAGAGGAACGATATGCTTTGGTTTATATTCAGGTCTTCATAACTGCCATTGTCTTTTTGTGACCGCAAGTGTGTCTAGGAAACAATATTATTTTCCGTTACACAGGAATTATTGATTATTAGAAAAATGGATGAAATACTATACTTCAAACCCCTGCACAAAGGATGTGAAATAAAATCACACAAGCCCAAAAACAAGGACATTAAAAATGTCCTAGACTGCACCAGCGTCTGGACTTCAACAACTACTCCTTGGGCTATATGCCCCAGCAGGTATTGAATTACGAAAGTCCAGACGTGGTTTAATGCCCGACCAAGTCGGGGCTTTAACCCAAAAACTTTGATTTTGTCATTAAAGGAGCTTGCCATTCTTAGACCGTTTTCGGCATTATTGTGCATCATCAGTAAGAAGCTCGACATCCTGTCACTAACGGATGTCTGAAAATTAATTCGGCTCTCCTTGCTCTTGATAATCGTACTTGCGTTATAGCAACCATGTCACGAACGAAGAGAGCCTTCACTTTAATAACAGTGACAGGATGTCGAGCTAGCCTGCTTCTTACTGATGAGGCACAATAATGCCGAAACCAGTATAAGAATGGCAAGCTCCTTTAATGACAAAATCCAAGTTTTTGGGTTAAAGCCCCGACTTGGTCGGGCACCAAACCACGTCTGGACTTTCGTAATTCAGTACCTGTTGGAGCATATACCCAAGGAGTAGTTGTTGAAGTCCAGACACTGGTGCAGTGTAGGACATTTTTAATGTCCTTGTTCTTAGGAGCTTGTGTGATTTTATTTCACATCTTTTGTGCAGTTTTGTCACTTCCTTTTTTGGAATTTTTATGATTCAAAAAATTCCACCTTCTAATAGTTCAAACCCTTGTATAATTAAAACCGTGGCATTCGCGAGGTAGGCACTGTGGAACTTTTTCATCAAGAACGACTCCTCTACATTATGTCAGAAAATAAAAAAAATTCACGTATGATTTTAGAAATCATTTCAAAATTATTCCGAAACATCCCTTCTCCATATTTTTTGGCCCATCGCCGCAACTTTATTTGGATTCAGATTAATGAGCACAGACGTTGACACCTTTGTATATATATTAGCTACATAGTTTCAAAACATCAGCTAAATATGTTGGTGGAAGCTGACTATACAAAGGGATACATTTTTCCAAAATTAAAAATATATTTTTGATCGCCCAGTATCTTCCAAATATTTAAAGTTGGATGGTTGGTTCAAATACAGAATATAATCGCCCTCTCATGTACTGTAAGTAACATCAATTGCATATGGATCTGCAGGAAAACGAATATTTTCTCGAAAAAAGTTCGATAAAAATTACCAAAAACAAAATTTAACCCTCTGTATACCCGCCAGTTTTGATTCTAGAAACTTTTGTCATTTGAACTTTTTGATGCACTTATTGTGGACTATTCCATTATAAAAAGATCGATACGATGAAAATGAAATTCCGGATTTTTTGAAAAATCGTCAAAATATCAAAGTTTGACCCACTGTAGAATCCAAACGCTAGCATTCAGAGAGTTGGCGCAATGGTAACTTTTGTTCAGAATGGCATGGGCTAAATCATATTGAAATTTCAGCGATTTTCACCGAAACCGGTTTTCCATAAGATTAGTGCGGGGTCCTTTACAACATAGCGCGAAAAATTTATCCTCCACACTCGCATTGTCTCATTCGTGTTCACGTAAATGTAGAGCCGCCTTAATAGTAGCGTCTCACAGTGGGGCCGAATCCAAAATTTCTGGCTAGCAGTGAAGAATTTAACGAATTGACTTTAAAATCTTAACTCGGGGGTTTTCGGGTTCGCCAATCACGAATCTGATGTCAGAATTTCAAAATTCAAAATGGCGGCTTCAATATGGCGGACGAAGATTCGAAAAAAGGTGCTAATTGTTCTAAATTCCGTATACCCAGGTTTTCTAGGTCGCTGATTACAAATCTGATGTCATAATTTCAAAATTCAAAATGGCGGCTTCAATATGGCGGGACGAACATTCTAAAAAAGGTGCAAATTGTTCTAAATTCCGTATACTGGGGTTTTCTAGATCGCTGATTGCTAATCTGATGTCAGAATTTCAAAATTCAAAATGGCGGCTTCAATATGGCAATGTATCATGTTCATTGCATGCTACAACCGGAAATCTTTTTTAACGCTAACAGTCTTCATATTTTTTAAAAAAATATCTTTGGACTCTATTTGTTCTCCTCCAGTTCCCCATCATTTTTGTACATAAAATCTTAAACTGTTCATTTACATAATTTCTTTTTTGCATACATTTTCCACTTTTTTCTGCAATAGCTTCCCGCATAATAATCCGGATATTTTCTGGCAGTTTGCCTTTTACGAGAAGAAAAATATCTTTTCTTGTGAACTCCACCTCTTCATCCCTCGATCGTAAATAATTAAAACGTAAATAATAATTAAGATAAGTGCAAAGCACGAAGCACAGTTAAATATCTTGTATTTTGATAACACATTCTTATATTAAAAAATTTGATAATTTAAAACTACTTAAATTAATTTATTTATTATTCACATTCATATAATAACTTTAATTTATTTATTTCACAATCAAAAACCATTAATTGATACTAATTAAACTAAAATAAATACACAAAATTGCAAGTAACCTCTGCTTGAAATGCCTGCCTAATTTGTACACAAGCGCGCGACTAAACTAAAATTCATATTACAATTAAAATTGCAGCAAGTTGCAGCTGGTATTGAAATGCGTTGTAAAGAAATATATTATGAATAGATCCTGAAAGTTTCAAAGCGGAACCTCGTGGAACTTTTTTTAAAACACATTTTCAAAAGCCATTTCGAGAAAAAAAAATCAAAAATTTTCTTCTTTCATCGATCACATTTTTCAATTGTATGAACGTAAAATTGTTCATATGTTTATATATAAACACAAACAGGAAGATTTTCCATCTTTCAGAATTGAAATTGGACCAAGACTCGCTTTTTTGTGACACTTTGTCTCTTAGCTCTCGTTGGTTACCTCGCAACACGTATTCAGAGCTCCGGATGAAGGTCGACTTCGGAGTGAGCTAGCCGACCAGGGCCCCGATGTTTGAAATATGTGAGTACAACTCGTCTGCGAGAATGTACCACGTGACCATCTCGAAATCGGTCAACGTTGCCAAATTTAAATTTAGACAGTTCAACAAAAAGTAGAGCAAAACACATATTTTAGTTCACTTGAAACCTTCGTACAAGAAGAAATAGAAGAAGTGATTAAGACAGACAGCCAAATTATTGGATTCAGACCAATTATAAGCTCTTTAGATCCGTTATGGAAATACTAATTCTTTTATTAAAAATACAAAACATTTTTTAGAAAAATTATCAAAAATTAAAATGACAATTTTTCAAAGCAAAATATCTATTTTTCAGTTATACGAAGAAAAAGACTAATTTTCAATCGAAAAAAAGTTAGTTTATAATAATTAATAATTTAATTAAATAATAATTAATAACCGTTTCTTGATGTACTAATAAACATCAATAACAATTTGTTTTAAAACATCAGCCTTTAGAAGATAAAATACAAATACGATAAAACCATGTTTTTCGTTTTTAATTTTTATCTCTTGCAAAAATAATTTTTTTATGAAACCTCTGGTGAAAACGTTCTTTTTTGTGTATTAAAGTAGTAATTTTTTCAAAGCAAAATATTTAATTTTCAAATTTATACGAATTTAAATTAAGAACAAGCCTAATTTTCAATCGAAAAAGTTAGTTTATAAATTTTCAATTCGTGTGCGAGAATGTACCACGTGATCACTCCTCACTCTCTCGGCGTCACAAAATCGGTATGTTTGAAACCAAGAGAAATCATCTACAAGTTCGCATAGAAGTGCTCTACTGGGTTGTACCAGTAGAGTTGAGTTTAGTAAGAGAGGAAACATGCGCAATAGTGCCGTGAAGGCGTTAAGTGCAGTGTTGCCGATGCCAATTTATTATATTCCCCAATATCCCAAGTCAAATTCCCAAAATTTGGGGACAAAAATCTGCTGATTTCCCAAAAATTCCCCTCAATAGGTTAAGTACCTTACCTTAGGATTATCTTCTTTGTTTTGACCTTTTATTAACCATTTATCCATATTTGCACAAAATCGTATCGTTATTTCGCGACAGAATACAAAATTAACTTATCTAAAGCAAATTAGAAGCGTCTAAAACTAAGGGAATCACAGAAAGGTTTTCTCTATGTGTTCGCGTTCGCACCGCGCGGAGATAAACGAACTTACCCGATTATAATATGATTTATTATAACAAAAGTAGGTACAATGGACAAATGATTTGCTGCTGTGCAAATGGTCTTGAGTTCTATGCCCAATCTGAACTGTTTTTTTATTTTAATTCCTGCTGATTATTTATTATATTGTTTAACGATGAGATTTCAAAATCCCCGCATTTTCCCCGCATAATGCCAATCCCCAATAAATCCCCAATCATCTTGAGATTCCCCGCAGTTTGGCAACGCTGGTTAAGTGTCGAGACTGTCAAGTCAAATTTAATTTAATTATAACCTATATCTTTGTTATTAATAGTTTGGTATGTGATTTATAGTTTTCTGTTTAGAGTGTTTGTGTATATTTCGTTAGGACTCGTTTCAATCATTAGCTGTTTATTTTGCTGATTTGCTTATTGTTGTTTGAAAATATTAATTAATATTTAAAATTAATAAAATCTATAAAATGAAAAAGTTCTATTTGAAAAACAAACACCAAATAAAAAATATATTAAAACTTACCAGACTGAATCTACAAAACTGGAAAAATATTGGTAAACACAAAAAAATATATTTATATTGGCTGCCCAGGGCCCCGATGTTTGAAGTGTGTGAGTACAACTCGTCTGCGAGAATGTACCACGTGACCATCTCGAAATCGGTCAACGTTGCCAAATTTAAATTTAGACAGTTCAACAAAAAGTAGAGCAAAACAAATATTTTAGTTCACTTGAAACCTTCGTACAAGAAGAAATAGAAGAAGTGATTAGGACAGACAGCCAAATTATTGGATTCAGACCAATTATAAGCTCTTTAGATCCGTTATGGAAATATTAATTCAAAATATAAAACATTTTTCAAAAAAATTATCAAAAATTAAAATGATAATTTTTTACTAACTATTGTAACCAATCAAATTACTTAATTTAGAGTCATGTGTCAAATTTCATCCAATCAGCTATGGATTACAGCGATAACACCCTACATGTGGTGTTTTCAGTTTGGTGTTTTCAGCAAGTCAAGTTTTTGATTAAAAATTAATTAAACGTCAAACTGACAACTAGTTTAAAAATGTTTAAATCTACAAAGTAAAAAATTATCTTATCGAATACCCCTCGGGCCTTGATAAATCCTCAAAATTTTGTCATAGAGAATCCTTCAAGCGAGTTGCTTAAGGATAATAGCCCTCGGCCTTCGGCCTCGGGCCATTATCAAGCAACACGCTTTCAGCATTCTCTATGACAAAATTATCTCGGTATTATCAAGGCCCTAGGGGTATTACTATTGACAATTTTTCAAAGGAAAACATTTATTTTTCAGTTATACGAATTTAAATTAAGAAAAAGCTTAATTTTCAATCGAAAAAATTAGTTTATACATTTTCAATTTATAATTTTATCCAGAGCTCATTTATTAATTATCTAATGGTATATGTCTACGTAACTGCCTATCCTTAAAAATCAAATAACTCACTTATTTTTCATCTAAACTTCAACATTATACATTTTCGTAAAGGGAAAGAGTTCACCTTTCAGATAGTATAAAAATATATAGGGTGTGTCGTTAAAAAAATCGACGTTATTTGCATTTTAAAAAGACCGCTTTTTTAAAACACCCTATATAAGATTTTACTAAATAAACATTTATACTGAAAAAAACTTTATATAAAAAAAGAAACTGTTCAGTGAAAACCGCACCTTCCTATCGTTTCTGAGTTCCGAGATATTTGCAGTTAAAATGGGTCAGAAACTTCTGGGACACCCGGTATTTCAAAAATAAAGGTACTTTATTCCTGAGTAAATTTCATATTTTTTGGCAAATCTCGTATCTCTACTTTACGGGAAAGAAATCTGTAAATTCTCTTTTCCAATAAATATTTTATTTATTCCTAAAACAAATAGTGTAGTGAAGTTCGCAGCCAATATAAATATATTTTTTGTGTTTACCAATATTTTTTTCCAGTTTTGTAGATTCAGTCTGGTAAGTTTTAATATATTTTTTATTTGGTGTTTGTTTTTCAAATAGAACTTTTTCATTTTATAGATTTTATTAATTTTAAATATTAATTAATATTTTCAAACAACAATAAGCAAATCAGCAAAATAAACAGCTAATGATTGAAACGAGTCCTAACGAAATATACACAAACACTCTAAACAGAAAACTATAAATCACATACCAAACTATTAATATCAAAGATATAGGTTATAATTAAATTAAATTTGACTTGACAGTCTCGACACTTAACCAGCGTTGCCAAACTGCGGGGAATCTCAAGATGATTGGGGATTTATTGGGGATTGGCATTATGTGGGGAAAATGCGGGGATTTTGAAATCTCATCGTTAAACAATATAATAAATAATCAGCAGGAATTAAAATAAAAAAACAGTTCAGATTGGGCATAGAACTCAAGACCATTTGCATAGCAGCAAATCATTTGTCCATTGTACCTACTTTTGTTATAATAAATCATATTATAATCGGGTAAGTTCGTTTATCTCCGCGCGGTGCGAACGCGAACACATAGAGAAACCCTTTCTGTGATTCCCTTAGTTTTAGACGCTTCTAATTTGCTTTAGATAAGTTAATTTTGTATTCTGTCGCGAAATAACGATACGATTTTGTGCAAATATGGATAAATGGTTAATAAAAGGTCAAAACAAAGAAGATAATCCTAAGGTAAGGTACTTAACCTATTGAGGGGAATTTTTGGGGAATCAGCAGATTTTTGTCCCCAAATTTTGGGAATTTGACTTGGGATATTGGGGAATATGATAAATTGGCATCGGCAACACTGCACTTAACGCCTTCACGGCACTATTGCGCATGTTTCCTCTTTTACTAAACTCAACTCTACTGGTACAACCCAGTAGAGCACTTCTATGCGAACTTGTAGATGATTTCTCTTGGTTTCAAACATACTGATTTTGTGACGCTGAGAGAGTGAGGAGTGATCACGTGGTATATTCTCGCACACGAATTGAAAATTTATAAACTAACTTTTTCGATTGAAAATTAGGCTTGTTCTTAATTTAAATTTATCGACAGCAACATTTGGAAATTTCTTTTTTGTGTTTTAAATAACCTGTAATTTTGCCAAGACAAAACATTGAATTTTCGATTTTATATTAAAAAAAATATAATTATTATACTTTTTTTAAACAATATATATTGTTAATTATTAATTATTATTTAATTAAATTATTAATTATTATAAACTAACTTTTTTTTCGATTGAAAATTAGGCTTTTTCTTCGTATAACTGAAAAATAGATATTTTGCATTGAAAAATTGTCATTTTAATTTTTGATAATTTTTCTAAAAAATGTTTTGTATTTTTAATAAAAGAATGAATATTTCCATAACGGATCTAAAGAGCTTATAATTGGTCTGAATCCAATAATTTGGCTGTCTGTCTTAATCACTTCTTCTATTTCTTCTTGTACGAAGGTTTCAAGTGAACTAAAATATATGTTTTGCTCTACTTTTTGTTGAACTGTCTAAATTTAAATTTGGCAACGTTGACCGATTTCGAGATGGTCACGTGGTACATTCTCGCAGACGAGTTGTACTCACATATTTCAAACATCGGGGCCCAGTCGAAGCATGTTGGGACCCGATTTTTATGAAATATCCCCAAATACAATAAAACCATAATTGGTATAAAATTCGAAACATTATTTTTGACTGTTTGCCAGGAATTTGCGATTTGGCCCCACTGTGGTCTGTGAGTCGGAAAAAATCATGAAAATTGGACCAAAATTCATCAGGATTGAGAGTACCTCCTCCCTCTGTTTTCGAGGATGCTGAACACGATGGCGATATCAGAATTACTGTTTTCGATTGCTGAACCCCCTAAAACGACCAAAAACTACCTTCTAACCGTAGGGGGTGAGTTTTGGTATGTGGAGCGGTTGGTGAGGGTCAGAAGTAATCTTCAACATTACCACCGTGCTCAGCATCCTTGAAAACTGGAGGAAAGACGTTTTTTACGAAAACGGGGGGAGGAGGTACTCTCAATCCTGATGAATTTTGGTCCATGTCCTTCCGACTCACAGGCGCCACTAGTAAGAATCAGTACCGATGTTGCGAACAAACTCATTATAGTTGCGTCAAAGTAGACTTAAAAACCCCAAAACTTCGAACTTTTTTTAGGGTGCCGCGCGCAAGTGAAATAAGTTATTAGCACCAGAACTGACCGCGGCGCGCAAGTGATAGACGCCCGTAATTTTATGTTGCCCTGGCATGCAACCATGCGGCCTCAGGGCTGCACTAACAAGGGTGCTGAGGGGGTGAAACCCTCAGATTCACTTGGGACTCGATTCGATTTGATTTCATTATATAAAATTGATATAATTGAGCTGACCGGAGGGCTAAACTTTTGATGATGGGAAACCGGTTGCGGTGGATATGGAATTGAAAAAGAAATACTCCAACGTGAAATGGAATTAGATTTTTTCATGAATATTTTATGTAGTTCTGGTGTGATAGAAAAATTTGACATTTCAACAAAATAATTCTTACAGAATAATATAATTTTTTTCTTTTTTCTAACAACAAAATCATATTCCAACGTGTTCTTCTATCTTCTTCTTCTGCTTCTTCCAACAAATCATCTGTTTCGGTGACATTGAAAATCGTCCCCAATAAATTGTCCATATAAAGTGAGTAAACCAGTAAGGAATTTTAATTTATTAGATTCGACATCCTAAGACCGGTTTCTGTCTTTCGACTTCATCAGTTAGGTTTACTCACTTTGTATTAATCTCTGAAAGGGATAAAAAAGAAGAGAGTGACATCTTGACTAGATTCAGTCAAAATTTAATGTCAATACTCTCTTCTTACCATAGATGGTAGCACATCTAAAAATGTTATCTTATAGCGGATATAGCTATTGACTTGTACGAGTTTGGAATTTTATTTATTGGATTCGAAAAGCCTAACTGATGAAGTCGAAAGACAGAAACCGGTCTTAGGATGTCGAATCTAATAAATTAAAATTCCTTACTGGTTTACTCACTTTGTATTAATCTCTGAAAGGGATAAAAAAAGAAGAGAGTGACATCTTGACTAGATTCAGTCAAAATTTAATGTCAATAATGTCTCTTCTTACCGTAGATGGTAGCACATCTAAAATTGTCCATATAAGTAAACCAGTAAGGAATTTTAATTTATTAGATTCGACATCCTAAGACCGGTTTCTGCCTTTCGGCTTCATCAGTTAGGCTTTTCGAATCCAATAAATAAAAATTCCAAACTCGTACAAGTCAATAGCTATATCCGCTATAAGATAACATTTTTAGATGTGCTACCATCTATGGTAAGAAGAGAGTATTGACATTAAATTTTGACTGAATCTAGTCAAGATGTCACTCTCTTCTTTTTTATCCCTTTCAGAGATTAATACAAAGTGAGTAAACCAGTAAGGAATTTTAATTTATTAGATTCGACATCCTAAGACCGGTTTCTGCCTTTCGGCTTCATCAGTTAGGCTTTTCGAATCCAATAATTAAAAATTCCAAACTCGTACAAGTCAATAGCTATATCCGCTATAAGATAACATTTTTAGATGTGCTACCATCTATGGTAAGAAGAGAGTATTGACATTAAATTTTGACTGAATCTAGTCAAGATGTCACTCTCTTCTTTTTTATCCCTTTCAGAGATTAATACAAAGTGAGTAAACCAGTAAGGAATTTTAATTTATTAGATTCGACCGGTTTCTGCCTTTCGGCTTCATCAGTTAGGCTTTTCGAATCCAATAAATAAAAATTCCAAACTCGTACATAGATGGTAGCACATCTAAAAATGTTATCTTATAGCGGATATAGCTATTGACTTGTACGAGTTTGGAATTTTTATTTATTGGATTCGAAAAGCCTAACTGATGAAGCCGAAAGGCAGAAACCGGTCTTAGGATGTCGAATCTAATAAATTAAAATTCCTTACTGGTTTACTCACTTTGTATTAATCTCTGAAAGGGATAAAAAAGAAGAGAGTGACATCTTGACTAGATTCAGTCAAAATTTAATGTCAATACTCTCTTCTTACCATAGATGGTAGCACATCTAAAAATTGTCCATATAAGTTTCGTCTCTTTCTATTAAGAGGTTTAAATCCGATACTGAATCAAGGTTATCGACAGGCTGAATTTCAGTTGCCGTAAACTTTAAATTATCACAATCTTTCTCCTATCAATTTTTACAAGCCATTGTGCCTTCTTACAAGAACAAAATATTCTCTGCAATAACTTATCAGGAGCTGGGGGCCAAGAATCCGAACAGGTTCTAAAGATTCATTTTCTTTTTCTTCCCATCCCCAGTCTGTTGGGTGCAATTCATGACCCATCCAACACTGAACTTGAAAGTACACTCTTTTAAGATGTTGTAATGCTGCATCTGAAGTCGGTGGCAAACTACAAAGTAGGACTTCAGTTTTTTTCACCCCCTCAGCGCCCTTGTTCGGGCAGCCCTGGGGCCGCATGTTTGCATGCCATGGAACCATAAAATTACACCCTTACAAACCCTCAACATACCAACTTTGTATGAGAAAATTAAATTTTACTAGAATTTAAATTTGTGGACCCTTGGACCCCCCTATCGCCCATACCTGGGTTCGTCAGAGAGTGACATGGACTCAAAAAGGCCATGGAGTATACTTGGGTCACAGGATCGCAGGATGCCCATATATAGAGTTGGTAACCTTATAACACTACTGAAATTCAATCCCGCGTGATCATGATATTTGAAGCCCCATGGGCCCCCTTTTATACGGCCCTGATGGGTTGAGAAGGCTTAATTATCGACAAAAATGAGATTCCCTCCCTTCGAAAGCCCCCTGACCCAATTTGGCAGCCCAAACACATTTCTGTGGACATCTCATATTTTGGACCCCCAAGGGGGGTGAATTTAGGGGCGAGGACGGGTCAAGCGGCATCTAGGTTTTTGGTCAACTTTGAATCTTATGCCTCAATGAACATTTTGCAAAAAAAATTAACCCCATCGGACCTTTCCGACCAAAGTTCGAAGTGAAAACCTACTTTGACGCCACTATTAGTTTTGATGTACAATGTAAAATCACAAATCGCTCTGTTTTCGGTTTGATCAAATAGAATATATCAATTCGGACGGCAATGTAAGATCCCTAACGTAACAAATTCAGCTTCAGGAAAAAAATTTAAATAAGAAATATGTTATCTATTCATTTTAAAATTAGGAACTAAAGAATGGTCAACCAAATGTAGTCGAAGAAACAAAAAAGATGATTTTCTTTTTCGTTTTCTTGCTGTTCATGAAATAAAATATACTTTCGTTACTAGGAACGCATACATTTGACTGAATTTCCTAAGAAATTGCCTTATACCCTTTACAGTTCAGGCAACCTGACCTAGATGGATTATTTTACGAAAAACGACAGTTGTTGTAATTTTATTTAATAATAGTTTATTAAATTGAAAGTCTGACAGTTTTAAGATTAATTAGAATTAATTATTGTGTAAATTTTGAACTCAATTCTGCCTATATCTAGGAATTTTTCAATATTGGGAGCGTCACAATAGAAATAATGAAATATTTACAATGTATATGCCACAACTTTGTTATTTTATAATATCTGTAGTGACAAAAAGTATTCCAATCAATATTGAAAACTAATGTAACCACGACTACAGTTCTAAACAATCAAATAAAGAGTAACGTTATTGGGGCGTGAGGAACGTGGAATGCAAGATATAGTAAGATGGAGACAGAAGCGCAGAAGAGCCTGGAACGACCATCTGGAAGAATGGCTTAAAATAGGATAGCGAGAATCGCACGGAAACCAGAAGACCAAAGGGTAGACCAACTAAAAGATGGAGAGATGGATTTCAACATCAAATGAAATGAACGATTAGAAAAACCTACAACTAGAGGAAGAAGAAGAATTTACTGGGGCGTACGCATAATTTTGATATGTGGTGTGTGGGGGGAGGTAACATCAATATTTTATTTAGACAATATTACAAAAACATAAATTATTTTATCTACTCCTATTAAATTATATATTAATTATTTAACTGCTTTTGAGGAAATAATAATATTCATAAACAAACAGCGTGAGTTATAATAACTCACTAGTGAGTTATTAAAACTCAGCTATTGTCACGTGGTTAAACGACATGAAACTTGATTATAGTATATTGTTAAATTTTTATTTCACACACAAATGCACAGACACGCTCAAACACACAATTTACAGTATTTAACCAATCCTATATCAGCCACGACATAATATTATCAAGTTACCTGTTATTCTGTCACTCATGTCGAATGTGACAATATAATATTTTTCAATAACGAGAAAAGCTAAGTGAAAATTAGTTCAGATAGCAAATCAGATATAAAAGAAGCGGCCAAAATCACAACACTTAATCTGCTGCCTAAAAAATCGCGTCAAAAATATGAAATAATATACAGGGTGTATCATAAGGAATTGTCAATATTTTAATCATAGGTTTAGGACCTCCAAATATTAATATTTTACTAAATAACTCTGGGTCAAATGTTATCTACTACTAAGATACAGGGTGTTGAAGTTAAAAGTGATTTTTCGTTTTTATGCAATAATTTCTTTATTATTTAACATATTGACTTGAAATTTGGTATGGTTATATTTTTAGGCTAGTAAATCATAAGTGTGTTATCAATTTTGAGATTAGATAAAGAGGGCGCCACCTACACTCTACTGGATGAAGAAAAGTATCAATTTTTTTTATTCTTGGCCTTTTTTGAAGTCTTTATGATACAACCGGTAAATTTAAACAAAACAGGTATACTCATTTCGAGATATTTGCATTTAAAATATTCTAGCCACAGTATCTATTTAATTTACTTTAACATATTTCAACATAGTAGGCTTTGAAACTAAAATGAAAATGTACATCTGTCAAATAATTAATTGTTAGATAGCAGCAGCAAGTCCAGAAAAATTTATTTGTACATAAACACAAAAATAATATCTTTCATTTCTGAATTGAAGAAATGGTTGTGTCGACGCATTTTCATTACCTACTTAGATGGAATTTAGTGAACAAAATTACATCTAACAATTAATTATTTGACAGCTGTATATTTTCATTTTAATTTCAAAGCCTACTATGTTGAAATATGTTAAAGTAAATTAAATAGATACTGTGGCTAGAATATTTTAAATGCAAATATCTCGAAATGAGCTGAATTTATGCTATTAAAACCTGTTTTGTTCAAATTTATAGGGTGTATCATAAAGACTTGAAAAAAATTCAAAAAAGGTCAGGAATAAAATTTTTTTCTTCATCCAGTAGAGTGTAGGTGGCGCCCTCTTTATCTAATCTCAAAATTGATAACACGCTTATGATTTACTAACTTAAAAATATAACCATACCACATTTCAAGTCAATATATTAAATAATAAATAAATTATTGCAAAAAAACGAAAAATAAATTTTAACTTCAACACCCTGTATCTTAGTAGTAGATAACATTTGACCCAAAGTTATTTAGTAAAATATTAATATTTCGAGGTCCTGAACCTATGATTAAAATATTGACCATTCCTTATGATATACCCTGTATAGTCCAGTAAATGAAGGACTGAAAAGATCGAAAGCTGGGAATAAGTCGGGCATGAGTTCCCACATAGCGCAATTTGTAGGTCATCGCAGGTGTTTTAACATGAGAAAATCCTTAACGCGTTGTGGTCAAGGGGAGGGGCTGAAAATGGGCCCCAAAACCTGGAAAATGGGTTTCCCGCTAATATCTGGCTAAATATGCCAATTAGAGAATTTTTGTTCAGACAAAAAATGGAGATCAGCTCATTCTCTACAAAATTCAATAGTTTTCGAGATAATGGCACTCAAAAGTCCCCTCATTTCAGCTGCTGCTCTACCTTCAGGAATTCCGCTTTCTATGAATTAACGCGTAACCGGTCTGACGAATTGTTCAATATCTCGGGAAAAAATTAATATTTTTCGATGATTCAAAGTTCATCGGAATGGAAAAACCCGTAGCTACAATTCCATGTGACTTGAAGTCAGTTCGTATTTACCAAAAATATTTAAAAAAAAGCGGTCAAAGTTTTTTTCAACAATATTTAGAGGCTGCTTCATTAATTTATTCATATTTTCTTTAAAAATAGTTATTTATTCTAATTTTGCCTTGATAATGGAACCTTAGGGGGTCTTGAATGACCTCAGAAATTATATATTTGAAAATAATCATACATTCTATTCATGTTTGTAACTAAATTTTCTTGGCTAATTTTATCATGATATTAATGATCGCCTTTATTGGTTTCAAATCGTCATTGGCAACAATATTTAAACCTAGCAATTATGTCAATTTAATCAATAACTCAAATATTTTTTTATAGCAAATTAAAAATCCCATTGATTATAAACTCCTTAATACAGAAAAAACAAAATGAAACGTTGGTAGGGATATTAATACAAAAGATATGTCAAAATGTACCTTATTCGTATAGATTGGGTTGAGTAATAAATGAAAAATTTGCTGATGAACATGGTTTTTTTTAATAAAACATAAATTGACATACAATAGATAGATATTTAAACAATTCAAATAAAGTATACATCATTTACGTTTAGTTATTTTCACTTCCTGTCCTATCCAACAGCACGCCTATGGAATACATACCTGTAAAAAGATCTGACAGGACCTTTCTCAAATTTGATGTTGTACACTTAACAAGACTTTGGCATTTTGTTGTTCTCTAAACTAATTGTACGTAGCAAAACTTTCAAAAAACTATAAAAATACACAAGATTAGCACAATAATTCACAAAAAACAAAATATCTGACATCTGTCAAACTTTACGATATAAGGCGGGCATCGTCGAAATTTGAAATCGACCAATCAGTGGATTAATTCTCTAAACTCCCCCCTGTACACAAAAATAAATAACCTGAGTACCGTATCTAGCGTAACATATATGATCTAATGTATGTATTGTTTTAAAATGAGTAGTAGTTAAATTAACGGTTACTTTATTATTTACTTATTATTTTAAAATAAAATTGAAAAAAATCATTTCAATTGTTCCAGGATACGTATTAAAAGTTTTTCTCGCATAATGCAAATTTTGGAACTCAAGGGTGATATATTTTTTAAATCACTATTTTAATATCCCTTAAATAAGGCGTCAAAACGCTTTGTCTGACCAGCCACGTGCTCCTACATTATGTCTATTTTTGATGCGTTTTTTCATTCTGGAATACACCGTGAAAAATCGCCAATGTGGCCGCTGCCTAAGCCACTAAAATAGTTTCGCCTAGACAAAAATAAAATTTATTTTTTGATTTTTTGTTTAGAAATTTGCATTTGTTGTCAAACCTCATTTAATGATCTCATATATAATTTTTGACACGTTCAAGGTTACAAATATCGAGAAGTGCTTTTTTACTTAGAGATAGTTTCACTCTTGATTAAATCTAGTAAATCTGTCTCAGGATAAAAAAAGGTTACTTGGTATTTTTGACCCCACAATCTCACATTAACTCAAGACTTTTATTTAAGTTGCAAATATTACGTGAATATCATTAATTTGATTAATTGATTAAATTAGTTGAAAACAAGTAGATAAAGTTGTATCAAGATGTTTTTCGGTTTTTTGTGTTTTCTATAAATTAGGATTTGATAAAGACGGTATGTGTCGTGGGATTTTTTATTTATTAGTAAACGTTGTTTTATTTGAAGTGTACATTAAATTTATAAGTTTTTCCAATTTGTACTACTCACTCAAAAGTAATATGGTAAATATTTGTAGTTGTTTTTTATTTAAATATTTGCTTCCAGTTCTAATTCCAAAAACAACATAATTTAGTTTGACACCCAGTTTTTCAATGTGGTTTGATCAACTTACAAGTTCAATAACATGATTTTTTTTTAAATATTTTCAAAACTTTCTATTTAAAATGTTTGTATTATTTAAAAACAATATTTTTAAAACTATTTAAGATCTCGTTTCAACAACAGTTTCATTCTAAAAATTTAAATTTTATTACTTGTGTTTGTTGGCAACAACTTTATTACCTTTCAACGTGTTTGTTTACCAATTAGGGAGCTGGTGGCAATTTTGGTCATTTTTGTGGTAGATTTCATTAGATTTAATAAAGTCTGCAGAAGCCGAAAATATAAAAGACATACATATATAAACTGTATTAAAAAAAATGCTCCACTTAAGTACTACTATTATTAATGTAATATATTTAAATTATGGTGTAAATAATTTCAATGTTAAGTAAAACAAAAATCTTTTATTCGTGTAAAAAATAATCAGATTATCGTAGAATTCAGCAGTCTTGTTTATTTAATTTTCATCGTCATCTGAAATTAATATTCACTGATATATTAATTTAATATTGTGATGGTACAGGTTCTTAGTAAGTTTGTATATTCAAATACTCAAGATAATAAAATAATAAAAAACCATCTTTACTATTCTAAAGTCATTTATTGAATTCACTAAACATTCATCGACTATTCCAACCGACTGCAGAATTGCTGCGTCGTCAGGAATAGTGTCGATTAATAATTTATAACAATATAAAATAATTAATAATAAAGAAATTGCTTAACCTAGTTTTAAACAGTTCAATAAACTATAAAATATAAAATGATATACGGTATGATATATTTGGATGCATCCAATAAACTAAATCTAAATACTTATATTATTACATCTCCCACGGAAAAGGGAAAAAAAAATATTTATCCATAAATATTTTTTTTTTTTTTTTTAGCTATTATACAGTTTAACTCTATTTTTGTGAACTTCAACTGTTTTTTCTCCCATCTTTATTAAAATATTTGGAGTTTTTTCCTCTATAACGCTAAAAGGACCGCTATATAAGGGATCTAACTTATTGGTACCCACATTTCTTAACATAACCTTATCTCCTACATTATATATTACAGATTTTTTATTTACATCATACGTAGATTTTCTTTTATATTTAGAATTATTTAAATTGACTCTTGCATCGTTACATGCTTGTTGCAATCTATATTTTAGTTCCCGGGGGTAATCATCGAAATTATAAATAGGGTCTATTTGATTTTGTAAATTAGACGGCAATTTAGCGAGTTTTCCAAAAATTAATTCGTAAGGTGTGTACTTAGTTTCCGTATGTACCGTTGTGTTATAAGCAAAACACCAGTAAGGGACCCATGTGCTCCATGCATTGCCATATTTAGATACTTGAATTCGCAAATATGCACCTAAATTTTTATGAGAATTTTCAAGAGCACCTAGGGTCTCATGGTGGTATGCTGTTGAATTAAGCTTTTTAATTTGTAAAAATTGACATATTTCTTTTAAAATACATGCCAAAAATTCCGTACCCTGATCTGAAACAATTTCATTTGGGATGCCATACCTTAAAATGAAATTATTTATCAAAGCCAGAGCGACGGTGTGCGCTTCTTTATTTTTTAAGGGATATGCTTCTACAAATTTTGTTAATTCACATTGTAGAGTTAAAATATATTTTTGGTCTTCGGAATCTTGTGGTAGTGGACCAACTAGGTCTAAGTAAATTTTTTGAAAACCCGAGAAAGCTGTAGTGGTGATAGTCATTTGCTCTTTATTTAATATAGAATGTTTATAGCGTTGACAGTCGTCACATTTTTTAACAAAAGTTTCGATGTCTTTACGCAAACCTCCCCAAAAATACCTTTTTTTGATGTTGTTAAACATTCTGTTAATGCCTGCATGGCCCCCTGAGGGAAGAATATGAAAATCATTTAATATAATTTGTCTCGTTTCAAGATCTGTGACATTTTCTACATCATGTATTATGGATAATTTGATACCGGTATCTTTTATAAGATTTGAGAACTTTAAAATATCGTTAATAAACTGTGCACTTTTCTTATTTTTTAAAACAACCAATTCCGGAATGTCATATTTATCATAAATATGTTTCAGGTCTCTCAACATAGTACCTAGGTCTGATGTCGATCGAGGTTCCTGATTAAAATATATTATTCGCGAATCTTTATTATAAATTAAGTTCCCAACAATGTAATTCCATTTATTTTCTTTTTTAATATTTTTAAATTCTGTCATAGATATTGGATTTAGACAAAAAGAATTTTTAGGACGTTTCAATAATTCTATAACTCCAGGGTGATCAATCCTTTCATCAGAATTTTTACTGAAACTGTCTAAACATTCATTTTTGACATTTTTTGTTTGAGCTCTTGTTGTAATATAAACTGAATTGCATATTTCATTATTCAAATTTTTTAGTTCTTCTGAAGATATATCTATACGAGAGAGGGCATCCGCTACAACATTCTCTGTACCTTTAATATATTTTACTGTAAAATCATACTCTTCAAGAATTAATCTAAACTTTATTAACCTACTGCTTGGATTTGTCATTCCAAATAAATACACTAGAGGGCGATGATCTGTCAAAATGACGAATTTTTTAGAAAATAAATAAGGCCTGAAGTGTTTTACTGCAAAAACTATCGCCAACATTTCTTTTTCGATTACGCTATAATTTTTCTCTGCTTTATTAAGAGATCGACTAGCATACGCAACCGGTTTATCATCGGAATTTGACAATACAGCCCCCAATGCAAAATTCGATGCATCGGTTCTTACTATAAATTGATTTTCTGGAGAAAAATCGGGATATTGCAGTACTGGTGGATTAGTCAAGATTTGTTTTAAGTTTTCGAAAGATTTTTGACAATCTGGACTCCAAAAAAATTTTACTTTCTTTCTTGTAAGATTATTTAACGGTGCAGCAATATCTGCGAAATTTTTTACATATTTTCTATAATAATTAGCGAAAGCGACAAATCTTTTGACTTCCTGAGAATCTTTTGGAACTGGAAAATTTTGAATCGCTTCTACTTTAGAAGGATCAGGTGAAACACCATCTGCCGAAATTATATGACCTAAATATAGAATCTCTTTTTTCAAAAAATCACATTTATTTGGATTTAACTTTAGGTTTACTTGCCTCAATCTTTGGAAAACTTTAACTAAATTTTTATTGTGATTGATTAAATTATTTGCAAAAACGATTAAATCATCAAGATAAACAAAACAGCATTCATAGTTAAGTCCCGACATTGCAAGTGTCATTGCCCGAGAAAATGCACTAGGGCTTGTTTTCATACCCATAGGAAGTCGAGTCATTTGATACTGACCTCGATCAGTAGCAAAGGCCGTATATTTTCTGCTTGTTTTCTCTAATTCTATCTGATAATAACCTTGAGATAAATCAAGATGAGAAAAATACATTGCACCTGATAATGCATCTAAAATTTCTGTAATACAAGGTAATGGAAATTTGTCATCTTCTATTTGCGCATTCAACTGCCTATAATCTATAACTATTCTAACTCGTCTCTCCCCTCTTTCATCTAAACCCTTTTTTGGAATGATTAATAAAGGAGATTGCCACTCTGATTTACTTTCTTCGATAATGCCACTTTGCAACATTTTATCGATTTCTGAGTGAATTTGTGTTTTTTGAGCATGAGGTAAACGATATGGCTTTATAAAAACTGATTTTGCTGAGTCTTTTAATTGAATTTTTTCTTTGCCAATATTGGAGACAGTTAGCGGATCATTTTCGAGATGAAACACATCAGAATATTTTACTAAGATTTTTTCCAATGAGTTTTTCTCTTCCCTATTTAAATGTTGTAATTTTATCAAATCTAATAACTTATCTGCTCTAGTAACTGAAAAGGTAGGTTTTGTTTTAAATTCGCACAAATTATAGTTTTCTAATTTTTCTAATTTTGGTTTAAAATTTTTTAGAGTAACTTCCTGGTCTCTTACATTTAGAATTTTGACAGGAATCAAATTTTCTTTTGCCCTAACTAAAGTTCCAGCTATAAAAACACCTTCACATAATTCGCTAGGTAGAACAACACAATCTGCGTTTATATTTACTTTACAATATTTAATTACTTCGCATCTAGCAGGAATTGACATATAATTAATTTGTTGTGTTGTTTGCATAGGAATTACATGTCGTGTATTATGATATGAAAGCGAAAATAAAAATTTTTCGTAGTCTATTGTCGCAGAATAATCATAAAAGAAATTTGAGCCTAAAATACCGTGCATTTGAATGTCTGGTTCAAGGACGTCTAAAAGCTGAAATTCATGAGACAGTTCTACGTTATCTATTTGTAATGTAATATTCACTGTGCCATCTGATACTACTGACCCAGATATACCATTTATTCGTAATTTCTTTGAAAAATCAACGACTTCATCATTCAATATCCTATTTTTAAATATAACACTTACACTAGCTCCTGTATCTAATAAAAATACTAATTTATTATTTTTAAAGAAAATTTCGACGAAATTTAAGCCATTTAAGGAAAATATGTTATAGTTTACACTTTTAGGCACGAAAAAACTTGTCACCCGTTGAAGGATTTTCTGAAATATTACATTCTTCGGAGTTATTTATATGAAATATTCTCCTATCTTTGCCTCTAAAATTATTTCCCCTCACATTACTATTAAATCTACCTCTATTTTGGTTAAAAGAACCTTGATACGTATGTCCTCTTTTATTAAAACTAAAGTTATTTCTAGAATAATTTGTATTAAAATTATTTTGATTATTAAACCCTCTAGAACTTCTATTATTGCCTCTATAATGAGAATTAAAATTTTGACGACCTCTCATATGATAAGCTTGAACATTTTCATTATTAAAATTATTTACATTGATTTCCTCATCTTTAGCGGCTTGGATTGCTTCATTTAGTTTTGCATAATTCCGAGCTTTAATGATAGTTTGTAAATTTCTATTTCTCAGTCCATTTGCAAAAATGTTGAGAGCAATCTTTTCATTAACTTCTCTTAAAATTTGAACATTATTTTCGTTATCGTTGGCTTGGGTAATCGTTAAGTCAGTTAACAATTCTTCTAACGTTTTCCCAAACTGTTCGATAGTTTTTGACCCTTGTTTAGCATTATGTAATTGTGTAGCTAAGGATGTTGAAGATTTTTTAGAAATAAAATACTTTTTTAGATCACTAACTAAAGTTTGATTATTGTTGTAAATTTTATTTAATCTAATTTTTGCATTTTGACTTAAGCTTTTTTTTTGAATATAAGTTGTTAATAATTTCTTTCCTTCAGCATCAAGCATACAAATCAATGGCATCAATTAATTGTTTCGTTACAGTTTCGGTATCGTTCATAACTGGTAGCAGACTAGTCGCGGTTTTTAAATCGAATTTTTCACCCATTTTAAAATCGAAAATCTACGTCTGATTTATTAAAAAATAATAATAACTATATCTAAACTTAGCTAATTTCTTAAACTTACGGTTAGTTACATTTAGGTCACGTCTTCTTTCACTACTGTCTTTTAATAGATTTCTATAAAACACTTTTAGTTCTTCTATTAAATTTTTGCACTCCTTTTGCAAACTCATTCCATAGTTAATTTTTTTTTTCTTTTCTTTCAACCTAAAAACCTAAAAAAATAATCTCTTCTGTGCTTCTCTTGTCTAAACTAATTCTTGGCTAGCTCTAATTTGTTTGGCCACATTTTTCTCTATCATCTTCTGGCATTTTTTGTAAACCAGCATCAACGAAAAGACAAATGCCAATACCAAAAAAATTGCTTCTACTATATTTTTTGGTGTAAAAAAATCTGTTCCATTTGTTTGGCCTCCACTGTTTCCACTTTGGGCAATTATTACTTCTTCCTTCAGTTCTTTGGAATTTGTGTTCCCAGCCATGTTTTAATTTAATTTTTAATTTTCTTCCATTTATTTTCCACTCCAGTAATTTTCATAAATTCTTGTTCTAAACGTAATATTTTCTCCTTTCCAAAATATTTTGGACTGGCAGGATCGCCATGTGATGGTACAGGTTCTTAGTAAGTTTGTATATTCAAATACTCAAGATAATAAAATAATAAAAAACCATCTTTACTATTCTAAAGTCATTTATTGAATTCACTAAACATTCATCGACTATTCCAACCGACTGCAGAATTGCTGCGTCGTCAGGAATAGTGTCGATTAATAATTTATAACAATATAAAATAATTAATAATAAAGAAATTGCTTAACCTAGTTTTAAACAGTTCAATAAACTATAAAATATAAAATGATATACGGTATGATATATTTGGATGCATCCAATAAACTAAATCTAAATACTTATATTATTACAATATAAATAAGTAGATTGAAGGCTAAAAAATACTTGTTTCTACTTGACCTGCTGATTCTTCAGCTGATGGAAATAATACAGACAACGTGAGTTGCTTTCCTTAAAATCATTTGAAATGCAGAATATTATCAACCTGTGACTTAGTGCCATAGTATCCCAGGCAGCAGAGTGACGTCATTTTCACCAAGTACGTCGAAATTGTAAGGCTTTTTCTTGCCACTAAGAAAAATATTGCCTTACAAGATGACGCTTTAGTACGGAGATTGCGCCAGTTTTTTTATGTGGTATGCTCCACAGCCTTAGAAACGGCCTCTTAGGGGCACAGGTAACTTCAGATGGAGATACGGTATTCTCCAGGGGTCTAGTTGACTTCAGACTTAATTATTTTTAATTTATTATATACCTTTAATAACCCTGAAAAGAGGTAAGGTTGGTGAATATAAACCAGGAAATAAACGTGACACTTATATTATTTTTAGCTATTGAGACAAATAATTACCGATGGCGGCGCCACAGTCGTCGATCAGCTGTTCACACGAAACGCGTAATTTTTGGTAAATAGTGCATTAAGTTATACTGAGAGAATGGTTTATTTGTAGTATTTTAAGACTTTCTGTGATTGTTTGAGGTTTTTGATTTGGAAATTACCATAATATACCTGTACATGTAAGTATTTAGACTCAATTGAACCTGTTTTTTGTGTCGTTATTCTAAAATTGAGGATATTTATTTAGCATATCTTACGTTTTTCAGAAATTTATTGTTTACTTCTGTTTCTGTGTGCTTTTTTTGTGTTTCAGGATGAATATAGCCTAAAGGTATTATCATCTTCACCTCTACTAATATAGAATGATATTGGAAGGGAGCTAAATCATTTGCCAAAGAAACATACAACAGTTTTCTGCTGATAAATTTTATTTCAATTTTTTCAGGATAATAATTGTAATTGTAAAAGTGATTTAAATAAAAAATGATTTCTAAGAACCTACTTTTGATTGATTTATGGTAAAATATCTATTCGTTGTTTCAAAATTATTTCTTTAAATCAATATCAAATTAATATATAAATTAAGAAAATTTTTTCTTGGCTTAAAACACTTCATAGGCCATCAAATGTATCTGTTGCAAAACTTTTTGTTTTGTTTATCTACTTTGTTTTTTCAAAATAAACACAAAATGTATATTTTTTAATCCTTTATTTTAACGTAAGTTCGAAGCTAACTTTGAATTATTCAGTTTTAGTAGTATTTAACATTTTATTATAATAATTCATTACTAATTGTAACGGTATAATTATTGAAAACAGGTGTTGTACAAGAGGGGAACATAATAATGGTATTTTTAAAATTATGATGTGACAAAGGTTTTATTTTACTGAATATTACCTTTAGAAAAATGATAAGTTGAAATATCAGCAATGATGTGCACACCTAATTAGATTTTAAGTTTACATATATAAAAGTACAACTGTACACAGTTTGTAAGGACAAGTTTACTTAGTTTATAGGCAACACTTTGCTGTCTTCTAACTAACCAAATGATGTGATGGCATACACTTTTTGCACTACTTGGGTGCTATTTTGTTTGAAATAATTCCTAAAAACATTTCAGTAGTAATCAAGAAATAATGTCAGAAATGCTAATCTTTATCTTACCTGATTTTGTAATATAATCTTCACATTTAAAATTGATTACACTTTTCCCGGAATTTGCGACGATCAACTTCCTCGATAACAGCTTTTTTGTTGCTTCTTGGGTGGATCATAATGGAAGTGTAATTCCGGATTTTTAGATTTCCTAGAGGTATACCCATAAATGCAATAGTTTGTATTATTTTTATTGGGCATTTTTAACGTTTAACTAACAAATAACAGCAAAATACACGAAGCACAAAATCAAAACACACGTTCGACTTGCAGGTAAACAAACAAAATTATGCTTTTCGTGAAGGTTCAAATTAATACCGGTGGTGTCGCTTCAAAGTTGTGCTCGTCTCAATGTTACACAACAAAAATTTGTTTTATTTCTAAGCCCAACCCTATTCAACCCTGAACAAAAATAATGCGTTTAAAATAAACGTTCGATTCGGCTTTATATCGACGGTAATGACGGAGTGACTCAATCAGACTTTAATTAAATTTATCAAAGTATAAAATTATTTATTATTAATCGATTAAATAAAGAAAGACGGGAAAATGCTAAATATATCAGTTCGCGAAATTAAACGACACGGCTATTTAATTTTTATCAACCGGCGAGACAAATCGGAAGAGTTATTTAAATTCCTTAAGCTAAGAAATGTAACAGAACGGTCTAAATAATTTAAATAAATTATATTACTCTAATCAGGGGATTTACCTAACCCTATCTACCCCGGAATTGACTGGAAGAGTTTACTGAATTTATTTATCGCGAACTTAAACAAATTTAAACAGGAGAGTGATCTAAATTTATCAACTTTTAAAATTTAATCGGCAAACCAAATCTCTACTTGTCACTAAAATGTAAATTAAACGGAAAGAACTGAACTTCAGACTGACGGGTAAATTTGACGTATTAAACTGAGATTTTAAATTATATTCGGGACGAGGACGATTCCTAGACTTTCAACGTAGCCAACATGGTGCCAACACTTCACATAGTTGTACACAATGCCAGGTAACGTGAGTCAGGGATAGAAGTTGCCTAATAAATAGTGCAAAATCAGTCCCAAAGTTTTCGGAATTTAATATTGAAATTTACTTCTGCGGACGGACTCCTAGACTTTCAGCGTAGCCAACATGGTGCCAACACTTCACACAGTTGTACACAATGTCAGGTAGCGTGAGTCAGGGATAGAAGTTGCCTAATCGGCCTGTGGGCGCCACTTTAGTGCAAAATCAGTCCCAAGGTTTCGGAGTCTTATAAATAATTAACACGAACGAATTCCTAAACTTTCAGCATAGCCAACATGGTGCCAACACTTCACACAGTTGTACACAATGTCAGGTAGCGTGAGTCAGGGATAGAAGTTGCCTAATCGGCCTGTGGGCGCCACTATAGTGTAAAATCAGTCCCAAAGTTTAGGAATTTAGAGGGATTAGTAGTTCTAAAATATAAAATAAATAATTGCAAGCAAAAGTGTACCTTAAACTTTCAATTAAATAATTCAATTCTCGAACTACTGTTAAAAAAACGGTTCTCTACTACAGTCTGACGTCCAGTACGAAATGTAATCTAAATCAAATAAATGTAACTCAAGTTAACGGCAAAATAAATAATTAAATCGTCTTCCGACTACTTTCAAAATAGAGTCTTTAAAATAAATTTAATATTTAAAAATTTAACGGTTCCCCTTAAAAATGAATAAATACGGAATTACGGATCCCAAAATAAACGACTTGCTTCCAAACTACTAATTCAGAAAATAATTATTTAATAAATTAAATAACTCTCCACGAAATTAGAATAGGTACGCTACTGAGAATGAAAATTTAATTATAATTAAACTAAATTATAAATCCGGAAAAATGAACAAACTATTTCAGCCAATTATTCAATAAAAGAAACGGAACTAAAATAAAATCTTAAGTAATTCGGTATTTTGATTTTTAAAATCTAAATAACTCTTTGTAAAAATTAAATGAATTCTTTTACTAATAACTAAATTATTCCCAACTTAAAATAACCGGCAAAGCAATTGAGCGTAAAACAAAACGATAAAAAAAAAGTCGTAGCGATACAAAAAAAAACGTAGGTTAACAGTACACGAAGCGCCGTCTTATCTTTTAAAATAAACGGATGTGATTTCGGATCAAAATTAAGGGCGCGGTCTTCCTGTGTATAAAATCCTATGCTGCAGACCAAAAGTTAAATCGACTGATTTCCGAATGTAATGGGATTTAAAATATAATTTTCAGACAAATTAAAGATAAAGGTCTAACTTAGGTAGTCTTACTATTCTAAATCGATAAATTTATTATTTTCTATGGAAACGACAGCTTCAAAATCATCCAATTTTTTTAACCTTAAAAGTGGCATTTAACAATCTATATATCCTCGATTCTGAAAAAATAAGAAAAATAAACATTAACTTGACCTAAGTTAAACCTTTATCTACAATGTGGTTTAATCAGAATACATCAAAATACTTTAATTTATGAAATCAGTCGATTTGAAATTTTGAAGTCATTTCAAATTAATTTGAAAGTTTGGTCAAACAATGGCGTCTAAAAATTCTTTACCCATAGGTATTCAGTATATATATATATATATATATATATATATATATATATAATTATATATAGATCATATAGGTTTTAACACTGTAAGAAAGATGGTGCCCGAAGCAAATCAAATTTGCAATGGATGCCAACCCATCAGCTGAGATATTTAGCGGGGTGATACCATAATTAGCCCAGTTGTGAGAGACTTTGACCTCTCATAAAATGTGACGCTTTAAAAGGTGTAGAAAACGATAAAAAAATCTTTGCGGCTCTAAAGTGTATGCTAAATTCGAAAAACTAATAGCACAACCACGTGAAACAGCAAAAAATTTTACTATTATTTATATTTCAGATAACATTTGTTCACTTTAAATTTTATTTTAATGTAATATACTTAAATGTTTCTTTTCAAATTATATTGCTAATTTTATATTTTGTTTGTTAACTGTTTCATTTTATTCATTGAATTGTTTTCATTATTCTACAATAAATTATTGATATTTTGTAAACTATAAACGTCACTTATAGCAAATTTTATCTCAAACTATAAAAATGCCATTTTTGGTTTTACTGTACAACTCAAGAAAATCAATAAACTCTGTAGATTTTTTTTATCTCTAATTTTTTCCAAAAATTCAATTTTTTTCCCATTTCATCGTATTCCTATCTGTTATGGTTTAGAATATAGCAATGTTGGCACATAATAAAAGAAACATGCACTCAAAACACAAAAAGAACGCTGCAATTGTATTTATTGTCTTTGTAATTAAAGTAAAGTAAAGTTTTTGCTCTCCAAACATTTAAAAAACTTTAATCAGAAAGGAACATTCTAAGTACGCCGAATATAATAATATATCATGAATTTAAATTTTCGCGGGAACTCACAGCTGTTGGTTGAAACTGTTCATTTGGCAACGTGGGTTAGCTAACGTTTCGTCTGAAAGTTGACGAGATTTTAGAGCATTTATATTTGCATGTATATTTTTTATTACTCTGAACACGAGATGCTTGTTGCGCATGTCGTTTAACTGTCATAACGCGGGAATTTTTAAAAATAATTCAACATTATTTGTGTCGATATGTTATCTATCCATTAGAATAAAAATATATAAAGTATTTTAGAAAAGAATTAGAGGTAATATTATAAAGTAAACGATAAGAATATATATTGAGATGAATTCCGTAAATTATACGATTTTACTTTTTTTTTTAAATTTATTTTCCATTTGTCCACTTTGACATCTTTCAAACATCTCCTCTTCCCAAACCAAAAAAAAAAAATCAACATCCCATAGCAACCCTGTCAAATTTTAAATACCCCTACACATAATTTTAAAATAACTAAATTCCTAAATAACAATTGACAACATTTACATCATTACAATATATTCAAAATAAATGATATTTTGTATGACTTTCATAATAAATTAATTTTTACTTTTTAATAGTTAGTATGTGTAGGAATCATGATTTTTCTTAATCAGTTATAATCACTACTAAATTGTCAATGTTTCAAATTATTACTTTCCATGGAACACTTATTTATCAAATTAAAAAAATGTAATAATTTTGTGTATAGACCAATATAATGAAAAAATTAAATATGCGAATTTTGTCATGAAAATCGGTATATGGGGTTAAAATAATATTCTGAACAACTTTTTCTAATGTTTTTCGATATCTCTAACGCGAAGCAAAATATCGAGAGTTTGAAGTTCTGATTTTATCTGATTATCTTAAAAAATATGACCCGTCACTTTGTCCAATTGTGCAAAAATTTAAAAGAAAACCTAATTTTCAATCGAAAAAGTTGGTTTACAAATTTTCAATTGTTTAACTTTATCAGAGTGCTCGATTTCTTCGTAAAACCTCGGCTTTAAGATGATATGAAAAAAATATTGTTCGTATAGAATTTCAATTCGTATAAAATCTAAAAATAAATATTTTGCTTTGAAAAAATTACAGCTGCTTATTTAAAACACAAAAAAGAACGTTTTCACAAAAAAAATATTTTTCGGTCTTCCGTGCAGAAACAATAATATTGTAGACCAAAAGTTAAATCGACTGATTTCCGAATGTAATAGGATTTAAAATTTAATTTCCAGACAATTTTTTTTAATCTTTAATAGTACTTTTATCAACGCTGCTTTGTACACTCTATGGAATATTTTTTTCAAGAAATACAGCAGTAAGATTTTTTTAGGCATCAAAGAACACTAAACGACAAAAGAATTTAACAGTGTAAACTGTAAACACACTGAAATCAAAACAAATCCCAAGTTCACACACGCATGCGCAGGCAGCAGGACTCTTGTGCAATTCCGGACCTTTGCCATTTATCACGTGAATATTTTGGATTAGTAAAAAGGTAAAAAGTTAATATCTATAATACGGTAAGCGTATTGTATTATTTGCCTCAGTAACCCGAGTTAAATAACGCCGGCGCCGTCCGATTGCTCACGAAATCTTTTCCGACCTTACACCGGCTTGGCGGATAATTTGAAATTTGAGATTGTATAGGTATTGTGATTCTTCCATGATTGAGATGTTCACAAAACCATAGCATAACGAGTGTTGTCTGTATATACCTTTATAGAGACAACGGGATAACCTATTACAGTGGGATGCGAGATTTTGCATTTTTTAATTCTATTTAGGTCTTAGTTAAGGATTAACAAATTAAACATTGAGCTATAGTCAATATTCATTTTCAAAGGTGTAGAAAATAATAAGCATAGTTCAACAACAAAAATATAAATAGATGATAAAGCTTACTTTTTATCAGATAAAATCAAGGATCTCGGGTTTAAATAGTCTTCAAGAAAAATTCGGGAGAAAATTTGAACCAATAAAACCGAGGAAACAATATTGCTAAAGCGGCTTACTTCTTTGATACAATTATCTAGGAGTCTAGGGCCACCGTGAGCTGAACCAAAGTTCAAAGGAAGCCTGCCGCCTTGACTTAAAGAGTGGCTCTTTGATCTACAAAGAAGCGCCGATGCAACTTGACACGTGTCGATAGTTATCATAGCTATATACTAACTTTGAAATGAGCAATAACATCACTCTGTATCTATACATTTGAAAAGGACATTTTATTTCGAATTGTTTCCGACTTGTAAATATCTTTGACATGTTCACCTAAATCGTAATTATTCATCGTTCGCGTGGTTAATTTTTCTTTCGTTTCTCACATAAGTAGGTACTTCATAACGAGGAACAAATAACTGAAAAGAAAATGTTATTTTGATATTATCAATGCCGCAGTAACAAATTATTTTAATTTTAAGAATTAAAAGAAAGATCTTATGGAAGTATCGTTTTCATTGAAAGGCTCTGTATAAATGTACCTACAAAGAAAATAAATGAAAAATAAAAAGTTAAGATTATACATTTTGATGATACTAAATATTGTTCTCCCCTTGTATTAAACATAATAAACAGTGAATTTCTAGAATGATTTCTGTAACGAGAAAATTTCAAAGGAAGGTTTCTGTAACTATTTTGTTTAATTTAAGCATTTATCACGAGATACCAGCACCTCCCGGGCAGCATCTTATTTGACATAATTTGGCTGATATTTGACGTACAAGACCGCGCCCTTAACGCGATTCTAATTTATCTTATTAACACGGCAAAATCAAATGAAAAATTACGGAAAACAATACTAAGAATTTTATACCTCGGAATACTTTAAAACGGCGGAAAAAACGGCTAACTAGATTTCGGTTCGACTGTTCAGAATAAATCGCAGGAAAAGAATTAATTCTTAATTTCAAATTATTCTTCATCTAAGGTCTGAAGCCTTTCTCCTTCCTAGAAATTTTTCCTACCACTTGACTTAAATCACGCACGCGCAATCAATCCTTAAACGGTGTAGCTTGTAAAATATTTAAAAATATGTTCCCAGTGAACCAAATAAATAGTATGTACACGGTGAGCCAAATAAAATCGAACGTTTTATTTAATTTTTAATTAAATTTTTATTTAATCCCGAAATTATTCATCTTTTCTGAACGGAGAAAAATAGCTTCATTACAGGGTTGTTAATTTCATTCCGATTAAAATAATTATACATGATTTTCGCTGAAACAAATGACAAAACTAGGTTAATACAAACATTTTCAATCTAATTTTAGTCCATTGCGGGTGGAAAAAGTTACATAAAGGGTGAATTTGTGACATGGACCAGGTATGCCAGATTTTTAAAACCGGCCCTGTAAATTGATTCAAATTCTGGTATTTACTATACTGGAATACAGTGTGTGTCGTTATTATTTATTGTAAAGATTTCTTTATAATTACTAAACATTATTATACAGTAAGATATTTCATTATCGCCAATTTTCAATTTGACTTTAAAATGAATCTTTAGTTAAAAATGTCAGGCAAGTGTATCAAAAATTCGAAATATCCAGGTTTAACTGTCTATTTATGCCTTCTGGAAAAATCATATCACATTTTAGAGAAATCATGTACAGGATGAATTATTGCAATTATAGCAATTCAACAAATTTTCTCGAAGCCGGCCCTGGAATTTTTTAGTTCTGAATATGTCAGTTAGTTGCTAGACACTAATACACACTTTTACCAAAAAATGAGACAAATCGACTTAATCATTGAAAAGATATGACCAAACATTATTTGGTCCAAATCCATAAATCATTATTAAAGAAAAATAGAAGACATTTTTTAATGGTCATTTGGTAATCCCCTAAGGTGCCTCTGCGTATGGTAAAGTTCCTCGTGACTCACCCTGTATGCCCGCACAGCTCTCAGTAGTTTAGTATTATAATCTGGATGTGTGCCGTTATTTTTGTAATTCACCCATGTATTTTTGAAGTCGTGATGAATGGACTCTATCGCTTGTTCGCTATAGTAATTGAGTCCACAGCCAAAAATATGGCACGTAAAAAAATACGGCATAAACTTTTGAAGAGGTTGAGATTCCCAGGACAAGTTATCTGTGTTTTGAATTGCGAAACATAAACCTCAAATTTTTCGTCAAGAAAAGTTGAAAATCACGAATTCACGACATTTGAAAAGTCACTAAAACATTTGACTTACTTCAAACAATGGATGATACATTTTGCCAGAAGAATAGCTATTCTGTTTAACAAAGTTTTGCAGGCATTTCCAGCAAAAGCGGAAACCCCATGTACGACAACTTTGGACACATTGCAGGACCTCGCCCATTTTTCGGCATCGTGCTGGAATTCTTTCAGCATGTGGTTATACAGGGTGTTTACAACTCCCAACATCAGATGAAGTTCAGGTGAATGGATTATTTGTCTGGGTTTCCTGTAAATATAGGCTCGTTGATGTTACTGCAAAATTTTACGCGCGATTTCAAATGTATTTTCAACTTTGGAGAAAACATCTTCAAAGGAATTAAGTTAGGGGCACCTAGATTAGGGGATTCCAAAGGAATAAAAACGGATTTTTCGAATTTTTTCATTTTTGGCGAAAACATCTTAAAATTGTGTTTTTTTGAAAACGGCTCCGGGGATTTGGATGATTTTTGCGTTTTTGAACTTTTCGAAGGTGAAACTTTCGATGGCAGAAGGGAAATCGGGAGTTGTGTTTTGGCCCATTTAAACTTGGTTGGACAGGGGTGTTCTTTTATTTTTTATATACCAGCGTCAAAACGGATGTCCCCTTCAGGGATGAGTTTTTACCTGTGGAGGGGTTGGTGGGGGTCGAAAGTGACATTGAACACCACCACCGTGCTCAGCATCCTCGAAAAGACGTTTTTTACAGCGAATTGATGCTCTGCCCGTTTAACCCCTTTAAGGAGTAGTTTTTGGCCGTTTAGGGTGTTCGGCTGGCGAGAAGAGAAATTCTGATACCGCCATCGTGTTCAGCATCCTCGAAGACGGGGGCACATGCATTTTGCCGCTGTTAAAAAGAAGAAAAACACCTCTGTCGGGGGTGAATTTTGGCAGGTGGAGGGATTGCTGAGGTTCGGAAGTAATCGTTAACACCACCACCGTGCTCGGCATCCTCGAAAACGGGGGAAAAGACGTTTTTTTTCAGGGAAATGACGCGCTGCCCGTTTAACCCCTTTAGGGGGTAGTTTTTGGCCGTTTTAGGGGGTTCAGCAGTCGAAAATAGAAATTATGATACCACCATCGTGTTCAGCATCCCCAAAAAGGGGTGGGGTGGGGGGATACTCTCGATCCGGATAAATTTTGATCCATTTTTCATGGTTTTTTCAGACTCACAGACGCCACTAAATTAATAATTCGTTCAATTGCCTCCCCTATCATTAATCCATGAGAAGATAGATGTACCCATTAAAAAAGAAGAAAAAGATAACTGTTTTTGTCGTTTGTATATGACAATTAATAATGTCAAGTAGTAAATTTTAGTAAAAATGACGAATCTGTTAGATGAAAATTTCTTTTACAATAGCATGCTAGCCAAGGCAATTGTAACTCTTCTCCCTCCTAATGGTAAGTTACGTAAAAAAATTATATATTTAAAGAGTGGTCCGGAAAAAGTCGTGTATTTTATCGACTATGAATGAAGTATGAATTTATAGTTTTATTTTTACCTTTTGTGTTTTTCTATACATTTTTTATAGAACGAAAAATTTTACGGTTATGGTTCAACAAATTGCTGGGTTTGGATAAAACAGTTAAAGAAAAAGAGACAAGAAATGAATACATGTGGTTTATACTGTTGATGCTCCAAGTCAGAAAAATTCGTGAACCTTTTAATAAAGTTCCTCCGTCAGAGATCGGAGAATTGAGAGATATGGTTGTAAGTATCTAAAATCAGTATAGAGTTTTCTATTAAATATACCGCAATTTTCGGACATATAAATTTACTTTTTAGCCTCCTAAAGTATACGAGGAAGTGTTGATCTCCAATGACGAGAATATGATTTCAGAAGAAAGACATGAGGAGCAAAAGATCAACTTACAACAATCTGCACCTGCGCATTTTTTTAATAATCAACCGTCTCCTCGGGAAGGAATTATCTGCTACATGTCTGCGTTTAGCGATAGAGGAAGTTAAACTATTTTGTTTTTAATGAAATAATTTGGAGTCAATATTTTATCCATTTTCATGTATGTAATAAAAGTAACAAGTATTGATTTTAGAGATAAAGCCGTAAAAGCAACACGAATTAATAAAAAAAAATCTGAAAAATTCTTTGGTTGAACGTCAGAGGGCTGCATAACTGATCACTGCTTACTTTAGATTCAGAAAGGGGGCTCAGGTCAGGTCAGGTCCCAATGGAAAAAACGATTCATATGATAACAGATATAACACTGATCGATTTGTTAGCCAAAGGAAGGAAGATGTATGAAGGAGAAGTCGGACAACATATAGAAGTAAAGGTAGTTAGAATTGGCATCCTACAAAAATGGCAACGTTTCTGGGATGAGAATGACTCGGTAGCAGTAACCTTGAAGCTGGCCCAGCCATTTCAGCCCGGACCAAAAATGGCTCTAACAGTTTATTAGAAATTTATTCCCCAAAAAAAAATTTACCTATCCTGTCAAAAGTTATTGATTATTTTGCCATCTTCAACTTGAACCTGCACCGAACCTTGTTAAAACCTTATAGAACATTTACAAAATTTTAATTAGAATTTACTAAACATTTATTAGACATTTACTCCACGAAATATTTTTTATTAACGTTGCCTTTCAAAAGTTATTAATTATTTTGCCACCTTCAACTTGAACCTGTGCCGGACCTTGTTTTTTTTTTTTTTTTTTTGAAATGCTATAGTTTTGAGAAGTGTGTTGTGTGAGTTCAAGCAATTTTGTACGGTATTAGGTAAGTCAAGGGTTTGTCTCAGGTAAGTGTACTTTTGGCAGTTTAGGAGTATGTGTTTAACAGTTATTTCTACCTCACAGGTACTGCAAATAGGTGGTCTTGACCTACGAGTTAGGTGTGTGTGTCCTATTCTCAGCCTAGTTAATGCCACTTGTTCACGCCGCTTTAGTGAAGGGTAAGTAAAAGATTTTATTTGCGGTTTTATCTCTTTGAGCTTTGTATCTGATTCATTCCATTCTTTCTGCCATTTGTTAATTGTTTTCTCTTTTAGGTGTACTTTTAGGTCTTCTATTCGAATCGGGATGTCATTGAGGAATGGTTCGTTAGTGGCAGTACGGGCGGCATCGTCAACCTGTTCGTTTCCTTGGATACCAATATGTCCCGGGATCCATATGAAGTGATTTCCTGATTCACGTAGCAACTGTATTGTGCAATTGATCATTTGGATTAAAGGGTCAGATGAGAAGGTGTTATGCAGGGCTTGGAGAGCGCTGTGTGAATCAGAACATATGAGGTAGGTTCCACTTTTTTTTGAGTCGATATACCTTAGTGCTTGTAGTATAGCAAATAGTTCTGCTGTGAATATAGAAGCTATAGGGTGTAAGGTGCATCGGTATATTTCTCTCTTAGGCTCGATGCAGACGGGCGAGTTCTATCGCTGCGAGCTCGCCGCGAACTTTTCTCGCGCGAGGTAGCGGACCAAAGAAACAAATGGTGCGATTCACACGTAGGAGAGCTCGCAGCGAACTCGCCGCGATCTCGCGGCGAGAATTCCTCGCCGGCGGTTAAGCAGTACCTGTAGGCCGCTTGTGCTCGCATCTAGAAATTAATCAGTGGTGGTTCGTACTCAGGGCTGCCAGATCGTATAATTGGATACAAAACGTGTATAATTTGGTAATCTTATGTATCCTATTTGTATAATGGATCGTCTTGTATAATTGGATACAAAACTGATAACTGATGCAAGTTTTTTTAATCTAAATTCTTTCTAATAGTTATAGTACAAGTTATGGTAAGTAAAGTACGCCACTGCAACACGTCTTGATGCATCCATGTTTGAAGTCGACAACATACTGATGATTCCTAGTTGCGATCTTCGAGAAAAGCTTCGCCCGTGTGCATAGTGGGACGACGAGCTCGCGGCGAGAACGCTGCGTACTCGTCGCGAATCTACTCGCCCGTCTGCATCGAGCCTTAGAGGCAAAAGCTGATCCTACTCCGGTATTTGTTTTGGAGCCATCGGTATACAAAATATTAGTGTCAAGGTAGTTATCTGAAATTTCTTTAAATATTTGTTTGTATACGATAGGGTTTGTATTTTCTTTTTTATGTTTGTCGCATTCAAAGTGTATGTGTATGTTTGCAGGTTTAGTTAGCCAAGGAGGGAGTTCTGGATATTTTAAGGGGAATACGGGTGGAAGTTCCACTTCGAGCGTTTCCAGGTTGGTCTGAAAACGGTATTTTAGTGTCTTTGCGATGTTCGTTTCTGCAGTAAAGATATGGTGTACGGGATGGGAAGGTTGGCCCCATATTTTAGAACAGTAATTGTAAATTTGTTGATTCACGTCTAAATTTTAAGGGGGGTATTCCTGCTTCAGAGTAGATTGATAAAGATGGGCTAGTACGAAAAGCTCCTATGGCCAGTCGGAGCCCCTCTTTATGAATCTTTTCGAGTTCAGATAGACGACTTTTACAAGCCGAAGCATAAACAATGCATCCGTATTCTATTTTTGGTAGGATGAGAGATTTGTACAGGTTTAACGTGACCTCGCGTTTTGCACCCCAATTAATGTTGGAAACGCATCGTATGATATTAGGAGCTTTTTTACATTTTGTGGAGAGTTCGTCAATACGTGTCTTCCAATAGAGTTTTCTGTCAAATGTAATTTCAAGTATTTTTGTATTATCTCTAATTTTCAATTGGCATATGAGTCGAGGATAATTTCGGTAGTTTTTTTTTGACTGTTGAAAGCACACACCGTTTTGATTCGGTCTTTTATGGTTTTAATGCTTTGCGAACCACGAGCTGTTTTAAAAGTGATCTCATTTTGAGGTAAGATTTTTTGTTCTTGTGTGGGTAAATCTATTTCTTTACGTATTTCACGATTATTTTTATTTTAGGATATAAATTCACTTTTCTTGTTACGGGCTAAAGCCTAACAATGTTCCAAATATGGTTTTTTCTTTTGGGGCGTGAGGCCATTTTGTTTCCTTCCCGCACGAGCCAGTGCCTTGGAAAAATATAACGTTTAAGTTGATGCAGCAGTACTTATTCTTTTCGAGAGATGCCGAACATAAACCTTAGCAGTTATTGTTGTGATTAGGCATCACCGAGCCATGTTCCTTATTTGGAATTAAAAAACAAAACATGCCAAAATCTTAGCAACATTTGCAAAAATTGCAACTATAGGCGTTGGCTTTCCCAGATCTGCTAGCAGGAATATCCCAGATCAATTCCTTAGCCCTCTCTCTATAACGACTACCTCAGCCTACAATAGTTTTTCCCTACAAATGAATGCCAAAACAGTACATTAATGTTTGAACGAAAATGGGCAAAAAGATCCCAAGGGTATACGATCACCCTGTATGAAAGTAGAATTGTATGAATGTTTTAAGAAATGTTTATAATTAAATATGGGAATATTTTCCGCTTGATGGACTCACCCTGTATGAATGAAAAAGGTATTTGGATGATGGATATGAAATCCTAAGGGTATTTGCTCACCCTGTATGAAAATGTTTAAAATATTTGGGAATATTTTCCGCTTGTGGGAATCACCCTGTATAAAAAGAATTGTCAGAGTATCTGGACACGAAATGTCCCTAGGGTATAATCTTTGGATGAGATCACCCTGTATGAAAATGTTTAAAATATTTGGGAATATTTTCCGCTTGTGGAAATCACCCTGTATAAAAAGAATTGTCAGAGTATCTGGACACGAAATGTCCCTAGGGTATAATCTTTGGATGAGATCACCCTGTATGAAAATATTTAAATGTTGGATGTAAAATCCTAAGGGTATGTGCTCACCCTGGATGAAAAATGAAAAAAGTTTAAAAGGTTTTGAATGATGGATATAAAAAATGAGAAAAAAATGAAAAATAGAAATTGCATCACTGCTTGTTTAAGGTCTTTGCTATAAAATGAAGTGCCTTGTGCAATTCAAGCAGAAGTGCAATAGCAGGAGTATCTCCCGTTAAAGGTTTCGTATCACCTTGTATAAATGAAAAAGATAAAACGTATGAAATATTTGAAGCATAATGGCATCCTTCGTTAAAAACCCTAGGAGCTCCTTTGACAACCTGTCTGAGACTCCTATATATATATTTATTTTCCCCAATAGCCCCCGGGTTCGGCTATTAAAATTTAAATTAGTACCCACCATGGACTCTTTTTTTTTTCAAAAATTGCGTAAACGCTAAGGGAACGTCACCTTTGCTGGTGCGCGATCCGAGTGCAGCAAAATTGTTACCCATCTCTGCAAAAGGGGGTAGGCATCCACCCACCACCCCTTAGCTAGTGTAACAAAATTGTTGCACACAGGTAAGTCGGTGGGGTTTTGAAGAAGAGGATAGAAAAGCGTGAATTTACATATGCAGTTAGATGCGACAAATATTAGTGCCTGTACACAGACAAAAATATAACAAAAGGAAAGTAAAATAAAGCGTTTATTGGGGTTGATCAATGTCGTTGCCACCAATAGGGACGACATAATTTGCGAAAATTGCAACTCCAGGCGTTGGCTTTTTCTCAGATCTGCTGGCAGAGGTATCCCAGATCAACCCCTTAGCCCTCTCTCTATAACTACTACCTCAGCCCAAAATAACTTTCCTCGCAAATGAATTTTAAGACGATACATAACTGGGCATTTTAGTATCCCGTTTACAACCGCTTGGACCTAGTTTGGCACCAAAGGGAGGTGTCTCACCATAGAGATCACCTGGCATTGATGATTGACAGAGTCTGGGCATCCAATAACCCTGGGGGTAGTTTCCCCATACAACCCCTTAGATCTGAAAGATACCAAAGGGAGATGTCTCACCATAGAGATCATCTTATGTTTGTCATAGCATCCAATATCCCTGAGGGTAGTTTCCCCCATACAACCCCTTGGACCTAGTAAGGTGCCAAAGGGAGATGTCTAACCATATAGAACATCTTGTGCGAAAATGAAAAGTAGAATTGCTAGAAATTTAAATGTTTGTTGTTAGAGAAAAATCAAAATATATTTGCAAGAGAAGGTATAATCTTTTAGTAGATCACCCTATAGAAAAAAGTATAAAATTGTCAACGAAAATTGAAATATGTTTGCTAGAAGAGGGTATAATCGTTTAGTAGATCACCCTATAGAAAAATGATGCGAACGAATGCGAATAAAAATAGTACAGGAGCCTTGCTATAAAATGAAGGACTTCCCTTTAGATTGAAAATGCGAAAATGAACGAAATACAAGAAGTCTTTAAATAAAGAACTTCTTCTTGAGTGCAAAACGAAAAAATAGAAAAGTATGTGCAATGAACGATAGATTGAAAATTGTTTGGCTATGGAGAGCCTGTTGCTAAGGGATAATTTTCCCTATGAACGAGAATAAAAATATAAGGGTATGCAGCCCTTTTGTACCTCTGATGCGGCGCTAGTTTCTAGAATAAAAGGGAGGTGTCTTATTTTTGAAGAACACCTTGTATAAAAAATGGAAAAATAGTAAAATGTTTTTATAGTATTGAGTTGTAAGTTAAAAAATGATTTTTATTTATTAAGTTAGATATTAGATCTCGAAACAACGATCAGCTGTTGTTTTGTATTTGTAACGAAAGTGAATTTTAAGAATAAAGTTTGATTGTAAAAATAGCGAATGTTTATGATTTGAGTTTTAAATATTGTTTAGAGATTTATTTGTAGAATCGTAGAACCATATCTACGGGTTTTTAGATTTGTAGTATACATCCGCTCCTGCCAAAAGATCAATATAGGAGGGAATATTGAAAGATTCATCAGCTAAGTTTTTTACGAATTTGTTTAACGAAATGATTTGTTGCGAAACTATTTGAAAAATGCGAGAATTATTTTTTGCCGTCGGCAAATGGAAAAAAGTAAGTTAAGAATAAATGCGATTTGATTATTAGTGCGATTTTCTTGTACGAAAATTTGTTTTAATTACGAACGATACGAGTTTTTTAAAATTGTGTTTGTATAGTGAACGAGTTGAATTGTTGATTTTTAACTTGGAAAGGTGGCGTTTTAAAAGCCTAGTTATTTTTTAATAAACTTTCGTGCTGTTTACACGAAATGTAAAAATACGAGTGCATATTTTCTGAATGATTGTGACGAGATTGTTAGCGAGAACAATTTTTCAATTTTTGACAGAGAAATGTTTGTATATATGAAAATTGAGTTCATTTTTGAATTGTAGATTTTGATTGTGTGAAAATTTGTTCTTTCTGTTAGAACACAACATATGTACGATAAAAATACGTAAATACAAGTAGATGCAATGTATTATTGGTTAAAAATATGCGACAATTATATAAATTCAAATTCCTACAGAAAAAATGTATAGAATGCGACAATGTTTTATATGTTAAGAAAAAATGAAAAAATACATGTATCTCGACTTTATAGCTAAAAATATGTAGAATACATAAGTACGAAATGTTTTCTTTTTTGTAAATGTTTGAAAGTTCATAGTGAAGTAAGTAAATAAATATCTACGGCCGGTTTTTAGCGCATGCACCGTAGAATTTGGTAAATTTGAAATACAATGAAAGTTTTTTATACGTAAATATAACGAAAAATGTGTGCATTAATTTACCACTAGCCTACGATAGTTATCGGACCGCTTTTAAGTGGTTACAACGAGTTTAAATGAGTTTTACAAAAAATACCTTTACAATTTCTTGCTGTGAAGAGTTGCTTGAAGGTTTGAAGGTTGCTTGAAGTTTTTAAGCCACTATAGGCCTACTGATGAAGTTGAAGAGTTGTAGAAGACGAACTGGATCGCTCAGGATCATGGAAAATAATCTCTGGAATCGCTCAGGAACCTGGAGGAAAATCTCTGGAACTATTCCTGGAGAGTTGACGAAGTTTTTTTTCTCTGGTTTAAATCCGGATCGATTGGACCATGTTGAGGTCCTGGAGAAGTAACGAAGTTTTGCTAATTTCAATCCGGCTCGAAGGACCATGTTGAGGGTTCTGGAATAAACCCTATGTTGTGCCAGTTTCCCAGGACGACCAACAATGTGTTATCGCCTTTTTAAACTGCATCGTAGTTCTAAATGGGCTGTAGTTTTTATATTGGTTATGTGTGTACTGTAGTATGTTTATCTTCTCAACTCCATTCGACAAAAACAATGAACACTTTTATTTAACTATTTATTAAAATGTTAAATAAATATAAACATCATAACAGCTTAACAATGGATTACTTTAATAAGTAATTAAGAACAAAGTATTATAATTAACATGTGTTTAACAAGCACTAACACATATTAATGAAACGAATTAAAAAATGATCACATCATTCAGAAAATATTATTTTTGCGTGTGTTCTGCGTGAGTGATGAATAGACACTGGAGGGTCCTAGCCTGATTCGCAGCTAGAGACACACTAACTTGCCGTACTAAGAGGCATTATGAAAAATGAATTTATTTACGAGGTTTTCTGTAACCCCGGAGTATGCGCTCATAATGAGGGCTCGAAACACACTAATTTTAGATCGGCGAAGTTTGTCGGTTTCAAATTTATCCCTTCCCGGGTCGCACGATTACTTCTAGAAAGATTGTAAGTTTTTTATGCTGTCTCTCTCTCCCGCTTGAGAAGACAAGGATTAACTCAAATTACGTCATTATGAATTTCAGGGCGGACGTGACATTAGTAGCATAATCTTAGAAAGTTCGTTATAGATTCTGCGCGGTAATATTGGCCTACGTGTCAATCGTAGCGTAATGGGAAAAAAAACTAAAAAAAACTATTTGTCGATGCCTCGTGTTTGAGCGCTGTTTTGCAAATGCATCCTAGTGCGGCGTTGCCGGTTGAATGAGTATGAGTTTACATGTTTAATTGTTTGAAAATTAAACAGTTATGAAAGCAGTTACGAAGTGAAGATTTTGATTTGTTAGTTTCCATTTCGCCTTCCAGACCTTTTATTAATTGATGGAGTTAAGGTACTGTCATTTTGATTTATTTTGGTTTCACCAGGAAAACCTAGGGACCTCTACGTAAAGAATTATTTATTTTACGTGACCTAAAAATTGGAATTTTATTAGTGATAGTTATAGTAGAACCCACCGCTTTACGAGAAAGAAAAAACGCTATAAAAACAGCAAAGAATACCGCCAATAGAAGAAATGCTAATTGATCTGGACATTTTTGAGCAGTTTAATGTCGAAAACACCGTACACTGTCCATATACATAAAAATAAAATAATATTTTGTCTATTAGGACCACTGTGCAAAGATTCAATAACCAACTTACTGGAGATCGTTAGGGGTAATTTGCGTAAAATTTCTATATTGATTAACTTTCTTTAATATGAATTTACATTTTAATTTCTATAACGCATATTAGATTTCAATAGAGGTTGACCACTCCACCTCGCCCATAGGTTCATTTTCTGATCTCTTGTGCGATTCACAAACGTTGCTAATTAAAATTTTTGTCTCAAATTTTAATTCTAAAATTAAAAACACGGTGAATAAAGTCATAAATGTTATAAATTAATTAAGCTTACCTACCCTATCTCAACCCTCACCACTGGATTCACTGTCATCAACGTTGATAATCAATTTGGTCGGACTCGCTATATAAGAATTTTCTTCTTTGATAACATGTTTGATTTTTGTCTGCCAATCATCAGCTGAACTTTTGTTAATTTCTTCTTTTACCAAATTTGCTATCAACCCGTCAAATTTGGGAAACAGGTTATAACGCCTTATTCTTTTTTAATTTGTCCCCAAATTAATTCTGTGGGGTTAAATACACAAAAATAGGGCGGAGCAATACCTCGTGGCCCCTTTTTGATGCCATTTCATCAATAAAAAGTTTTATAATATATATGTAAAGATGCCCAAACGATATGTATAAATGTTTAGAAGTGTCATTTCAAGTTGACATTTTTACTTGATTCCTTTTTCAAGTTAGAAAAATGGCGTCGAATGAAGTAATTCCTGCTGGAATAAAAGTTCTAAATAAGCTAATTGTGGATGGATTACTAAAAATCAGAGAAAAAATTTCAAGTTGAAATTTTTTTGTAAAATAAAGTGTAGAACTTTTTTTCTGATTTTTAGGAATCCATCCACAATCAGCTGATTTACAACTTTTGTTCCAGCAGGAATCACATCATTTGACGCAATTTTTGTAACTTGAAACAGGAATCATTTAAATAAAAATGTCAACTTGAAATGACTTGAATCAAATATTGAAATAGTATGAACGTTCACTTGAATTCAGGTTACTCCTTTCAAGTTACTTGAATTCAAGTAACTTGTAAAGTCTGAACGCCGCTTTATAGAAATTAAAATGTAAATTCATATTAAAGAAAGTTAATCAATATAGAAATTTTACGCAAATTACACCTAACGATCTCCAGCTAAGTTGGTTATTGAATCTTTGCACGGTGGTCCTAATAGACAAAATATCATTTTATTTTTATGTATATGGACGGTGTGCGGTGTTTTCGACATTAAAATACTCAAAAATGTCTAGATCAATTAGCATTTCTTCTATTGGCGGTATCCTTTGCTGTTTTTTCTTTCTCATAAAGCGGTGGGTTCTACTATACCATATCTTTACAAAGAACGTTTCCAGAACTGCCAGTGTGATTAACTATATATTTACAAATTTGCTTTGTTGTTTAAATTTAAAATGAATCTATTTAGGTAAAGAGATAAATTCGTACAACGTGCTTACTATTAGTCCAGACAAGTTTGATTTTTGTTGTGGGATTCAATTATTTAGCTTTAACAGTTATGATATAGGGTGGTGCGGTAATCACGGAGATCAGGTAAATTAGGGGTTACAAATTTATTTAAGTAAGTTTTTAAAGCGCTTCATAGCGGGGAGCTTTGATGGCTGACATATAAACATTTTATTGGAACTTACCTATTTAACCTTTTTCAAAAACTAAAGAACTCAACCAAAGCCCCTCGCTTATGGTGGATGGCTGATTAGTACGCGCGACGTCTTAATAAAATATTTTTTGTTGATAAGAACTCATCCCACCATTTATTTTAATCAAATATTTTCTTTAATTGTTTTTTTTTATTATCGTTTATAACTTTTAAATTTGTTGTTATTATGAATTTTGGAAGTCAAGGAATATAAAGAAAACAAACAAGAGATTTAGTATTTTCATTTCAATAAAAGTAGACATGTATTTTTAAATAATAACCAAGACACGCCTTTTCTAAAAGGAGTTGATTTCCCTATTTCTAACGGCGATAAATAGGGTGGCGCCCGTCCCACATCATGTTCTAAATCACCCTCTATTTAAAGAAACCCCGACTTTAGTGCTCTCTGACGAAAAGTACCAGGCCTAGATTGCGAACAAGGAGTTGACTCCTTAATGGGAAGTCACTTTATAAAAAAAATAAAAACCCATTGCAAACTAGTATATATAACGTAGGATCCCAAGTACGATCTAAACGTTACAGTTCTATAAAGTCTTAACAAGGTCCGGTGCAAGTTCAAGTTGAAGGTGGCAAATTAGTTTATAACTTTTGAAAGGCAAGGTTAATAAAAAAAAATTTGTGGAATAAATTTCTAATAAATGTTTAGTAAATTCTACTTAAAATTTAGTAAATGTTCTATAAGGTTTTAACAAGGTCCGGTGCAGGTTCAAGTTGAAGGTGGCAAAATAATTAATAACTTTTGTCAGGAAAGGTTAATAAATATTTTTTTTTGTGGAGTAAATTTCTAATAAATTGTTAGTAAATTATCCAATAGGTATTTTTGGTCCGGGCTGAAATGGCTGGGCCAGCTTCAAGGTACTTTCGTTAGCATAATGGGCGAAGAAATTAATCCCTGATGTAAGAGTGGGCACATCCCAACTCGTGCCCACTAATCCTTCAAAAGGTAAAAGTGTAAAGGTCACTATAATCCGTATACCGAACTCGTACCCGTTTGAATAAATAAATTCGTAGATTTAAATGCATGCGAATCATTTCATAGCAATTTGAATAGTTCCTTTTATAATTCACATCCCTCATTATTTGTTTTTGTTGACGTATTACTAAAAATTCAAGCAGAGACATATATATATATATATAAGTGGATATTTTCGTGACTGTTCAATAATAGTTTAAGTAGAAAAAATTCGTGGGAATCAGTCAATATAAAATAAATTAGTTTGATTTCTTCGTTTTGGTCAAGCTTTCGAAAACGTTTATTTTCTTTTTCAAGACTAATAACATGAAATACGAAAAAAATTAAATACAGAAAGAAACATCGGTGTTAAAATATTTTAAAATGACAAAATGACAGTTTCCAAAAACTTCAGAATACAATTGTTCTATCTTTAAGCATTCTACTTGTTTGACCAATGTATACTTCATCACAGCTGCTGCATGGGATTTCATAGATTATATTTGATTTATTTTTGACTGGTATGGGTGTTTTCAATTTAGAATGTATTTGTGATATAGTTTTCAAATTGGTTTTAGCTATTTTAATATTGTCTTCATTTTTAAACAAATGTATGAGTTTTGATGTCAAACCATCTATATGTGGTAAAGATTTAAAAATAGAAATTTGGTCAGTTGTTGTTGGATGGTTTGAATTTGAAACAGAAATAGAGGTACTAAATAGAATTTTATTCACTAAAGATTTAGGATATGAGTTTTCTAAAAGAATGTTCTGAAGCTCTTTTAGACACTCATCTCTCAAAGATGGATGAGTGACTTTAACCACTCTGTTTTTGAGGTTATTAATTAAATTCATTTTGATTTTCATAGAATGGTTTGAATGAAAATTTAGGAACCGATTACTATTAATTAGTTTTCTGTACCATCTAGTAATGATTTTATTGTCATTCGTTCTTATTAGTTTTAAATCCAGGAATGGAACTGAATTATCAGTTTCTTTTTCAACGGTAAACTGAATATTTGGATCGAAACTGTTAAAAATATTTAAAGTTTTATCGATACAGTTTCCTGGTACAGAGAGGATAAGATCATCAACATATCTCTTGAGGAAAGGAATTTCGAATGTGATTTTATTTGTACAATATTCTAGGAAATCATCTAAAACGTAACTTGATATTATTGGAGAGATATTAGAACCCATGGGAGTACCGAAAATTTGTTTGTAGAATATTTGATTGAAGACAAGGCATGTAGAGTCAAAAATGAAATCAATTATATTCATAAACTACAAAACTACAAAACTCATACATTTGTTTAAAAATGAAGACAATATTAAAATAGCTAAAACCAATTTGAAAACTATTTCACAAATACATTCTAAATTGAAAACACCCATACCAGTCAACAATAAATCAAATATAATCTATGAAATCCCATGCAGCAGCTGTGATGAAGTATACATTGGTCAAACAAGTAGAATGCTTAAAGATAGAATAACTTCTCACAAAAGTGACTGCAGAAGGAATGTGAGATCTTGTCGCCTTGCTGAACATGTAATAGATAAAGATCATGTGATTGACTATAATAATGTCAAAATTCTCGATAATGAACGAAATCTCAATAAGCGTCTCTTTCTTGAAATGGTTCATATAAATAACAATCAAAATTCAATGAATAAAAGAACAGACATCAATGACCTGAGTACAATATACACATTTCTATTAAAAAAACATAAAGAAAATTTCTCAACTCGTCGTCCTTGAATTGATATTTATTATTTTTTTTTTATATATATATATTTACACATTCTTATACTTTTTATAATCACACTCTGTATGTTACAATTGTATTCTGAAGTTTTTGGAAACTGTCATTTTGTCATTTTAGAATATTTTAACACCGATGTTTCTTTTTGTATTTAATTTTTTCCGTATTTCATGTTATTAGTCTTGAAAAAGAAAATAAACGTTTTCGAAAGCTTGACCAAAACGAAGAAATCAAACTAATTTATTTTATATTGACTGATTCCCAGGAATTTTTTCTACTTAAACTATATATATATATATATATATATATATATATATATATATATATATATATATATATATTGTAATGATGTAAATGTTGTCAATTGTTATTTAGGAATTTAGTTATTTTAAAATTATGTGTAGGGGTATTTAAAATTTGACAGGGTTGCTATGGGATGTTGGTTGATATTTGTGTTGGGAATAGGAGATGTTGAAAAAATGTCAAAGTAGACAAAGGGAAAATAAATTTTAAGAAAAAAAGTAAAATTGTATAATTTTACTAAATTCATCTCAATTTGGCTTACCAACGTGGGGCTCGAAAATAAAGAGTCAATTAAAATAAACTAAAATGAATCTCAGAAGTGGAAACATAAAAACATGGTTAGAAGAGAAAGCACAAGGAGACAAAGAAATAGAAACGAATATCATTGAAGAGAAACCAATAGAAGCATAGGAAGAAATAGAAATTATAGACGAGATAATAACAAAGATCAAGAAGAAGACACAATGATGCAGATGTTAGCCTTTCTGAAGCATATGAAGAGAGAACAAGGAGATCTGAAAGAGGAAATGAAGAGAGGACATGAAGATATTAAAAAAGGACAAGAAAAGGTGGAAAAGAAGCTAGAGCATGTAAGTGTTGAAATTAAAAGAGCAATAAGTAGAGAGGTGAACCATAAAACCGAAGAAATAAAGAAGAATAGTGAAAATATTAAGAAAATACAAGAAGAACAAGGACAGATAAAAATTGAAAAAGAGAAGCATAAACGTAATAGGAAAAGAAGAGTTAGAAAGGAAAATAATTAAAAACGGTAAGCAAATACAATTATTGGAAAAAGATCTAAGAGAAGAAGTCACGCAAAACCGAAGCATAGGAGAAGTAGAAAATAAAAAACTAAGATATTTAATTAAAAATAAAAAGGAAAAAATTGAAAATAACTTAAAAATAACAAAAGAAACTTTACAAAATGAAATTAGTAATATTGAAAGAATAGGATACAGTGGTAAAAGAAGTATTATAAATAATGTCTACCACTATCAAGAAAACATGCTTAAATTTGATGGGGATGTTAGGAAAATATACCACAGGATTTTTGGCAGAATCTTGCGAAACAAGATAAGAGAAAATGAGGAAGAATGGAGAGAAACAGTAAGAAACATCCTGAGCGGACAGGCACAACTATGGTTCTCGGGTGTAGAAGAAAATCTAATTGAAGAGCAAAGAAAAAGATGTAAAATGAAAGAAAAAGAATTAAGTTAGTTATAACTAAACTGTAGTCTGTAGTTAAATTAGTAAATTGACAACATTTACATCATTACAATATATAAAATGTCGAAAAATTCTAAGAAATTCGTCTTGTAGAAAAAAACAAGATTTTCTAAAATCTACCATTGATAATTTTAAAAATAACTTAATTTTGTTAAAATAATATCATTGTCTAATATTAATATCAATAATATTAAGTTTGAAATTTTTATATACGTACAAGTAATAAATTTATATATATTTTTTGTATTATTTTTATTTTGAATATACTTTCAGTATGTCTACGTAATAACTTTTTTGGATAAATGGAATCACATCCCGATTATCGTATCACGCAGATTCTAATTGATCATGGGAGCTTTACTCTAAAAATTGGGAAACTGGAGGAAATTTAATTATAATAGTAAAATAAAGTAAAGAAGCGTCGTTTATAGAAAGATGATGAAGAAAGAATAAAAAGGGCAGATAAAAATAGGTAAATAGAGACAAGTTCCACCAGCAATTTTGGAATGGAGTGACATGACAAAAGGGGATTTAGTGGATTCACTGGAATCTTATACTACCATGTATTTGCATAATGGGCATAAAGGATTTTGTTCAAAATAAATCCATGATCAAATGACTAGTGATTCTGCATTGATTTATAAAGATTGGGTTTTTTAGATTTTGGTAATATCTCGAAAGCGACAACAAATATCTAGATCAGATAAATATTTAGATTCTGCATCAATAACACGTCAGAATTTATGCTCCACACACCGAAAGTAATTAAAAATAAGCTTATGATCTAATTATTTTAAGACTGAATATACATTATAGTTTTTATCTACTCCTTGCAGTTAATGGCGAAAAGGTGTGAGAACTTAGAGGAGAGGTGCTTACTTTGGCTCATTGAGTGTTTCTAAAACTTAACACTAGGTAGAAGCACGCTGTATGGCTCGTGCGTAGCGGAATTTACATGCTTGTTTTATTTGTATTGTCTTGTCGGGAGTGTTGTCTCGAATAATAAGAGAATAAATAGGTAACAGTTATTTACTATACAAGTGGGATAAAGGCATCATTAGTATATAAGTGTGTGAGTTGCAAACGAGTACGAAGCAGCGTAGCTCGAGTTATGTAAGCACACGAATATATTAATGATGTATTATCACACATATATTTTTTTATCTTGACTTTACTTTGACTTTTTTTTGGCGGGTGAGGAACCTCATGGCTATCCCAGCGCTTAGTGACTCTATCGCTACTGGGAGTATGGGACTCAGGGTCTCTAGCTCTTGCTAGAGTAGTGCAAGCCATAATGCACTTGGGATCGTCTTGCGACATGCGTCAAATGCATTCGGATGCATCTATCCTGTTCTCTATTCTTCCTCTTCCCTTTTCTTCATAATTGCACGGATGAATTCATGGCCTGTATTCCATTGGTTCTCCTCCTCCTCCAGCATCCACGAGATAATATTGTCGGCAGTTTTTGCCATACCGGCTTGTGCGTTGAATCCTGCTCTGTGCTCAGCCCACCTTTCGCATACAAAAACCGTGTGCTCTGCATCGTCTACCCTCTCGCAATATCGACCTGTATCATCTGCAGTTTTGCCTATTCTCTTCGTGTATTTGCTGAAACTCCCGTGCCCGGTTAAAAACTGTGTCAAGTAATAGTCTACCTGTCTATAAGTGCACTCCGTCCACCGCTTTACGCTTGGTCCATTGTGCAGTCTCCCTAACCTCACTCCATCTAGCCTGCCACCTGTCCATCGTCTCTACACTCAGGCTAGTCCTCACGGCTCTGTCTTTCTCGGCTCTTGCGCTCAATTTCGCTCTCTCCTCGATCATCAGGTCGATGGGAGGAATGCCTGCGATCACCAGAACCGCTTCCAGTGATGCTGTCCTATAAGCGCTAATGACCCTTAGCAGGAACGCTCTCTGCGTTGACAACAGCATGTTTCGGTATCTCTCAACCCGTGTAACTCTTCCCCATATAGGAGCTGCATATAGCAGCACCGACGATACCACGCCATATAATATTCTCCTTTTCCAGAACCCCGGTCCTTTTATATTCGGCAATATTCTAACCAGTGCTGCGGCTTGTCTTTTGGCTTTCTCACATGTTTTCGTTACGTGTTTATTAAAGATCCTCTTGTCGTCGAGCCACACCCCTAGGTACTAAAGCCTAGGCAAATATTTGCTAGGCCTTATTACCGTCCCTTCTATCACAAAACTTATGCCCTCTCTTTTCCTGGGTCGCTTTAGAATTATACCCTCCGTTTTTTCAGGCGCAACCTTCAGACCGTATGTATGAGTTCCTCCTTGCTGTCTGCGGTTGTCACCAGAGCCAGATCATCGGCATATGCAGTTGTGGTACATCCTTCATGTAGTTTCAGCCCTAGTATGCCGTCGTATAAAACATTCCATAGTAAAGGACCTAGGACGGAGCCCTGCGGTACCCCCTGAGTCATCTTTACGCTTTGCCGACTGTCTATCTTCAGACACCTTTCCCTGAAGAAGTCCCGCACTAAGTTTATCAGACTTGTATCGATCCCACTATCCATCAGTACTCCCAGAATTTTGCTCCACTTCGCGGTATTGAAGGCGTTTCTTATACCTATCAGGATGGCTGCCCCCCATGTCTTTCGGTGTTCTGTGGCGTGTGCTAATACCTGCGCTACCGCGTCGATAGTAGACTTGCTCTCCGTAAAGCCGAATTGATTTGTCGATAGAGGACGCTTGTTCCTCAGTTGTCTGCACAGCCTCTGCTTCACCAGGTGTTCCAGGAGTTTTCCTAACGCGTCAATTAAACATATCGGCCTGTATTTCCCCTCAGTGGGGTCGTCTTCCACTCGGTGGGGATGGCTTGTTCTCTCAGAATATTGTTCATCAGTTTTAGTACCACATCCGGACATAACTCAACGGTCATCTTGATATTTTCTGGTAGAATGCCGTCGATCCCAGGTGACTTCTTGTTTTTGAGCTTAGCTGCGGCATCAAATAGCTCCTCTCTAGTCCAGGTCGATGGTTCCTCACAGTTCTCTTTTCCAGGAATGGGGATATCTCTAAATTCTGGGAAGAGCTGTTTTATTAGCTCCCCCTTTCTCTTCTCCGGCAGTTCGTAAGGAGTGACATCATCCATTAATATATGGATGCGCTGCTCGAAATCCGCTTGACTGATGTTCGGCGATATGTAACAGTTGTAAATTGCCCCAGATGTCAACTTGATCTTCACATATCCCCTCCCCCTCGAGTGTTCCTCCACCCCACACTTCCTATTTACACAGAGCACAGCCACACTTTCTTCCGCGTCGGCTATCGGGTTTCTCCTTATGTGAGTCAGGTTAGGCTCCTGGACCAGAATCAGATCCGCTCCTATGCTGGCTTCCGTCGCCATTACCAAATCATGGGCCTGTTTTCTCCTATCAACATTTATTTGTATAATTTTAACGGACATTGTGTAACGTTTAGATCGTCCTTGGGATCATACGTTATATATACTAGTTTGCAATGGGTTTTTATTTTTTTATAAAGTGACTTCCCATTAAGGAGTCAACTCCTTGTTCACAATCTAGGCCTGGCACTTTTCGTCAGAGAGCACTAGGGTCGGGGTTTCTTTAAATAGAGGGTGATGTAGAATATAATGTGGGAAGGGCGCCACCTTATTTGTCGCCGTCAGAAATAGGGAAATCAACTCCTTTTAGAAAAGGCGTGTCTTGGTTATTACTTAAAAATACAAATCTACTTTTGTTGAAATGAAAAAAATACTAAATCTCTTATTTGTTTTCTTTATATTCATTTACTTCCAAAATTTATATATAATAACAACAAATTGAAAAGTTATAAACGATAAAAAAACAATAAAAGAAAATATTTATTTAAATTAAATGGTGAGATGAGTTCTTATCAAAAAAGTATTTATTAATCAGCCATCCACCATAAGCGAGGGGCTTTGGTTGAGTTCTTTGATGTTAAGAAAAAGGTTAAACAGGTAAATTCCAATAAAATGTTTATATGTCAGCCATGAAAGCTTCCCGCTATGAAGCGCTTTAAAAAAACTAACTTAAAACAGTTGTAACACCATTAAATTTACCTGATCTCCATGATTACCGCACCACCCTGCATTCATAAATTTAAAGGCTAAATAATTTGAACCCCACAACAAAAATCAAACTTGTCTGGACTAACAGTAAGCAAGTTGTGTATTTATATCTTTACCTAAATCGATTCATATTAATTTTAAATTTAAGCAACAAGGCAAATTTGAGAGAATGAAAATCAATTAGAATCATTTTCTACAAATTATCTGGAACAACACGACATAGAAGGAGAAGAAGATGAAGAAGCTTAAGATAAGTCTATTTTGACTGTTTTAAGAACTATTGAGAGGATATTTTGACCGAACGAGACTGTGGATTAGGCCTAAAGGGGATACCACTTAAAAAAAAAACGCGCCTCGTACTCAACCTCAAAGGTGGTTTGGAATGGGTTACTTCGTATTGGATTCACACTTTTAACACCTGTACTATGGTAAAACGGTTAGACTTACGAGAAAACTACTAGAATACTTTTTTGTAGAGAATTTTGTAAACTTCAATTTCTCTAAAGAATGTTCTATACCTAAAGTCAATAGAAAAGAAGATATAAGCAAAAAAACAAATTTTTGCTACATTAGCGCCCTATAACTCGTGAAGCTCAAGGTCAAATCAAGGGTACACAAAAATTCAGTTCACTTTTAATTTTTCCGAAGTAAAAACCTTTTAAACCGATCAATAAATAATAAAATAAATTGAACATAGAGTTTTTCTTATACAGTGATAAATAGAGTGAGCTCAGCGATCTTCTGTTGACGGGACCTGTGCCTTACACGCTGCTGTTGCCCGTTCCGGAAACGGGGCCTGTCCACTGTGACAATTCGCGAAGATCAAGCGTCAGTAGATGTTGCCCTAAAAGGGTGAAATGCATTTAACTAACTTCTGTGACAAGCAGTCAACTACAGATGCAGCCAATTGCTACTTTCAAGCCAATCGCTAATTAACTTTTTATTTATCTCCCTATCAGTAGTTCAAGTAGATGTCGCCCACTCCGTGATTTTCGCGAATTAATTAATAATTTGTCATGTTATAAATATACTTAAATTATACACTCATTGGGCTACTTAAAAATGTAGATTTGAATATTAAGAGCGAAGCTCGGTGACCAGATATTTCCTATCTAAATCTGGCAAAAAATGCAGGTCTCATGTCTGTGAAAATTCGATCTTCCGAGATAGTTACAAGAAAAGTTAAGCTTTTAGTTTATTTCCTAGCAAATACAGATATTTTAGTTTATTTCCTAGTAACGACAGAGATAATATAACTTGTTTCTATAATAATATATATTATAAAGGAGAGAGAAGCGCAGTAACGTCACATTCCATAGGCGTACTTTGCAAAATAAGTTTCTATAATATAAATAAGGTCACAGCATATAAAATATAATACGCACTTCGTAGATTAAATTTTGAAGTTATATTATTTACAAAAAATAAAAATAAACTTTATGCATCTGACACTTTAACATTGAACAAATTAAATTTAACTAATAAATAACAAGGAGGATTATATGTTGGGATTAAACTTTTTGTAATCTCTTGGCATTAAAAGTAACGCTTCAGTACTTACCTAAACTCAAAGATTAAAAAAAAGTTAGTTCAAGAACTATCTTTAAAAGTCACTCTCTTCCCTAAAACTACTGGTGTCACTATAATTGTCTTTTCTGAGGTTTATTATTATAGGTTCTATTAAATTTTCCATTGATATATCCACTTTCCTAAATGAATTTTCCACCTTTTTAACATGATCAATGCATTTTCCCCAATGTTCTCTATTTACAACTGAAATTGCCTTCAAAAACAAATTTAAAACATCAGGAAATTTAAATGTTATATTGTTTTGAGAAACATAACCTTTTAATAATTGTGACCAGATCAGTTCAATGGGATTTAACTCTGCGTGGTAAGGATGCAATCTGAGAATTTCAATTCCTTTTTCTTGGGCCATCTCATCTATAATACATTTTGCGAATTTGTTTTTATGTTGCCTTGCTATTACTAATAATTCTACTTTCAAGGATTTAGGAGGACTGAATATTTTTAGAATGAAGCCATTTTGAAATATATATTAATACAAAATTCTGAATCAATTAAAATACATACGATACGGCTATGAATAAATAAAGTCTGACTTATCTGTCAAAAGAACAGGTTTATCTAGACAAAAACTATATTAGGCCGATCAGATGTATTAAAATTTAAATTTTAACTACAAATAAGCATTGAAGGATGAAATAAAAATAAAATGTCTACCTCTTGAACCTGTACTACGTTCTGTAAATTAAATATTGCACTCCTTTCTTCTGTATAGTATAGTAGTCAAAAGGTTAGTAGTTATTATATACCAATCCGACTCCAAGGTGGCGGCCGTTTCCGGTGACGTCATTGGCGGTGACGTGGCGCCAAGGTCAAGGTCAAGGTCGTGCGGCCGCGGTGACGTCATTGGCGGTGACGTGGCGCCAAGGTCAAGGTCAAGGTCGTGCGGCTTTATTTAATTTCTGGTGGTTCAATCTGAAAGAATTCAATTTTAAATTCAATATACTTAGCAATAGAAATTTTTGCCCGGTAAAATATTTTTCACATTTGTTATGAAAAAATATATGTTGGGATACTCACTCCCAAGACAAACAAATTCAGTGCGTTGAAACGATTATTTAAGTAAAAACCAGTAAGGAATTTTAATTTTTTAGATTTGACATCCTAAGATCGGTTTCTGCCTTTCGGCTTCATCAGGTAGGTTTTTCGAATCCAATAAATAAAATTCCAAACTCGTACAAGTCAATAGCTATATCTGCTAAGATAACATTTTGGTAGCACATCTATAAACGATTATTTAACATATTTTTCCAGTACTAACGCGTACATAACTTTTCTACAAATGCCCAAGTAGCAATTTATAACCAGAATAAACCTTAAAAGTATAAAGGAAAGGTTCATTTGACGGACATAAATAATTTGCTTGTCAAATGACAGCCATCTCATAAATTCAAAGTTGAAAATACAACGTTGCCAATTCAATTTCAAAAATCATGGGTTTAGGTAAATATTTATAGAAACGTTGATTAACACTGTTAAAATGGACACTTGTCAAAATGTGACACCTATCAAAACGTGACAACTGTTAAAATGTCAACTGTCAAAATGAACAAATCTCAAAATGAACAAATGTCAAAATATGACACCTGTCAGAATGTAACAAATGTCAAAATGTCACACGTATCGTACTTTTCTTTATTTATTACATAGATCTAACCTAACGTATTCGCGAAGATCAAGCGTCAGTAGATGTTGCCCTAAAAGTGTGAAATCTCCAGAAACTAGGCAACTTTTAATGCATTTAACTAACCTCTGTGACAAGCAGTTGATAAACGTCAACAACAGCTGCAGCCAATTGAAAATTAACACTGACAGCTTTTTTAATTTTCCCGCCTACTTTCAAGCCAATCGGCAATCAACTTTTTATGTATCTCCCTTATAAATATACTTAAATTATATACTCATTCGGCTGCTTAAAAATGTAGATTTGAATATTAAGAGCGAAGCTCGGTGACCAGATATTTTTATATTTAATGGGTTAGATGTAAGAATAGCCCTAGGCTTTGTACAAGTGCAAATAAAGACCTTTATTATTATTATTATTATTATTATTATTATCGTTTGGCCAAATGGTGTGATGAAAAAGGAGTGAAAAATGCCATGCGAAATGAGAATGTTTTTATGGCTTACTTTAAGCAGTTATCAAAGAATTACAAGTCGTCCAGTCTTTGGGCATATTACTCAATGTTGAAGTCAGTGATAGTTGTAAGGAAAAATGTGGACATCGGCAAATATACACAGTTGATTGCTTATTTGAAAAGACACTCGGTAGGGTACCTACAAGCCAAAGAAATCTAAAATATTTACCAAGAACGAAGTCTTAACGTTCATAAAGAAAGCTGATGATAAAATAATACATACGCTGAACAAAGTAAGTTTTTAAAACATATTCCTATTACCTTCCATAGGTTTTACATTTTATTATGTTTTGGAGCTGGAGCATGTAGGAAAGCCGAACTTTGCAATTTGCTTTTAGAAAATGTTAAGGATGAAGAGCAAGTTTTCCATATAGAGATTCTTGACTTGCAGATTCAGGAGCAGATCTTATGAATATAAAGCAACATGAAGGCTGGAAAAGTAATACTGTTGCTTAGGGTTACATACATTCTTCCATTAAAAATAAAAAGAAATTTTTCGCGAACATTTTAGGAGAATTTCAACTTGAACCTTCAACAAGTCTTGATGATGACGTGAAAATAGACTCGCAAGAGCAAAGCAGGAGAAAGTAAGATGATGACATCCAAGTCCTGTAAGATACGGTGTGTCCCAAAAAGTTTTATACAAATGGGCAAAAAGTTTATCTTGTATTTCACAAAAAAAATTATTCTTGATAAAAATCTCTGCATGACTTGTTGATCCATAATCAGGTACAAAATTTAACCTCATCAGGTCAGGTCAAGGTCATTTGAAGGTCAAATGGAGGAAAAATTTCTAGAAAAATCTGAAAAAATTCATACAAAGGTTTTTTGGGACGCTGAATCCGAATCCGATATTCACTTGACCTTATCAGGTCAGGTCAAGATCATTTGAAGGTCAAATTGAGGAAACCTTCTGGGAAAAATCGGAAAAAAAATCATACAAAGGTTTTCAGGCTCGCTGAATACGAATCCGAGGTCTGCTTGAACTCCAGGTCAGGGTCAAGGTCATTTTACGGTCAGATGAGGTCCAGGAGCTGACCTAATGAGGCCAAGGGGACCTCTGATTCGAATTCGGCTACACTGAAAACCTTTGTACGAATTTTTTCAGATTTGTCTAGGTTTCTTGACCTTGACCCTGATCTGATGAGGTCAAGCAAACATCAGATTCGGATTCAGCAACCCTAAAAACCTTGATATGATTTTTTCCGATTTTTCCCAGAAGGTTTCCTCAATTTGACCCTCAAATGACCTTGACCCTGACCTGATGAGGTCAAGCGGACCCCGGATTCGCATTCAGCGACCCTGAAAACCTATGTATGAATTTTTTCTGATTTTTCTAGGTTTTCTCAATTTGACCTTCAAATGAGCTTGACCTGACCTGATGAGGTCAAGCGAACATCGGATTCGGATTCAGCGTCCCTAAAAACCTTTGTATGAATTTTTTCAGATTTTTCTAGAAATTTTTCCTCAATTTGACCTTCAAATGACCTTGACCTGACCTGATGTGGTCAAATTTTGTACCTGATTATGGATCAACAAGACATTTTTATCAAGAATAATTTTTTTTGTGAAATGTAAGATAAACTTTTTGTCCATTTGTATAAAACTTTTTGGGACACACTGTATATTAATTAAAAAAATAAGGTAGAAGCAAAAAGAAAACAAGCTAAGAAACAATTACAGTTTGAAACAAAAAAGTGTAGGCGAACAACAAAAGAAAAGGAAATAAGTACAAATCAAATTGGCCGAAGACTGGAAAGAATACAATTAACTCGTCTGATCCTTACAGAATCCACTATGTATAAAAATGTATGCGATAATCATAATAAACTCTGTTCAGAAATAATAATAATAATAATAATAATAATAATATACGCCCTGCAATTCACTCCCTTACAAGTGAACCCCAGAAGCTCTGCAGCTTCTGCGGGGGAGGGACGGCTATTATTATTATTTGCCGTGGCGCTCTGGGGCGACTTACTGATGCTTGATGGCGCATTTGCTTTACAGTTGTGGGAAAACCCAGAAAAACCACACAACACCATCATCGACAACGATGGACTCCTCCAGGATTTTTAAATCTTTGAAGCGTAAACTAACATCAAAGTAATTAATGTTAAATACGCTACAAGTCATGCCCAGAGGTAGGCAATGAAAATTTTTATTTAAAAATCTCATTGTCTAGACGAACCAGAGCACGGACAGACCTATTAATGTATTATTATTGCGTTTACTGTAAGGTCAACAGTCAGCAGTCTGATTAAAGTTAAAAATGTATTAAAAAACTGAACTAGACAAAAATAAACAATTTTTTAAATTGTGAGTTATACTACCCGACAAGCGATACTATATATGTAGGATGACATAACAAATTAAATAAATTTACTACAGAAACAGAACACTTGATAATCTTGCAAAAATATGACATCAACATAGTACACTTAAAAAAGGATTTTGAGATTGAAGATGTCAAAATCTGTTTCAATCATATTTTTATGACGTTTCTGGGAACGAATTTTGAAAGGATAGCGCATTTGCATATTATAAGAGAATTTATACTTCGTCATAAATGAAGTTTTCTTATTAATATTATCATAAGAAAAAACCAGATAAAAACTTATGATACTATCCCGATATAGAGGGTATCCTTTTTGCAAATAACTCTTTTTGTAAAATAGGCATTCAAATTTTTGAAATATCGACCGAACAATTAGAAACACATTCGTTATTATTTAAGCATATCAATGCTGCTTCCTTAACTTTGCGGTTATAATTATTTGGCTCTTTTAATAATCTAGTTGAAGAATTCCATTGTATTTTATGACCAAAATCACATGCATGTTCACATTATATAGGATTTTTCGAATTGTTTATTTTTAATGTATGATTGGTGTTCATTAAGTCTAATATGAAAAGGTCTAGATGTTTATCCTATATAAAATTTACTACATTCGCATGGAATTTTGTAAATACAATTTTTTGTGTTTTGAATTTCATTAAAAGGTTTTGTATTTACTATTAAAGATTTTAATGTATTATTAGTTTGAAAAACTGTTTTTAAATTAAATTTATTGCCAATCCTTCTAATTTTTTCCGATAATTTTGGAATATAAGAGATTTTTACTATATTTGAATGAATTGGGGATTTAAATTGTGATCTTTAGTTTTGATGTCTCGGTAAAGTTCACGATTAATAAATTTACTTGGGTAGTTGTTGTTAATCAAGACAGATTTAACAAGTGATAATTCATTATTTCAGATATTGTCATTTGAACAAATTGTTTTTGCTCTATCGGAAAGAGATTTGACAATACCTCGTTTAACACAAATTGAATGGTTTGAATTAAAATTTAGATATCTATTTTTATGTGTTTCTTTTCTAAATTGTTGTTATTGTGTATTAGTACATCAAGAAACGTTAATTTTTTATTATTTTCAATTTCAATTGTAAATTTAATAGAAGGTTCCGAATTATTAATAGTATATAAAAATGTATCAATATTTTCCCTATCGTGTTGCCAAATTGCAAAGATATCATCTACATATCTAAACCAGACAGAAGGTCTTAAATTTTGTTTGTTTACAATTTCCATTTCAAAATCCTCCATGAAAATATCACAGAATGTTGGTGATAAAGGAGAACCCATTGCCATGCCAAAATTTTGCAGATAAAAATCACTATTTAATTGAAAATATGTAGTTTTAATACATAGTTCCAATAATTCTAGAATTGCCGAGACGCCTAATTTAGTTCTATTTGTTAATGTATTATCACTGTATCAATGTATTGTCAACTCTTTTCTCACAATATTAAGAGTTTTATAGACAGGAACATTTGGAAATAAACTGACTACATCAAAACTAACCATTATACCTGAATTTGTAATTTTGATTTTTGATAATTTTTCTAAAAAATGTTTTGAATTTTTGATAAAGGAATTAGTATTTCCTGATAACGGATCTATTATTTTAAGTAGAAATCTTGCTAAATTTTGACAAGGTGAATTTATAGAACTTATAATTGGTCTTAATCACATCCCCAACAAGTCATTCATAAGTTTCAAATATTCCGTGCCCAAGGATGAAGTGAGATAGATATAAAAAAGTCCAGAACATGGCAACGAATTTGCTGCGATGCATGGGCGTACCGTTACAGAGGGAAATGGGATGTGACACAATATGTTTATTTTTTTTAACGATTTTAATTTTACCGATTACATAGGAAATTTAAAATACTAATGAAAATATATTTATTTAATCAAATTAATCGTAAAAAAATTTAGGATCAGTTATTTCGCTAGTCCGCTCTGAACACCTAGTGTTCGTCAATGCAGGATCAAGGGAAAATTCATCATTTCTTTGCAAATGTGTCCATGTTGTTTTTATCAGGCTGTTCGACTATCAGGCTATTCGGGATTGAGGTAGGAATAGGGAACTAACTACAAATTAAACACTGATGAATTATTAGTTGTATCATCCTAAAATAAAAAAAAAAAGAATGTTGGTATAGTAGGAACCTTCTACGTTTAGATAAATCCTGAAAAATATATAAACCGTTTTAATCTTATCGAACCTATAACAGAAAAAAATTAGTTAGTAAATATCAACTAACGAAAACGTTGGCAGAAGTAACAAATTTCTACATCTACTATTTTTTTGTGAGGCATACTGTATGGGACTGGAACTAACAGAAATGACAGATTTCGCTTGTACTGACGGCGTGCTTTTGTGGGAACTATTTTTTTCGATTATCCAATTATTGCTGATTGATCGGGAACTGAAGGACCATTATGTAGAACTCTGGATTGATTATGCAATTATGCCAGTAACTTTTCTTTAATAAGTTTATTTTTAATATAAAACAAACACAACAAAACAACAAAATACAGATTTAACTGTCTTAAAGTCTGACACTGTCTGAAAGTGGTCACTACCCTCAACCCTCTTCTTACTTAGCACCCCCTACCGTCGTCGATTCGATGGTAGAGCCCACATAGGCGTAGCCTTTGGGGGTTGAGATTGGACATCTAGACCTTTTCATATCAGACTTAATGAACACCAATCATACATTAAAAATAAACAATTCGAAAAATCCAAAATATGTGAACATGCAAAGGATTTTGGTCATAAAATACAATGGAATTCTTCAACTAGATTATTAAAAGAACCGAATAATTATAACCGCAAAGTTAAAGAAGCAGCATGGATATGCTTAAATAATAACGAATGTGTTTCTAATTGTTCTGTCGATATTTCTAAAATTTGGATGCCTATTTTACAAAAAGAATTAATTGCAAAAAGGATACCCTCTATATCGGGATAGTATCATAAGTTTTTATCTGGTTTTTTCTTATGATAATATTAATAAGAAAACTTCATTTATGACGAAGTATAAATTCTCTTATAATATGCAAATGCGCTATCCTTTCAAAATTCGTTCCCAGAAACGTCACAAAAATTTGATTGAAACAGATTTTGACATCTTCAATCTCAAAATCCTTTTTTAAGTGTACTATGTTGATGTCATATTTTTGTTTCTATAGTAAATTTATTTATTTTGTTATGTCATTTTGATAACGGCTTTCGATAAAGAAAGCCGAAACGTCAAATTAAAACTTTTTTAAGAAAATAAGTGGTTTTAATCCAGAAAAAAAAGAGAAATTGAACTAGCAAACTACGATGAGCTTCCGAAATGAATATGTATTAAATATACAATTTAGTGCTACTTAATCTTACAAAATAATTTTATGTATTGTAATTTTTGCTTGAGCCGCCTCTCCGTTACCTCAAAATCGATACCAAGACCTTTTTTTTAAGAAAAACACTAAACATTTTTAATTTATCGAATACATCATTTTTCGAGGATATTTTTAAATTTTTTCTTGAGCTCAACGAACTATATGAACTCCCATCCCTCTCTAGTTAGGTACGAAATTCGGGGAAGGAAAAAATCAGAAAAAATTAAAAATACGTATGAAAGATGTTTATTAATAGAATTGAAGAAAGTCATTATTTGAGTGAATCACAAGATGTCGACACTGAGACGAAGTTTTCTGTCAACCTAATTTTGTCGTTGCTTTTTCTTGGTCTCACAAAAACCATGTTTGGCTCGTTTGCAATCAAAACTTCTTCATATATATGGAGTGGCTGAAAATACAAAATAGTTAATATTAAAAGACTCTAACAGGACCATTACTGGTTGTTTGGTGCTTCGTGCAAAAAACAAAATTCATATATCTATGTTTTGAGAGATCTGTTCATTTGAATTCATTGATTCATGTCTTTTGGAAACTGAGGGGGCTAGGCCCGCCCCGGCCCCCCTTGGTGACGCCACTGCTAATGATTCACCTTATTTTATAAATAAATAAAAAATGTTCTTTAATTTTGTCATGTTTTTTGTATGAATATAGGTCCATATTTCACCAAAACATCCAACTTTATGGTTTATGCTGCAAAAATATATGTCAACAAAGAAAATAACAATTTAGCCCAAGTAGTACAACAAGCTATTAAAAAGCACGGTAGAAGATTTATGTGCTAACACCAAAGCTAACAAGCATTTAAGTCTATCCAAAAAACCTTTTAAAGCCAATATAACCATTAATATGCAACCGTTGCCCAATGGGAGCGCGTGATTTGGCCTGAAAAAGGATTTCACTCTATTTGATCCTCTATTTCTATTAAGAAGCAACTGTTAACCGCCAGTTGATTAAAAAGGTTTTTCTTTGCTTTTTTTGACACGTATTTGGTATATCTACATATAATCATATATACATATAATCATATATATTGAAATTCTTCGGTAATCTTATGCTGTTTTTTCGCAATGTTATTATGAACACCGTTTTACCAACTAAAGCAACACTTTCAATCCTTAAAAATAGATACAAAGTTCCACTGCCTGGTGACCTAATTTAAAAAATAAAAAAATTATTTCTGACCCACGTATTTAAATACTCTTCTCTATTAACGAGGCAACTGCAGGTTTTTTGTATTTCAAAAATCAGCCACAACCCCTATATTTAAATACAATATGAAGTCTATTTCATGTCAAGTAATTATAAGGACGTTTATAGTAAATTCGGCAATTGACTAAAAACCCATAGTTAAAAATGCTACATAAATTAATATTGTTTCTTTGCATATCCGATAGTTTCTGGAATCGAATTACTTTCAGAAACTTTGGCAACACTGGCTATGTCGTTGAAAAACTATCACCAAAGAGAACACCATCTAACAAGAGACGAAAGCTTGATCGGTTCCTTTGATGTTGGATAGACACAATATTGAGAGGAAATACGTCACAGCATTGACACATATACTATTTGAGATACACTAAGAAAAGTAATCTAAAAAAAAGTCTACCAACGGGGAAGGGTTTTATTGGGACAAAATCTACTGCATTACTTCCGCAATGATAAAATATGATAACAAAATTCTACTGAGCTTTCCAAAAAGTATCGTTAGCAAGAATAATTTTTATAAACTCCATTTCTGATTAGTTGAAATTAAAGTTGGTATCGAGACTCGATGTGACAGTTGACATGTTTCATTGTCAAATGTCATTTTACCTACGTCATTCGTATCGTTAGCCGGACTCCGTACGCAAGCAAAAATTAATAAAATGTGACAGATCGATAATTTACAGGGTGAGGTCAGGTAAGATAAGGTAAGATAAGCTCAGCTCAGCTCAGAAAAATGATGTACAGGGTGGCCAAATAAGAATGCGAGGTACTGTATCTGGGAAACTATCGATCGTAGAGGCTTGCGGTAAAAAAAGTTATAACTAAAACGGCCAAGAGAAACACCTGGAAAATATTTTTAAGTTTCTAAAATGGCCGCTAGGAGGCGTAACTGCAATCTTGAATCTAAGAAAGTGATGTTTCTGTGAATTCCGCTATATTAACCTAACAAAAAAATACATGATCTTTAAAGTAGAGGATAATCTGAATCTTTTTTGTTTGACAATTTTTGCTGCATCTCTAAAAATAAAGTAGTGGGGGGTATTCAAAGGTTTCAGTAAAAACACCCTGTATATTCGAAACGGCTGAGCCGATTTTAACAAACTTGGGCTAGTTGAAAAGAGCTATTCTTGGGCTAAAAATGCTATAATATTTGAAGTTTTGTTAGTTTCAGATGTCGCCGCTAGAGGGCTTTTTTCGAAATTTCGACAAAAATGGTTAAGTTTCTCAGAAAAATTAAATGCATTGGTATGATTTCTTTTTCATGAAAAAGTAGCTAAATGATGCCTAAACAAGCTCGCGAAAACCGCATCTCGGTATTTTGTTCTTAACCTAAAATTTAGGCCAAAGAAAATTTTATACGGAAATCTCTTAAATTTTTATTTTTTAAACTAATTAATTCCTTTTATTATGTAAGTTGTGGCCCTAAAAAGGACCGAATTAAAAAAGAAAGGTTTTTAATCCCCGTAAATGCTCGAAATTCTGAAGCCTCTCATGGGTAGACAAAACTGCAGCTTCAATTTCGGCTCTCGGTATGTTACGTAATGCATTACGAATCCGATTTTTCGTATCTCTCTGGTCGTAGGTTGAGTCTGAAAATTCAAGACAAGTTAAGTCTGGTGATCGCGCAGGCCATGGAAACAGACTTCCTCTTCCAATCCAACGCTGTTGTAATACTACATTAATATGCTCTCACACAATAATTGAGAATTTTTATTTCTAATTCTTTGGACCGATGAAGCCACCTTGCACCAATATGCATTATTGGTCTGCAGAAAATCCGCATTGGTTGCGTGAAGTTCAGTATTAAGGACGTTGGAGTTTAAATGTGTGATGTGGCATACTAGGAGGCAGAATTATATTTTTTAGCAATCCCTAAGTGGCCAATAAATTACCGTTGTTGTTGGAAGATGTTTCACTGGAAACACGTCAAAACTTGTTTTTGCAGTTGAATGGTTGCCCAGCACATTATGCTATTATTGTGCGAGAGCATATTAATACAGTATTCCAACAGTGGTAGATTGGAAGAGGAAGTCTGTTTCCATGGCCTGCGCGATCACCAGACTTAACTTGTTTTGATTTTCAGACTCAACCTACGACCAGATACATATGAAAAACCGGATTCGTTAATGCATTACGTAACATACCGAGAGCCGAAATTGAAGGTGCAGGTTTGTCTACCCATGAGAGGCTTCAGCAATGCATAGAGCGTGATGATCAGCATTTAGAGCATTTACGGGGGCACTAAAAACTTTTCTTTTTTAAATCGGTCCTTTTTAGGGCCACAACTTACATAATAAAAGGAATTAATTAGTTTAAAAAATAAAAATTTAAGTGATTTCCGTATAAAATTTTCTTTGGGCTAAATTTTAGGTTAGGAACAAGATATCGAGATGCGGTTTTCGGGAGCTTGTTTAGGCATCATTTAGCTACTTTTTCATGAAAAAGAAATCATACCAATGCGTTTAATTTTTTTGAGAAAATTAACCATTTCTGACGAGATGTCGAAAACAGCCCTCTAACGGCGACATGTGAAACTAACAAAACTTCAAATATTATAACATTTGTAGCCCATGAATAGCTCTTTTCAACTAGCCCAAGTTTGTTAAAATCGGCTCAGCCGTTTCGAATGTACAGGGTATTTTTTACTGAAACCTTTGAATTACCCCCACCACTTTATTTTTAGCAAAAATTGTTAAACAAAAAAGGTTCAGATTATCCTCTACTTTAAAGATCAGGTATTTTTTTGGAAGGTTAATATAGCGGAATTCGCAGAAACATCACTTTCTTAGCTTCAAGATCGCAGTTACGCCGCCCAGGTTTTCCTCTTGGTCGTTTTAGTAATAACTTTTTTTTTCCGCAAGCCTCTACGATGGATGGTTTCCAAGATACAGTACCTCGCATTCTTATTTGGCCACCCTGTACAAAGTAATATCTCAAGCAAATATATTTAAACATTTTTGACTGTTTTTCACCCCGAGTCTCGATACCAACTTTAATTTTAATCAATCAGAAAGGGAGTTTATTAAAATCATTATTTTTCTAAAACGATATATTCTGGAGAGCTCAGTAGTTTTTTGTGAACATATTAAATCATTACGGAAATCTTGAAGTCGATTTTGACAAAAAATAACGCTTCCCCGAAGGTAGACCTCTTTCTAGGTTGGCAACTTGGAAAGAACTCCCTCATTCTTACAAACCGAACTGCACTAAGAAAAATAATAGTGTTGATGAATATACCTCCCCGTTTAGTGTAGTCGATTTTTTTTTTGCGATTTCATATATTGGAGGTCCCTCTTTCACGTGATTACTATATGAAAACTAAGGGAGTTGTAGGAAGGGGTCAATTAACATGTAAAGATAATGGGATGCAATTTCAAAAAGACATGATCAAAATATGACACAAAATTTCTAGACAAGCTAACGAAGCGGGTGCAAAAAATTCCATCTCATTCCGACTTACGCTGCGGACACACACAACGATTTTGGACGTACGATAAAAAGTCGTGCCGTGCTATGTGAAAAGTTGCATGCATATCTTCACGCCACTAAAGGAATGTGAACGTCATGACTTTTTATCGTACGTCCAAAATCTTGCGTGTGTCCGCAGCGTAACTGCACCAAAGTTCATGATCTGGGCTATTTTTGTGTTAAATTTACTCGACTATTTGGTTTACCTTTTTTTGAATGAAAAGACAGTGTTGATAATATGACATTACTGGAGAAAATTGAACTTGATTGCATCGACATACATATTTTTAGTATGGTATTCCTTACAATTTCTGGAAAAATGAAGAGTTTATTATTGAATATATACTTTTTTTTCAAGAATCTTAGTTCAGATATTTCCTGGCAGCATTTCTTATTTTCGGCAAATGCCAGTAATTACCCGCGAAACGGAAATGAAGATTGACATTGACAGTTATACTAGTTAAATCGCGCACGCGCATACACATTTGTTATCAGGAAAACAGCTTTCTTTCGCCTCTTGTTAGATGGAGTACTCTGTGTTATCACGTAACCAAAAGTGGTACCGATCCGCCATAATGAGAGAGAAACTTGTCAGGATGTTGGCGTTAAGATTAATATAAACAACATACAGAGTAATAAAATGTATTTGTTAAAAGCAATAATGTAAGATCCGGTTTAACAGCGTTGTTCCTAGTTCTCACATTTTTATCTGAAAATAAGTGTATTGAATTATATTATTATTTTAAATTTACCTCATAGTTTCTTTAGTTATTTGTTTATTATATTCATCTTTTAATATAGTGAGTTACATTATTGAATTATATTTTTTTAATATTTTTAAAATATCAAAAAAAATGGACTGAATTCGTATAGAGCTTCGTGGATGCCCATCAAATACTCTGTGTTATGTTTAAAATATATTTTCGAAATCTATTTTGATAGAACCTTAAAATAAGGTGTAACTTAGGTGAGACCTTTCTGTTTTTGATCGACTTTTATTATATTTACTATCAACTCAAATTAAAATGTATCCAGTGTAGAACTATTTTTGCAAATATTTTTGTTAACTATAAAGTATAAAAGAGAGAGAGAATATGCTTTATTGTTAAAGAAAAATTTTTAAGATTCAGTGTGAACTTTTGGGATTCATTGGGAACTGAGTTCTGTTAGTTTTTCTTTTGTAATGCTATTTTCTTGGCAACGAAAAATGTCATAATGTTTAATGTCAATGCGTATTAAAAACGTTTTTCTGCAAACTAGTGTTTTACTATTTAATATTCAATCATTCTCTGCAAAATATAAAAAAAATTACAAAAATTTTATAGACAAAGCGAATTTAAAACCAATAATAATAAAAATAAATTACTAGACAAAACAAAACACAAACAAAATATGAATAACAATTGCATTGGATATGCAATATCCGTCACTATAACTTGATATTCAAATTAAAATTTTCAATTTAACTTAATTTAATTATTGCTTCTATATGCTGCAACCCAAAAGTCTAAGGCACGTTATAGAATTCTGCCACTGCGTAAAATGGTCTTTCTTGAAGAAAAGCCCTAGTCGATCTTCTGAACTTATCATATAAACTTATATTATTATAGATTTTAACAGGTATGTTTATTTATAAATCGTTTCCCATCAGACTATTAAATATTAATCAGTGACATCAAAATCTAATAATTTAAACAAAATACCTATAAAGAATTAAAAGTTTCCGGACTAAATACGACTATGAAGAAATTAAATACTTACTACAAATTTTTTTAATGGCTGCATATTAGTTGGGGGTAGTCTAGTAAAAGGTTCTCTAATCCTTTTGCTTTGCATCATCAGTAAAATGAACCACATATAATCACTTCTAATGATCATTTCCTCTACGGATTTATCCATTTCCAACAATTTATCAAACCATATAGTAACTAATCTTCTATCTAAAAATTGAAAACGTGTTTAGGTTGAAGCAGTGGCCTCGCTGGAGATAAATAAAGGGGGAAATAATATAAATATATAAACCTTGTTTCAGTTTAAAATATATTGATACGAAGCTTACTCAGTTAAAATTTGTTGTGTTGGAACTGAATTGTTAAATAAATTAAAACAATTATCAAATTATGTTAAAATTTGAGAGGTCTAAAAAAATATCTGATCAACAACCGCGAGTCCAGGTCATAATAGACCCGAAAATCAGTTGAATAATGGAATTTCCAAAGATAAAACTTGAAATATCTTCAGAAAATCGTACAACTAAAAATAATGAATTTGTACCAGTTGTTTATTATAGTACTCACCACAGGAAGGCAACAATTGTTGAAGGGCTGAGGCGACTTTGTGATTGTACAAAAAATGTTCGTTGAGGGCTTTCAGAGGATTTGCCATGATGAAAATGTTAAAAAATGAACATTAAAATAACACAACATTTAATTTGATTTTTATGGTTATGAACTGTCTAATTGTGACATGATCTAGACTTATATACTACTAAGGATACAATGGTGTTGGACTAATTTTAAAAGAAAAAGAAAAACGTTTAGTAATTGAACATGATAGTAGTGACTTAGCAGTTATGTTGGCACCTATTAAAATGTTTCCAAATGAACATTATCTAGGAAACCCATTGCGATTTATTTCGAAATAACACTAAATACGAATGTTGTAATCACAAAAAGATGTCATACACGACACAAAATAATGGTCAAAAACAATTCTAGCTTAAAAGCACAAAATATTATAATATCTACTAGCTGGCCGATCCGGCTGCATGGAGCAGGAGCGGATCTAGGATTTTTCTGAGGGGACGCGATTCCGAATTTAGGCAAAGGGGGGATATTCCGAAATAACACTAATAATTTTTGAAAAAATATTTTAATATAGAAACTAAATAGTGAAATATACTCACATATATTGCAAAAATTGCAAAATAACGTAATATAGTTAAACCAAAACATAGTAGTCTGAATACTACTAAATAATTAAACGCGTTTCGCCAGGGGGAACCGCGAAACCTCCTTCGCTTTCCCCCTAGATCCGCCACTGGGATGGAGGTAAGTAACACGCGGCATTGCCATTCGGGAGCCAGTTCGTATTTTTCAAGGCCCCTCCGCACTATGGGCCAAGGTAGGTCAATGTATTGGTCGCCAATATTGGCATAATGGCGGCACTGGCCTTGCCTTTGGCTCCACATAGTGGGCCAGTTACTGGCCCAGTATCATGGCAAATCTTGAACCAACATTCAGTTGCTTTAACCCTATTTCCTCGATGGATCTTGAGAAAATCGCTGCTGCAGCTTTGTGCTTGGCTAGTGCATATAATGTTTATTTAAATGTTATTAACAAGAAAATGATTAAAAAAAAGAAAAAAAAGGTGGTGAATGCTAACAATTTATAAGAACAGAACAAAGTAGGTACAATTTGTATTTATAATTATCATTCATTTTGGTACAGTTCTAAAAATGAAAAAGTTTCCTCATTTGTCCACGATTTTCCAGATATTTTTTATTTGTAGTTTCAAACTCAAATACATAAACATAACCTTAAACAACGCGAAAGCCGAAACCAACTTTGGACAAGTGTGTGGACGCGTTACTTATCTACTGCGCACTTGCTTCACGCATGTTGGACTGCTTTGATGTGTCTTGAAAACCGCTCCGATAGCCAACTCAAGCCAATACTCTGGCCCAATATGACCAACACAAACCAACCCCTGTCTACACAGTGGCCCAGCAGGATTGGGCCACTACCTGGCCCATAGTGCGGAGAGGCCTTGTGTAACACGCGGGTTGGCCAAGACACTGGCGATGTCGAGTACTATACGCTTGCCCATTTCGATTTCGCTTGACACGAGCGCCGTTCTATCGGCATTTAAGGTAAACAAACATAACTGTTAACTAACGTGCCGCGACGCATGATATCGATTTCGCTTGACACGAGCGCTGCTCTAACGGAATTTTAGGTAAACGAACATAACTTTAACTTACGGGCCGCGCCGCATAATGTCGCTTTAAGCGCTGCTGAGTTGGCGTATTTATCGCATAACTTAAAAAAGTTGTAGACTATTCTACACAATACATTATACGGGAATAAGCTAAGGAAAATGGTTTATATAATATTTATATCTAATTTTTTTAAATAATAAAACTACTATTTTATGTTGTAATAATATAAGTATTTTAGTTTATTGGATGCATCCAAATATATATCATAATAATAATAATAATAATAATAGTTTTATTAATTGAATTAAATAACAGTTTACAACAGTTTTTACTATTTTAATTTTTACAAAATAAATGTGATAGATAAGATGAACATTTGACATTTTTTTACAAAAGTGGTAAGTAACTAAATATATTTACAAAAATATTTCGTACAGATCGACTACAATATTTATTAGGATATCCATATATACGGTTCACTAGAAATTATTTAGATAGAAAAAAAAATATATTATTTTTAATACAGCTTAAATTTTAGAAAATAATTAAAATAAATATTCACATTGAATTTAATATAAGACAAACAAACAGAAATCTCAAAAATCTTCGTCAAAAGTTCTTTAAGAACATTTTTATCCGTGTTTTTTATATTTGGAAATAATTTTATTAAAAACATATTGCAATAATGTTGTATTTTTATTTATAAAAAAAAATGTAATAAAACAGAGGATCCCTTAGAAACCTTGAAGGTTGTGCAAGGGATATATTTGTAAGTTTTTATTAGATAATGTAAATTATTCAAAGAAAAAAAAAGAAAGAAGGTTATATCTGTATTAAAGGTTATTCAATAAGTTTATGGATGGTGTGCCTACTAATTTGAAATAAATATGATTTAAAATATTTTTTAAACATATTTGCGTTGTTTATAGTTTGAAAATAGGTTTTGTAAAGATCAGGTAAGTCATTAAAGAATTTAGCACAGAGGTGAGTATAGCATTTTGTCCCAATTGTTTTATTTGCTCTATTTATTGTTACATAATTATTTTCTTTTTGACGTGTGTTATAATTGTGAGTAATGTTTTTGAGAATTGATTTGTTTTTGTAGGAGTATAACATAACATTAAAATAATAAAGTTGCCGAATATCCTTTCATAAAAAAGTAAATCAGACGAGTATATTAGTGGCTTATTAAAAATAATTTTTAAAAATCTTTTTTGCAGAATGTCTAACCTATGCAAGTGGGTATATGAACATGCACCCCAGCTTAGTATACAATACTGAAGACGTGATTCCACTAACGCATGATACAATATTTTCAACTGATTTCTAGTGAGTAATTTTCTTAAATATTTAAATTTATATAACATGATCCTAAGAGTTTTTGTGACTTGCTGGATGTGGTAATCCCACCTCAAATGAGGGTCAACTGTTATGCATAAATATTTAATGTTGTTGGAATATTTAATTTTTATAGTTTTTTCTGGAGTGGGAATATTTATTGAGGTGTATGTTGGTAGGTTATTCTCATAACTTACAAATGGGACAAAAAATGTTTTTTCATAATTTATAGTTAGAAGGTGGTGATCAAACCAATGTATTATTTTCTTTAGGTCCTCCTCAACGTCACGTTTTAGGTTATCCCATGTATCTGAAGAATATAATACCACTGTGTCATCTGCAAAACTGTAGATTTTTCCAACGAAGTTTTGACTAAATATACCATTTATATAAATTGAGAATAGTAGTGCTCCTAAAACCGTTCCTTGTGGTACTCCATAATTAATTCGATTTTCATAACTTACAGCTTTCCCAACTCTTACAGATTGTTGGCGATCTTCCAAATAATTTTTAAAAATGTTAAGGGCAACCCCACGTATGCCTGCCCTCTCCAAGGCCTCGATCAGTTGATGGTGATCAACGGTATCGAACGCCTTGGCGAGGTCAAGAAATACGCATAAGGAAGGTTTTTTATTATCAATGCGGTTGTACAATTCTCTAATTATTTGTGCTGTTGCATCATTAGTAGATACTCCATTTTTAAAACCAAATTGCAAATTAGAGATAACAGAATTTTTCTCCAAGAAACCTGTAAGTCTGTTTTTTAAAGTTTTCTCAAATATTTTAGAAAAGGTATTTATTAAGGAAATGGGTCTATAGTTAATCATATCTGATTTGTTACCTTTTTTATAAATAGGAACTACTATCGCTTTTTTAAAATCTGGTGGAACTACCCCTCTTTCGTAAATACAATTTACTAGATGAACAATCAACGGAGCTAATTCCGTAGAGATTTTTTTAACAGTATCGCTTGTTATTTTATCTTCATACTGTATATCACTTTATATTTTATAGTTTATTGAACTGTTTAAAACTAGGTTAAGCAATTTCTTTATTATTACTTATTTTATATTGTTATAAGTTATTAATCGACACTATTCCTGACGACGACGCAGCAATTTTGTTGTCGGTTGGAATAGGCGATGAATGTTTTTGGGGATTCAATAAATGACTTTAGAATAGTAAAGATGATTTTTTATTTTATTATCTTGAGTATATGAATACATAAAATTATTAAGAACCTGTACTATCACAATGTACCCTATTTGATGCACTTACCTACTGTTTAATTTTCAGACAATTAAACATGTAAACTCATACTCATTCAACCGGCAACGCCGCACTAGGACGCATTTGCAAAACAGCGCTCAAACACAAATAGTTTTTTCCCATTGCGCTACGATTGACACGTAGGCCAATATTTACCGCGTAGAATCTATAACGAATTTTCTAAGCTTACGTTACAGATGTCACGTCCGCCCTGAAATTCATAATGACGTAATTTGAGTTAATCCTTGTCTTCTCAAGCGGGAGAGAGAGACAGCATAAAAAACTTACAATCTTTCTAGAAGTAATCGTGCGACCCGGGTAGGGATAAATTTGAAACCGACAAACTTCGCCGATCTTAAATCAGTGTGTCTCTAGCTGCGAATCAGGCTAGGACCCTCCAGTGTCTATTCATCACTCACGCAGAACACACGCAAAAATAATATTTTCTGAATGATGTGATCATTTTTTTTTTATTCGTTTCATTAATATGTGTTAGTGCTTGTTAAACACATGTTAAACTATAATACTTTGTTCTTAATTACTTATTAAAGTAATCCATTGTTAAGCTGTTATGATGTTTATATTTATTTAACATTTTAATAAATAGTTAAATAAAAGTGTTCATTGTTTTTGTCGAATGGAGTTGAGAAGATAAACATACTACAGTCCATTTTACGAATACCACGATGCAGTTTAAAAAGGCGATAACACATTGTTGGTCGTCCTGGGAAACTGGCACAACATAGGGTTTATTCCAGAACCCTCAACACCTACTTATAATGCCAAGAATCGCTGTTTATTATTTGCGGCTCAATTTATAAGAAAATAGATACCTAAATAATTGAACAGAATTAAAACCATTTTTTAACCGACTTCAAAAAAGGAGGAGGTTCTCTATTTGTCTGTATGTATTTTTTTTGTATGTTAGGCGATTAATCCGTGGTTTAGAGGTCACTTTTTTGATTCTTTTTTTTTGTTCAAATCAGGAGATCTCCAAGGTGGTTCCATTTAAATCTCGTTCGGAAATTCATCCCCTCATCGGATAATACCTACCTCTGTCAAATCACAAAGACCAAATGACTCCCGAATGGCGATGCCGCGTGTTACTTTTACCTCCATGCGCCCCGGCTTCGCACGGGTTTACTAATGAAGAAAATTAGACCAAATCTTCCCTTTACAATACGACCATGTAATGAAATATAATGACAATTAAATAATTTAGACCATAATTTATTGCAATACTTTGTAATGTACAATATTTGTGTCTTTCGTTCCGGAGAGAAAACAAATAACACCGATGGTTTGCCGATTCTCGAGCACGCAACATACAATGATTGACCTTGTAATTATTCGCATACTGTTTGCCTCCAAACGCTCCCAACGCTCTTCTTCAGTCTCATTTGCTCGACAAATATAAACTTGGATGGCGTGACGCGTACACCGACCGATATTTTGACGCCTCACTGGTGGTTTTCTTAACAATGAAATGAAAAATGAAAAGACTGAAGGCAATTGAGTGATAGCTAACACAACGATAACACACAGTTCTATAAACTATAATATAACTTTTTTACTCCGTTTTTCACAAAATCACCAAAACAACAAATTAATTTTTTTTGTATGTAACATATAAAACATTGTAAGTAACTCAACAACTAAACATCAAACTGTCAATATTTTTGAAGATCTCCCTACTATAAAAAACTTAAAACTTAAATATAAAAATAAAATTAGGGAACAAAAAAGTAACCACTTCATAAAACAAATAAATTCATCCAACAATAAGCCTAGAAACTTAACTTAACCCTAGCGATTTTAACGAATTTTACCTAAATCTTACTAATAATATCACAAATTTGTTACAGCTCTCTAAACCAAATATAAAGCCCTTAGACTCTCTTGATAAATATGTTTGGAATAGCAAGACTCTCTTTCTGCATAGAGAAGAACTGAAAGAAATCATTAGCGAATTATCAAACAGCTCTGCATTAGATGTGTTTGGCATTAGTAATAAATTACTTAAACTGCTAGCAGAAGGTATGTATGCCCCGCTAATAATGATTATAAATAGATGCTTTACTGAGGGCACATTTCCTCTATATTTAAAAACTTCAAAAGTCCTTCCAATATACAAAAAAGGTGATGAAAATCTACCAGAAAATTATCGACCTATGAAAGCCTATAGAAAAAGCTTATAATAATAGACTTTCTTAACGAGCTTAACCTTCTCAATGATAAACAATTTGGTTTTAAAAAAAATTGTTCAACAATAAATGCTGCCACAAAGATAGTAACTGATATTGTCAATGCTTTTGAGGACTCCAGATGCTTTCAGCAAGTTTCTGCGACCTCTCAAAGGCATTCGACTGTGTCAGCCATAGTAAACTTTTAGATAAACTCCCATACTATGGTATAAGAGGGAAAGCTCATGATTTATTAATTCAATATCTCCAAGACCGCAGCCAATTTGTCCAAATTGGCGATAGAGCCTCAGAAATCCAAAAAGTTAATGCTGGGGTACCCCAAGGCTCGATACTTGGGCCAACCCTTTTCATACTATACGTGAAGGCCATACTATTTAAAAAATACCCCCTCCGTACAGTATGCAGATGATTTTTCTTATTACCATTGTGACAAAGAAAAAGGTAAGCTAGAAACTCTTGATACTAGAGCCCTCACCTTATCAAACTCGTGGTTCTCCAGTAATAATCTATTACTGAATACTGATAAAACAGTGAAAGTTTTATTTACACTTAAATGTCTCTCAGCCAACGACACACATAAAATTTTTAGGTCTAACAATAGATAACAGACTCAACTGGAAAAAACATAGAGAATCTATCAAAAAAACTATCAAGCACTCTCTTTTTACTAAGAAAATTATCGTGGTATACCACAATTGAAGTCTGTAGAACGACATATATGGGTCAAGGACAATTGTCATACGGAATATTACTATGGGGAAATTCAGTGGACTGGCAAAAAATTTTTATAATTCAAAAAGCTACCATTCGCGCTATAACAAAAAGTCCTCCTCTGGAGTCATGTAGACGCTTCCATCAATCTACATAATGCACTGTTTATTGTATCTAAAAACAAATAAATTGAATCCTTTTCTGCTAGGTGACACGCATGACTATAAAACTAGATCAAGAGAGAGAGAGAGAGTAATGCCACAACATCGCCTAATACTAACCGATAAAAGCTTTATATGTGAGGCAATTAGATTTTACAATAAGCTTCCTTCACAATATAAAGTACTCAATGAAAATAAATTCAAAAAAAGTAAAGAATACTTAAACTGGCAGTTTATTCATTAAAAGAATTTGAAGAGGCTGATTTGAGTACTTTCACAACATAAAAAAATTAAATCACTTTCACAGCATAAAGGAAATCCTTTAGTGTGGACTGTTTTCAACTAGATTGTCAACTCCATCTCACGATTTCTTTTTTCTCTTTTTGAATTGTTCTTTTTTTTATAAATTTTGCAATAAAAAAAGTAAGATGTAATACCTGTATAAATATCTATTTATTATCTTTTAGTCTTACTGTCTGACGATGCTAAAAAACTGTATTGTATCTTCTATCACTTTGTTATATGGAGATTTTTTAAGGACACAAACTAGAGCCGTTTGTGTTTTTCCCTAAAGCACTGTAAAAAGATTTTGTTTACCATGTTCTACTAATCTGAACCAGGCGTAATTTTCACGCCTAATAGATAAGTATAATACAATAATAATACGAGTATGAACTCGCAGTCCACAGTCGCGCGTAGGAGTGTTAATACCAAAACATATTAACATATATTGAATGAATATACAATTTCCTAATAGCCCTCCCGGTGTGGCGCTCCTGTAGAAAGCAATATCATTAAATTATCTTCTGTGTGCTGTTTATCATGAAATGGTGGGGTGCCATGTAAACATAACGTCTTTTAGTTATTAGATGTTACACAGCCGATATTAAATTTTTTCATTAAAAATTTTAACTCGCTGACAGCAGTGGGAGGGAATTTAATATTGTTTAAGTAAATTTTGCTAAATTGTTAATAATTATAATGAACTGGAGCCTTCATGAAATTATTTTCAAGGGTGAAATATGGAATATGATGCATTATTTTTTATTTTCTTCAAAAGAACTGGTTTATTGTTTATTTAGGACAGCAAAATAGCAATTTTAAAATACAGTGAACTGAACAATGCTTGAACCGCTTTCAGATAATTTTGGCTTTGTAACTGCTTCCCAGAGCCATTTTTGGAATAGCACTATTAATCACCTGGTCACTCATTAAGTTCGTAGGATGGCATATAGATGGTGCCACTATTGACAAATTCATATGATTTTTAGGAACTACTAACCTTCAAATGATACGTGTCAAAATCATGACAATCTGACGTTTAGTTCACAAGTTACAATAGTTTTAATGCCGCTACTTTGTAATTTTCAAAGAAATAGAAAAATCTGAATTTCGTGTGCTGATAGAGCATTGATTTTTAATAGGACATCGAAACAAATGGTAGAGAAGCGGTTTGCTGAATTTAAACGCTCTTGTACAAAAACCGATGATGCTGAACAACTCGTCTGCCAGAATGTACCACGTGACCATCTCGAAATCGGTCAACGTTGCCAAATTTAAATTTAGACAGTTCAACAAAAAGTAGAGCAAAACATATATTTTAGTTCACTTGAAACCTTCGTACAAGAAGAAATAGAAGAAGTGATTAGGACAGACAGCCAAATTATTGGATTCAGACCAATTATAAGCTCTTTAGATCCGTTATGGAAATATTAATTCTTTTATTAAAAATACAAAACATTTTTTAGAAAAATTATCAAAAATTAAAATGACAATTTTTCAAAGCAAAATATCTATTTTTCAGTTATACGAAGAAAAAGCCTAATTTTCAATCGAAAAAAAAGTTAGTTTATAATAATTAATAATTTAATTAAATAATAATTAATAATTAACAATATATATTGTTTAAAAAAAGTATAATAATTATATTTTTTTAATATAAAATCGAAAATTTGTCTTGGCAAAATTACAGGTTATTTAAAACACAAAAAAGAAATTTCCAAATGTTGCTGTCGATAAATAAGTCTCTTAATCTTATGAGAAAAAAGTAGACAAGTTATAACATTAAAATTATAATTGAAATTGAAAATATAAAACAATTACCGTTTCTTGATGTACTAATAAACATCAATAACAATTTGTTTTAAAACATCAGCCTTTAGAAGATAAAATACAAATACGATAAAACCATGTTTTTCGTTTTTAATTTTTACCTCTTGCAAAAATAATTTTTTTATGAAACCTCTGGTGAAAACGTTCTTTTTTGTGTATTAAAGTAGTAATTTTTTCAAAGCAAAATATTTAATTTTCAAATTTATACGAATTTAAATTAAGAACAAGCCTAATTTTCAATCGAAAAAGTTAGTTTATAAATTTTCAATTCGTGTGCGAGAATGTACCACGTGATCACTCCTCACTCTCTCAGCGTCACAAACTCGGTATGTTTGAAACCAAGAGAAATCATCTACAAGTTCGCACAGAAGTGCTCTACTGGGTTGTACCAGTAGAGTTGAGTTTAGTAAGAGAGGAAACATGCGCAATAGTGCCGTGAAGGCGTTAAGTGCAGTGTTGCCGATGCCAATTTATCATATTCCCCAATATCCGAAGTCAAATTCCCAAAATTTGGGGACAAAAATCTGCTGATTCCGCAAAAATTCCCCTCAATAGGTTAAGTACCTTACCTTAGGATTATCTTCTTTGTTTTAACCTTTTATTAACCATTTATCCATATTTGCACAAAATCGTATCGTTATTTCGCGACAGAATACAAAATTAACTTATCTAAAGCAAAGCTAGCAAATTAGAAGCGTCTAAAACTAAGGGAATCATAGAAAGGTTTTCTCTATGTGTTCGCGTTCGCACCGCGCGGAGATAAACGATTACCTGATTACCTGATTATAATACGATTTATTATAACAAAAGTAGGTACAATGGACAAATGATTTGCTGCTGTGCAAATGGTCTTGAGTTCTATGCCCAATCTGAACTGTTTTTTTATTTTAATTCCTGCTGATTATTTATTATATTGTTTAACGATGAGATTTGAAAATCCCCGCATTTTCCTCGCATAATGCCAATCCCCAATAAATCCCCAATCATCTTGAGATTCCCCGCAGTTTGGCAACGCTGGTTAAGTGTCGAGACTGTCAAGTCAAATTTAATTTAACTACTATATCTTTGATATTAATAGTTTGGTATGTGATTTATAGTTTTCTGTTTAGAGTGTTTGTGTATATTTCGTTAGGACTCAATCATTAGCTGTTTATTTTGCTGATTTGCTTATTGTTGTTTGAAAATATTAATTAATATTTAAAATTAATAAAATCTATAAAATCTATAAAACAAACACCAAATAAAAAATATATTAAAACTTACCAGACTGAATCTACAAAACTGGAAAAATATTGATAAACACAAAAAAATATATTTATATTGGCTGCGAACTTCACTAAACACTATTTGTTTTAGGAATAAATAAAATATTTATTGGAAAAGAGAATTTACAGATTTCTTTCCCTTAAAGTAGGGGAAACTAATTTCCGTGTATACAGATAAGCCATATTAAGCCTAGACTAATGCCGATTTACCCTAAAACAAATTTCAAAAGGTCCTATTTATTATAATCTTAAACAGATTTGAATGTACTTTATTGCCAACATACTCAAAGATTTCCTGTAATATACTTTTATGATCAATTCTGATGAAATTTCAGATATCAAAACAGGTAACCGAAAGTGCATACAAAAAAATACTCTTATATTATTATTATATTAAAAAGACTTTTATAACAGTTTTTTATTTAAAAACCTAAAATGCAACTATCTCATATCAAATTTTTTCAGTCGTATACGAGATTTGCCAAAAAATATGAAATTTACTCAGGAATAAAGTACCTTTATTTTTGAAATATCGGGTGTCCCAGAAGTTTCTGACCCATTTTAACTGCAAATATCTCGGAACTCAGAAACGATAGGAAGGTGCGGTTTTCACTGAACAGTTTCTTTTTTTATATAAAGTTTTTTCAGTATAAATGTTTATTTAGTAAAATCTTATATAGGGTTATATTTTGAATTAATATTTCCATAACGGATCTAAAGAGTTTATAATTGGTCTGAATCCAATAATTTGGATGTCTGTCCTAATCACTTCTTCTATTTCTTCTTGTACGAAAGTTTCAAGTGAACTAAAATATATGTTTTGCTCTACTTTTTGTTAAACTGCCTAAATTTAAATTTGGCAACGTTGTGGTACATTCTCGCAGACGAGTTGTACTCACACATTTCAAACATCGGGGCCCAGGGCCATCTCGAAATCGGTCAACGTTGCCAAATTTAAATTTAGACAGTTCAACAAAAAGTAGAGCAAAACATATATTTTAGTTCACTTGAAACCTTCGTACAAGAAGAAATAGAAGAAGTGATTAGGACAGACAGCCAATTATTGGATTCAGACCAATTATAAGCTCTTTAGATCCGTTATGGAAATATTAATTCAAAATATAAAACATTTTTCAGAAAAATTATCAAAAATTAAAATGACAATTTTTCAAAGGAAAACATTTATTTTTCAGTTATACGAATTTAAATTAAGAAAAAGCTTAATTTTCAATCGAGAAAATTAGTTTATACATTTTCAATTTATAATTTTATCCAGAGCTCATTTGTTAATTATCTAATGTCTACGTAACTGCCTATCCTTAAAAATCAAAACTCACTTATTTTTCATCTAAACTTCAACATTATACATTTTCGTAAAGGGAAAGAGTTCACCTTTCAGATAGAATAAAAATATATAGGGTGTGTCGTTAAAAAAATCGACGTTATTTGCATTTTAAAAAGACCGCTTTTTTAAAACACCCTATATAAGATTTTACTAAATAAACATTTATACTGAAAAAAACTTTATATAAAAAAAGAAACTGTTCAGTGAAAACCGCACCTTCCTATCGTTTCTGAGTTCCGAGATATTTGCAGTTAAAATGGATCAGAAACTTCTGGGACACCCGGTATTTCAAAAATAAAGGTGATTTATTCCTGAGTAAATTTCATATTTTTTGGCAAATCTCGTATACGACTGAAAAAATTTGATATGAGATAGTTGCATTTTAGGTTTTTAAATAAAAAACTGTTATAAAAGTTTTTTTAATATAATAATAATATAAGAGTATTTTTTTGTATGAACTTTCGGTTACCTGTTTTGATATCTGAAATTTCATCAGAATTGATCATAAAAGTATATTACAGGAAATCTTTGAATATGTTGGCAATAAAGTACATTCAAATCTGTTTAGGATTATAATAAATAGGACCTTTTGAAATTTGTTTTAGGGTAAATCGGCATTAGTCTAGGCTTAATATGGCTTATCTGTATACACGGAAATTAGTATAATAAAAATAGTCCTGGTTTACCCTACTTTAAGGGAAAGAAATCTGTAAATTCTCTTTTCCAATAAATATTTTATTTATTCCTAAAACAAATAGTGTTTAGTGAAGTTCGCAGCCAATATAAATATATTTTTTTGCGTTTACCAATATTTTTCCAGTTTTGTAGATTCAGTCTGGTAAGTTTTAATATATTTTTTATTTGGTGTTTGTTTTTCAAATAGAACTTTTTCATTTTATAGATTTTATTAATTTTAAATATTAATTAATATTTTCAAACAACAATAAGCAAATCAGCAAAATAAACAGCTAATGATTGAGTCCTAACGAAATATACACAAACACTCTAAACAGAAAACTATAAATCACATACCAAACTATTAATATCAAAGATATAGTAATTAAATTAAATTTGGCTTGACAGTCTTGACACTTAACCAGCGTTGCCAAACTGCGGGGAATCTCAAGATGATTGGGGATTGGCATTATGCGGGGAAAATGCGGGGATTTTGAAATCTCATCGTTAAACAATATAATAAATAATCAGCAGGAATTAAAATAAAAAAACAGTTCAGATTGGGCGTAGAACTCAAGACCATTTGCACAGCAGCAAATCATTTGTCCATTGTACCTACTTTTGTTATAATAAATCATATTATAATCGGGTAAGTTCGTTTATCTCCGCGCGGTGTGAACGCGAACACATAGAGAAAACCTTTCTGTGATTCCCTTAGTTTTAGACGCTTCTAATTTGCTAGCTTTGTATTCTGTCGCGAAATAACGATACGATTTTGTGCAAATATGGATAAATGGTTAATAACAGGTCAAAACAAAGAAGATAATCCTAAGGTAAGGTACTTAACCTATTGAGGGGAATTTTTGGGGAATCAGCAGATTTTTGTCCCCAAATTTTGGGAATTTGACTTAAGATATTGGGGAATATGATAAATTGGCTTCGCCAACACTGCACTTAACGCCTTCACGGCACTATTGCGCATGTTTCCTCTCTTACTAAACTCAACTCTACTGGTACAACCCAGTAGAGCACTTCTATGCGAAATTGTAGATGATTTCTCTTGGTTTCAAACATACCGATTTTGTGACGCTGAGAGAGTGAGGAGTGATCACGTGGTACATTCTCGCACACGAATTGAAAATTTATAAACTAACTTTTTCGATTGAAAATTAGGCTTGTTCTTAATTTAAATTCGTATAAATTTGAAAATTAAATATTTTGCTTTGAAAAAATTACTACTTTAATACACAAAAAAGAACGTTTTCACCAGAGGTTTCATAAAAAAATTATTTTTGCAAGAGATAAAAATTAAAAACGAAAAACATGGTTTTATCGTATTTGTATTTTATCTTCTAAAGGCTGATGTTTTAAAACAAATTGTTATTGATGTTTATTAGTACATCAAGAAACGGTAATTTTTTTATATTTTCAATTTCAATTATAATTTTAATGTTATAACTTGTCTACTTTTTCTCATAAGATTAAGAGACTTATTTATCGACAGCAACATTTGGAAATTTCTTTTTTGTGTTTTAAATAACCTGTAATTTTGCCAAGACAAAACATTGAATTTTCGATTTTATATTAAAATAAATATTATAATTATTATGCTTTTTTAAACAATATATATTGTTAATTATTAATTATTATTTGATTAAATTATTAATTATTTTAAACTAACTTTTTTTTTCGATTGAAATATTTTGCTTTGAAAAATTGTCATTTTAATTTTTGATAATTTTTCTAAAAAATGTTTTGTATTTTTAATAAAAGAATTAATATTTCCATAACGGATCTAAAGAGCTTATAATTGGTCTGAATCCAATAATTTGGCTGTCTGTCTTAATCACTTCTTCTATTTCTTCTTGTACGAAGGTTTCAAGTGAACTAAAATATATGTTTTGCTCTACTTTTTGTTGAACTGTCTAAATTTAAATTTGGCAACGTTGACCGATTTCGAGATGGTCACGTGGTACATTCTCGCAGACGAGTTATACTCACATATTTCAAACATCGGGGCCCTGGTCGTCCAAACTTGGCGGTTCAGAAAGCAGTGTATTCACCATTTTGCAAGAACATTTATTCATGTGCAAGCTCTGTTCGAAGTGGATACTGCGTTTGCTGTCAGTCTATTAAAAACAACAACACGTCGACGATTCAGAGCTCTGTTTGAAGCTGTTTAAGAGCAATAAATATAATCGGCAGTCAGCTACGCACGGTATTTTATTCATCGATTACCTTGAGAATGGAAGAACTATCAAAAGCTATTATTATATGGCGTTATTGCTGCGTTTAACGGAAGAAATTGCAATTGAATAATAAGTACTCTTTTATCAAGACAATGCACAGTTTCACAAAATTCTACGAATTACACTTTGCAATTGCTTCCCCATCCTCCGTATTCTTCGGATCAGGCTCTCAGTGTCTACTACATGTTTGCAGACCTAAAAAGAATGCTCCAGGAAAAGAGATTTGCGGAAACTGAAGCCATGAAAAGGCACGTAAGTGGAAATTCTGAATTACTTACCGTTCAGCGAATTTAGACGTTAGTAAATGCTCCGTACTGTTATCAAAATAGATATGGTAAACAGACAAAAATGACCAATCGTGCAAAAAAGTTATGCTTTCATTAGTCATCCAATTTATTGAGTGACCGAGTAGAATCCAATAGTGAATACTGTCACGAGGTCCGATTTTGGCCTACGTGTCGCTGCTACGTATCCAGGGCGAAACGCCTTTTCGACCTTTACGAAGTTATGGGGATCTCTCCCTGAACACTTAGCAGTTATTACTCTTTAGTACCACCACTCACTCTGAGAAATAAAACAAGAAGTACAAAACAAATACAACTTTATTGGGTCACCCTTCAGATAAATATAAATTAATAAATGACAAAATGCTAACAATTATCTCTTACCTAAGCATGTCGGGTAAAGGGCTGGTCACGCTTCTCCCAATTTGCCCTATCGTGCTGAAGGTTCTCGTTCCCAAACCAGGACCGTAACTCGCGGACTATTACTTCTTACTTTTTCTATGTAATTAATTTTAACGTGAATTTCTTTATTCTAGCCTAATTTCCTTCTGGCGGTCACCTTTTCGGTGGGAGACCCCCTTCGTAGCCAAGGACCGACTAACTGACTACCTGACTACCGACTAACCGACTACCGACTAACCGACTCCTTTTCCCTTGGAACGTTTTTAAAACCAAAGATAGCTGAATGTGCAGAATCATTATTTTGGTAAAATTGCTCTACTTTTCTGTCTAGGTTAGGCTCGTGCTTGAGCCACCCAACCTTGACTTTCGTGATTCTGCACATCAGCGAAATTTAGCGGCGCGACCTGGTTTGGTTAGATGTTTGGGTTTTCGATTAATTATATAAATAAACTTGTATTATTATAGTTTTGATAAATAAACTGTTGGGGATACGTGACAATACCTAGTATAAAAAAAATAGTTATTTATGTGCCAAGGACGAAAAACTGTCTATTATAGTCGAGTCTGCAAGCAGGCGAGACAATAGACAGTTTTTCGCCGAGGCGCATATTACTTTTTTTCGTCGACCTCTACAAAAACGTACTAATTTCCGAAAGAAAAATCGACCATTTTTGAATGCAAGCATTTTTCGCCCGCAAACAGTTTTCGTCCGCTGTGATCGCACATTGCTCGCTTTAGTCATTAGGATACGGCAAGGTGCGAGTCATTTTAGGACTAAAAGTACGCTGCCGCCTTCAAAAATAGTTGACTTTTCATTCGGAAATTAATACGTAAAATGTCTTTTTTTGTAGAGGTCGACGAAAAAAAATCTTTTTTATTCGAATATGTCAAAAAACGTCAAATTCGATACAGTACATATTAATAAGAAGAACAACTTTTCGGCCTAGAACTTTTTTCGTACTTTTTCTGACGGTGAATTGTGAGCTGCCCGGAAATGTAAAATATAGGTATTTGGCTTACCTTTTTCTTTTAACTTTAAATTAATAGTTGTGTTCAATAATATTTGGTGAATTTTATTATCGAAATAACATATTTACTTGCTGAGATATGTGTTTTTTAAAAACACCAAGTGATATTTGTAGGATATGTTAAAATGTCAAAATATTTATAATTTTTTTTTGAAAGTTGATATTTCTTACACTTCTGTTCTACCGGGTGTATCAACGATGCGTGCGTGGAGGATAGCTGCTTCCCTTTTGAAGATAGGAAAAAATGTTTCAAATAAAAGTTGTAGATAGCAATGAAAGCTATGTTCCAAAAATAACTACCAACATACAGGGTGTCCCATAAATGTGTGACTTATCAAAGTTATGTTTTTTAAATGAAACACCCTATATATTTTTACTCGATTGAATTCCTTCGGAAGAGTGCTTCTCAAAAATATAGGGTTGTATGGGTTTATACCAGGTGGTTCTGGAGTTATGATGACATTTATGTCCCAAAATGGGTTCATTCAACACCAAATATCTCAAAATCAATAACTAGGAATAACAAAAATTTTTCACCCAATATTCTCGAAAAAGGTGTATTTTGATTTTATATGCATAATTTAACCGAATGGCACTTTTCCCATACAGGGGCAATCAAAACTCGGGATCATTTTTTTCTCAGTTTTTTCAAATGGAACACCCTGTATATAGTGCCATACCAGAATAGTCAACACTATGAGCTTCCACCGATTTTCACCGGAAATGCATCTAATTCTTAAGGAAAGTATGAAAAATGTCATAAAAGCAATAATGATATTTTTTTATTCAATGATGGACAAACATGGAACAAAATAATCTCAAAAAAATGTAAAAAACTGTCATTTTACAGTAGATGTTCAGACAATCACCCGTTTTGAGCTATGCATAAATTAAGTCTATCTACGACTTCAGTTAAAGTTGATCTTGTAGTAGAGCGTAGAAATCATCTAATTCTATTTTTCCTTCAGCGTCGTTGGTTTGCCGCTAATTTATTTTTTTGCTAACTTCTTGTGTTTCACATTTTCTGTTTCCACAAACCTCTCCTTCGAAAACTCTCGAGTCGCATATCGAACTGCATACATTCTACTGGCTAAAAGCAGTTTCTGTAACATCTATCCGGAATGTAGATCACTTTATCAATTATATCAAATCACCCTTGGAACATTTTAATGTTTCAGGAACTGTCAACAAAGATGACATTTTATTATCGAAGTGAATTTATAATTTAAACCTAATATTTGATGTATATCATGTTTATCATTTCTTCGGTGGATAATTTCATTTCGAAACGAGAAAATATTAGATTTAAACTATAAATTCACTTCGATAATAAAATGTCATGTTTGTTGACAGTTCCTGTAACATTCAAATGTTCCAAGGGTGATTTGATATAATTGATAAAATGATCGACATTCCCGATAGATGTTACAGAAACTGCTTTTAGCCAGTAGAATGTATGCGACTCGAGAGTTTTCGAAGAAGAGGTTTGTGGAAACAGAAAATGTGAAACACAAGAAGTGAGCACAGAAATAAATTAGCGACAAACCAACGACGCTGAAGGAAAAATAGAATTAGAGGATTTCTTCGCTCTACTACAAGATCAGCTTTAACTGAAGTCCTAGATAGACTTAATTTATGCATAGCTTGTTTGTTTGTTTGTTAATTTTAACGTCACTTTTCTGACCTAAAGGCCTAAACTGGACGGGACCTACAGCTTATCGTGGGCTCCGAACCACGGTCCTCAATCACCTTAAACCCAGGACTATGCCTTTGTCATGCAGGTGATCTACCGACTAACAAGTGTGTAATTGTGTCACCAACCCCTATCAGTTCCATCCGATCTCATCTGGCCTGTTTACCGGCGTGAATGAAACTGCGTATGACACAAATACCTTTTTGCACTTACCCAAAGTCTTATCTGACTTTAATTCCACTTGAATACGGCAGGATTCGAACCTACTCCCCGAACACTGACCAAGCTGAATCGGCAGACGCCTTACCAACTTGGCCACCGTGTCCGGTTATGCATAGCTTAAAACGGGTGATTGTTTGAACATCTACTGTGAAATGACGGTTTTTTACATTTTTTTGAGTTTATTTTGTTCCATCATTGAATAAAAAAATATCATTATTGCTTTTATGACATTTTTCATACTTTCCTTAAGAATGAGATGCATTTCCGGTGAAAATCAAGTAGGCAAACCCTATATTTTCTGGAAGCTCATAGTGTTGACTATTCTGGTATGGCACTATATACAGGGTGTTCCATTTGAAAAAACTGAGAAAAAAATGATCCCGAGTTTTGGTTGCCCCTGTATGGGAAAAGTGCCATTCGGTAAATTTATGAATATGAAATCAAAATACACCATTTTCGAGGATATTTGGTGAAAAATTTTTGTTATTCCTAGTTATTGATTTTGAGATATTTGGTGTTGAATGAACCCATTTTGGGACATAAATGTCATCATAACTTCAGAACTACCTGGTATAAACCCATACAACCCTATATTTTTGAGAAGCAATCTTCCGAAGGAATTCAATCGAGTAAAAATATATAGGGTGTTTCATTTAAAAAAACATAACTTTGATAAGTCACACATTTATGGAACACCCTGTATGTTGGTAGTTATTTTTGGAATATAGCTTTCATTGCTATCTAGAACTTTTATTTGAAACATTTTTTCCTATCTTAAAACGGGAAGCAGCTATCCTCCACGCACGCATCCTTGATGCACCCGGTATTGCTTTTTAGTGTAGTCTATAAGTCACTGACAGAACCGATCAGCTATTCGCATCCTTCAAATTCAATGAAAAAGTTATATATATTATAACATTGGTTTAGTTTATCATAACTCAAAACTTTATGTTTATAAATTCTACATGCTATTTTGCTTCGAAAAGTATTGAGTATAATTTATTTATTTTAGTACTTCTTACACTATACAAATGCAACGATCGTCCGAAAAGTAACACTTCTCGTCCTTGCATCATAAACTACTAATTGTCTACGTCCTACCTTTAAAGTACCTTATATTTTACCCGTACTATTAAAGCTAACCTGGCCTAACCTAACATACAGTTAACCTAATCTAAAGTTAATTAAAGTTAACAAAAGTAAACTAGTATTGCTGAGTATTCTTCAAATGAGAAAAACGCAAATGATCAAAATAAAAATTCTCACATTGTTCCAAAGTACTACTGTTGGCATTTCAAAGTTTCGTTTATATTTGTATTTTTATTCAAAATATGCTCGACTTGTCTCGCGAGAAATTTCACTAAAAGTCATTGGCGATTTGTAGCCAACTTCAGCTTTGTCCGTAAAATACAGTTTAGCCCGTTACGGGATCAAAAATTCACATTAGTCAACCAAACAATTCCGTTTTCAATATTCACATTGCGAAATGAAACTAAAATATATAATTTAGTTGTTGATTTTACTTTACCATACGAAGTGGTAAAGTATTGTAATCGTAAAAAAAAATCGGATGTGGCCATGCACATGACTTTACCATACTTTAACGGCCATATTTAAGGCAGCGTACAATTGTCTCCATGAATCAAAACACTTCTACTGCGCTTGCGCTATTATGCAACTATGTTATTCCATTTTTTATTTTTAACTCGCTTATAATACAAAATTTGAAAAAAGTTTTTAAACAAAATTTATAGTAAATTTCATTTAAAATAAGTTTTTTCTTTTAATATTTCTACATAAACTTAATAGAAACGATAATAATTGCGAAAATCTGAAAATTCTCAAGAGTAAACCTCCACTTCCGGTTGTCCGATTTTGCCCAAAATCTAATCAGCTCATTAGCATGGTTGTAAAAATGCTAAATATAAAATTTGATTAGGAACTTTCGTTGGAGTTAGAGCGCACACAAATTTTTCCGGACTACATAACTACTCCATACTCCATACTCCTTACTCCATACTCCATACTCCATACTCCATACTCCATACTCCATACTCCATACTCCATACTCCATACTCCATACTCCATACTCCATACTCCATACTCCATACTCCATACTCCATACTCCATACTCCATAATCCATACTCCATACTCCATACTCCATACTCCATACTCCATACTACATACTCCATGCTCCACACTCCATACTCCATACTCCATACTCCATACTTCATACTCCATACTCCATACTCCATACTCCATACTCCATACTCCATACTCCATACTCCATACTCCATACTCCATACTCCATACTCCATACTCCATACTCCATACTCCATACTCCATACTCCATACTCCATACTCCATACTCCATACTCAATACTCCATACTCCATACTCCATACTCCATACTCCATAATCCATACTCCATACTCCATACTCCATACTCCATACTCCATACTCCATACTCCACGCTCCACACTCCACACTCCATACTCCATACTCCATACTCCATACTCCATACTTCATACTCCATACTCCATACTCCATACTCCATACTCCATACTCCATACTCCATACTCCATACTCCATACTCCATACTCCATACTCCATACTCCATACTCCATACTCCATACTCCATACTCCATACTCCATACTCCATACTCCATACTCCATACTCCATACTCCATACTCCATACTCCATACTCCATACTCCATACTCCATACTCCATACTCCATACTCCATACTCCATACTCCATACTCCATACTCCATACTCAATACTCAATACTCCATACTCCATACTCCATACATACATTTTCTGGAAATGGTCTTAAATGACTTAGAGGGTCTCAAGACATGTAAATCCACTGAAAGCTGAACTTAGCATTTTTACAACATGCTAATGAGCTGATTAGATTTTGGGCAAAATCGGACAACCGGAAGTGGGGGTTTACTCTTGAGAATTTTCAGATTTTCGCAATTATTATCGTTTCTATTAAGTTTATGTAAAAATATTAAGAAAAAAAAATTATTTTAAATTAAATTTACTATAAATTTTGTTTAAAAACTTTTTTTTTTCAAATTTTGTATTATATATTGTATATAAAATATGGAATAACATAGTTGCATAATAGCGCAAGCGCAGTAGAAGTGTTTTGTTTCATGGGGACAATTGTACGTTCTTGGCCTGCCTTAAATATGTACGAGTAATTGGATTATGAGCCCGTAGGGCCGTTAAAGTATGGTAAAGTGCATGGCCACATCCGATTTTTTTTTAATATTATTGTGTACAATTTCCAATTCAGGCATTATGCATACATATGTAAGGAGTTTATTTAAAATATTCCAAGTTACTATTTTGATTTCATTATTTGTATTGGCTGTAGAAATAATAGTGTATGCAACATATGCATAAAGCATCTTTTTTTCACGGCTTGTGAAAAAGTACCAATTTATGCACTTGTTGCGTAAATTATTATTTTCTACGCCCTACTTTTAAAGTACCTTATATTTTACCGGTTTGTAGCGCTTAAAACGATTGTATATGGCTAGAGTGAAAAAAAGTAAAAAAGCGTTAGAAAAAAGTGCTATAAATTTAACTTTATTTCATGCTTTCCATAAGCTAATACAGTTGATTGGTGCAATATCAAGTCACCTTTGACTTTGACAACACATGAACTGTAACTGATTTGACGTTAACAGATTTGTTTATAGTACCAATAATTCGGTTTGTTTTAATTTAGTAGTTGTTTGTGTTATTATTATTATTATTATTATGGATAGTGAAGATTCATAGAAAAGGCAAATGTGACTACATTAAATTTGCTGCCGGAGAAATCCAAAGAAAATTATCTAAAAGAATATGACACTTTTATTGAAATGGCGGAACCAGAATAATATTCATTGCTTTACAGAGTGCTATTAGCTTTTTTTGAAGAAAGGTCTAGTAAATTCGAGTCTTCTACACTATTCACAATTTAAATGAAGCTTTATATCCACGAATCAAACAGAAACAAACGTTACTAGATCAAAAATTCACATTAGTCACAAGGGCCGCTCAGAGGGCGGGGAGACCTGGGCGATCGCCCCGGGCCCACTGCCAAGGGGGTGCCGCGGCCATGTAAGTGAAAAATAAAAAATATAGCCCCCGCATTATAGAAGCACGAATATTTTTTTCACACATACAAATATTCAAACGAGGAAAAAAATTAAATTATCGTTGCCTTAAATGTACCCAAAGAAAAGAAAAGAAAGCATTTTAAAGAGGAGACTCTAAGCTTTCTCAGGAAGCCATTAGTTTTTAATTTATTTTATTTTCTGATAGAAAATTGGACCTGAAGTTATAATTTTTAAAATTCTCACTGATTTTTATAAAACTGAAAATATTTATTAATAGAGGCATTCTTACTGACAAAATGTTAGGAATGTCGATTTTAGACGATTTAGATAAACTGCCAGATTATAAAGATCCTAGATCGGTACCGGAAGGTCAATCTTTAATATCCAAATATCAAATACCGATCAACCATTTCGAATTTGAATACGTGGAAAAATGCAACGATGGTAAGGAGTTAGAAAATATCTTTCAAATACTGAAATCTGGAGAAGAAGGATACTATCCAGATCTTATAAAATGTACTGAAGACAGATTGCCCGTGATTAAACCAAAAAGTAAATACTTACGAAAGTCGGTTCAGGTGATAAAGAAGAAAGATCTACAACAAGAAGAAGTAGAAAAGATTACCAATGATTTACAAAATTTTGTTGTTAACGCTGCTAAAAGAGATAAAGAATTGGATAGTCGAAATATAAAAAAACCGCATTTTGAAGTAGAAGTAAGACAAGGTCATGAACAAGTTTGTGATGAAGAAACCAAAATTAATGAAAAAAGAATATCTTCTACAGATTACACTTTATGGGACAAAGACGACCCAAACCCCGAACTCCTAAAAATGGACATAGAGGAAGAAGAACAAAAAAAAGTTACACTAGAAGAAAAAGAACAAAAGGAAAAAGAACGAAAAGAGAAAGCGAAAGGGAAAAAATCTGTAACTTTTAACCAATTCGCTTACCGAAGCCGAAGCGATTTTCTTTTCAGAGCGAGAACGTGAAAAAGGCAAAGAATTTTTCAAAGCCGGTGATTTTCAGGACACTCTTCACTGTTATAGCAGAGCAAATCCACTATCAATAATCTCAATAACCGAGCAGTGACTTATCTTAAGTTGAAAAAGTACCAGGAAGCTGTAAATAAGTGGTGCTATTAGTTTTTCGAATTTGTTTTTTCAAGATATAATGAAAAAAACAAATTTTGTGAACTTAGCATACTCTTTAGAGCAGCAAAGATTTTTTTATCGTTTTCTACACCCTTTCAAGTACTTAAGTGCCAAGTTTCATCGATATCACATTTTGTGCGAGGTCAAAGTCTCTGACAACTGGGCTAGTTCTATAACTTTGGTTTTATACATAAATTATATATTTTTTTTTTTATTGAGTGCAAATTTACAATCTACTCTAATTACAAGAACAAAGAGTATTTAGCAAATATGTTGAATTGAGACTTGTTTTGGGCACCATCCAGTGATGGTTCTCCAATACACCTAATCTGTTAGGTCTTCTGGCCACGATCTTTTGAGTCTTCTTCCCACTAGCGGCGGCTGGTAAAGTAGATTTATGGTTTGGCTGTCGTGAGCGAAATTTCTTTCTTTGGCTTTGTTTGCATAACCTCATTTATAAATGGTATCCCAAGGTCATTGTGGATTGTTACATTGGTAACGTACCATGGAGCATTTGCTATCATACGCAGCGTCTTCGATTGGAAGGTTTGCAATATTTTGGTATTGGACGGTTTGCTGCAACCCCATAATTGGATACCATAACTCCAAATCGGCTTTAGTATAATTTTGTATAGTAAAACTTTGTTTTCCAATGACAGCTGAGATTTTTTACCCAGCAACCAATTCATCTGTTTGACTTTTAAATTTAGGTGAGTTTTTTTAGTTTTGATATGATTTTTCCACGTCAGCATTCGGTCCAAATGGAGTCCCAGGTACTTAACTTCTGATTTGATGGGGATGGCAATGTTATTGATGTGAACTTGTGGACAATCGATTCTTCTTGTTGTGAATGTAATTTGGGTGGACTTTTCACCATTTACCTTAATCTTTCATCGTTTTAACCATGTCTGTAGCGAGTTTAAGAAGTTTTGCAGCTTTTCAGAAGCTCTATCTGGATTTTTGTCCGATGTAAGAATTCCGGTATCGTCAGCAAATGTGGCCATAGTGATGCCATCATCAACAGGAATGTCAGCAGTAAAAAGAAAAGGACCAAGGACACTTCCTTGAGGAACTCCGGATTGTATAGGATGATATTTTGAGAATGAGGTATTTATTCTGATTTGGAAGAACCGTTCGTTCAGGTATGATTTTATTATTAGGTATGTTTCACTAGGCAAATGTGTTTTCAGTTTGTATAACAGGCCTTTATGCCATACTCTGTCAAATGCCTTTTCTACATCGAGGAAGACTGATGCACACATTTTCTTTTCTTCTAAGGATTCTTTGATATAATTAACAATCCGATGGCACTGCTGTATTGTCGAGTAATTTTGCCGAAAGCCAAATTGATGATCAGGTATTATGCTATTTATGTCCACTATTCTAAAAATTCGGTCTAAAAGAAGTCTTTCGAAGATTTTTGACATCATCGGTAGTAGGCTTATCGGACGGTAGGAAGAGGGTTCTGTGGGCGGTTTTCCCGGTTTCGCAATCATGATAATGTGTGCGTATTTCCATTGAATTGGAAAGTGACACAGTCTTAGCATACTGTTAATAGGACTATCGCTTTTCTGGGTAAATGCTTCAATACTTCGCCAGTAATTAGGTCATAACCTGGTGCCTTATGTGAGTTTGTTTTATTTATGGCTTTGAAAATTTCTGTCGGTGTACATGGATTGAGTGGAAACGATAATTGGCAGGGAGAATCGAGGAATTCGTGTACTTCTTCATCTTCGGCATTGAGTTCCAGGTGTGGACTAAATATCTGGGCAAGGTGTTCCGCTAATGTATTTGACTTTTCTTCATCTGTTCTGGCCCAATGTCGATCTGGCTTTCTAATTGGAGGGATGGCTGAGATTGGTCTCTTAAATTTTTTTGTAGCCTGCCATAATGAATGATCATTAGGAGTTAGATTGGAAATGTAATGTTTAAAAGTCTCGTTACGGGCCTGGAATAAAGCTGTTGGTGTGTTAGCCGGTTTAATTGAGTTTTATCCAGGGGGTTCCTTGATCTTTGCCATTTGCCTCTAGCTCTTCTTTTTTCCATTAGAATTTCTTTAATGTGTAAAGGAATGTTATGATCCTGGTTAGTACTTTTCTTGTCATCTGGAGTTGATTTCCATAAAACTCAAAACAGTAATAATAGTGGCGTCTGTGAGTCGGAAGGACATGGACCAAAATTTACCCGGATTGAGAGTACCTCCCCCCCCCCCGTTTTCGAGGACGCTGAACACGATGGCGGTATCAGAATTATTATTTTCGACTGCTGAACCCCCTAAGACGGCCAAAAACTACCCCCTAAAGGGGTTAAACGGGCAGCGCACTTGTTGCATAAATTACAAATTTTTTAATTATTAATTAAGTAGAAATCGGAAGGAGTTTTTATTACATAAATAAAATGTCAATACACATAACGAACAGGACCTGTAATGAAATCATTCACTTAATAATAATAATAATAATGTTTATTCGATAATATAATAATAAATATACATAGTGTTTAATTTTCAACGACTAAATTAAACATATTTACTCAATGTACCAAATATTCTAAAACATATACATTTATTTTATCACGTAGCCCTTTTGACAACAAACTGGCAAGATCGTAAGACATGTAGAGATCTTAACGAACCTTGCGCCTACGGGCATTTTGACACGTAGACCACGATTTAAAAACTTTAAAATAGAATTCAATTTTGTTTCTCCAACGCGAGAGACGAAGACGGATATATCAAAACTACTATGACGGCCATTGCCGTTACACGGCTTATCCCGTCCGCAAATATATATACACAAGCGGAACGCGAATTTTTAATCAGTGTGCTTACTGCAAACCAGCTTAGAACCCTCCGTTGCCTCCGTTGCCCAGCACAACGTAAAAATATTTCGTTTTCACAGTGGTACTTAGCTGCGAATCAGGCGGTCCACTTTATTGTTAATTTCAACTTAAAATAAGTGCTCCTTAGTGCAGCAAATTTCGTTTTCACAGTGGTACTTAGCTGACAATCAGGCGGTCCACTTTATTGTTAATTTCAACTTAAAATCAGTGCTCCTTAGTGCAGCAAATTTCGTTTTCACAGTGGTACTTAGCTGCGAATCAGGCGGTCCACTTTATTGTTAATTTCAACTTAAAATAAGTGCTCCTTAGTGCAGCAAATTTCGTTTTCACAGTGTTACTTAGCTGCGAATCAGGCGGTCCACTTTATTGTTATTTTCAACGTAAAATCAGTGCTCCTTAGTGCAGCAAAAATCAGTGCTCTATCAACACTCAGAGATGAAACATCTCATAAATCATACGCGCATCATGAATTAAGTTAACAATAGTTCATTTTTTACAATTACACCGATATTTTCTGAATGATGTGATTCATTTTCGTTATTTGCTAATATGGTTTAGTAAATTAAACATGTACTTTTATTGTTAATTTGTGCATTGTTTCTTCGTTATTTTAATAAACCGTTAACTAAAAGGTTCGTTTTTGTTCTTGGAGTTGTAACGACACAAAAAAAAAATCCTAAAAATACAGCCCACTTAGAAGCTTCGACATCGTTTAAAAAGGCGGCGTAGTTCAACACATCGGCCGACTTGGCAAATGGATGCACAGGAAGGTTTCTACATCTGAGTCCTCGACACATAGATAGGTAAAAACATGGATTAACATAATAAAACAACAACATAACATAATAAAATAATACAAATAATAGTTCGAATAAACAGAGGTAAGACACGGAAGAATCGGTAAGATTACTTGTATTGCGCCAAAAACCGTTTGTTTTGCCTTTTTTATGGCCTCTTATTTTTTTACTATTACTTTTTCTTTTTCTACAATGTGGTTTGTCATCTCGATGTTCAATGGTCTCAAGTTAGGCAATCCAGATATATATGATGAAAAAGGTAAATAGTTTGTTTTACTAGAATTTAGAGTCAATTTATTTAATTGCAATTGCATTTATTAACAATAGGAAAATCATTTTCTATTTTATTTTTTAGATCTTGCCATGTGAATGAATTATAAAATACTACAGTGTCATCTGGATATTCAAGAAAAGCATACTATTAATATAATACATAAGGAATAGAAGCGGACCCAGAACGGTTCCTTGAGGTACAACATATGTGATTGTTTGTGGTGTGCTCTTTACTCCATTGATTTCAACCATTTGATCTCTGTCTGATAAATAACTTTCGATGAGTCTGTAGGTATTTCCTCTAATACCGTATTTCTCTAATTTATTTAATAACAATCTATGGCAAACAGTATCAAACGCTTTAGAGAGATCTAGGAAGATACACACAGCAGGAATATTCTTATCAAGCGAATCATAAATAAGAGAGGTTAACCTATATATCGCATCTTCAGTAGACCTAGACTCGATCGGTTAAGATTTTATCTTTTTTTAAGAAAGAACAAAGTCTAGTCTTTATTATTGTTTCTATTATTTTTGAAATATTAGATATTGTTAATGCTCTCCCACAAAGATTTAGAGGAATTTTGATTTTTTTGAATGATGTTCCTATAATAGTCCTTTTTTGATTTTTTTGTTAGCTTATTTACATTATTTTTTTGCGCATTGTATAACCTTTTTATTTCTAAATTTTCGGGATGTTCTAGAGTTAATTGGCTCTAAAAACAAACTTATTTCAAATGCCCTGTATAAATATTTTTTTTTATTGTCAATATTACAATCTGATCACATAACGATCAATGAGTAATTTTTGTCCAACTTAAATTAATACGTTTGAAGATTGGATAACTAAAGTCTACTCACTAGCATACCTCAGGTTCTGATGATTTTTTAAACCTTACTTATACCGAGTATTCATTACTGCGCACTATTCTCTGCCGTTTTCTGTCACTTTCACTTACTGGGAGTAATCAAACTGCACAAATGATGTGAAATAAGTTAAAATGACAGCTCCCAAGAATTACGACATTAGAAAATGTCACACACTGCACCTATCTCTAAAGGATGTTGAAGACATCCTTTAGAGATAGGATTCTCGAGCTTGTCTGCTTCTTACTGATGAGGCACAATTATGCCGAAACCGGTCTAAGAATGACAGGCTCCTTTAGTAACAAAATCATCAAAATTGTTGGTTTAAGTCCCGAAACGATTCGGGTCCCAATCGCGTCTGGACTTCTGTAATTCAACACCTGTTGTAGTTGTTTGAGGTCCAGACGTCAATGCAGTGTGTGACATTTTCTAATGTTGTAATTCTTGGGAGCTGTGATTTTAACTTTCACTTTCACATCATTTGTGTAGATCACTGTTATCCAGGGCTGGATGGCTTCGATATTCACGTGTAACAGTGTCCATTTCCAAGTCCTGGTGGAGGTCTCTGTTTCTGCAGTACTAGGGAGCGTTGACTATGCTCCTATATAAATTATTTGAAAATCCAAATATGAACGGTTTATATCAAACTAATTGTAGTTTCAATTATTGTCTTTTGGAATTTGCATTATTAGATTCGAAAGCCTAACTGACCCACAACGCAAATTTGAGTATCAATAATAATATTGAAGAAATTCCAGTATTCCCATTTTTCCATAAACCTTTTTATGTGTCAAATCGTGATGAAAGTAATTATTTTTTAATCCAATTAAAAGCATTTTACAGTTTAATTTTTTAACTGACTGCTAACAAGTAATATCGAAAATTGGTAACGATGTGTAAAATCTCTCTTTATGGAATGAAATAAGCTTCGATCAGTTGGGTTTTTTCTATACTAATTCAGCGGAATAACGTCTATATTTATTATTTTTAATCTGATCAAAGCAAAATGTAGGTATATCGAACGTTAATGAATGGTATTTTTTTTGTTATTGTTGTTTTCGGCTTTCAGACGCCAAGAACAAGGGTTATTAGTTATAATATCTGGACCTTCAAAATTTTTTGATTCTACCATGCATTTTGTATAACGATAAGAAACATTTACATTTTTCATTTAAAAAAAAAGGCACGATTTTCTTCGCCAAAACGATATTTGCCCGAAAATTTATTAAATTCAACAAATCGAGTTTCAATATTAAATCTAGCATAGACATACCTACGAATATTTATTTTTTCTGGTTATAAATTGCTACTTGGGCATTTGTAGAAAAGATATGTATGCGTTTGTATGGGAAAAATATGTTAAATAATCGTTTCAACGCACTGAATTTGTTTGACTTGGCAGTGAGTATCAGAGATGTGCGTGTCAGTAGTTGTCAAAATTTGTAGGTTATCATGGAATCTTCTATTGCATTGTAAAAAGCGGCAAATTTCAGATTGAAACGCCAGAAATTAAATAAAGTCAAACCTTGACGTTGATATTTACAAAAATAGGTCTTCTTATTAGGATTTTTCATCATCACTCCACAGAGCTTGGTCGGGCACAGAAAAAAAGTATCCGAGTACCGGATACGGATACTCAAAATGTATCCGGATACTTTTAAAAAAAGTACGGATACTTTCAGTTAAAAATGTACTCGGATACAAGTATCCGGATGCTTTTTTCGGATACTTTTTAGGATACTTTTAAGGTTACTTTTAAAAGGGACCTAAATTGCTAGTATTAGAATTATGTAATATATTTAAGTACATGTATTTTTATTGTATGATATTAAAAAGAAAATGCATAAAATAATGAAAGGAGAAATCAAAAAGTACTCAAGAAACAAGAAATAGTTGGTTCACAAGTAGTTTATTACTTTTATAGAAACTGTTGAGGGTTCTGGAATAAACTCTATGTTGTGCCAGTTTCCCAGGACGCCTTTTTAAACTGCATCGTTGTTCTAAATGGACTGTAGTTTTTATATTGGTTATGTGTGTACTGTAGTATGTTTATCTTCTCAACTCCATTCGACAAAAACAATGAACACTTTTATTTAACTATTTATTAAAATGTTAAATAGATATAAACATCATAACAGCTTAACAATGGATTACTTTAATAAGTAATTAAGAACAAAGTATTATAATTAACATGTGTTTAACAAGCACTAACACATATTAATGAAACGAATTAAAAAAAAATGATCACATCATTCAGAAAATATTATTTTTGCGTGTGTTCTGCGTGAGTGATGAATAGACACTGGAGGGTCCTAGCCTGATTCGCAGCTAGAGACACACTAACTTGCCGTACTAAGAGGCATTATGAAACATGAACTTATTTACGAGGTTTTCTGTAACCCCGGAGTATGCGCTCATAATGAGGGCTCGAAACACACTAATTTTAGATCGGCGAAGTTTGTCGGTTTCAAATTTATCCCTTCCCGGGTCGCACGATTACTTCTAGAAAGATTGTGAGTTTTTTATGCTGTCTCTCTCTCCCGCTTGAGAAGACAAGGATTACCTCAAATTACGTCATTATGAATTTCAGGGCGGACGTGACATTAGTAGCATAATCTTAGAAAGTTCGTTATAGATTCTGCGCGGTAAATATTGGCCTACGTGTCAATCGTAGCGTAATGGGAAAAAAAAATAAAAGAAAAACTATTTGTCGATGACTCGTGTTTGAGCGCTGTTTTGCAAATGTATCCCGGTGCGGCGTTGCCGGTTGAATGAGTATGAGTTTACATGTTTAATTGTCTAAAAATTAAACAGAAACATAGTTATAATTATGAATGAAATTAAAAACATATTAATAAACAAACGGCGATTTTCAGTAGTACCACAAGAGCATCGAAAATAATCGATCGTACTTCCGACTAACGAGACGTATTTCGTGAAACGTGTTTTAAAGAAATACGTCGAATGAGGAGGATAGTATAAATATTATTTTCGTATGCTCGCGTGATATTCGATACGAATATACAACTGATCATACATTTAGCCTATAGCAGTTGCTATTTTTACTTAGTTAAAATAAGAGAATATACGCCTGACGACGTGGTATAATCGTTTTTGTAATTCGTATACTTACTTCTTGAAAAGGTTGTCATAGTAAAAATAATTATATAATTCGTACGAATATAGTCTTCAAAACACCACGAGAGTGGTCAATAGCAGTTGCAATTTTTACTTAGTTACCATGTATTGATAAGCGATTATACCCTTGACGACGTGGTATAACCGTTTTTATTTTCGCATCCTTCCATCTTTAAAAGTTTGTCATAGTAAGAATACCTTTGACGTTTATAATGAGCAAACGTCACCAAAAATAATTATATATATATATATATATATATATATATATATATATATATATATATATATATATATATATATATATATATATATATATATATATATATATAATCATCCCATACGAAGCCCAAAACGCTACATTCCACAGTTTATCCGAAGCCCAGTGCGACAATACGAAGCCCACCTTCGGGCTTCGTAAAAACAGCGTGTATAACTTCGTCAGTGGTCAGATATGAACGTAAGAAGCCCGCAGTTAAATTTTTGCTATGGCGTCAAATTGACGCAGAACTGTCAGAAAACATACGTAACAGGGTTCATCGTACTTCTCGCTAGGGAGCGCTTCAATTGCATACATATATAATATATATGCATTGTAGACGAACTACGCATTATACGAAGCCCGTGGGATTTTGATGATCTTAACATTCCCGACAATTTGGCAACAACGTACCGAAATAGATATATAGGGGAGTCACAGAGAAAGAGCAAACAAACTGCCACAGGACATTGTTTTAGTGTTCAGTAGTGTCTTGTGAGTATATTTATTTGTTTTATTGTGCAAAATGAACCGCGTGAAACGTATTTTATCAATGGCAATACCAGCAGAAGTAGCCAGTAAGTACCTTTATATTTTTATGTAAATCGTTTTTGGCATTTTTGTTCTTTTACTATTATAGTGGTACTTAATATATTCTTCCTCTCATGAGAAGCCTAAAACCCTATATTCAACAGTTTAATTCAAACCCAGTATGAATTTTCTAAAAACAAGCACATACCATGTAAAGTGGTGAATAAATTCATTATATCTTAAAACTAAAGTTTTTTCGAAAAATTCTTGTTCAAATGGGCATTGTAAGCTGTAATTACAAATAGTATTCATGTTATCACTATTTCGTAAATGAAGTAATCAATGTTTTTTGTAATAAAACATTCTGTATATTTTTACATTTTGAGATTGTACTCTATGACCTGAATCCAGAAACCTATAATCCAATCCAAATTTATATTTTTACGAGTTACAAACAGGTGAAAACCGTATTGTTTACTATTTAAGTGATGGTTGCGTCCACAGGGTTAAATATTGAACAAAACTGCCTACAAGTTCCTATTATAACTTCTTAAGTACTTCCTATTGCAGGAGAAGTTGCTATACAGGGTAATCAAAAAGGCCGATCTTTTGAACGCTCTGTATAGTATTATTTGATTACATCAAAATATAGTACCCACTTAAAAAGTTAGAATATGGACATGGAAGTCGTTTCGGGCAATTGAGAGATGGTTAGACTATATTTTGTAACACTTATAAAGACACTCTTTGGAAAGGATCAGTTCTTTTATTGCTGGTTTTTCACTACCTTCCTTCTTGTTGCAAAATATATCATGTCAGTTTTTTTATGGTTCACATGCTGGTTAGTATAAGTCATTTAACATATTTCACGATAATTTTACACATTTTGGAAGCGTGGTTAGAAGCCTGGCATTAACTGAAGACCAATAGTGAAAACGTTATTTCAATATCTCTACTGACTGAGTCTTGAAATACTGACTTTCAAAGATTTGGCAAGGTACAGTTGGACACCCCTTAATTATATACAGTGTGTAAATTTCTAGCCACAGAGATGACTACCAGTTTGGCCGACAATAATAAAGGCTTAAGTGACGTCGGAAATCAGTTAAAAAAACAAAATGCTATTGATACGAATGAAAAATCTGACGATCACAACAATTATAAAGATCGTGAAAAGAAAATTTCATCTATTGAAGTTGCTACCGCAGAAATGTTTGTTCCTAGCAATAACGAAAATGCATCTAAAAACGCTCCTGCTGAATTTACTGAACTGAAAAATGCAATGGGGGAAATTGCAATTACAGAAAAGTTTCAAACAAAGAAGCATCAACAAGTTCGTCCTCACCAGCGTTCGATGATGATGTGCCAAGTGAGTTTCCAATTGAAAAAGAGGCTAATAAGTCTGTTGTTATAGATAAACCTATTTCAGAAAATGAGCCTCTTAGAAAAAAAACTAAATGTAAGCAACCTTCTTTTTTTATATCACCAATTACTAAGGTCACCCAGCAGTACTAACCTCTGATAACAACACTCTTTGCAATTTTCCTCCACACGCTCCTATCCTTACAGACATCTTTTGTTTCACTCGCATCCATACATCTAGCTCCTTCTATTTTTCGTACTTCGAATATCATTCATCTATCGCAGCCATGCTTTCCTGGGTCTTTCAATGTTTTGTCTTTCATTAATTCCACTTTCATAAACCTGTTTTATTATTCTTGTGTTACTCATCCTTTCTACGTGTCCAAACCACCTTAAGCTGCTTCTGCCCTTTTTACCTGCTTAACTTACTTTCACTCCACATTCATTCGTAACCCATTCATTTCGTAAAATATAAAAGAAACTATGCTGACGGGATTCAAATTTCAAAGATATTATATATTCCGTTTAGTTTACCGAAGACGACCTTCCATTTATTCTTAGGAAAGAGAGTCGGTTCTTATGTCGATTCATGTCTAATAGGTATTAGAAAAGTTTTGGTCATTATTTTTTTTTTTGCAGGGTCGAAATTACAAAATAACAAACAACCTTCTGGAAGAGTAAAATGGTCCAAAAAAGAAAAAGACACTATCACAACATATTTTCAGAAACATATAAAAAACAAAATTACACCCAAGAAACATGAATGTGTCGAAATTTTGTCAAAATATCCGACTGTTTTTGAAAATAAAGATTGGGTCAGAATCAAAACCTTTGTTTACAATGTTTTTCGTATGAAACAGTAATTTGTAATGTTTTAAGTTTATTTTACACGTTTACTTTTTATGTTGTTTTTGAAGTTTATAAATTCAAAATTCGAACTTTTTATTTTAAGTTTAATTTTTTCTATTCGACATTTTTAGCATCTTTATAATGTTCTGTTATTTTCAGAATAAAATTTTATTTTTACGGCTGTTTTATTTTTTAGAATATGTGCCTCTGCCTGCACGAACTACACATGTAAACACTTATTTGTACATATGAAACCTGATTTATTGGCAACACTGCAAGGCTTTGTAATATCACCAATATATTATCTTTTTATATGTTTGGGTATCGTATAATAACAGCAGCCTACTGGGCTTCATAATATTGACAGTAAGCGCCTATGTTGTATAATCCCTAAAATGCGCCCCGATACCCGGGCTTCCATTTATCTTCAATATATGCTGGGCTTGCTATAAAGCGCCGTATGTGTATATATATATAATTATATATAATTCGTTATATAATCGTATCGAATACCACGCGAGCATACGAAAATAATCTATTATACTATCCTCCTCGCTCGACGTATTTCTTTAAAACACCACTCGCGCTACGCTCTCGTGGTTTTCGGTTACGTCTCGTGTCTCGGAAGTATAATCGATTATTTTCGAAGCTCTTGTGATATTACTACTGATTATACAACTCATCATAAATTTAGCCAATGGCAGTTGCAATTTTTACTTAGTTACCATGTATTGATAAGCGAATATACCCTTGAGCTCCGCTCTCGTGGTGTTTCGCCAAATACGTCTCGTGACTCGGAAGTATAATCGATTATTTTCGAAGCTCTTGTGATATTACTACTGATTATACCACGTCTTCAAGGGTATATTCGCTTATCAATGCATGGTAACTAAGTAGAGTTGTATAATCTTCCATATAACACTGCTCAAAAGATATTTCAGAAAAATGATTTGAAATTTTAACGACAGTTAAATAAACATCCGTAAATAAAAATGGGATTTAACATACTATGTACATCTGGATTGAAGTGTGGTGCGTACATTACCGGCAGACGTTGAAAATTTAAAAGTATCCGTATGTCAAAAAAAGTATCCGGATACCGTATACTTTCAAATTTGGTCACGGATACGGATACCGGATACAAAATTGAAAAAGTATCCGGATACAGCTTTTGGATGCATCAAAAGTATCCGGATACTACCCAGCTCTGTCACTCCACCAACGTTCTAGCCGGCCACTGTTAGACCAACGTTATATGTATCGGGACTACGTTACTGAACGTTGCTCTGGAACACCCCTCGCACAATAATATGATATGATTTCCATCGATGATCGATGATTGACAATTAACTACTTTTGACAATGCCAAAAACTGACAAATTAAACTAATATTTATCAGTTTCTCTTATAATGGAAAATATGAAAGTCGCTTTCAAAATGACAAAATATATAATAAAAAAGTATAAACTATGGTCAACAATATGAATATGAGATCACTGATGCCCAATATCTGTTTTATAGGCATGCATTGAAATTTTCTCTGAAGAAATAGCTTGTGACACTATCGACCAACATAATACAGAAAATTAAATTTTGTAACATTTTAAAAATCAAATTTTTAAAATTGTTATTTTTAAATTTGGGCCACTTTGTATATCACAAAATTCCAGTTTAATTTCGATTCTACGCATTGAATAGTGGGGAATCATCTAAATCTATTTTATTCACTTTCGATTGAGAACTTAGTTTGAAAAGTCTCTTTAAAATTAGTGTACTGTGATATAGCCTGGTAAGCACATTATTTTTTCTAATCTGTTATTTATAAAAAAGTCTAAAAATCTTAACACAAATTTAGTAATTATTCTTAAATTATTTTATTAATGTTTTCGAGTTTTTTATATATTTATTGTATCTAGATGATTGCTATTAATTTCTGTTTACAAAATATTATTTATATCAAAACAAAAACAAAAATTATTTTTTCTTTAGTTGAGGCGGATTTCACACAGTCCATCCATCCACTCATTGTTCATTCTTCACTCATTCGATAGTTCAGTTGTTGTTCTGAACTAAATCTACAGCGTCGGCCACTGCACTTGTTAATTTTTGGGAATTTAGTAATATTCAATTACTAAACCAGCCGAAAGTCCAGAACCTGGAAGTCGATGTAGACTTTTCTTCAGCGTTGGCCAAAAACTGTGAAAATGTCGGTAAATCTTAGTTATTTTTATATTTGGGTTTTTTTCAACTGATTTAGTTTTTAAGAAATTTTGAGGTCACTTGTATTCTTACATTTTATATTTTGGTATTTCGTATTTTTTTTGTAATGGCGTAGCTACAAGCTATAATAAAATTGTAAAACTTTTGTAAACTATATTTCAACAAATAATTTTAATAAATAGTAAATCATTTTTTTTTATCTTTAAGCTTTCTTTAATATTTCCTTGCGGTGTGACAACATTCTAAAATATCTTAATTTTGCATTGATGATAAAGTTCTGTATTCATATTATTTTTGATCAAAGCCAGAATATTTATAATTCTAAACTAGCTTGAAAAATATATTAAAATAGAATTATTGGCGCCCTCTAACCCTTCAAATACTTCATTAAATGTCTATTAGAAAAGCTGGAACTCACACCTGAAAGTAAAAGTTTCATATGCTCAATTTTTTTTCTTTTATTATTAATAAATCATTTTTTAAAAAAAAGTAAGTATTCTGAGATAGTAAAATAAAAAGTAAAATTAAAATAACTTAATGATCCAAATTAACGTAAAATCGGTACAATTTATGAGATGTTTGGGGTCAGTGTCAAAAAAGTGGGAGTAATGGTGAATTTGGCGCAGCCATGGCTTTGTGCAAGCTGTGACCGAGTTGTTCTGAGAGGAGACAAGTTAGAGAAATTATTGGAAATAAAGTGTCCGTCTTCCTGTAAGAAACGTAAAGTTGCGAACTTGCATGAAAAAAAATGCAATGTAAAATTCTTACAATTTAATAGTAATAATAATTAACGAAGGTGGAATTTTTCCTACACTGCATCAGCGTCTGGACTTCAACAACTACTCCTTGGTCTAAGAATGACAAGCTCCTTTAATAATAAAATCGAAGTTTTTGGTTTAAAGCCCCGACTCAGTCGGGCTCCAAACCACGTCTGGACTTTCGTAATTCAATACCTGATGGGGCATATAGGCCAAGAAGTAGTTGTTGAAGTTCAGACGCTGGTGCATTGTAAGACATTTTTAATGTCTTTGTTCTTGGGAACAAGTGTGCTTTTATTTCACATCCTTAGGCAATAATAATAATGTAGAGTTAAAGAGAAGCCATGTTTATTATACTCAAGTTCAGATCCAAATGTATGTAACTGGTATGAATATTTGCGATTTATTTATTTATTCGCCAGTGAAAAATAGTAGTAATGTAATTACAGTTTAACGCAATGAAGACTTTTTGCAAAATATTATTGAGAAATTTTAAAAAACACCTACCTGCTCTTGTAAATGCAGAACTAACCCTTCATTTTACTGGCAAAGATGTAGAAAATATAATAGCATAAAAATATTATTTTTTTTTCTAAATGTTTAGTATTAGTTTAAAATTCAAGCCATTGTTTTGTTTATTTATTTTTGTTTAAATAGCAGATGAAAAAAATAAAATTTCAAAAAAGTAAAAAAAACATTTATTTATTTATTACCCTATAATTAATAACTTCAATCTTCATCTTCTTCATTCATTATTGGAGGTTGTAGATTTACTAACACACAACAAATATGATTCATTTTATCCATACAATTAAAAAATGAGTTAGTATTTTATTTAAAATATTAAATAACTTCAAGCCTGGACATTTGTAAGGTTCATTATCACCAACTAAGGCATCTACAAATGTTTTTTCCTCGGTATTGCTCTATCTCTGGATTTTCTTTCTTTATGAAGTATAATTTTTGTCACAAATATATTTCTGTTTGTATCTGCACTTCACAAACAAATGTATTACAATTAAATGTTGCTGTGATTTCAGTGTGGTCATGCAAGTAATTGACTTTAGTTTCTTTGTCAACAGCAGGTTCATTATCAACATCAATTCTATGATCTTCTGTTCCTCCAATTTTTTTTTGTTTTTCTTCATCAAGCGATGTTATTGTAACGTTATTTACAAAATAACACTGCGGGTTCAGTTATCTACAACATTTATTTTTCCTAGTACATTTATATTATATTTTTGCTGTCACTGTCAGTCGTGAATGTCTGGCTTCTCGCGAAGTACACAGGGCCGGTCTTCATTTTAACGTTACAATATCTATTCTGATCCATGTAAGCATTTATTTTTTCTTTTTATAAATAGATGGAAATATTGAAGGATAATAACTTGGGCTTAATGGATCCTTAGATTTCACATTTCCTATAAAATGGGTATCAATTAGACTAAATTTTGACCTGATCAAGGCCGCCTGTGCTAAAAAAAATCTGAGAATTTGAATTCTTTTAATTGAAAAATAAAAAATTTGGCAATACTGTCTTATGTAATTTGAGCCATAGAATCCAAAAAATATCAAATATATAGAGTGTTCCATTTAAAAAATCGAAGTTGGTGACATTTATAGCGAAGTCGGCCATTTTGTTTTTGTACGTCTGTCAATCCAAAATAGTGTCTCATACCTATGTACCAAATTTTATTCAAACTCTTTAAACGAACGCGGCATCCTTTATACTCTGGTTCACAAGTGCCATTTCCCTCGAAACCTGATCGCCACCACCGAAAATTATGATTTTGGGCTCATTCGATTCGGAATGGCATCTAGAACGTTCTATCAAAATTCCAAAAGGGGCTGAAAAAAAATGCAAAAGTTATAAACAATTAAGTAAAATAAAAAATAAGGGTTTGGTTCTTTTGAAATATTTCAAAAACTATTTGAGATAATCGAAATTTGAAAAAAGATTCTTAAAGAGCAGGAAATTTCCTAAAAAAAGTCCTACCTCCCGGAACTGTACCAACAACCCTTATAATTTTAATAACGGTAAAAACGCGTAGTTCGGCTGCCGCGTGCATCGCCCAAATCTGACACGTGAACTAAAAAAAATATTTGAACTGATTAAATATTAATATTAAGGAATAAAAAAATTTGGGTATTAAGTAGACATATCAATAAATAATAATCCGTCAACAAAAAAATTTTATCTCAATTTTTTTATTAGTTATGCTTTTGTTAATTAGTTCATTTTCACCATTTTAATGTTAATATAAAAACGCTGATTATTTCAAAACAAGAAATCTAGAATTTTATTTGATTTTTTTGAGCTAATCTTAAAAGAGTTTAGAAGAGATCCCCGTTGGAAAAATTCAAAAATTTTGATTTTTCGTTTTTTTATTAACAATCAAAGGCATGACTAAAAACAGAAAACTACAAGTGCAAAAGTACAATATTTTTAAAAGTTAAATAAAAAATAATAAAAAAAATTTTTCAATAACAAAATATATATGGTTGTTTTTGTAATATTTTTTAGTATTTAAAAAAAATATTGCGTAAAATTGCATTTGTTTATAACAAATTGTTTTTTTAATAAACAAATGAAAAGTTAATAAAAATTATTTTTTTTTATAATACGAAAGGACATAATAAATAATGATTTTTTTAAAAAAAAATGGTTCCTTAATATTAATATTTAGTAACAAAAAAAATTGTTAATTAAGTGCGATTTTTGTTAATAAAAAAATTTTTTTAAGGAACGATTTTTATTTAAATCATTATTTTCATCAAGGATGAAATTCCAAAGAAAAAGTTTTCAAAAATATTATAAACAATGCATTTGTTTATAACAGTTATTTAAATAATGTTAGTTAAAAATAAAAAAAAAATATTGTTATATGGCTTTTATCAATAAGAAAACAAAATATTAACAATGATTGGAAAAAAAAAATTTCCTAATGGCTTTATTTACATAAATAATTTTTTAATGCGTTTGATTGTTAATAAAAAAACGAAAAATCAAAATTTTTGAATTTTTCCAACGGGGATTTCTTCTAAACTCTTTTAAAATTAGTTCAAAAAAATCAAAAAAAATTCTAGATTTCTTGTTTTGAAATAATCAGCGTTTTTATGTTAACATTAAAATGGTGAAAATTAACTAATTAACAAAAGCATAACTAATAAAAAAATTGTGATAAAAATTTTTTGTTGACGGATTATTGTTTATTGACATGTCTACTTAGACCCAAATTTTTTTATTCCTTAATATTAATATTTAATCGTTAAAATAATTTTTTTAGTTCACGTGTCAGATTATAAGGGTTGTTGGTACAGTTCCGGGAGGTAGGACTTTTTTTTAGGAAATTTCCTGCTCTTTAAGGATCTTTTTTCAAATTTGGATTATCTCAAATAGTTTTTGAAATATTTCAAAAAAACCAATCCCTTATTTTTTATTTTACTTAATTGTTTATAACTTTTGCATTTTTTTTCAGCCCCTTTTGGAATTTTGATAGAACGTTCTAGATGCCATTCCGAATCGAATGAGCCTAAAATCATAATTTTCGGTGGTGGCGATCAGGTTTCGAGGGAAATGGTACTTGTGAACCAGACTATTAATTGACTGCTTCAAAGGATGCCAAACAGTTAAACCATGATTTGTTTGTGTAGCCGAGTCATTAGTCGTTTACAACTTAGCGATTGCACATGTTTTTATTTTTCTCTCTGGCTCCCGAGCTATATATTAAAGTAGAACACTCGATAGCGACTTTATAGAACTTTTTACATGGCTAAACTAAAACGATTGCGAGAACTATATTTTGTAAAAAAATTAAGTGTTCAAAAAAACGCATTGATTATGGTTGTGTTTGTAGCATTTTATACTTTGAAAAATAAAAATTCGACTACACGAATCCAGAAGCAAATGGATTATATAACTTTTTACATATTCTATTGTTTGCCTCTTGATTCCTTTATTGCTGAAACATTCGCTTTGATATAGAAAAACTAGAGAGACAAAATTGGATTCTGATTCTTCTTGTCTATCCCACGCTCCGCCGCGCAATTATCTAAGTAGAGAAATAACTCATGTTACGAACTAACGAAATAATTACATGCCAACATGTATTTACCACTTCTAATTCGAAGCAAAAACACTGTAGGGATCAGAAATGGGATATTTGTGTACTCTGCTGGGTTTAAAGGTGTTGAAAGGTAATATTTCAAATTTGCAGTAAATGTGGGTACTTAATAAAAAGATTGGGGCAATATTGCAATGGAATAGGTTGTCAAATAATAATAATAATAATGTTTATTTGCAATATACAACAAGATATATGTCACCGAGGTGTATATCATATTTAGTTGATCTCTAAATCTTTATAACAAAGGTATCTGGTGTTTATTAATTTTATCAATTTCTTTCATTAATCGTCCAACTGTTGATAAATTGATAAATTTATATTACCTCAAAACAACATCCTATATATCAGGTTTGGAAAAAAAAACCATATTCAAAAAGAGCAGAATATGTTAACCATAGATACCTTTGATTTTTCCGCCATTTCTACTAGTAAAAATTTCAACATAAAAAAAAGTAAAGTTCGTATGACGGGTGGTTCAGTCCGTCTGGTGCAGAAATTTTAAGGCCGCGACTGCCACTTTCTGCATGGCTTAATGACTACCGTTATATAGCCAGGACCGACGGTTTAACGTACTCTCCGAGGCACGGTGGGTTGCCGCACGAACAGGGGACAGAGGCATAGGTGGCTCTACTGTTCGCGCGGACAAGTGTGGCGAACGTGGCTATAGCCAGTGTATTTAAAGCCCGTGTCTAGTGAATATGTCAAACTAAGAAGACTTGCTTCTAGAAGAATTGCTTCTTCTGCTTGCTCTAATAAGCCGTTCAAAGCGAAGAAGAAAATGATGTGTTCATCACCTAATTATTTTCGTATGACTAGGCAACATTTTTATACATATACTCAGGGTGCCTCGTATGTGGCAGATCCTTAAGAAGTTTCAAACGGATACGTACTTGAAAATAGTGTTCAAATCACACGGAAAATTAAGGATACGAAGTCAAAATAAAACTCTAGACAATAATGAACTTATGCCATTAGATAAACTCTGGTAAAATCAGAAGGCTACATTTTTAATGATGTGTATTATTTTATTCCTCAGTTAATTACCTTTTATATATTTTTTTATTAAATAAGTATAAACTTAATCGTCCTCCGTTGAGATTCTTCCCTCTCTGAACCTCGTCACCGACTTTTAAAGAACGAACTTCTTTTTTCAAGACAGTCCACGTAAGCAGGTATAAGAATTTGTTAGTTCGTTCATAACATCACAACTCGTTGCCCATTTATACAAAGTGATTTTTTTATGTAAAATCTTTTTGATGCTACTTAGTGGTAGTGGTAGTGGTTGTAATGTCAAAAATATGTGATAGAACTTCCGCAGTCTTAATAATTTTTAATTTATAAGGCTCATATGACAAATAAAAGATAATCGAAGCTAGGTGAGAACGACAACCTACAGAATGATTGCAATTTGGACAGTTACACTCACACATACAGGGTGCGCCAATTATTTCCACTCGATCTCTATCACCGAAACTAAAAGAGATATCAACAAGATTTTTTGTAGGGGTAGACAGTGTCACTCGGACTACAATTTTAAAATATTTTTATGTATACAGGGTGGTTAATTTTTGAGGAATGAAAATTAATTTGGTTTTTTTAAATACGATTATGTCTTCTGATTTTACTTAATATTAGATTTACGGTAGTTTTTTGTATTTGTAAATCCGACGCGGCCTTGACAAGTTATTCCTATTTTAAGCAGATTTAATGAAAAAACAGCACTTCAGAAATATTAGCACAAAAACCACATTTTTTAAAAAATTCCTCAAAAAAGCTACTATGATGTAAATGAAACATGCACCTATCACAATAATCACACAACATCTTCACCTGTTGCACAGGGTGTTTGCCGATGGCGTGCCAATAGTCTAGTTTTCAAATGACAATAACTTAATTTTTTCAAATGGGACACCCTGTATATTTTACTTCAGTTAGAAGCTCTACCTAATATGCATTAAAAAAATATAGCGTTTTGCATATTTAACTTTACTATTTACTTTAATAATTGACGATAAGTGACAAACAACATATTTTACACAATTTTTAATAAGAAATCAAGTTACCTATGAAAATGACAGTAGGTATATTTTGTTATGGCATTAATTGTCAACATAAAATTTTGTATTGTATCACGTCTACTATATTTAATCGGTATTGTGTATAAAAAATGGATTTTAATAAGAATTATAGTGTTCAAGAAAATATTGATATGATATAGATACTGGGTGAATGTCAAAAAAATGCGTTTCTTGCTAGTAGGGTCTATCTTCAAAGATACCCAGAAAGACGTCATCCACAAAAGGATACTTTTGAGAATTTAAAGAATAGATTTGATAGAACAGGAACCGTCAAGTATAAAAAACATTCACATGAAACTACAGCTGTTACTATTGACAACGAATATAAGGTAATCATCAGTATAGTTGAAGATCCCAATATAAGCACAAGGCAATTAAGCAATCAGTTAGATATTTCCAATACCACAATTAGGCGCATAATAAAAAAGAATAAATATCACCCCTATCATATCCAGCTTCACCGAGAATTGTTACCACGTGATTTCGCGCGTAGAGTGGAATACTGTAGATGGTTAATAAACAAGATAAATACAGAGCGTAACTTTTTAAACAAAGTTTTATTCTCCGACGAAGCCACGTTTCATAAGAACGGTTGTGTAAATAGACACAACTTCCATTATTATTCGGACCACAATGAACATTTATTTAGAACCACATCACAGTATCGATGGTCTTTGAATGTGTGGGCGGGAATAATAGGTGATTATGTAATTGGTCCCTATTTCTTTGATGGGACTGTAAATGGAGCTATATTATTAGATTTTTTAGAACATGATTTTCGCAACTTATTCCAAAATGTGCCTCAAAATTATCGCAACGGAATATGGTTTCAATTAGATGGTGCCACACCACATTACCTATTAGATGTTCGCAATTGGTTAAATAGGGAATTTCAGGATCGTTGGATAGGAAGGGGAGGACCTATAAATTGGCCTACTAGATCGCCTTGCCTAAAGAAGAGGTTACCACAAAAGAAAATATGAAAGAAAGAATTACTGCAGCATTTAGACAGGTGACCCCTGCAATGCTAAGAGATGTGCGTAAATCAATGAAAAAAAGGGCAAGAAAATGTATAAATGAAAATGGAAGACATTTTGAACACCTACTATAAATTTTAACTTTCACTATTGTAGTTTTCTTACGATTATTTTTTTCATCTGTCAAAACAGTCAGATTTTGTGGTTTCAGCCAATAACAGCTCAGGATCCTAACCAATCAGTGTGTTTTATACTGATAAAACCGCTTCGTCGTTTTTGTTTTTTGATCAAACTGTGTTTACCTTTTTTGAGATGTCAAATGTAAACATTTATCAATTATTATTATACTAAAAGGTATTGCAAATCTATGTTAATAACCAAATTTCAAAATGTATTTGTAAACTAACCTGTTTTTATTAGTTCATTTCAAAACACCTTTAACATTTTTACATACCTCACTTTAATACTAAACTTAAAATTAATTAAATTAAGAAAGACTTTTCATTCTTCTTCTTCTTCGCTTTTATTTACGGCGCCGTTTCGCGGGTAGCCAGTCAAAAAATCGCCTTGGTGGCCCTGTATGTAAAACTATAACAGCTCAGGTTTCAATTTAAATTGGTAAAGAAAATTTTCAATATTTGTATGTAAAGTGTCTTTTGCATAAATGACTATGTTCTCTGTTTTTAATACAAAATGATTCAAAAAATAATCCTTTCAAATACGACTCGTCCTCTGAAATTTTATAGATTAAATTTTTGATCTTCATACTCAAACACCTTTATTTTAGGCAAAACCACTCAAACAAACTGATTTAAGATAAAATCACTCGTCCTGCGGACTCGTGATTTTATCAATCAGTTTGTTTTCCAAATAAAGCCGTTTTCGTGAAAACCAAAAATTTAATCGATAAAATTTGGAGGACTCGTGGTATTACCTTTGATTAAACTTTGTAAAATTTTGTACTTATTAAAAATTGTGTAAAATATGTTGTTTGTCACTTAACGTCAATTATTAAAGTAAATAGTAAAGTTAGATGTGCTAAACCCTATATTTTTTAATCCGTATTAGAGAGAGCTTCTAACTGAAGAAAAATATACAGCGTGTCCCATTTGAAAAAATTAAGTTATTGTCATTTGAAAACTAGACTATTGGCACGCCATCGGCAAACACCCTGTGCAACAGGTGAAGATGTTGTGTGATTATTGTGATAGGTGCATGTTTCATTTACATCATAGTAGCTTTTTTGAGGAATTTTTTAAAAAATGTGGTTTTTGTGCTAATATTTCTGAAGTGCTGTTTTTTCATTAAATCTGCTTAAAATAGGAATAACTTGTCAACGCCGCGTCGGATTTACAAATACAAAAAACTACCGTAAATCTAATATTAAGTAGAATCAAAAGACATAATCGTATACAGGGTATTCAATTTAAAAAAACCAAATTAATTTTCTTTCCACAAAAATTAGTATACATCAAAATATTTTAAAATTGTAATCCGAGTGACACTGTCTACCTCCACAAAAAATCTTGTTGATATCTCTTTTAGTTTCGGTGCTAGAGATCGAGTGGAAATAATTGGCGCACCATGTATATCTGTGTACCCTCGTAGTTGTTAACGATTAGCTTATATTTAATTTTTACTCTATTAAAATAGTAGTTTTCTTCGATGTTTAGCATATTTTCGTCACCCAATAGTTCTACGAGGTAGCACAAAGCTTGAGACATTTGATATGTGTCTTTAAAAAGTGTTGTCAGATCATTTTCTGTGAGTTCCAGAAACTCCATCGATAATATTTTTTTTTATTTATTTTTTTTAAGTATCACCCATACAACGATTGTACATTTACATAGTTATTACATTGTTATTAATTTGGTTAGCTCCTTTTTTTAGGAGAGGCCTAGACACTAGTGCCTGTTTTGCCTAACTCCTCATTAAAGAAGCCAACTTAAAGGATTATTAGTTAAAAGTTAAAATATAAATATATGATTAGGTTACTATAAAATGAACATATTATCGGCGAGAGGTAGGCAGACTCAGACAAATGGGGTGTAAACTGGGCATGGTTAAAGTGGTAAAGAGCAAACTAGTATAGAAAATATTTAGAATATTTCAAATATCAGAGGATTTGATAAAATCATTATTTTAATGTGATTTTTAAAAGACGCGTATTTTTTTATTTCTTTTAAATATGAGGGAACTAAATTAAATAGCTTAGGTCCAAAATAAAAAAAGGTTCTATGAGTTACTGATTTGTAGAAAAAGTCAATTTTAATATTTAAATGAGTTGCCGCACTTGTGTTTGAGGTTTTTCTTGGGAAATTTGCTTGTTTGAGATAAATCCTTACAAGGCATTGATAGGTGTATATTTGCCTTACTTTTAATACATTTATTTCTTCATACAATAATTGGGTTGAAAAAAATTTGTCTTTACGAAATATGATTTTTAAAAGAGTATTTTGTGAAGCTTGTAGGTTCTGTAGTGTAGTTGTGAATGTTCCACCCCAAACCGTTATGCAATATCTCAATATTGATTCTGCTAGTCAATTATAAAGCATAATTAAATTTTTTCTAGATAGGATATCTCTAACCCTATAAAATTTATGGATTAGGATTCGAAGACGTTTACAAGGTTCCCACATTGGAAGAGAGAAAATTTTCCCTGACTTTTCCAGGTTTTCCCTGACTTTTTTTCAGGACAAGAATCCATCTTTTATAGAGTAATACAAATAAGTAAATGAAAAACTCGTGTTTATAAAAATTTTATTTATATTATATAAATGAAACATTAATCAATCATTGATTCAAATCAACACTTCATACAAATAATCTTTTCATAAGTTTTTAGAAAAAATTTCAAATTTGTTTTCTTAATTCTGACAAACGGTGATTGAGTTGATCTGTTTCGTATTGGGTTATAGAATTCAACTTCATTTTTTTACTTTCAATAAATTTGATTTCTTTCATTGCACGTTTTCTTTCCTGTTGTTTTCTTTCTTTGTCAACATCTTCTTTATTTTTTGTATCCAAGTAATTCTGGTACTTGAGTCTAGCATTTTTGCAAGAAAACTTCATTTTAGGGTTTACATTAATATTTATAGTACCACCATGATGATGTACAGCATCATATACCAAACGTCTTGCAATTAGTGATTTTTCTTGCAAATTCTCTGTTAACATTTGCTTATTTACAGAAAATCCACTTTCCACATAAGCATTACCATGTGACAAAATTAAAATTAGTTTAATCACATCATAAAATTCTGAAAAAGAAGTATCGGTAGCAAATTTGTTTCTATAAAAAATATCTAAACTTTCAGCTTTATATTTCGAGAAATATTCTTGTAAGCATTTGTTTTCTTTGATTGAATTATATTGATACATGGTTTTTTCTGATGTTTTAAAAGAAATCAAATTTTTATAGTTAGAATTTGGAGCAAACTTTGCATTCTTTGAACAGCATCGTTACAATTTGTCAATTTATATTTCAAACAGCAACGTTCATAGATTTTCTTAACTAAAGCTTTTAGAAACATTCTACAATCTTTGAAAAATGATAATTTATCCTTTTCTGATATATTTTTTTCCAATTTGAGAAATTTTCTTGTATTAAATGTCAATAGAATATGGTAAATAAATATTCAAAATTCAACTTCATCAAAGAATAAACCGATTTATTTGTGATCATTTCTTTTTTTACGAATCTCCGTAAAAGAGACCTTACAAGGATATCCAATTCCCTATATAAAAATGGAGCCAATGGAGCAGGAGACTGAAATTTAGTCAAAAATTCTTCTAAACTAGAAGCAATAGTTCAACAATTCATCAGCAAATGACTTCTTCACCTTTTTAGCAGTGGTTGTATTGGGCAATTTTGTAGATTTATCAAAAACATATGTTTTTATATCATCAGAAATTTCCAATGCCCTGAGTGCAGCCCCTGAGCTTTCGATCCATCTTGTGGAACAAAATCGTTTGGGAAAGTTCGTTTGTCCTGTTAAATTCCTGAAGTTAGCCCTCCTTGCAGGACTATCCTTGAAAATCCAAAAAAATGCTCTTAAAGTTTCATTCACCGTCCAATTTGCTGCCCTATGACCTGTTTGTAAGGCACCATGTATAACATGCAGTCCACAGCACCCCATTTCCAAAACATTCACATCCTCATCTTCCGATAGGCTTCCAAAAAATTTCCAATTTACGTTTGGACCATCCATGGACACTTGCAACAACTTATTTAAAGGTAACGGGGAAATTCCAACTTTGAAGTGTGTCAAAATATCATCTGCAGATGCTTTATCCATGAAGACAGATTTGAAATACCTGAAGAATAATTAAAAATAGGTTTGTATATATTCATAAGAGAAAAACCAATGACAAAAATGCTAATCCAAATCAATCTGGTGTTCATGCTATGACATGCCACCAACATGCATGAACTGTAAGTCATAAAAAATACCAAGTGAAAATAACTACTTACCTAGTCTGTACACTTCCTTCTTCATCATCAAAAAATCTCATAACAATGTTCAATGATTCATCAAAACACACAACAAAATGATCACATTTCATGAGGTTTCTTTCAAGTTCTTCCATGAAATATGGAGCCAATCCAAATGTAATCATATAGGACAATTTGGTGGATCCGAGGGTAACTTTTTCTGCAATTTCACTATCTGGAAGCATTTTTTTGAGCAGAGGAATTGTTTTGTTAATTGAGTTGTTTGTATTATGTGTTTCGACAGAATGTAAAACATACATAATTTCAGCTTCAGTTACTTTTTCCATACTAAAGATGTTTTCTGAAATTTTGTTTTTTTCCAGTTTCGATTTTCCACTGACGATTTCTGCCTGTTCCTTATCATTGCTTTCTTTATCTCCAACTGTTTTATTTCCAAAATATGATATCAATTGCGTAGACTTTTTCTTTGCCCCCATAAATTTCTTATGTGTTTTTCCATATTACTCAAACAAAATGATTTATTGCATAAAATACATTTTGCTTTGAAAGGATCGCTCTGTACTGATTCAAATATTTCAGCCCATTTTGGATTTATTTTTGGTTTTATCCAATCAGGATTGAAAATTGTCTTCTTTGACGTCATCTGAAAAAATGAGTAAATGAAAAACAGAAACTACACTGTTTTGTATTAATTTCAATGAATATCTCAAAGTGACCATTCCTTAAAAAAATGCTATAAACATAAGGATAGAAAATAATAAAGAAAAACTTACTCTTGTGTGTGATTCTACACTGTATCTACACCAAAACAAATGTACCAGCAGCAGAAATAGGTACATCAATCCTGCAACAACCACTAACACTTAAGATTATAAATAGGTATAATTCTGTGAATCCCCAATCATAAATCAAGAGGCACTTTTTCTTGCCGACAAAGCGAAACCGAAAGTAGAAGTAAACGTCGTCACGGAGCACCCTAGCTATACTGAAGCGAAAGTCCGACTTCCCTCCCAAATTTTTTCTGAGAGCGCATGTGCTGTTACATAAGTCAAATTCAAACTTCCCTCCGATTCTATTATTAATTTTTGTTCTGTTTTACGTCGATCATGTCCGAGTAGAGAACATTGACCGACGAAAGTCCGCGAAATTTAAAATTCATGAAGAAGATAACAGAGCCCGGGGCTAAATGTTTTTTATATGAAATCAAATGATGTGAAATTCTGTGCAGCCATTTTGTTTTCCATATACATTGCTTGAATTCCCTGACTTTTTCTGAAAAATGCAAAATTCCCTGACTTTGTCAACACTTTTTGAATTCCCTGACTTTTCCCGGTTTTCCAGGTCTGTGGGAACCCTGGTTTATTAAGGTAATTAACATGATCATTCCATCTTACATGTAGGTCAATCTGGATACCTAGGTATTTCATTACTGGTGTTTTTTTCAGAACAGGACAGTTACAACTTATTTTTGTACATTTGTTATTATGTAATTTAATTTGAAAGATGGGTTGATCGGTTATTGTTGGTGAGAAAGCAATATATTTAGTTTTTTCTATATTTAGGCTTAATAAATTGTAATCTAACCAAATTTTTAATTTTTTTTAAACAAGACTCACTTCATTCCATGTTTTTTCAGTAATGCAGTATCGTCTTAGAAATGCTGTTTATATATTGTAAGAATATTTCAATTATTATTACTTTAAAATTTTTAACTTTTATTTAATTTATTATAAGTTTTTTATAATTTGTTGATATTATTGAGATTATTTAATTGTGTGTTCTTAGAGCTTCCTTTTAATCTATGCTACTGATAGTTTCTGTATTTTGTAAGAAAATAAAATGTTGGTTCAACAATTAAATGAATTTATTTTAAAATATAGAAAACATAAACAAAGATCAGACTACAAATTTATTAATATGAGTTACTTGCATGCCTCCCATTCATTCAATGATACCTTATTTCTAGTAATGATTTGAATTTTGGCGCAATAAAATGTTTAAAACTAAAGTTGGCACACCTATTTACTAAGACAGTGACTCAGTTATCTGTCTTAACAGAAGAGACGCGTGTCCCACACTTTGTTATTTGTATGAAGCACGTTTTAAGTGAAATGATGAAATTATACCTTCAACTATTTGTGATTGTTCTTCTTCCAACTCGTACAACCAGTGATATATTGTAACTAGACTTCTAGTGATGTGATATTTCCAATTTTGTTGATTCTACAGGTGATATTTACTCGGTTGAGCAAATTATTCAAAACACAACCCTCAGGATGCACACAAAATAATACAAATACCTTCCAGGCAAGTTTTTGTTTAAATAATATTTGATATTATCCACTTACTAATTATTAAACATAATCGCAGTTATAATTAGATCTCCAGAATATAAATACTTTTTATTTTATTAACTTTTTCTTTTAAAATTTCAATAAATAATTTCTTAAAATTTTTCTATCCCAGCCATTCTACCATTTTTTTTACTAACTACTTTTAAAACTTTTAAATAAAAAATCTTCTTAAATTTTTCATACTAAACTCTTTTCTACCATTTTATAAACTCAACTACCGCTTTTTTCCTATTGCTACGTTACCTTATAAAGTAAAACAAAAAACTCTCAAATTGTTTCTGAATTCGTTCTAATTATTTCAAATTTTTGATTCTATGATATTTTATTATCAATTTTATGTGTTTTGATTTTTATAATTTTAATTATAACAATTAACATGCTTTTCCTTTATATTCTGGTGTCTATTTTTATACATTTCATTAATTAATAATTTAGTTACCAATGTTGGTTACTCTGGATTTCATTTTAAACAGTTGTCATAACTTTTTATTTCATTTTGTTATACAGATTGTCCCGAAATTATATTTATTTATATCGATTGTCCCGAAATTAAATTGTTAGTAAAATTTTGAATTTTGAATATTATTTAATTTTGATTTTAATTTTTAGGTTAATATCAGAGCTCTTCAAAAGGATTTTCACTGTAATATTGATCTCACATTAAATCATTCCCTTAGGTAAGTTAACTTTTAATTTTAATCTTTATTAATAAATTAACATTTTATTTTAATAATACTATTTCTTTATTTTTAGGTGATGTTTCATTTAATATTTAAACTGACAAGATATGTTTTTAAGAAGAGATATTGAATTGGGCATAGTCTGGGTATTTGGTTTCGTTAATTTTTAATTTAATTTTATCTAGATATTATTAACTTCACAATATATTAGGAATAGTATCGGACCCAGCACTGTACCTTGTGGTACCCCTGTCTGTACTGCTGATTCCGCACTTAAATTATTTTCTATTGTTACCGTTTGCTTCCTATTTGTTAAGTAATCTTTAAATAGGTCCAATGCTCTACCCCTAATACCATAGTTATTCAGTTTGATAATAAGTTTATCATGATCGACAGTGTCGAAGGCCTTCGCCAGATCAAAAAATGCCGTTGATCCGTCCAAGGCCTTCACAACTGATTCATACAGATCAAGTGAAGCATCCTCAGTGCTGGACTTTTTTATAAATCCAAACTGACTTTTAGTTAAAATTTGATTTTGTTCTATGAAATTTGTTAATCTTTTTTTGAGTGCTTGCTCAAAAAGTTTTGCAAAATTGTTTCTTACAGAAATTGGTCTGTAATTTGTAGGTTTGCTATGGTCTCCACTTTTATAAATAGGCGTGACTACTGATTTTTCCTCTTGTAAAACATAGATTTATAATATGAGTGATGGGGTGCAATATATGTATGTGAATGAATACATTTTATGAGTTTACTATTAATTCCATCTGGTCCTGGAGAACAATTATTTTTTAGATTATTGATTAATATCGTTAGCTCAGATGTAGTTATAGGTTCTATAAAAAATGATGACTCTAAAGTAACATCATCTAAAAAATTTTGAGGAAGACTTATTTTTTCAATCGTATTTGCCATATCAATCCCTAAGTTTGTAAAAAAGTTATTAAAAAGAGTAGCTTTCCCTTCATTAGTTTTAATAATGCGGCCATTTTCATTAGTAATATTAGTGTTTGAAATTTGTGACACCTTTTTGCTTTCTGTTATTTCATTTATGATTATTATTATTATTATTATTATTACAGTTTGCTAAAGGCTGAGACATAAACCTATGATAGCCTATTCACTAATGAAGTTACAACCTAGTAAACATTTAAAAAAAAAAACAAAATAAAGAATATTAAATAATAAAAAAGAGAAAAACAATTAAGAAAACAAGAGTTCATCAATTTTGTTTTTAAAGACGTTAATTGATGCTGCGCCAATAAGTTCATCACTAAGATTGTTCCATACATCGAAGACACGGTTGGAGAGGAATGCCTGTCTTTGCCTGCTGGTAAAGCTGCCCTTTTTTAATTTCAACTTGTGACCCCGTAGGCGATTGTCGTCGTTTAAGAGAAAAATGTCACTAAGGTTGCTGTAGTTAAATTTCAGAATTCGAAAAGTGATAATCAAATCACCACGTAAACGACGGTCGGAAAAGCTAGGAATTTTTGCCATTTCTAGCCTTTCAGCATACGAAGGACGAATAACACCGTACGACATTCTAGTAGCCCGACGTTGAACACTTTCCAGAAGATTCTGGTCTCGTACAAGTACTGGACACCACACGACACCCCCGTACTCTAGAAGAGGTCGAACATAGGTTTTATACAGGTTGATAGAGGTTTGATAGGATACTTTTGAAAACGTTTTTTTAAGCAGGTACAAAACCGAATTGGCGCGTTTACAAGTTTTCATGACGTGTTCAGACCACGTTAAATCTGATGTAATGGTTATACCTAAATCTACCACTGATGTCACTTGTGCCAATGTGAGGCCTTCGAGCGAATATTGAAAACGCGGATTGTTTTTCCAAGATGCAGAACGACACACTTTTCTGTATTTAAGGGGAGCAACCAATTGGAGCACCATTCACTGATAGCATCTAGGTGCGTTTGAATTAAATCTCGATCTACTAGGGGATTTCCATAAATTTTGGCATCATCTGCGTAGAGTGCTTTTTTCAACCGAATGCAGAGAGGCAGATCACTGATATTTGCAATAAAGAGGAGTGGGCCAAGTATAGAACCCTGTGGCACCCCACTTGTTACTGATCTATCTGATGAGTAGGATTGGCCAATCCTGACACGAAACTTTCTGCTGGTAAGATAATTTTGAATCCATGACAGAAGTTTACCACGAATTCCAAGAGATTCAATTTTATATTGCAATCTACTGAAAGGAACCCTATCAAAAGCTTTGGCGAAGTCAAGTCATATTACGTCAACTTGCATGTTCTTATCAAGAGAGTGAGACCAGTCATTGATGCAGCCTAAAAGATTAGTGGTGGTTGACTTTCCTTTGACAAATCCGTGCTGCTCTGGAGGTATCACATCATGAGTTGTTAGAAAGTCTGTTGTTGAATCCGCGATGATACTTTCCATGATTTTTGAAGGGATGGAAAGCAAACTTATAGGTCTGTAGTTCGACGGATCCATTTTGTCTCCTTTTTTGTAAATTGCAGTAACTGAGGCAATTTTCCATGAGTCTGGCAACGTAGCTGATTGAAATGACATAGACATGATTGTGGATAATGGTGAAGATAATACATTGGCGAATTTTTTCAAAAAGAATGAGTTTATACCATCGATTCCTGGTGACGAATAGTTTTTTAGGTTAAGTCATTTATTTTTGACTAATTCTTCAGTAAAAATTATATCCGACAGGCTATCAGTGATTCTGCTGGTTCTTATGTCTGGGAGTGTATTCCCGAGAGGCTCATTTGTAAAAACTAATGTAAATGTATCCGCAAGCATTTCAGCAGTCTCAGAGTCACAGGAGGCGAAAGTGCCCCAAATTTTTTTACAATTTCCGTTTGCTTCATTTAATTTGCTTTTGTAGTAATCGTTTTTTGTTTTTCTTAAAAGTGAACTAAGTCTGTTCTTATAATCTTTATAATCGTTCTCACGTTCAAGGCTATGATTTTTGATTAACTTTTTTTTTAATGAATCTCTCGTATGGATTGAGGTAATCAGAGCTGCAGTAATCCACGGTTTTAATTTTATGATTTTATTTTTTTTTGGGGTTTATATCTGTACATCTATGAATATATTTTTTAATTTTTCCAATAAAATTATCAAATGAAATTTGAACATCGGTCTCTTCGATCACCTCATTCCATTTTTCGTGCTGTAATAAATTATTGAGTTTTTTATAGTTTATGTATTTTATATGTTACTTCATTTTCATCAGTAGATTGTGCCAGTAACGTATTGGTAAATGGTGTTATATGGGTCATTCTCCGTAAAAGGCGAAAAATGAGATGTGAAAATAAAATAAAATACAAAGTAGTAAAATGATCTATTTTGTAGATTAAAGTATGTCTAATGTTAATAAAATCCTCTGTTATTGTTGGCAACGAATAACTAGATAAAATTTTTGAAATATTTGGGTTTTAAAAAAACCACTTGTTACGGTAATGATGATTCTTTACTACGGAGTTGATAAAAGTTAACGTATTTCTGAATAATATTAATCTCTATGTAACAATTCGTAAATAATAATATATATTTTTTATATTAACCAATTATTAGCCATAAACAATACTTATAAAGACAGAATTATTGTTATTATTTAACTATTTAGGCAAAAACCTCGGAGATGATTTTAATCCTATTCGGAGTTGACGAAATGAAAAACAAATTTTATATTCAAAATGTAAGTATTTTTTATTATTATTATTAATACAAAATAATAAAAAACAAAAAATAAAACTAAAAATATTTATTCTTTGGCACGAACGTAATGCATTACTTGCATTATTATAAAAATACTGACAGTATTTAACAAAACTAAAATTGAACGTATTTGAACAACAGAACTAAAACTAAAAATATTTTAGTCTTTGGAACTAAACGTAACTGACATTATTTTTTGCATTATTATAATTGCTTACAGTATTTATCAAAACTAAAATTAAACGTGTAACGATTGCGGCTGATATCAGGCTGTGGAAGTATGCCTTCAATATCTGATTTACCGATTGCACATGAATCTTCAATATCAGGTAATACGAAAATAAAACTGTTGCTTTTTCTTCTTAAAAATTTCGCAATGATAATTCCAGTCTGACTTATTTCCAAAATAGTAGCAACATAATACTTTAAACTTTTCTTGCCTGGCAACTTCACTAGTACAAAGTTATTCTTTTTAGGTTGATCTTCACTAAAAGTTCTCTCTGGGGACGCTTCTACCTCCGGCTCCGAATCAGAGTCACATTTTCTAAATAAACATTCTTCATTTAATGTATCATTTTCATTGCAGCAAATAGTTTTAAATAATGTTTCAATACAATTTACATTCACTATATTCAATATTTTTAATTTTTTTATAAGTAAGTTGCCATTCTCACATTTCAAACATAAACATGTGTCTCTTTTGTTGACATTTTGGTGGACAATCCAAAATGGCCTAAGTTTGCAAAATGTGGAATAAGAGACAAAACATTTATGTTGAGTTATAAATTCTTTGTAAATGATACGTAACGGCTTGTTTAAGTACCGTTTTTGTTTTTTCAACTTATTACGAGTTATTGTATCTCTCTTCCCTGGACAAAGTTTGCTGTATTCGTCTCTCTCCAGAAAAGCTATTATCTCGTCTTTGACTCTATGATAGATTTTTTTTGTTTTTTCCATGTCTCTAGTTTTGGATTGTTTAACTATGCTACTTACGAAATTTAATTGATTCAAGCATTTGTATTTCCTCACAACGTTTCCCGTTAACACTTGTTGAAACATAGACTTACGGTTGTGGTTCCCACGTCTTTTATAATTTACTTTTATTTGTTCCAGTTAAATATTAGTTTTTTTTTCACTTCTCTCGGAACTATATGGCCTTTTAATACTTTTTCTACACTACTTTTGGGACTTACTTTTCTTATTTTTGTTTGCTGCAGTCTGTGATATTTCATTTTGTATTTATGAAATTTCGCTTTCATTATTTCATAATTTTTACTTAGTTTTTTTAATGTTCTGTAAACTTTTGCCCGATCTTTTCTTACTTTTTTCCTTCCGCGTACCGAAGCGCTACTAGGACCCGCGATTTGGGGTATTGGAGTAGAGGGAGGAGTGCATTCTTCGATAAATCTACGTGTTTGCTGTTTTTTTTCTTTTTTATTATCCCTATATTTTTTGGAACATACCTTCCAAGACTTCCTCTTCATTCTTTGCTCTCTTGCTGTAAGGGAAGTAATATTTTTTATTTTACCTTCCTCTTTTCTTCTACGATATCTTGACCTTTCACTCTCCTTTTCTTTCTCATGGCTTTCTGGATTTTTCTTCAATTTTTCTCTTCTCAACCTTTGTAATTCGGTTTTTCTTCTTCGTTTTTCTTCCGCATTAGCTTTTGCCATAGCTACCTAGAATAGGTGAATAAATTTTTAGATGTTTCACTTAAATCTGTGATATAAGTCGGCCGAATAATCATTTCCGAAGTAAGACATCATTACCGAAGCCTATTAAGACTTCGGGGATGATGGCCTCGGAAAAGATGTTATTGAACATTTTTTAAAATTATTAGAAATCTGTTCAAATTATACCAAATATAATTATTCCAGGTAAAAGTATCAGTCATAACAAATCGAGCAAACTAAAAATATTACGAAAAAACCAAAATTTGATACTACTTTCAAATATCTACGGAAATGATGTATAATAAATGTACGCACCTGCTTTGTGAAATATAAAAACACTTTCACTGTTTCCACTAAAAAACGTGCTTTTCCAATGGATGTCTACGTGTAACTGAGGCATAAATAGTTTTAGTTTTAGTAGTACCAAACCGAAACAGCAACAAGGTTGCTAATTATGGCGCTTTTTATGTGGTGCTTCGGAAATGACTCAGAATGTGGTAACATATCATTTTACCGATATTAAACTTATAAAAAGTATAATGTTTCTAATAAATTACGAATTTTGATCAATATAACTATAGGCCTCGATAATGAGACAGTAAATTTAAAAATTGATTAGAAACTTTTCAAATTAAAGGAATAAATGTAACAAATCTTGTGCTAGTAACAGCCTCGGAATATGATAAAAGTCACATTAAATAAAAATTATAAAATAATGACAATGGATTCTTAAAATTATTTTTTAGGAATAATTATTGAGCTTAAATTTGCAACAAAAGACATGTAAAATCGTTAATCTGTTACTCATATTTTCGCTGTAATACAGAAGTAACAAGGTTTTCTACCTTTCTGGAAGAATGACCCATATACAGGGTGCGCCAATTATTTCCACTCGATCTCTAGCACCGAAACTAAAAGAGATATCAACAAGATTTTTTGTAGGGGTAGACAGTGTCACTCGGACTACAATTTTAAAATATTTTGATGTATACAGGGTGGCTAATTTTTGTGGTATGAAAATTAATTTGGTTTTTTTAAATTGAACACCCTGTATAAGATTATGTCTTCTGATTATACTTAATATTAGATTTACGGTATTTTTTTGTATTTGTAAATCCGACGCGGCGTTGACAAGTTATTCCTATTTTAAGCAGATTTAATGAAAAAACAGCACTTCAGAAATATTAGCACAAAAACCACATTTTTTAAAAAATTCCTCAAAAAAGCCACTATGATGTAAATGAAACATGCACCTATCATAATAATCACACAACATCTTCACCTGTTGCACAGGGTGTTTGCCGATGGCGTGCTAATAGTCTAGTTTTCAAATGGCAATAACTTAATTATTTCAAATGGGACACCCTGTATATTTTTCTTCAGTTAGAAACCCTCCCTAATACGCATTAAAAAAATATAGGGTTTTGCATATCTAACTTTACTATTTACTTTAATAATTGACGTTAAGTGACAAACAACATATTTTACAAAATTTTCAATAAGTACAAAATTTTACAAAGTTTAATCGTAAGAAAACTACAATAGTGAAAGTTAAAATTTATAGCAGGTGTTCAAAATGTCTTCCATTTTCATTTATACATTTTCTTGCCCTTTTTCTCATTGATTTACGCACATCTCTTAGCATTGCAGGGGTCACCTGTCTAAATGCTGCAGTAATTCTTTCTTTCATATTTTCTTTTGTGGTAACCTCTTCTTTGTAAACAATATTTTTAATAAAACCCCACAAGAAAAAATCGAAAGGTGTAAGGCAAGGCGATCTAGTAGGCCAATTTATAGGTCCTTCCCTTCCTATCCAACGATCCTGAAATTCCCTATTTAACCAATTGCAAACATCTAATAGGTAATGTGGTGTGGCACCATCTAATTGAAACCACATTCCGTTGCGATAATTTTGAGGCACATTTTGCAATAAGTTGCGAAAATCATGTTCTAAAAAATCTAAAAATATAGCTCCATTTACAGTCCCATCAAAGAAATAGGGACCAATTACATAATCACCTATTATTCCCACCCACACATTCAAAGACCATCGATACTGTGATGTGGTTCTAAATAAATGTTCATTGTGGTCCGAATAATAATGGAAGTTGTGTCTATTTACACAACCGTTCTTATGAAACGTGGCTTCGTCGGAGAATAAAACTTTGTTTAAAAAGTTACGCTCTGTATTTATCTTGTTTATTAACCATCTACAGTATTCCACTCTACGCGCGAAATCACGTGGTAACAATTCTTGGTGAAGCTGGATATGATAGGGGTGATATTTATTCTTTTTTATTATGCGTCTAATTGTGGTATTGGAAATATCTAACTGAATGCTTAATTGCCTTGTGATTATATTGGGATCTTCAACTATACTGATCATTACCTTATATTCGTTGTCAATAGTAACAGCTGTAGTTTCACGTGAATGTTTTTCATAATTGACGGTTCCTGTTCTATCAAATCTATTCTTTAAATTCTCAAAAGTATCCTTTTGCGGAAGACGTCTTTCTGGGTATCTTTGACGATAGACCCTACTAGCAAGAGAAACGCATTTTTTTGACATTCACCCACTATCCATATCATATCAATATTTTCTTGAACACTATAATTCTTATTAAAATCCATTTTTTATACACAATACCGATTAAATATAGTAGACGTGATACAATACAAAATTTTATGTTGACAATTAATGCCATAACAAAATATACCTACTGTCATTTTCATAGGTAACTTGATTTCTTATTAAAAATTGTGTAAAATATGTTGTTTGTCACTTAACGTCAATTATTAAAGTAAATAGTAAAGTTAGATGTGGAAAACCCTATATTTTTTTTAATGCGTATTAGGGAGAGCTTCTAACTGAAGAAAAATATAGAGGGTGTCCCATTTGAAAAAATTAAGTTATTGCCATTTGAAAACTAGACTATTGGCACGCCATCGGCAAACACCCTGTGCAACAGGTGAAGATGTTGTGTGATTATTGTGATAGGTGCATGTTTCATTTACATTATAGTAGCTTTTTTGAGGAATTTTTTAAAAAATGTGGTTTTTGTGCTAATATTTCTGAAGGGCTGTTTTTTCATTAAATCTGCTTAAAATAGGAATAACTTGTCAACGCCGCGTCGGATTTACAAATACAAAAAACTACCGTAAATCTAATATTAAGTAGAATCAGAAGACATAATCGTATACAGGGTGTTCAATTTAAAAAAACCAAATTAATTTTCATTCCACAAAAATTAGCCACCCTGTATACATCAAAATATTTTTGTAGTGACACTGTCTACCCCTACAAAAAATCTTGTTGATATCTCTTTTAGTTTCGGTGCTAGAGATCGAGTGGAAATAATTGGCGCACGCTGTAGATAAAGGGTGAAAAATGATCGGTAAGATCCGTTTGAAACACAACAGGCTCAATGTCGATTGTGCGATTTAAACTATTATTTTTTTTAACGAAAATGTGGTCTATAATAGATTTGGTAGTCGCGGTGACTCTGGTAGGTTTGTTAATATAAGAGATAAATCCGTGCGAGTTTAATATATTTAAATATCCGTTTGTTTCAGTTAACTCGGTTTTAAGCAGGTTGATATTGATATCCCCAGCATAAATTTCTAAATTTTGTTTTTCAATTTGGTCTAAGTAAGTTTCGAGCTCATCAATATAATCTTGAGTTTTTTACAACGATTTAGTCTATGGTATTTCAAGTAATTATTGCATTGTATTTTTTTAGGTTTCACGTTTTTCCATATAACTAATTATAATATCAGCAGGTTTTAAATCAGAATTTAATCTCTTACCAAAAGAGTTATGAGGAAAGCTAGCAATGCGGCACAATGTTTTTTCTGTACTGAAACCAATGTTCAGATAAACAATAGATAGATGTGTTTTCTTTTAATAATTGGTACATTAATATTTATTTTTTTCCATGTTATTTTTTAAACTAAACACTTTACTCTTGAGCAAAATTCTTATTTTTTGATAGACCTCGTATACGATTGAAAAAATTAGACATGTGCATTTTAGGTTTTAGAACCTGCGAACCTTTTATAAAGAATAAGTTTTTTCCTAAAATAAATAATAAAAAGGTTTTCCATATACTTACGTAGACGCACTATATGTGAAAAAGAGGCCTGATATTAATTGTAGGAATATTTCAGGCAAAAAGCAATAATTAAAAGGCTAAAATATAACAATAGACGTAACTGCATTTTTCATATGCTACATCGTCTGACTCTTTGACATATCATTGTACGATATTTATAAGTTCAAATACTACCGAATGATTTTTCCTGTAAATCTTTAGAGATATTTGTTCTTTTTTGCCCTTTTCTTAAACTTTTATTTAGGAATGTTTTTCCTTATTATATTCTTAATAACTATTACAGTTTACAAGATAGCAATGTTTCAAAATTTTGATACAGAAAAGAACTTTTAGTTAGTAAAGTTGTTTTATATTAAATATAGTAATTTTACTAATTTTAGCATTCATTTTTGAATTACACCTTTTACCCTTATTAAAGACAATTCCAAACACCTCCCTAACCAAAAAATTCCATTGGATCAAAAAATTGGAGAAATAAATAGCTTCAAAAATATTGTTACATATTTAAATCTATTTATTATAACCATATGATTTTTTGCGATATTATTTGTTTGTATGTGGCAGTCCTTTACATATATTTTTTAAACTCTCATGCTGATAATACAATTCTTTGGTAAACACAAGCTTTTGCTAATATTTGACTAAACTAAAACACGTAACATCTTTATCAGTACTGTGTGAAAATGGACATAGAAATATGTGGTCTATCATGGTATATTCTAAATAATTACAAAACTGTTCTCTTGGTTTGTTACAGGTCCCCCTCTGGAAACTTTTTATTCAAACCTTAATAATATATTGGATACTATATTTAACCAAACAAATATATTTTCCTTGCAGGAGATTTTAATGTGAGTTCAATGACGTCTAGACAGCTCAGACACTTCACTGATCTTCTAAATTCTTATGGATTGTTACCTAAAAACTTCGTTCCAACACGATCAACAGCTACATGTCAAAATATATTAGATAAGGTATATACTAATTACGAAGAATGTGAGGGTATCCTTGAGGTAAATACTGATTCAGACCATGACACATTCCTTATGTCTCTAAATCTACCAACATTTCGTACAAATGAAGAAATAGTGATTCGAGATACAAGTGAATCAAATATAAATAACCTAATAAACTATATTGGAAAAGAAACCTGGAATAATGTCTATCTTGCTAAAAATACAGAATCAAAATTTAATTGTTTCCACGATTCTCTTTCTTTCTATTTTAATACGTGTTGTCCTTTAAAAAAGCTAAAAAAAAGAAATACTGGGTAAATAATGAAATTAAACGTTCCTCAACTAATCTAAAAGACTTATACGGATTAAAAAAACTAGATCAAATATATAAAATTAAAAAGAAACAACACAAAATCCTCATTTCTAATGCAAAAAGTCAATATTACTATAACAAAATAAATAAATCTACTAATAAAAATAAAACTACTTGGGAGGTTATTAATGAGCTCAATGGAAAAGGGAAAAACCACAAAAATATCTCTTTGAATATTAGAAATGAAACTATGTCTGATCCATTTGTAGTTGCAAATAAATTTAATGATTTTTTTATAGAAGCTCCTATTGAAGCAATTAGCTCAATACCTAAATCAGATGTTAATATAAAATATAACAATGACTCGGTCAAAGATAGTATATTTCTGTCCTATTTAAGTCCAAATGATATCCTCGATATAATTAACCATAATATTAAAGGAAAGTCCTCATGTGGTTTTGAAGGTATTTCTGGTAAAGTAATAAAGAAAATTGCTAAATATGTTGTAGATCCTCTTGGTCATATTATAAACACATCTTTTACTGAAGGCGTTTTTCCTTCTAAAATAAAAAAATCCCATTTCTCCAATATTAAAAAAGGGCGATCCACAAATAATGAAGAATTACCGACCTGTTTCACTGCAGTCAGTTTTTTCGAAGATAATTGAATATGCAATACTTAGGCATTTAGAAAAAAAGAAAGTTATCACCAATCATCAACACGGTTTTAGATGCAATTATTCAACATCGACTGCTCTGGAATCTTTTTTAGAGAGTATTGAGCGCAGTGAAACTCCGGTAGGGATATTTTGTGATCTCAGCCGGGCTTTCGACTGTGTTCAACATAATGTATTAGGTGATAAATTATATAAATATGGGGTGAGGGGTAAATCTCTTGACTGGTATTCCTCTTACTTATCAAATCAAGCGCAAAATGTTAAAATTATTAAAGATGGCTCTAATATGTTTTCCAAGCAAAGAAGAACGTGCCTCAAGGGTCAATCCTAGGCCCGATTTTATTTATTCTATATATTAATGAATTGCCTCTGACATTGCCTGAATGCTTTACATCACTTTATGCTGATGACTCAACATTGTTATTTAGTGAAAAAATTTATAAATATATTGTAAGCCAAAATAAAAAATGCTTTGTTGAAATTCTCTGTGTGGTCCAGGGATGAATCTTTATTGTTTAACATTTCAAAAACTAACTTCGTAACTTTTCATACTCGTCAAAAAACATTATTGCCTGACTTTAATATATCTATCGATAACTGTGATATTGCTGAAAGTGAAAATGTGAAGTTTTTGGGAGTGACTTTTGATGCAGATTTATCTTTTAAAACACACTGCCTAAATCTTTGTAATACTTTAAATTCCAAATGTTTCCAGCTTAGAAATCTAACACAAACTTTAAATTTACAACATATAAGAATGTTTTATTTTGGTCAAATTCAATCCAGAATTAATTATGGAATTAGCGTCTGGGGCGCTTCGTCTCATGCTAATTACGTTTTATTTGCCAGAAAAGAATTATTAGGTGCATCTCCAAGGCACCTTATAATTGTCTTGCAAGACATTTATTTAAAAATTTAAGAATTTTGACTATGGCTGGTCTTTTTATATTGGAGTTGCTTACGTCAATACATAAGAATAAAACTAATTATGTCTGCAATAGCAATGTTCGAAATCGAACATTTTTAACTACGCCCATGGCAACAAGGGAAATAAAATAACCAAACCTCTCGCATAGCAACAGTAAGCACACATCGTGAATCAAGGCCATCGCGCAGATAACCAACGCGGAAGTAACTCACTCGAGATGACTTCAATAAGAAAAGCCGCCTTTGGCGGCGACCGCTATTACATAACGCGGCCCGGGGCGAGACTGGAAGTTGCATAAAAAAAAGGCACAACAATAACGCCGAAAATACGTACCCGTGATTGGCGGCGGAAGGACCTCGTCGGTCGACACGAGGCTCGAATAAATCAAATCAAATTAGTAGCACATCAGACTCCGTGTGGATGAGGTCGTAATCTTTGGACTGTCCACACGTAATAAATTTAAACTAGTACAACATCAGACTCCGTAGAAATAGAAATAGGTCGCACTTAGACTGTTTCTTATGTAATAACTTCATCAATTTTAACTTATACAAATTGCATACTATTATTACATACGCACTCGTATTCACAGTATTTTTTGAGCAATTGCAAACACAGTTTTGAATTTGTTATATTCTTTGTTTGTTGTAAAGTGTTTTGTTTTACGTTATCGTTAATATATAAAATCCAAGTACTCAGAGTATAATTTCACTACAACCTATCTATGTATACAGTCCACATCAATTTCTCTGCCAACTTAAATCTACAATAAGTTGGGACAGGCACATCTAAAGGGTGTGGCCTAATAAGTTTGGGTCTCCAAATTTGACATTATTTGGAACTTCCCAAAACAAGCAACGTATATATTTATAAAACACGTCAAAAAGACGATTTGTCTGTACCCTTTAGACGTCTTGATATTACATCAAAATCTTCAACTGTTCTTGGAATTCAGTTATACAACAAACTGCCGACTCATTTTAAAGACATTAAAACATATTCAAAATTCAGAGTCAAAGTTAAGAACTTTTTAATAGACATATGTCCATACAACACACAGGAGTACTTAAATTCCTAACCATCAGGTGCCAGATTGCATCATCACCGACAAAAAAAAAAATTTTTATTTTTTTTAATTAAGCTGATTTTAATACTGTAAGTGTATTTCAATACTGAATTTTTATTTTATAAATGTATTTGAAATATTTGTGTTATATTTACTAGTGCATTTCTTTTTAAAAATGACTTGTCTCCTAATTCATTGTTAAATTTTTATGAGATCAATAAAATCTATCTATCTATCTAAACCCAATCTACTTTTTATACGGGAAAATTTTTTTCTATATGTATACAAAATTTTCTACATAATTTCTATAAATTATGTGAAAACGAACAAACCGAAATAAAAGAAAACAATTTTTGATGATATTTGCAAAACAATCGGCCCATTGCACACGTACAAGTATTATTTGATTGAAGATATAAACGCAATAAAGAGGGTGAATTTTATCACCCTTTTTATTCTGTAATGTCTGCGATATGTGTATTAACTGATTAAATGTAAACGTTGATTTTTCAAGCAGAATGATGTCAAAACTAAAATAGTCTATACTCTATACATATCAAATAAGGGTAGTGACTAAGCGTAAATTGTTTATGAATGTATATTTTTAAATTAGCTTGTGTAATTTTTTTTACCATTTTTTATAAATTACCTAGTCTAATGAGTGCACTGTATATGTTTTTGTTTATTTTCGGCAGGTTCCTTATTAATTCGGCAGTTTACCGATATTATAGTATAAACAAAATTATAGTAAGGTCATAAATCAATATTAGCCGACGACCCTCATTATAACCTATTGTATGAGATGTAATAAAATTGTGTGTCTCTTAACACTTTCGTTGTTTTCACAAAGACGCGAATTCGCGTCCTCAGCAGCGAATGTGTTAAAAGATCCCCATTTCCGGATTAAAATATCTTACGATCATTATACCTATAGAACAGAACTTAATGGCTAGAGTAAGTACGTCTCTGCGTAGACCGCCTGCTGATAACTGGTGATGGTAGATTTAATGCTCGTAACGGGAACAAAAACAAAAAAACCAGAATTATTATCTATAGAATTGTACAAAAGTTTCAAAATATAGGTTAGAATAAATAAAATAATAAAGTTTCATTTGTATTTTAAATTAATACACAAAAATATAAAACTCAACAGAGAAATTAACTTCGGCAGCCCACCGTAATTTTGATGCAACTCAAAGTAAAAGTTTTAAAGAAATTCGGATAGTTACAAAACTTAAATTTCGCCTTCTTCAGTTGAAGATAAGTTTCTAAAAACACAGTCGAAAAATCCCAAAAAAATTCATCAAATATTATTTAAAAATTATTTTTATCATTCTCATCCACAAAATACTGTACAGGGATAATCTTCATTTTTTATGCCTAAAACTCAAAGTAGAAAAAGTAGAAACAACCATCAAACAAGAATCAAAACCTTCACAGCAGAATGGTATTGCTGGCCCGGGTTTGGGGGTTGGAACCCCCCCCCCCCCCTCAAGAGGAAAACTTCTGTATCTTTACTTGAAATATTGGAAAAAATAATTATTCCAGAAACGTATAAAACTGATATTCTATAAGTTTGAATATGACATACATCATACTTTACTTTGTGTACGTCCGTTTTAGATAGTTATCTTTATATACAGGGTGGCGCAAATTTAATTGAACACTATTGGGATTTCGGAAACCATTACTGATACAAAGTTGGATAAAGAGGAAAAAGATGCGTATTTTCAATAAAAACTGATTGGTTTTTCAGAATTAAAATATCAAGTCCGGTTTCAGAGATATTTGCGCGAAAACAGAAATTGACGATTTTCGTTTTATTTAATTAACACCTTAATTTTGAAAACTAGAAAAAAAATTTATTAAGCTTCTTTATTTAATGACAAATACAACTTAACATAGTGTATACAATTTTTTAAAACAAAGTTTCGTCTTTGAAGTGGCCACCAACTAAGTTTTTTTAAATACGGACCTGTGCTTTTATTTCATTTTTGAAATCCCTAATTTTTTCTCTATCCAACCATGTAGAACACTTAATATTTTTATTAGGTTCTGACAATGAACTACTTTAGGAATTTTGCTAAGTACGGTCCTATTCCATTTTCACTGAAAATATTTATAAATCTTTTTAAATAAAATTAATTCAAAATTGAGTATACTTTGACCATTTTCCAGAAATTTTAATCAATTTGCAACTAATTCTCTTTTAGATAATTACTAAAATAACATTAACTAACTAATAAATTGCACAGCGTCATAAAATCAACAAAATTAAGAAACGTCAAAATAAAGGATAATTTTTGTTTCAAAGCCATCTTGATATGTTTTTTTGTGATTAAATTGTGTTCTTTCCTACGTCCACTTTTCTTGAAAATTTATATCCAAAATATGCTCAATAAATGAAATAAAATAAAAAGTACAGGTCCGTATTTAAAAAAAATAGTTACGCTATGTTAAGCGATATTTGGCCTTCAATAGTTTTATAAACTTTTTTCTATTCTAAAAAAATAAGGTTTTAATTAAATAAAACGAAAATCATCAATTTCGGTTCCCAAATATCTGGGAAATCGCATCTGATATTTTAATTTTGAAAAAAAACCAATAAATTCGCCTTGATTTAATCAAACAACGGTTTACGAGATCCCAAAAGTGTTCAATTAAATTTGCGCTACCATATATAGTTCAAATTGGTAAACCGTGCCAAAAGTCTGTTTACATTACTTTTCTTTACGATGGACAAACTATAGTTCTTTTATTTCTTTTGAACCCCCCCTCGAGTAAATCCTACGCATGGGCCTGGGTATGTTCACTAAATCAATTGCTTCCCAAGCTACCAAACAAAGATATACAACAGAGAAAAATCAACTAACCCTTCAAAAACATCAAATAAAAAAGGACTTCCGCATTTTCAACCAAAGGTTTAAGTACTTCAAATATAAATGGTATCAACAATAGCACTAATAGCAGTTCAAGTATTGGTAATCAACCAACTGAAATTGAAGAAAGATAAAGAAGTTAAAAAGTTTGAAAAGAAAGAAGAAAAAAAACAAAAAATAATAAGTGGAAAAAAAACTAATAACATTTCAATTTTTCAAAAGAGATTAAACAAGTAACTAATTGAGTAAACCAGTAAGGAATTTTAATTTATTAGGTTCGATATCCTAAGACCGGTTTCTGTCTTTCGACTTCATCAGTTAGGCTTTTCGAATCCAATAAATAAAATTCCAAACTCGTACAAGTCAATAGCTATATCCGCTATAAGATAACATTTTTAGATGTGCTACCATCTATGGTAAGAAGAGAGTATTGACATTAAATTTTAACTGAATCTAGTCAAGATGTCACTCTCTTCTTTTTTATCTCTTTCAGAGATTAATACAAAGTCTTAGGATGTCGAACCTAATAAATTAAAATTCCTTACTGGTTTACTCACTTTGTATTAATCTCTGAAAGAGATAAAAAAGAAGAGAGTGACATCTTGACTAGATTCAGTCAAAATTTAATGTCAATACTCTCTTCTTACCATAGATGGTAGCACATCTAAAAATGTTATCTTATAGCGGATATAGCTATTGACTTGTACGAGTTTGGAATTTTATTTATTGGATTCGAAAAGCCTAACTGATGAAGTCGAAAGACAGAAACCGGTCTTAGGATGTCGAACCTAATAAATTAAAATTCCTTACTGGTTTACTCACTTTGTATTAATCTCTGAAAGAGATAAAAAAGAAGAGAGTGACATCTTGACTAGATTCAGTCAAAATTTAATGTCAATACTCTCTTCTTACCATAGATGGTAGCACATCTAAAAATGTTATCTTATAGCGGATATAGCTATTGACTTGTACGAGTTTGGAATTTTATTTATTGGATTCGAAAAGCCTAACTGATGAAGTCGAAAGACAGAAACCGGTCTTAGGATGTCGAACCTAATAAATTAAAATTCCTTACTGGTTTACTCACTTTGTATTAATCTCTGAAAGAGATAAAAAAGAAGAGAGTGACATCTTGACTAGATTCAGTCAAAATTTAATGTCAATACTCTCTTCTTACCATAGATGGTAGCACATCTAAAAAAGTAACTAATTGTTTCACACATATCATTATTATTATTTAATCTTTTGTCAGACAGCTTTCCCGTTGAAGATCCACTTTTTAAACCTGTATTTTTCCAGCCATTCGGTATCAAACATAAACATATTCAGTGATTTTACAAAACACTAGGTTTTATTGTTCATTTGAAAAACGCGTTCAAAAAAGATTTAGTCAGATAAAGTGAAAATCCGTTTGTTGATATATACAATGAATGGTGCAATTTTATATTCAAACGTATTTGTTAAACGACCATAGTATTTGATGTCCACCACCAATACATATATCCCCAGGCGATCCACTTATTGCTTTCTCGCCTACGAAATATTCCGGTATATATACAGATTGTCCCACGTATTTAGGACTTTGTTTATCAGAAAGCTGTGGATTAGTAAGTCATTTTAAAGCCGTTTCTCAAAAGTAATATTTAAAAAATTTCTCTTCCCTGGATATAATAATAATAATTAATTATTGTTCCCTATAGGTATAGTTATAATATCTCTCAAAGAGAATAAACAGGAAAAGCCCACTGATGACATAATTTTTTAAAATATACAAGGTGTCCCAGGGGTACGTGCATGCTCCATAACTTTTTTTCTATTCAAGCTATCGGTTTGATTTTTTTTTTAAACGATAAGACCGACAATGGGACACATTCTAAAAAATATTTCTATTTATATACAGGATGTCCCAAATAAGATACACAACTAAGTTCTGGTTTTTTAAATGGCAACTCCGCATTTTTGTTACATTTTTAGATTCGCCATTAAATTTTCGATATAACGCACCCGGGTTTCTTAGACTTACCTGCAATAGTTTTTGACTTATGACAATTTATGTGTCAAAATAGCGTCGTACAGAGATCCACAAAAAAATTCAGAACTTCAGAACTGTTCGAGATAACTTAATCAACTTTTTTCCAGTCAATTCCTTAAGCTTCAGCGCATCTTCTGAGTTATAGGTGAATTCGGAGTCGACGTTCTACCGCCTACTACGATTTTTTGAAAATTACAAATTACAAATAGCAATAATTCGACTTTTTCAAATGCATCACCCTATATTTTATTACATCATTGCATGGCATTTTTTAAGAGCTTTTTGATGATATAGGGTTTGTTGGGTCTATTTTGTAAAATTTGCGAGATTTATTTATTTATTATTTATTTATTCGAGAAAAAAAAAAAGGAATCGAGTAGGCCGCTGTCTTAAAATTTGACACATCCATATACTTTCAATAATTGTACGCGTCTAATTAAAAGAAAAAAAGAATCGAGTAGGTCACTGTTTGACACATTCATATAATTTTGAAAAGAATATGTTTCAACAAAAGGAAATTGTAATAGAAACAGAAATACATTACAAAGTAAACAATTTTTATAATATTTACAAGAACATGAAAGAATGATTAATAGGATACAATATAAATATTTTTGATTTACAACAAATGCTCGAATAGGTCACCATCATGTTCCACGCAAACTGCTAGTCTTCTAGTAAATGAGTCCCGAACTCTAGCAAGCATTGCTCCATCAACTGAACGGAAGGCTTCCGTGATCCTGTTTTTCATATCATCTGCAGTTGTTGGACGATCTCTGAAAACAGTTTCCTTCACGTACCCCCAAAGAAAAAAATCTATAGGAGTAAGGTCTGGAGATCGCGCGGGCCAAGGAATAGTACCTCTCCCTATCCAATGATTAGGGTAGGAATTATCTAAAAATTCTCGCACCATCCTATGGTTATGCACTGAAGCACCGTCGTGTTGAAACCACATTGTCCCTCTGGTATTCAAATCCACTTCTTCTTAAATATTGGGAAGATGTTCGCGGAGAAACTGTAAATACCTTTCACCATGCAGCACATTGTCAAAAAACAATTTCTTTTTTGGTATAAGATACACTACCAGTGAGTTCAAACCGATCTCTCAACTTTAGGAATGAAGACACCCGTGGAGTTCTTGCTTCTGGATATTTTTGCAGCTAGATTCTGCTTGCTAATAAAGGATTTCTGTCAGCTTCGCCAATACAGTAGACCATATTCACTAATTCCTCGCGAGTAAAACTCATGATTAATAATTAGATGCGTACAATTATTGAAAGTATATGGATGTGTCAAATTTTAAGACAGCGGCCTACTCGATTCCTTTTTTGTTTTAATTAGACGCATACAATTATTGAAAGTATATGGATGTGTCAAATTTTAAGACAGCGGCCTACTCGATTCGTTTTTTTTTCCTTTAATTAGACGCGTACGATTATTGAAAGTATATGGATGTGTCAAATTTTAAGAGAGCGGCCTACTCGATTCCTTTTTTTCTCGAATAAACCGTCAACATTTCTTATTCTGCAATAAATCTCGCAAATTTTACAAAATAGACCCAAGAAACCCTATATCAGCAAAAAGCTCTTAAAAAATGCTATGCAATGATGTAATAAAATATAGGGTGATGCATTTGAAAAAGTCGAGTTATTGCTATTTGTAATTTGTAATTTTCAATAAATCGTAGTAGGCGGTAGAACGTCGACTCCGAATTCACCTACAACTCAGAAGATGCGCTGAAGCTTAAGGAATCGACTGGAAAAAAGTTGATTAAGTTATCTTGAACAGTTCTGCATTTTTTTATGGATCTCTGCACGACGCTATTTTGACATATAAATTGTCATAAGTAAAAAAAAATCAAACCGATAGCTTAAATAGAAAAAAATTATGGAGCATGCACGTACCCCTGGGTCACCCTGTAGTATCTAAATTATAAGGAGAACGTATATACGTATAGAAGGAAATAATAATGATTATGATAAAAAATTTAGACAATAAAAGTGATTTCAAACATGAATCTTCACACACTTATATTTATTTATTTAGGATACATCAGTGATATTATTATTTGGACCTTATATTAAATTATGTAACACGTTCTTATTAGCATGGAGTATACAGGGTGTCACGAGGTATTTACTTACTTCTACCATAAGCAGAGGCACCTTAGGGGATTACCAAATGACCATTAAAAAATGTCTTCTGTTTTTCTTTAATAATGTACAGAGCGATTTATGGATTTGGACCAAAATAATGTTTGGTCATATCTTTTCAATGATTGAGTCGATTTTTTGGTAAAAGTGTGTATTGGTGTCTAGCAACTAACTGACATATTCAGAACTAAAAAATTCCAGGGCCGGCTTCGCGAAAATTTGTTGAATTGGTATACTTGCAATAATTCACCCTGTACATGATTTCTCTAAAATGTAATATGATTTCTCCAGAGGACATAAATAGACAGTTAAACCTGGATATGTGAAATTTTTGTTACACTTGCCTTACATTTTTAATTAAAGATTAATTTTAAAGTCAAATTGAAAATTGGCGATAATGAAATATCTTTCTGTATAATAATGTTTAGTAATTATAAAGAAATCTTTAAAATAAACAATAACGAGACACACTGTATTCCAGTACAGTAAATACCAGACTTTGAATCAATTTACAGGGCCGAATTTAAAAATCTGGCATATCTGGTTCATGTCAAAAATTTATCCTGTATGTAACTTTTTCCACCCGCAATGGACTGAAATTAGATTGAAAATTTTTGGATTAACCTAGTTTTGTCATTTGTTTCAGCAAAAATCAGGTGTAATTATTTTAATCGGAATGAAATTAACAACCCCAATAAATTTAATTAAGAAATAAAATAAATAACAATAACCAAAAACAAAACAGTTTTAACAATGCGGAACAAACTAAAAAATAATTTAATAAACATTACGATTTTAAAAGATGTTTAAAATAAAATCCATTTGCCTCAATACACTTTTCTTGGCGAATGTTTACATGTGTAATGGACTTTCTTAACAACAGCTCATTGATAGAATTATACGCTGTTGCAATATTATCAGAAATAACCCATTGAAATTTTCAATCTAATTTCAGTCCATTGCGGGTGGAAAAAGTTACATACAGGATGAATTTTTGACATGAACCAGATATGGCAGATTTTTAAATTCGGCCCTGTAAATTGATTCAAAGTCTGGTATTTACTATACTGGAATACGGTGTGTGTCGTTATTGTTTATTTTAAAGATTTCTTTATAATTATTAAACATTATTATACAGTAAGATATTTCATTATAGCCAATTTTTAATTTGACTTTAAAATGAATCTCTAATTAAAAAAGTAAGGCAAGTGTAACAAAAAATTCACATATCCAGGGTTAACTGTCTATTTATGTCCTCTGGAGAAATCATATCACATTTTAGAGAAATCATGTACAGGGTGAATTATTGCAAGTATAGCAATTCAACAAATTTTCGCGAAGCCGGCCCTGGAATTTTTTAGTTCTGAATATGTCAGTTAGTTGCTAGACACCAATACACACTTTTACCAAAAAATGAGACAAATCGACTTAATCATTGAAAAGATATGACCAAACATTATTTTGGTCCAAATCCATAAATCGCTCTGTACATTATTGAAGAAACACAGAAGACATTTTTTAATGGTCATTTGGTAATCCCCTAAGGTGCCTCTCCTTATGGTAGAAGTATGTAAAGTTCCTCGTGACTCACCCTGTTTAATGTTTTATAATTTTTTTAGTAGAATTGTGGAGTATATTGTTGTTAAATATATTTTATTATCTGGAAGGAAATTAAATATCTTTGAGCATAAGTATATAAAAGATCTCTTTCCCACAGACAAGTTTGAACTTTTTTTTTGAGTTTTACTTCTAGTCTGATATCGAGTTGTTTATTCAATATTTGCTACAGTTATGGAAATTTTTAAAAATCAACAGTTTTTTTGTTGTTTAATAAGCTGTTCCACTTAGTTTAATAAACGAATGAACATTAAAATGTTCTCGAGATGAATCGGCTACGGTCCTGTATCTCCAGCCTATCGCTGGCTTAGATATAGAAATATTCCAGGCCTCATAGGAGTTCGACGTAAGTGTCTAAGGTTGTTCATAATGACTAGGAAATAAAGCTTTCAAATTCAATCAACTATTGATCAAAAATTAAAAGTATGAGTTAAATCGATAAATAGAAATTATTTCATTTCATTCAGTCAGTAAAGCAGTATAACCGATAAAAAAATGCCATGTTGATATTGGTACAAAAGTATTGCTTTGTCAAATAATCAACTAAACGAAAAGATCTCCGCACAATTCTAATGTACGCCCTATTACATATATACACTCTCACACACGCACACTCACGCACACTCACGCACGCACACATAAAGATACACACGAATTTTTTTATCGCTTTTTTACCCTTTTACACCTTCAGTTAGGTGGTTAGCATGGAAAAATCGTGGTTCGGGTATTATTATCAGTAGGTTTATGACTAAAATAAACAAAAGCGTTTTTTTTCGAAAGATTAAGCCTTATTTCTTAATTCTAAATAGAGATTTTTAAATCTTTTGTGCAAGCTAAACTACTGATTTTGAGGCTTCGTGTCTATTAAGACTTCTATATGTTCTACATTATACACTTGTTAAATAATATACTATTATAACTCTTTGTAATTATATTTTTCAGTAGCGATACTAATCATTTCGAGTGCAATCGTATTAATTAATGTCTGCTTCAATTCGGCAATATCAGGAATCCCCTTTAAAAAAGAATCTATTGGTTTGAATCTTATACGAATATGTACTCATTTACAATTAATGTTTTTATTCGGACGTAATCATCATTTTTAAATTCTTTGTGCTTTGAGATAAAATCCATTATGGCCTCTTTATTGGGATATTTTTTATTTTTAATGTTTTGACGGAAGACTTTTATAACCACCTTCTACGAGTTCCCTTCTTTTTTGTAGTGTGCATGGCCCTCTGTAAATAAAAAAGAGGCTTGAATTTTTCCGAAATATTTTATTCGGACTTCACACCCATTCTGAGGAAAATCTAAGGTACTAGTATTAGTACTAGTACTAACTTTATTTGGCGAAAAGCAGATATATTGAGATGAATTCAGTAAATTATACGATTTTACTTTTTTAATAATTTATTTTCAATTTGTCAACTTTGACATTTTTTAACATCTCTTACATCAAAAACCCTTTTCTATTAAGTCCGCAACACATAATTTTAAAATAACTAAATTCCTAAATAACAATTGACAACATTTACATCATTACAATATTGATCCTTACCCTTGTCAAGCTTTCGATTTGCAATAAAAAATTATAATCGATAAGCTTTCTGCTGAAATAATCGTTGTGAAATAAGTGGCATTCTATATAGTTCAAGTCCAATTATAATTGTATGTATTTAAATGGGTGATATGAATAAAAGCGAGTGAAAGATTTTACTTGCGCAGCCGTTAGTAATTACTTGTGACTGTATGAATAAAACAAATAAAAAGTAAATACTCGAAGTAATTACTTGGTCAAAAGTAAACCCTCAAAAATCCTCCAAAATCCTATGAATAAAGACAATACTTGTTCTCTAAGTATATGCTTGTCCACCGACGAGACTGATGAGACCCATGCTTGTTGCCTTTTACTTTAATGTAAGTAGTTAAAAAAATAGCTCTATTAACCTAGCAGTGACATGGCGGCAGAACCAAATCGGACCTAGTAGGTCAATTGTCGCTTTTTTGTCGCTTTTTTGTTACGCTAATCCCACTTTTGTCGCTTGTACCAGTTCCGAGAAAAACGCGTTCCTGCTAGGTTAATAGGGATAATTCGTTAATCGGCGGCAAGATCAAATCGGACAGGTAGGATCAAATCGGACCCAGTAGGTCAATTGTCGCTTTTTTGTCGCTTTTTTGTTACGCTAATCCCACTTTTGTCGCTTGTACCAGTTCCGAGGAAAACGCGTTTTTCAAAAAAACCCTATTAACCTAGCAGTGACATAGCGGCAGAACCAAATCGGACCTAGTAGGTCAATTGTCGCTTTTTTGTTATTTTGTTACGCTAATCCTACTTTTGTCGCTTGTACCAGTTCCGAGAAAAACGCGTTTTTCAAAAAAACCCTATTAACCTAGCAGTGACATAGCGGCAGAACCAAATCGGACCTAGTAGGTCAATTGTCGCTTTTTTGTCGCTTTTTTGTTACGCTAGTCCCACTTTTGTCGCTTGTACCAGTTCCGAGAAAAACGCGTTCCTGCTAGGTTAATCGGGATAATTCGTTAATCGGCGGCAAGATCAAATCGGACCGGTAGGATCAAATCGGACCTAGTAGGTCAATTGTCGCTTTTTTGTCGCTTTTTTGTTACGCTAATCCTACTTTTGTCGCTTGTACCAGTTCCGAGAAAAACGCGTTTTTCAAAAAAACCCTATTAACCTAGCAGTGACATAGCGGCAGAACCAAATCGGACCTAGTAGGTCAATTGTCCCTTTTTTGTCGCTTTTTTGTTACGCTAGTCCCACTTTTGTCGCTTGTACCAGTTCCGAGAAAAACGCGTTTTTCAAAAAAACCCTATTAACCTCGCAGTGACATAGCGGCAGAACCAAATCGGACCTAGTAGGTCAATTGTCGCTTTTTTGTCGCTTTTTTGTTACGCTAGTCCCACTTTTGTCGCTTGTACCAGTTCCGAGAAAAACGCGTTCCTGCTAGGTTAATAGGGATAATTCGTTAATCGGCGGCAAGATCAAATCGGACCGGTAGGATCAAATCGGACCTAGAAGGTCAATTGTCGCTTTTTTGTCGCTTTTTTGTTACGCTAATCCTACTTTTGTCGCTTGTACCAGTTCCGAGAAAAACGCGTTTTTCAAAAAAACCCTATTAACCTAGCAGTGACATAGCGGCAGAACCAAATCGGACCTAGTAGGTCAATTGTCCCTTTTTTGTCGCTTTTTTGTTACGCTAGTCCCACTTTTGTCGCTTGTACCAGTTCCGAGAAAAACGCGTTTTTCAAAAAAACCCTATTAACCTAGCAGTGACATAGCGGCAGAACCAAATCGGACCTAGTAGGTCAATTGTCGCTTTTTTGTCGCTTTTTTGTTACGCTAATCCTACTTTTGTCGCTTGTACCAGTTCCGAGAAAAACGCGTTTTTCAAAAAAACCCTATTAACCTAGCAGTGACATGGCGGCAGAACCAAATCGGACCTAGTAGGTCAATTGTCGCTTTTTTCTCGCTTTTTTGTTACGCTAATCCCACTTTTGTCGCTTGTACCAGTTCCGAGAAAAACGCGAAAATATATTAGCATGACTAGTTTTTTGTAACTTTTTTTGAGGTGTTTTGATGCTGTTTGGGCAGAAAAATTCCAGTGTGAGGTGTTTCGAACGCTTTGATAAGTAATTTCAGTAAAAGTCCAGAAGATGACGTTCTTAGCTAGGTCGCCTGCACCAGGTCCTCCGGAGGACGATTTCGATGTCAGAACTTGGCCGAGCGACCCGAAAAATTCCTGTGCGAGGTGTTTCGATCGATTTGATAAGTAATTTCATTAAAACTCCAGGAGATCACGTTCTCAGCTAGATTGCCTGCACCAGGTCCTCCGGAGGACGTTTTCGATGTCAAAACTAAGACGAGCGACTCGAAAAATTCCCGTGTGCTGTGTTTCGAACGATTTGATAAGTAATTTCAGTAAAAGTCCAGAAGATGACGTTCTTAGCTAGGTCGCCTGCACCAGGTCCTCCTGAGGACGATTTCGATTTCGATTTCCTACTAGGTCCGATTTGGTTCTGCCGCTATGTCACTGCTAGGTTAATAGCTAGGTTTTGAAAAACGCGTTTTTCTCGGAACTGGTACAAGCGACAAAAGTGGGATTAGCGTAACAAAAAAGCGACAATTGACCTACTAGGTCCGATTTGATCCTACCGGTCCGATTTGATCTTGCCGCCGATTAACGAATTATCCCTATTAACCTAGCAGGAACGCGTTTTTCTCGGAACTGGTACAAGCGACAAAAGTGGGACTAGCGTAACAAAAAAGCGACAAAAAAGCGACAATTGACCTACTAGGTCCGATTTGGTTCTGCCGCTATGTCACTGCTAGTTTAATAGGGTTTTTTTGAAAAACGCGTTTTTCTCGGAACTGGTACAAGCGACAAAAGTGGGATTAGCGTAACAAAAAAGCGACAATTGACCTACTAGGTCCGATTTGATCCTACCGGTCCGATTTGATCTTGCCGCCGATTAACGAATTATCCCTATTAACCTAGCAGGAACGCGTTTTTCTCGGAACTGGTACAAGCGACAAAAGTGGGACTAGCGTAACAAAAAAGCGACAAAAAAGCGACAATTGACCTACTAGGTCCGATTTGGTTCTGCCGCTATGTCACTGCTAGTTTAATAGGGTTTTTTTGAAAAACGCGTTTTTCTCGGAACTGGTACAAGCGACAAAAGTGGGATTAGCGTAACAAAAAAGCGACAAAAAAGCGACAATTGACCTACTAGGTCCGATTTGGTTCTGCCGCTATGTCACTGCTAGGTTAATAGGGTTTTTGTGAAAAACGCGTTTTTCTCGGAACTGGTACAAGCGACAAAAGTGGGATTAGCGTAACAAAAAAGCGACAACAAAAGCGACAATTGACCTACTAGGTCCGATTTGATCCTACCTGTCCGATTTGATCTTGCCGCCGATTAACGAATTATCCCTATTAACCTAGCAGGAACGCGTTTTTCTCGGAACTGGTACAAGCGACAAAAGTGGGACTAGCGTAACAAAAAAGCGACAAAAAAGCGACAATTGACCTACTAGGTCCGATTTGGTTCTGCCGCTATGTCACTGCTAGTTTAATAGGGTTTTTTTGAAAAACGCGTTTTTCTCGGAACTGGTACAAGCGACAAAAGTGGGATTAGCGTAACAAAAAAGCGACAAAAAAGCGACAATTGACCTACTAGGTCCGATTTGGTTCTGCCGCTATGTCACTGCTAGGTTAATAGGGTTTTTGTGAAAAACGCGTTTTTCTCGGAACTGGTACAAGCGACAAAAGTGGGATTAGCGTAACAAAAAAGCGACAACAAAAGCGACAATTGACCTACTAGGTCCGATTTGATCCTACCTGTCCGATTTGATCTTGCCGCCGATTAACGAATTATCCCTATTAACCTAGCAGGAACGCGTTTTTCTCGGAACTGGTACAAGCGACAAAAGTGGGACTAGCGTAACAAAAAAGCGACAAAAAAGCGACAATTGACCTACTAGGTCCGATTTGGTTCTGCCGCTATGTCACTGCTAGTTTAATAGGGTTTTTTTGAAAAACGCGTTTTTCTCGGAACTGGTACAAGCGACAAAAGTGGGATTAGCGTAACAAAAAAGCGACAAAAAAGCGACAATTGACCTACTAGGTCCGATTTGGTTCTGCCGCTATGTCACTGCTAGGTTAATAGGGTTTTTGTGAAAAACGCGTTTTTCTCGGAACTGGTACAAGCGACAAAAGTGGGATTAGCGTAACAAAAAAGCGACAACAAAAGCGACAATTGACCTACTAGGTCCGATTTGATCCTACCTGTCCGATTTGATCTTGCCGCCGATTAACGAATTATCCCTATTAACCTAGCAGGAACGCGTTTTTCTCGGAACTGGTACAAGCGACAAAAGTGGGATTAGCGTAACAAAAAAGCGACAAAAAAGCGACAAAAAAGCGACAATTGACCTACTAGGTCCGATTTGGTTCTGCCGCTATGTCACTGCTAGTTTAATAGGGTTTTTTTGAAAAACGCGTTTTTCTCGGAACTGGTACAAGCGACAAAAGTGGGATTAGCGTAACAAAAAAGCGACAAAAAAGCGACAATTGACCTACTAGGTCCGATTTGGTTCTGCCGCTATGTCACTGCTAGGTTAATAGGGTTTATTTGAAAAACGCGTTTTTCTCTGAACTGGTACAAGCGACAAAAGTGGGATTAGCGTAACAAAAAAGCGACAATTGACCTACTAGGTCCGATTTGGTTCTGCCGCCATGTCACTGCTAGGTTAATAGAGCTTAAAAAAATGTTTGAATTTGAATTTAACTTTGTATTTCATAATTATAGTCATCGGTGAACTGACGAAACTAACGGTATGATATTTAAGGAAATTTAACAGAAATTTTAACAACAATGTTATTATTTGCTTTCAAATAGGGTGTCGGGGGCCTTTTTATCCGATCAAAGAGCGCATATAGTGTTCATTTCGTCTGACCGTGAGTCCGAGATGGCAGCCTTCATACATCTACGCGCTCCTAAGCGTTATACTAATAGAGTTCGTGTAGATCCTACGAGGTGTAAGGAGCTCCTGAAACTCGTGGTGGAGCTTTGACTGCAAGAATGAAGATGGAAATCTTTTTGTGATACTTGAGTGATCCTGGGTTTCAAACTGACATAGATATTGACTAATCGACTGTATCAAAAACCTTTTCTGAAGTTTTGTATAAAAGAGTTACGAGTATTTACTAGGCAAAAACTAGTCTACGGTCAGCAACAAGTATTTACTCGCAAGTATTCTCCTAGTAAAATCTCGGCTAGCGGAAGTAGACCCTCACGAGTGATTGTTATTTTTATTCATACGGATTTCAAGAGAATAATTTACTCGTTAGTAAATACTTCGAGTATTTACTCGTTTTTATTCATATCACCCAATGTCGTTGATTGCGAGTATTAACCGATGTATGGGTATTAGCATATAGCAAATCACCCCGCACCATTTACATTGAAATCGTGTCGACGGTGAAATGTTCTGAAAATCTAGGATAAGATAGATTGAATCCTTCTGAACAAGAATTGTTCTATGGTCAGAGGTCTGTAATGCCCGTTAAAAAAGTTATCTGCGTTTGAAAAGAGAAAACACGAGGTAACCTATAACAGAATGTAAGGAAATCACATGTGCAATTTGACAGTTCACTGATTCATGTCGTGAAAATATGAATACAGGTATTTTGATAGGTGTTGACGGTGGCAAATCATGGATTTATTGTCAAAAAATCTTTTTTACAACTTACCAAAATAGAATTCTCATATGGAATATGCCGCTAGACGTCCTAACTTGTGTAATATGATAGCTGTAAAAAATGTAGTTTTGGCCACCAACATCATGGTCAAACATACACTATTGTACCAGATTTCAAGTGACTGATTTTTCCGAAAAAACAGTTTTTCTTCCTTTCAATTGTTTATAATTAAATAACAATAAACAAGAACGTGAAAAAATCACTAGGTGTAGTTTCAGGAACTTATTGGTGATATATAAAACCCATAGTCATCTATCCAAAGTCCGTATTGTTGCAGATATTTATGCCCAGGCGAGAAGAAGATACTTTTTTCCTTGGCATTCTCATGCACAGGATCACCCATTCTAGTTCAATTATCAATTCATTTCGGAAGCTCATTGTGGTTTGTATTTTAATTTCTCTCTCTTTCCACTGGATTAAAACCACTTAGTTGTTAAAAAAGTTTTTTTATTGACGTTTCGGCTTTCCAGATCGAAAGCCGTTATCAAAATGACATAAAATAAATAAATTTACTAGAAACAGAACACTTGATAATCTTGCAAAAATATGACATCAACATAATATACATAGAATAAGATTTTGAGATTGAAGATGTCAAAATCTGTTTCAATCATATTTTTGTGACGTTTCTGGGAACGAATTTTTGAAAGGATAGCGCATTTGCATATTATAAGAGAATTTATACTTCGTCATAAATGAAGTTTTCTTATTAATATTATCATAAGAAAAAACCAGATAAAAACTTATGATACTATCCCGATATAGAGGGTATCCTTTTTGCAATTAACTCTTTTTGTAAAATAGGTATCCAAATTTTTGAAATATCAACCGAACAATTAGAAACACATTCGTTATTATTTAAGCATATCAATGCTGCTTCTTTAACTTTGCGGTTATAATTATTCGGTTCTTTTAATAATCTAGTTGAAAAATTCCATTGTATTTTATGACCAGAATCCCATGCGTGTTCACATATTTTGGATTTTTCGAATTGTTTATTTTTAATGTACGATTGGTGTTCATTAAGTCTAATATGAAAAGGTCTAGATGTTTCTCCTATATAAAATTTATTACATTCGCATGGAATTTTGTAAATACAATTTTTTGTGTTTTGAATTTCATTAAAAGGTTTTGTATTTACTATTAAAGATTTTAATGTATTATTAGTTTGAAAAACTGTTTTTAAATTAAATTTATTGCCAATCCTTCTAATTTTTTCGGATAATTTTGGAATATAAGGGATTTTTACTATATTTGAAAGAATTATTGGGGGGTTTAAATTTTGATCTTTAGTTTTGATGTCTCGGTAAAGTTCACGATTTATAAATTTACTTGGGTAGTTGTTCTTAATCAAGACAGATTTAACAAGTGATAATTCATTATTTAAGATATTGTCATTTGAACAAATTGTTTTTGCTCTATCGGAAAGAGATTTGACAATACCTCGTTTAACACAAATTGAGTGGTTTGAATTAAAATTTAGATATCTATTTGTATGTGTTTCTTTTCTAAAAACTGATGTATCAAAACAATTGTTGTTATTGTGTATTAGTACATCAAGAAACGGTAATTTTTTATTATTTTCAATTTCAATTGTAAATGTAATAGTAGGTTCCGAATTATTAATAGTATATAAAAATGTATCAATATTTTCCCTATCGTGTTGCCAAATTGCAAAGATATCATCTACATATCTAAACCAGACAGAAGGTCTTAAATTTTGTTTGTTTACAATTTCCATTTCAAAATTCTCCATGAAAATATCACACAATTTTGGTGATAAAGGAGAACCCATTGCCATGCCAAAATTTTGCTGATAAAAATCACTATTTAATTGAAAATATGTAGTTTTAATACATAGTTCCAATAATTCTAGAATTGCTGAGACGCTTAATTTAGTTCTATTTATTAATGTATTATCACTTGTCAACTTTTTTCTCACAAGATTAAGAGTTTTATCGACAGGAACATTTGGAAATAAACTGACTACATCAAAACTAACCATTATATCTGAATTTGTAATTTTGATTTTTGATAATTTTTCTAAAAAATGTTTTGAATTTTTGATAAAGGAATTAGTATTTCCTGACAACGGATCTATTATTTTAAGTAGAAATCTTGCTAAATTTTGACAAGGTGAATTTATAGAACTTATTATTGGTCTTAATGGTATTTGTTGTTTATGAATTTTGGGTAAACCATAAAAATGTGGAGGTTTACTATAATGAGAAGTAAGAGATCTTCGTTCTTTATCACTTAGGAATTTTTTATTTTTATATAAAGTTTTGTAAATTTTGTTTTCAATACTAGTAGTTGGATTTTTATTTAATTTTGAATAGCTACCGTTTTCAATAATTTCGTTAATTTTGTTATCATAATCTGTTTTGTTCATGACAACCGTCGCGTTACCTTTATCTGCCGGTAAAATCTTAATTGTATTGTCATTTTTTAAATTTTTAATTGATTTAAATTCTGCGGAGGTTAAATTTTGATTAATTTTGTAAGATTTTTCTAATTCAATTTTGCAATGTACCTTGTATTCGTTGCTTAAGTCAGTTGGTAAATTTTGAGAAGCGTTTTCTATAGAACTAATAATATCAAATTTTGGTACATATTTTGGAGTTACCGAATAATTTAAACCTTTAGCCAATAATAAATTTTCTGTGTGATTAAGATCTCTACTTGAAATATTTATTACCGTATTTAAATTTTGTTCTGAATTTCTAAGGTTGTAAAAACTTTTTTCTTCAATTAGATTATTAAATTTTCTTAATTGTCTATTTTTGGTACAATTGAATTCTTTCTCATAACTATTTAAAACACAATGGATTATCCTTGCGAACTCCTCACGGTGCCCAAGGTCCATGGGCAGACGTACCCATGTGGGTACCAAAAGGTAATCGGGTGATCTCCGACCATTCCCCTCCAAAGATAATGATGAGACTATTATTATTTTTTCAGCTGTTACCGAAAAATGTCGACTCGAACCCGTTTGTGCAAATACAATGCACTGAGAACACGATAAAACTCAAAAAGACTACTAAAACCAGTAAAGGGTCATCAAATATTGAAGGAAAATTGGATTTATCATAATTCCCAATGTTTACACTCACTCATGCATCCATATCCTAACCCCCTCTGGATTTCCTTACATTCTGTTATAGGTTACCTCGTGTTTTCTCTTTTCAAACGCAGATAACCTTTTTTAATGGGCATTACGGACCTCGGACCATAGAACAATTCTTTTTCAGAAGGATTCGATCTATCTTATCCTAGATTTTCAGAACATTTCACCGTAGACACGATTTCAATGTAAATGGTGCGGGGTCATTTAAAAAAAAACTGGTTATATGTTTATGAATTAAAGTATTGTCCATCGCTGGCCACTACTTGGTCCCATCATTTGTTTCAGCGTACGAATCCCGCATTTAAAAAACTGGGGCCATATTTTCAAAATCACTCGAAAAATTAAGTATACGAATATACTGTATTTGAAAATCAAGAGAGAGTAAATTCCCAGAAATGTTTTGCAGTTATCAGTGTTAAAGGCAGTAAACCATAGACGTGCGTTTTCAAAATTAAATTAATATGGAAATAGAAATATTTAATTTGTTTTAGTTATTTATACCTAGATTACCAATTTTAGATAGATAAACATAATTCGTAAGTAGTAATTTAATTTGGGTAAAATGAAGAAAAAGTCAATATTATTTTAGGCATTTTGTTTTAGGCATATGTTTATTTACAAAATATGTATATAATATGTACAGATAATTACAATTATTTATAAATTAATATGAGGAGCTAAAAAAACAATTAAGTAGGTATATGAGAAAAAAAAAACCAACCGCAAGGATAAAATTTGACGAGCAACATGCAAAAAATACGACAATATTAAATCTTAAAAAATAAAAATCTAAAAATAAAATTAAAGTACATAAATTAATAATTTTAAAGTTATGGTTCCTCGCACTCTGTGTCAGAAGATTCACCATCTGATTCTAGAGAAATTACAATGGGCTCTATAGTAATATCAATTATGTTATCTAGCTCCCACATTTTTTTTTCTATTTCTGTAACGTGTCTAATACATTTTTGCCAATTTTCACTTGTTACTTCAGATATTGCCTTATTGAAGAGATTTTTAACATCTGATAATTTAAAAGTAGTGTTATTTCTGGCAACATAACCTTTAACTTGAGCCCATATTAATTCTATCGGATTCAGCTCACAATGGTAGGGTGGTAAACGAAGGATTTCAATTTCTCGTTTTTTGGCTATCTCCTCAATATTATATTTTTTATAATTTTGCTTATGTTTTTTAGCAATAGTTAACAATTCTGCCCTCAGCATTGTATTGTCAAAGGCTAAATTTTTAGAAGATAACCATTTTGCAATTTCACCCTTTTTCCATTTAGTGGTTGGTAAAGGTTCAAGTAATCTGGAGTGGTAACTTGCATTGTCCATTACAATAACCGATCCTTTTGGTATGAATTGAATCATCTGTTCAAAATATTCCTCAAACACGTCTCCATTCATTTCTTCGTGATAATCAACGGTTTTTTTTGATTCAAATAAGAGTAAACCATTCTCAAAAAAACCGTTTGTACTGCCTATATGACAAATAATTAATCTTTTACCTTTTCCTATAGGTTCCTTAAAACCAGTAGTATATCCTTCTAGAAAAGCTTGATGGGATGATTTTATATTTTTGTCTTTCCAAACTCTTCCTACACAATGTCCTTCATTAACCCATGTTTCATCTAAATAATAAATGTTTTTATTTTGAGCTTTAACTTGTTGTATTCTTCTGAGGTACTGTCTTCTCCAACATACAATTTCTTCAGAATCAATTAGCATTGAGTGTCTGCCCATTTTTCCTCCTTTAGAACTCTATATATTGTAGATTTTCCATATCCCATTGCCTTAGATGTTGTTTCAACTACACTGTCAATAGTGTTTGAGGGATTTTGATGTTTAAAATAGTGGTACACATTCACTACAGCACTCTTTTCATTGCGCGATAAATGGTCTAGTTTTAATTTTTTCACTGGCGTATACTCACAAACTGCTTCCATTTTTAGTCACTACTATTTGTCACGTTTATCGAAAATCAAATAACTGCATTTCCAGAAACTATTTAAGTCAAAATATCTGTCATTAGAAGCTGTTGCCATTCGGAGGTCGTTAAATAACAATTATCCCTTTCTATTCTGGTTACGCCTATGACGCACGTTAATCCTCTTAGGCCTACTGTAGTAACAATGAAAGATCATAAAATAATGTGATAGTCCAAGAAATTTAATAAATTTTGTATTGAAATTAACAAAAACAATTTAGAATGCATTCCAAATATTGAAGTTTTACCGCACGTACTGTACTATAGTTTTGCATACCGAATTACTTTTTATTCTGGGAATTTACTCTCTCTTGATTTTCAAATACAGTATAGTCGTGTACGAAATATTTTCGAGTGGAACAGAAAGTCTTTATTTTGAAACCACATTCGAATCGGCTCGAATAAGTTCCGTAGACGTAAAATAAATCGATCTGGCATCGCTGGATTGAAACTAGTAATAAGAAAATAAATGTAAGTATCCCTAGATATCCTAGCGATATTTGAGTTTTGAGGGTGGTAGTAGTTTGTTTATGTTGACTAATTTGTTGTGCTGTTATATGGGAGGTAAATATTTAGTTTATTGGAAAAATGAATAATTTAAACATCATTATAAAAAAAAGGGGATCCAACATGACTCCGCAACAGAAAAAGGGGCTAATGGAGTTCATGAAGTTGAGTCCCCAGCTTGATAAGTGTGTTTTTTCAAATAATTTTACTTTTAAAAATGCACAGGGTTTATGGATGCAAATAAGCAATCAGTTAAATACTCAACCAGGAGCAAAAAAGGATTGGAAAAGTTGGAGAAAAAGGGACGTAGCGTCTCAATTAACTCTCTAGTTAAATCTTTGGTTAGACGATACATCTTTATAAATTGATTTTCTGTTAAACTGAACGGATCTCTTTGAACATTAACACGCCTTTCTCCTCTTTCCGCCAATATTTCTGCTTCTTCTAAAGCATTTATTACCACCAAATTTATGATTTCGTTTAAAGCTGCCATATTAAAACAAAATATTTAAATAATTGACAGTTATTCCTCCGTCAAAAACCCGTTTCGAGTGTGACTACGAGTGGTTAATACCTATATTCGTATACGTTATGTAATCGGTTGTTTGAAATTATAGTCGATTACATTTCATTCGTAAAATCAAAGATTCGTGTAAGTAATGAATTTGAAAATATGGCCCCTGGTCATCTTTTGAAGTGATCCACGAATCGATCCAATTTCTTACTTATTCATAAAACCAAAAGTGCCTTGATCAAAACTAGTAATAGTTTGTAAACCAGTAAAGAATTTTAATTTATTAGATTCGACATCCTAAGACCGGTTTCTGTCTTTCGACTTAATCAGTTAGGCTTTTCGAATCCAATAAATAAAATTCCAAACTCGTACAAGTCAATAGCTATATCCGCTATAAGATAACATTTTTAGATGTGCTACATAAAATTCCTTACTGGTTTACTCACTTTGTATTAATCTCTGAAAGGGAAGAGAGTAAGATGTCACTAGATTCAGTCAAAATTTAATGTCAATACTCTCTTCTTACCATAGATGGTAGCACATCTAAAAATGTTATCTTATAGCGGATATAGCTATTGACTTGTACGAGTTTGGAATTTTATTTATTGGATTCGAAAAGCCTAACTGATGAAGTCGAAAGACAGAAACCGGTATTAGGATGTCGAATCTAATAAATTAAAATTCCTTACTGGTTTACTCACTTTGTATTAATCTCTGAAAGGGATAAAAAAGAAGAGAGTGACATCTTGACTAGATTCAGTCAAAATTTAATGTCAATACTCTCTTCTTACCATAGATGGTAGCACATCTAAAAATGTTATCTTATAGCGGATATAGCTATTGACTTGTACGAGTTTGGAATTTTATTTATTGGATTCGAAAAGCCTAACTGATGAAGTCGAAAGACAGAAACCGGTATTAGGATGTCGAATCTAATAAATTAAAATTCCTTACTGGTTTACTCACTTTGTATTAATCTCTGAAAGGGATAAAAAAGAAGAGAGTGACATCTTGACTAGATTCAGTCAAAATTTAATGTCAATACTCTCTTCTTACCATAGATGGTAGCACATCTAAAAATGTTATCTTATAGCGGATATAGCTATTGACTTGTACGAGTTTGGAATTTTATTTATTGGATTCGAAAAGCCTAACTGATGAAGTCGAAAGACAGAAACCGGTATTAGGATGTCGAATCTAATAAATTAAAATTCCTTACTGGTTTACTCACTTTGTATTAATCTCTGAAAGGGATAAAAAAGAAGAGAGTGACATCTTGACTAGATTCAGTCAAAATTTAATGTCAATACTCTCTTCTTACCAGAGATGGTAGCACAACTAAAAATAGTAATAGTTTATTTCGACAACTATTTACCGCTAAAGCCATCTATAGGAAAACGGCGGAAGCAAAGTTGTACGTACACATAATATTACTATTATTATAGCGACTGGATGAATCTTAAATCATAATATGCTTCGCTAGATACGGCATCCTATAGTGTTCGTTTGGGTCTAGAGGGGTAATGAAGAGATAGAAGATGTTCTATCTTCTATAAAAAATGTAGATTTATCAATTATTAAGTTATAATTGAAATTTAAAATAAGGGGCAGGCCTAAAGGCATAGAAATACCAGCTGTTGGTTTGAAGAAGAGAAAAAATAAAACTGGATTTCTAACCAGATATTAGTTTCAAGGCAAAAAAATATTGCTTGCAATTTTTAACAATCATGAGTTGGTGGTTGAAGTTTTATTTCATAACTACAAAGTTCAGTCTAGCGATTTACCTAAAAGTTGTGAACTCATGAATTGTACGATTTATGAAAAAGAAGAAGATATTAAAATAATAGAATTTTTTTTTTGAGGAATCTGCATTTCTACTGTTTGAGAAGCTTATACATGAAAGAAAAAAAGAAAAAATGGTTTTGCATTGATAGCATTCCGCGAAGTATGAGGTGTGACTCATGTTTGATGTAAATGTATTTGTATTTCATGTTGTTAATTTTACCACAAAGATTTTTAATTCTCATGGAAGTCAACTGCCCTTACAAAAATTTCACCTTCAATTTGTATTTGTGGACCCGCATTAATTAGTAATCGAATTATTTTTCGAGATATATTAAACAAACCGTCAAAAATCGTCATTTTTTGGTTTTGCTACAACTTTTTCAGTTTTTCATATAACGACTTGATATTTACAACCTAAAAACGTACGTTTTTGAAAAATTGCAAAATATGTTGTTTAGTAATATCGATTTTTCGAAAAAAAGACGTTTTCGAAAATCGTATATGTGATAATGGGGCAATTGTGATAGTAGTTTTCAAAATCGCTATTTAGATAAATATGCTTGTATGCTTGTGTCATCTATTAGACGGAGCCCGAAATATGCTAGTCTACTGAGCCACCACTAGAAACCGTTGAAATTCAAACTTGGAGTTCAGTTAAGTACAGATAAGCGAAAGGTGCGTTTCACTTTTTCACAGATTTTATTATACATTTTCCCCGATCGTGAAGTAATTTATTATTTTTCCGGTAAGTAGGAATGTTAATTTAATTTTTATTTATTTAGTAGTTCATAGTAGTTTGTGAAAACATATGGTAGAGGTTATTTAAATAAAAACTTAATATTACCCTCAAAATGTTGCTATAACACATTTGCCCCTAAAAATTTTGTTGTTGGGGTAAATGTATCATTACATGTTGGGTCAAATGTGTAATATATCACATTTACCCCGTTTGTATAATTTTACAGATTTTAAACGAAACAAACGAGAGTCAATATCTTTTAGTAGCAGCGAAGACAAAGTTTCGATGTCCCCAATATTAATGGATTCGGATAACTCCGACGAGTCTCTGGAAACAGAGTCAGAAGTGGAAGTAGATGCAAATGAAGAAGACAAAGAGAATATGGATTCAACAGGAATTGTGAATGTATCTGTCGGATGTTGGGTATTGGTAAAATATTGCCCAAAAAAGATAATCAAACATTATGTGGGACTTGTATCAGAACCAATTGATGATTGCTGGATAGTTAAATTAACACGACCTAAAGGAAACAAATTTGTATGGCCAATAAATGCCGACATTGATACTGTAACTGAACAGGATATTATAAAAGTACTTCCTGAGCCTATCGTTGATAGACGTGGAATGTACGAATTTCCAGTTATCTTTAAAAACTTTAACATTCAACATTAACTCTAAGACAGTTAATTAATTAATTAATTCTAAGTGTTTTATTTTAATATTATTAGCTTTTTGTTTTCTTTGTTCTGACGTTGTTTTCTAAAAGTTCACATTTTATTTGTATTTTTTTACAATAAATTATAACAAAAACACAGACCTTGAATTGAATTTTTATGCAATAGCCCCAGGCTACGAAATATACTATTTACTACAAAAATGTTAACATTCGACACATTTGCCCCATCCCCTGGGGTAAATGTGATATATTAATATGATTTTAAAAAATATCACGCAGCATTAACAACATTAAACATTATTTAACTTTCTTGTACACAATGAATACAAAACCGCTCAAAATTGTATATGATTTTTTTCTTAAATTTTTGAAACGTTTCTTTGCAGCTTTATATTGAATGAAAGTTGAACTAATCAAAAAGTAGATCACATTTACCCCACTTCACCTTACCTAAAAATGGCGTTGAAAAAAAATTTTTTTTAGGTTATGATTTTCTCAATTTCTTTTTCAATTTTTGTTTGGGATAAATTATTGTTCAGAACTAGCATTTTTTCTACTTACAAGGTGGTCATCAAAAGATCTTTTTATTATCTACAACTTCCTCATTTAGTATTTTCTTTTTTATTTACAACTTTACGAATTTTTTAGTTTAGGTTCACCACTGAAATTGGTGACTTAGAATTTTTTCCTAGGTATTTTTTGTTTTCAGGTAGCAGTTTAGGTAAATTAAAATACCAATTTATTGGTCTAGAAATGTAGTGCAAAGTTTCCATGTACGCACTATTAAAAAGTGCTACTTGCAGATCCACGGTTTTATTCACTACTTATTATTATGATTATTAATTTTTTTCAGTTTTATTGGTATTTTCACATATATTTTGGGAAATGTTTTAAGTTATTTAATTAAAATTTTGAAGGCATAAATAACTTTTTATTCACATTAATTAAGAAATCTGCTATAGTCTATTTTTATGTATGAGAGAGTATTAAAATAATAAAGCGTTCGTAATCCATAGGCGTACCACTTCTTTTAGTAGACAGTTAAAATATTTTGTGAAGTTATACCTCGAGTATTTTCGTATGAAATAACCTTTGTATAAATATAATAAATATATCGGGTGTACACTTATATTTTCACCTAATTAACCTGCTTATAACTTCTAAGCAGCTGAAGGTAAAAAAGTGCAATTTTTTCTAAAATATTTTATTTTTCCACAAGGTATGTTAAGAATATTGTGTCAAACGGGTTATGTAGGTATAAGGGTTTAAACTTTGACTTTTAAACAACGTTACGTTCATAAATAATAATTTTAATATAAAAACTACTTCTTACCTACAAATCCAAATCAGAATCGAAATCAGAAGATGAACTGTCGCAACCAATATTTACAATGAGTGGCTCGATCATTTCATCAGTAATATTGTCCAACTTCCACATTTTCTCTTCTTCTTTAATCGTATGATTTACTGCCTTTTCCCAGTTTTCAGGCTTCACATTATTTACAGCCTCCAAAAACAACTGTTTAACATCACTCATTTTAAAAGAATTATTTTTTCTTGAAACTTCTCCCTTTATCTGTGCCCATATCAGTTCAATCGGGTTTACTTCGCAATGATATGGTGGTGATCTAACCACCGTCATCCCACGATTTTTTGCAATTTCATCAATTTCATATTTTTTTAATTTCTCTTTATGAAGGGAACACAAATGATACAGTTCTCTTCTCACAGAACCGGGATGGAACTTAATATTCTTTGAATTTAGCCAATTCTGTAAATCTTTTTTTAACCACTTGGTTGTGGGCATTTTTTCTGTAAGTCTCGAGTGATAACTTGCATTATCCATTACTATTATACAGTTCTGAGAAAGAAGATCTATCATTTGTTCGAACCACTCTTTAAAGACATCAGCATTCATGTCCTCATGGTAGTCACCGGTACGAGTAGATTCAAAAGTCAATAAACCACCTTTAACAAAACCGTTTGAACTACCGATGCGCCCCTTTCCTGATGGTGGATTTAAACCAGTAGATAAATTATTTAAAAAAGCCTGTCTTCGACTTGTAACAGTTTCATCTTGCCAAAATTTATTTGGTGTATGTCCCTCGTTGATCCATGTTTCATCTAAATAAAATATATTTCTTCTTTAGTTTCTCATTTCTTTTATAGTCCTTAGATAATTTCTTCTCCATACTACAATATCGCTTCTTTTTTCCATAGAAAACCTATTTCTTTTAAAAGTTTCCATAGTGTGCTTCGACTCATTTCAGGGTAATCCTTATCATCTCGAACCGTGGCAAGAACTTTGTCTACTGTCGGAAATTCTTTTCTAAAGAAGAACGCATGCACTTTCCTTCGAAGTCTTTCTTTCAAATGATTTTCTATTTGAAATTTTGGTTTTCCTGGAGCTTTACGTGCTGTTGAAACTCGCCACATTTCTCTTCTTTAACAACTCTGTAAATCGTAGATTACGCGGTACTTCCAAATTTTCCATGATCACACTAGAATTTACAGTAGACTGCACACTGCACCTTGCATGTTGCAACTAAACGACATTTAGTAAGCTGTCAAGAATACACAACTGCACCTCCTTACTAAATGGAAAACCTACAATCGCATTTTCGGTGAAATTTGTTGGTAAGGGATTTATCTACTTATAATTCGATTACTGTAAGAAATTCTTGGAATTAAAATAAAACAAAATTGGCAAATAGGTACTTATTGAAAATAATCTTAAGATACGGCTATGTTATCTTTAATACACAGGGCTTTTGGCCTGTCCAAACCTTTTTCTATTGTTCTGTACAGCTTATGGTTATAAAAGACCAATAAAACACCCAAAACTTGTATTAGCTCAGGTACATTTATGACAATTTTAGGAAATATTTAGATTATTCCGTAAAAATATTTAAAATGACCGTACTAAGTTTTGCATTAGAAATGCTGTTTTATTACTCTCTCATACATAAAAATAGACCATAATGTAGGTTGGTTTTTAATCTCAATAACCAAATAAGTTCTCAATTCACAATGAAAATAAAATATTATGATAATTTTTTTTTCGATTAAAATCTGTAATCTGAACTTGTTCTTCGGTTGATAAACTTTTTCCTAAAGGGTCGTAGATAAAATATTTTATGAAACTCTTTTGTGAACTATTTTTGTGCACTTATTGCTATTATATCACTCTGCCTTTAAATTTCGCAACTGTAACTAGTTTAAAAATTAGACAAACCTACACCAGCAAAATTATTTCACTGTGCTACTACCTGTATTACAGTCACAATTTCGTTAATATTCAGCGAAAAATAATTCAAGAGATGTTTCTAGAAAGTTCAAAAGGACAAAAGAGTTCAGTTGTCCGAAAGGAAAAACCTATTCACTCTGATTTCACACGGCCACTGCTTTTAGCATAATTTTAAACCAAAACCAGAAATGAAAACATTTCTTTTCTGCCTATTCATTATTCAAAAAGTGATTAGGAAAAGATACTGATATAATATTATATAAGCATAGTTTCATTATTATACATATTGGGCAAGGAAATATTTCATTCAGTTATTAATTCCTTGAAAAGATCTAAAATACTTATGTAATTATTTGATTTAATCTACAAATCGTGGCTAATAAACTCAGATTTAAGCTATACATATATAAAATGATTGGGCTTAAATAATACTTCTTCTGGATAGTTAAAAATTGGTTAAGATTGTAGTATGTTAAAACGTCGTGGGATTCGAACCCACAATCCTTGGGTTATGAGTCCAGTGCTCTACCGCTGAGCCATCCACTCCCCTGGCAAAGTATTATCTTGAAACCTTTCCGGAGCTCGGAAAACCAAACAGTTACTTTCATTTCTCTTTTTCATATTAATTATTAAGAAAATAATAATATAAAATAAATAATTTTTCAACTGTTAATAGTATAAGTCAGTAACGTAGGAAGAAATGAAATATTTTGAACCAAAATATTTTACCTTGCGAGTAATAAAACTGCACAAATTACGTGAAATAAAATCACAAGCTCCCAAGCTCTCCTCCACTTATTTCGACACAACCAGTTGGTTTAAGTGTCTGGTAGGTCCAATGCAGTCTTCAATCATCGGTTAGAGATACGATGTTGAGCTTGTCTACTTCTTACTGATGAGGCACAATAATGCCGAAACCCGTCTAAGAAAAATTGTTGTGTTTAAGTCCCGACATGGTCGGGTTCTACCCGCGTTTGGACTTACGTAATTCAATACCTGTTGGGCCACATAGCCCAAGGAATAGTTGTTGAAGTCAGACGTTGGTGCAGTGTATGTCATTTTTAATGTCGTTTTTCTTGGGAGCTTGTGATTTTATTTCACATCATTTGTGCAGTTTTATTACTCCCGAGGTAAAATATTTTGGTTCATTTCTTCGTACGTTACAGTTTTCTATAAATTTGCAAACTTTGATTTTGTTATTAAAGTGAAGATGTCGTTTGGGTCTCCTCCACTTACTTCGACACAACCAATTGGTTTAAGTATCTGGTGGGTTCAATGCAGTCTTCAGCCATTGTTTAGAGATAAGATGTTGAGCTTGTCTACTTCTTACTGATGAGACACAATAATGCCGAAACCGGTCTAAGAATCACAGTTTCCTTTAATGACAAAATCAAAGTTGTTGGGTTTAAGTCCCGACATGGTCGGGTTCCACCCACGTCTGGACTTACGTAATTCAATACCTGATGAGGCATACATATAGCCTAAGGAGTAGTTGTTGAAGTCCAGACGTTGGTGCAGTGTATGACATTTTTAATGTCGTTTTTCTTGGGAGCTTGTGATTTTATTTCACATCATTTGTGCAGTATAATTCAGTGTTTTCCAAACTTATCTAATGCGCGACCCCGGTTTTGTTAAAAAAATTGTTCACGAGTCCCTATTTCCCCCTACTCATCATCCAAACAAAAAAGCGTGCTTAATTTACAAGTAGGTCATCTACGTTTGAAAGTGACAGTGATAAAAAGAAAAACAGATTTTACACTGATGAATATCTTAAATGTGGTTTTACCGTTATTTCCAATAAAGAGTCTTGTCAAAAGAACGTATGAAGCCATCAAAGTTACTTAGACATTTAAATACTAAACATCCAGATAAAATACAAACCCGTAGAATGTTTTGAAAAAAAAGTTGAACGTCCTTTACAAACAGCAAAATACTTTTTCATTGGCAACCACTACTAATGAAAAAGCATTATTAGCAAGTTATAAAATTGCCAAAACTAGTAACCCGCACACAATTGCTGAAAATCTGATTTTGCCAGCAGCTGCTAAAATGGTACATATAATGTTTGTTGAAAGGAGGCTGCCAAGTTAAAAACAAATTCCCTGTCAAATCATATTATCCAAAGAAGAATTAGTGATCTGACAGAAGATATCCAAGCGCAAGTTGTGGAAAATCTTAATAAATACAAGTAATTTTCTCTTCAAATGAACGAATCCACAGATATATCTAACTGTGCCTAATTTATTACGTTTATTTTGTTACCCATTGGAGACCAATACCGCTGGAAAATGTTTAATCGACACTTTTGTGAAACGCATAAGTAAATATGATATTGACTGGGGAAAATGTATTACTATATGCACAGATGGCGCTAAAGCTATGACATGCCATCAATCTGGTCTTGTCGTCAGATTACAAGAAATAATGCCTAATGCCACATGGATACATTGTTTCTTACAACGAGAAGCTCTTGCGTCAAAAGGTTTAACTCCTGAAATGTATTGTGTTATGAAAACCATCATTAAAGTTATAAATTCCATTAAAGGAAAAGCTTTGCAGACACGTATTTTTCGAATCTTCATCACACCAAAGTAAGGTGGCTTTCAAGGGGCAACTTAAGAAGAGTATTTCCGGCGACCCACCTAGTACCCCATTGCGGCCTTCCCAGAGGGTCGCCAACTTTGGGAAACACTAGTATAAGTGGTGGTTAACAACTGATATAAAACAAATTATCGATGGATGTGGTTCTGTGGCAACGCATCTGTTTTATATTCGGAAGCTCGTGGACGCCTAAGTTGTTATGACTTTTTTCAAGTGTTTTCTCATACGTAATAGGCAATTGTTAGACAAGTAACATCCCATCAGACACTAATCATCATTCCTATCACCCTTATCCACTCAGATCAAATTTTTAGATCCTTCTACTGCGGCTGAGGAAGCTAGGAAAGTGTATATTGGCCCGCTCCTCCAACTTCTTTTGAACATCAAAACAGGTAATATAATCTGATCCACAAAGCTTGTGCGAGAAAGGGACGGCTATTATTATTATTACTTGCTTTACAAATATGGAAAAACCCAGGAAAACCTCACATCATCATCGTCACGATGGACTTTCTCTTTCAAGATTGAACTCTTGCAGTGTAAACTAACATCAAAGTAATTCATGTCAAATACGCTTAAAATGCTAAAAGTAGACAATGAAAAGTTATTTAAAAATCTCAGTGTTTAGAACTGGGCACGAACCAGGGAATGTACAGACTATTTGAGTGTACATACTGAAATGTAAACGCTCTTGTCCGCTAAGCCACCATCGCCGGTTATAGATATTAATATCTGGACCTACAAAATTTTTTGGTTCTACCATGCACTTTGTATGACGATAAGAAACATTTACATTTTTCATTTAAAAAAAAAGTCACGATGTTCTTCGCCAAAACGATATTTGCCCGAAAATTTATTAAAATACCCCGCACGGAGCTTACGGAAATTGGCCCTCGGTTAAAATATTTGAAACTCGGGAATATTATCCAAATATCGATGCTGATAAAATGTCTCCATGGGCGCGAGGTCCTAAATCGCGATCCTCATGAGTTATTTTGATTGCAATCAGAAGAGTGAAAATGAGCATATACACGAATTCTCATACCATCCCCTTGTAATAATCTACATCTACATCTAATATACAAATATGTAATATACATAAAATATTCATATATATCATCTTTACATATACAGTGTGTCCAATTAAGTTGGCACCAAATGGAAAACTTTTTTATTATTTGTTTTATTAAAAGAAGTTATTCTTGATAAAAAGTTCTGCATCTTAATGAACTAATCAGATATCAATTTTTTGCATTCATATACGAGGTTTGTCAAAAAATATGAATTTTTCTCAATAGTAAAGTACCTTTATTTTTGACAATATCGAAAATTGTTATAAAGAAAATGTGTTTATATTGAAAAATATCTTTCTAATATGAATAATGAATAAATGAATAATAAATTGTTATCGCAGAGACAAGTTCGAAAAAAAAATATTTTTTTATGTAAATAGACATTGTTGCATATTTGAACGTTATTTTTTATTCTAAACACTTTTCCTTTATAACAATTTTCGATATTGTCAAAAATAAAGGTACTTTACTCTTGAGAAAAATTCATATTTTTTGACAAACCTCGTATATGAATGCAATAAATTGATATCTGAGTATTTAATTTTGGGTTTTAGGCAATACAGAATTTTTTATCAAGAATAACTTTTTTTCATAAAACAAATAATAAAAAAGTTTTACATTTGGTGCCAACTTAATTGGACACACTGTATATGTATAGATGATATATTATATATGAATATTTTATGTATATGATATGAAATGACACGAAACATGGCATGGTTTGTGTGTCAAAATTATAAATGTCAAAATTACAAGATTGTCAATTTTAATATTTACCAACATAAATTAAAAATAACTAAAAGTAGGTAATTTGATTTTTTTTTTAAAAAAAAGGGGTTGTTGAAAAAGTTGAGGGGAAAAAAAAATTATTTTTGATGATGAAAAAATTTTTAGAGTTTTCCCAGAAACTTTATAATTACGAGATTGATATGGAATCTAAATTAGACTCAGTATTATTCAAAGACAATTTTTGAGTTAAAAGAAAAAAGAAAAGGACTTTATTAAGAGAAGAGGAGATATGGAAGTAGATGGAAAGGATTGAACGAAGTTATAAAGAAATCAAAAGAAGAGTTTCTTTTGATTGTGAAATACTATACAGTGTTTTGATGAAAAGGTATTTACAAACTATTATATTGTTGTTGTGGTATAAATTTTCTTAATTTTAGATTGTTCATTTAACTTATGTATAACAGACTGTCAAAAATAGTTTTGTGTTTGGAATAATTTTCTTGAATTGGGGTTTTGAAGTTTTTAAGTTAGTTTTTTTTTTAAAAAAAGAATAGTTTTTTTTAACAGTATTATTTTATTATTAAGAAGGTCTTTTTATATTTTTAACTTTTATTCAACACAAATATCAGGGTATTTGGTGAGTTCATAAATATCTGACATTTCTAAAATTAAAAACATTCACAACCTATTTTTCCTAACTACTGTCAAACAAAAAACTCCTTATTACACAATAAACAACTATAACCTAACTTACACCACTACATAACCCCCCCAACATTTCAAAAAATTTTTAAACAGAAAAAATATTTTTAAATGTTATTGAACATTATTTTTTTTTCATTTTTACTTTCTTCCAGTTTCTTTTCTTTTTCTTTACTGTTTTTGTTTTCTTCCTTCTTCTAATTCTTTTTGTTTGGTATCCTATTATTTTATATTTACAACTTTTTTTAATTTTAGGTTTGTACGCCCTCCAGCGACGATTACCTAAATTTTGTACATTTCTTTTTTCAATTACTTTATTTGTTAATGCAGGTATCTTTGCTTTATCATATTTCTCTTCTTCTTTTTCTCGTTTCTCTTCTCCTTCTTCTTCTTCTTCTTCTTCTTCTTCTTCTTCTTCTTCTTCTTCTTCTTCTTCTTCTTCTTCTTCTTCTTCTTCTTCTTCTTCTTCTTCTTCTTCTTCTTCTTCTTCTTCTTCTTCTTCTTCTTCTTCTTCTTCTTCTTCTTCTTCTTCTTCTTCTTCTTCTTCTTCTTCTTCTTCTTCTTCTTCTTCTTCTTCTTCTTCTTCTTCTTCTTCTTCTTCTTCTTCTTCTTCTTCTTCTTCTTCTTCTTCTTCTTCTTCTTCTTCTTCTTCTTCTTCTTCATAAATTGTAAATAATTTTGTTTTCTTTACCATTACGTTTCTTTTATGACTCACATATTGTTCTGTTTTTAGATTTCTAGCATTTTTCTTTAAATTTTCTTCTAATTGCTTTAAAGCTACTTTACACTCTTCTTTGTTTTCTTGTAAGTCCTTCTTATTTTCCTGAATATCTTTTTTTAATTCTTCCTGATTTTTATCTACTCTATTAGCCACTGCATTAATAGCAAATTCTACTTCTTCTCTAATTTCTTCTATTTTATTATCTGTTTCCTTTTCTTGTTTCTCTAATCTCACTTCAACTCTTTCAATTTCTCTTCTTATTAAAATTATCATCTCCTCATTATTTCTTTTGAATTGATTTTCCATCTCCATTCTATTTTTTTCTAGATTTCTTTCTAAATTATTCTCCATCTTTTTTTGATTTTCATTCATAGTAATTAACATTTGCATAATTCGATCTGATCTTCTTCCATCCATCTTTTTGTTTCCACTTCTTAAGTACATTTTTTTTACACGTTTTTATTATTTTATATAAAGACCCCACGTTGGTTGGCAACATATATTTTAATATTATTGGCCTTTATATTTTTAAATTATTTTATTAAATATAATTATTGACTCATTGACAATCTTTTATCCCTAACTACTGTCAAACAAAAAACTCCTTATTACACTATAAAAAACTATAACCTAACTTACACACTACAGTATGTTGTAATTTTAATTAGATAGTATTTTTCAGTAACAGTGTGTTAAAAATTTTCATCAATTATAAAAAAATAAAATTGTAATCAAATTTCTAATAGTATAAATTCTGGGAAAACAGGTTTTTCAAAGGAATATTAAAATTGGAAATTTTGGAATTACGAGGGTAATTAAAATTTTATTTTTTTTTATAAACAATTTACAAGGGTAAATTTATTTATTTTCAAACCTGTACTTTGACTGAACTCACTTATTTTTTTTTTTGACCCTGAGATTGAGTGAAGTTGGGAAATTTATGAATTAAAAAATTAAATTTAAAATTAAAGTAATTAAAATATCATAACAAAAAATAAATAAAAACATTACAATATATTAGATAGATAGTTGTACAGGGTGTCCCAAATTGGTGCGTTTTGCAGGGTATCTCGTAAACTAGAAGAGATAGAAGAAAAGCAGTTAAGATTTTATGACTTCTTTTTTTGTTAAAGTAACGACAGCCTAATTAAATCTTTAGTAACTCCCTGCAGTTGGAAGATACAGGGCGATTATTGAAAACTGTCGAAAATTACAAGGTACTATAACTTCTTAATTAAGAAAAATATAAAAAAACCTTATAAAAACTTTTGATAGATAAAATAGTAAAGAGTTTAGTGGCGCACAGATTATTTTTTTTAGGGGGCTCACTAAGGAAATATAATGCAAACTTGTTTTTTTAAATAGGACACCCTGTATATTTTGACGTTTTTCGTTTTCTTTTTTAATTCTCATTCACCTGATATGACATAATATATATATATATATATATATATATATATATATATATATAGTTTCAATGGTTGGAGCTACAGTACAAATAAACCATTTATGGATGTTATCAGGTGAAACACCCTTAAAAAATTGAACACTCAGTAACGAAATTTAAGATTTTATTATAAGGATACTGATGTGTGACAATTTTATTTATCAAAATTATAATTAATAAAAAATAAAACCAGATTAAAAAAATAAAAACAATAAACTTATGAATCAACAAGAAACGTTGTAACAACTAATCTACCTATAACTAATTTTATTATAATGTAAAAATTACATTAAATGTTCAAAATGCTCTCCGTTTTCATCGATTAAAAAGTTTTTCGTTTAAATAATCTCCAACCAATTCAGCATTACCAAAAATAAAATCATAAAATAATATTTACAAGACTAACTTCGAGAGTAGGGAAGATTTATTACAAAATATTTAGAAAAATAAAGCCAGTGCACATACTGAATTGTGTAAGATCAGTAAGAAAAAGGTGTCAATTATTACTACAACAAAATGGAGGACATTTTGAACATTTAATGTAATTTTCACATTCTAATAAGATTAGTTCTTACAATGTTTCTTGTTGTTTCATAAGTTTATTGTTATTTTTTATTAATTATAATTTTGATAAATAAAATTGTCACACATCAGTATCCTTATAATAAAATGTTAAATTTCGTTACTGAGTGTTCAATTTTTTAAGGGTGTTTCACCTGATAACATCCATAAATGGTTTATTTGCACTGTAGCTCCAACCATTGAAAATAGATATATAGTATGTCATATCAGGTGAATGAGAATTAAAAAAGAAAACGAAAAACGTCAAAGTATACAGGGTGTCCCATTTAAAAAAACATAAGTTTGCATTATATTTCCTTAGTGAGCCCCCTAAAAAAAATAATCTGTGCGCCACTGAACTCTTTAATATTATATCTATCAAAAGTTTTCGACAGTTTTCAATCATCGCCCTGTATCTTCCAACTGCAGGGAGTTACTAAAGATTTAACTAGGCTATCGTTACTTTAACAAAAAAGAATTCATAGCATCTTAACTGCTTTTCTTCTATCTCTTCTAGTTTACGAGATACCCTGCAAAACGCACCAATTTGGGACACCCTGTACAATGGATTATTACAAGGGTATGAGAATTCGTGTATATGCTCATTTTCACTCTTCTGATTGAGGTCAAAATAACTCATGAGGCATTTTATCAGCATCGATATTTGGATAATAATAATAGTCATAATAATAAACGTCTTTATTTCCCAGATGAAAGAATACAAAATATAATTTAAACAAATAAAAAACAAAAGTGGGAGTGGCGAAGTTTAGCCTAGGGCTACTCATACTTAACCACATTAACAAACAAAAGATATATATAAAAAAGTAATAATACAATATATAAAAAAAAAAAATTTTAAAAATGTAAAAAAAATATTTTACCTACGGCCACTACAGAAAACAGGTAAAAACACACGACATACAGCCTCAGTAAATAGCTCATGACGCACGGTAAACACAAAACGGTTTTGGTAAACAAAACGCACAGTTTATACATATAGTTGCCTTCAAAATAAGTTGGGCAAATTGTTTTGATCGTTTTAACTTACTGGCCTATTCCTTGAAAAAGAAAGTGTTTTTATAAATCGTTATCTTATCTGTAGAAAAATAATGTATAAAAAAATATATATGAATGGCATTTCTTTAGAAATAAAAACGGTCAAAACAATTTGTCCAACTTATTTAGAAGGGCAACTATAAGTAGGTAGTAATCGCGTAACCGCCCGTCATCACCGTAGCCATAGCAACTGTCAAAATCAAAATAATAGAAACAAACTTTTTGAAAGACAAATAAGTTTTAGATAATAATTATAAGATATGAATATGTCAAGTGTTAGTGAAAACGAAAATTTAACTCCTCCCAACGTCATGGAAATGACAAAAATGGCAACGAATAATTTACTGCCAAGTAAATCCCGCGAACGCTACGAAAATTGTTACAGTAGATTCATGGACTGGAGACTAAAAAATAAGGTGAATTCTTTCTCCGAAAATGTTTTGGTGGCATATATTCAACACCTATCGGAAAAAATGAAACCTAGCTCTCTATGGTCCTTTTACTCAATGCTTAGATCGACTCTAAACATAAAAAACAACATAAATATAGAAGCCTATTCCAAGTTAATAGCGCTATTAAAAAGGAAATCGGATGGCTTTAGAAGCATAAAATCTAAAATTTTGACGGCCAAAAATATTCAAGATTTCCTCGAAACGGCTCCTGACAATCAGTACTTATGTTCGAAATAAAATTGTTAAAAAAAATCTAAAGATGCAATAACTAAGTCCAGACTTTTGGCACACTGTATATGGCCGTAGGTAAAGTATAGTACGTAATGCGTGTTGTAAAGCAATTACGCACTCATGAAATTACGCGTAAAATGCTATTTACAACACATATTACGTAATATACTATTACTACATAGTCAAATATTAATTTTTCTAAGGAAGGGAACATTGAACAGAGCTCCGAATTGCAAAAGTGTCATATGCCATATTAATCATTGTTTTGCTCATCTAAAAAGAATTTTTTTGCTTTAGACCTAAATGTAGAGTTTAAATTCATTTGGTATCGCGTTATATAATGACACTGCGTTATATATAAAACTGCTATTAAACATTACTGAACTATGGATTGGCATAGTGAGACGATTGGGTCTTGAAGATTTTCATTTGTAATGTGTTTACGAGCAACAAATTTTTCTTTCATAATCTCGAGTATAGAAGTGAATAATACTTTATGAACATACGTAGTCAAATGATATTTCGCACGGTTTTCCTTTATAAGCCAATCTAATTCTTTTATTTTATGAGTGATATGATCATATTTTCTTAAACCAAAGATAATCCGACAACATGAGTTTTGAATATATTGTATCTTTGTCCTATCAGCTTCATCTAAGCAAAAAAAAAAGGTAGTCACAATAAGTGAAGTGTGAAAGAACCAATGACTCACACAAAAGCTTTCGCATATTGTGACTAAGAAGTGCTTTATTGGCATAAATAAATTTAAGAGACATGTAACATTTTTGCGTTAGATTACGTACATGTGTATGAAATCTCAATTCATTGTCAAAATTGTCAAGATTACGGGTTTCATCCACTATAGGTAAAGGTCCCATCTATACTAATATTAATATTTTCGGAAATAAAGACTTTGTTATTTCGGGACGAAAATATCATTACTTTTGATTTTGATGAATTTAATTTTAAATTATGTTGTTTGGCTAAATCTGAAATACCTTGAAGGTCTTGGTTAACGAGTCGGCAAGTTTCTTCACAATTTTTAGTAGAAAAACGGTAGTAATATTGCGTATCAACTGCATAAGCCTGTACCTTACCACGTCTTGCCGAAGTTAAGATATCAGCCGTGTAAAAAATAAACAATAACGGCCCAAGGATAGATCCTTGAGGAACACCACTTAAAATATTAATAGCTTCTGATCTGACACCATCAACCTCGACTACTTGTGACCTATCAGTTAGATATGAAAAAATAAGAGAGACTGCAGCTTGTGACTCACCATAATAGCGAAGTTTGGCACAAAGCAGTTTATGGTTAATGGTGTCAAATGCTTTTGAAAAATCTAATAAAATAAGAAGACTATTATCTTTTTTATCAAGTGCATTAATAATGTCATCCATTACAATGGCTAAAGCTAATATTCTCGAGTTTCAAAGATTTTAACCGAGGGCCAATTTCCGTAAGCTCCGTGCGGGGTACTTTAACAAACCGAGTTTCAATATTAAACTATAGCATAGACATACGAATATTTAACTCGGAAAAAGATGATTGAAACCAAAACTATTACATATATTTTTAGCACATTTTAGCAAGTGTCCATTTTAACAGTGTTACTCAACGTTCCATTAAATATTTACCTAAATCCATGATTTCTGAAATTGAATTGGCAACGTTGTATTTTCAACTTTGAATATATGAGATGGCTGTCATTTGACAAGCAAATTATTTATGTCCGTAAAATGAATATTTTTTCCTTTTTTAATACTTTTCAGGCTTATTCTGGTTATAAAATGCTACTTGGGCATTTTTAGAAACGTTATATACCTATGCGTTTGTAGTGGAAAAATATGTTAAATAATTGTTTCAAAGCACTGAATTTGTTTGTCTTGGGAGTGAGTATCCCAATATATATTTCTTTTTAAAAAAATGTGAAAAATATTTTTCCCCGCAAAAATTTCTATCGCTATATTGAATTTATCATGTTTTATAGCATCTGTGAAAATTTCATGAAAATCCCAGCCGCCACCATATTCTTAACGTTTACCCAGAGATGTGCGTGTAAGTAGTTGTTAAAATTTGTAGGTTATTATGGCAAAATTAAATAAAGTGAAACCTTGACGTTGATATTTACAAAAATAGGTTATTTTATTATGACAATTTTCCATCATCACTCCACCAACGTTTTCGCCGGCCACTGTTAGACCAACATTATGTATAGCGACTACGTTACTGAACGTTGCTTTGGAACACCCCTCGCACAAAAATATGATGTGATTTCCATCGATGATCGATGATTGACAATTAACTACTTTTGACAATGCCAAAAACTGACAAATTAAACTAATATTTATCAGTTTCTCTTCTAATGGAAATAAAATCACTTATTTTAAAGAAAAAGGGAGCTTTAATTGACGTTTTGACTTTCTTGATTGAAAGTCGTTTTCAAAATGACATAACAAGATGTATAATAAAAAATTTACTGTAGAAACAGGTTATATTGTCTCTGCGTTGTCTGCCGTTGCTAGGAAATAACACTGAAAGCTTAACTTTTCTTGTAAATATCTCGGAAGATCGAATTTTCACAGACATGAGACCTGCATTTTTTGCCGATGTAGATAGGAATTAGTCTACCCTGAAAGTATCATTGAATTCTGACGAGTGGATTTTGAGATCATCCGGACACACATACATACATACATACACACATACAAACCTTGCTCGTTTAATAGTATTTGATAGAAATAAAAAGTTCGTCTTCTATGGTAAAAAAGTACTTTTATAGTATTTTAGAAACACTTGTTTTTCGTCTCACAATTTTAAAGAAAAGTCATTAATTTTTTTTATTGGAACTTTAGTTTTTAATATTTTTTTCTATTGAAATTTTATTTCCACAATCCAATAGAATTCGCGATGAATTTTGCCTGAAATGCAAGAGATTCCGTTGTCGTGGGCAGGGCACAATGTGCTATAAAAGCCCAAACGATCTGAAGAGCACCGGAGTATTGCGTCCCATCAGCAACAAGTTGAGCTATCTCTGAGTTCCCGTTGAATTTTCCGTTAGTCATTTGTTGGTCACGCTCGCCGCGCGAAAAATTAACAATCTGCGGAAAATGTTGAGAATCTACGAGGTGGGTCGAAAAGAAGGCATGATCAAATTCGTTGCTGTGATTTTGTTTTTCTGTTTTGCTGAATGTGCGGCAGGTAAGATTTTTTTATTTTTGTCATGAAATTTTCACAAGTGCGTCTCTATATTTCTTCTTGCACGACTCACAACTCGGTTAAAAAAAAGTGCAATAACTACTATTCCTCTATAATTGCCTGTTTGTCTTTGCGCCCTCTGCTAAAATAATGGAATAATGTATCAATGTAAAAATATTAAAATTTTCTCTCATATGTCAATAAAAATCCGTAAATTGAAAATTTTTGCGTGTTAGTTTGATGGCGTATCGGGTTTGCCAAATGCTACAAATACTTGAAGTTCGAGTCTTCGGGTCAAATTTTTATTAATGCTTCATGTAATTATTAAATGTCACTTTATAAGGTTTGCTCTATTTTTAGCAATTAAAATAGTATTAAATCGTTTTTTTTTATAAAAAACCAATGTATAAAAAATAAATTATGGTAAAAGGGATGAAAAAAGTAAAAAGTAATGGGAAATGAACTCAAATTAAAATTGTTTTTCATTCGGAAGAAAATGACCATCAATTGTGATTTGAATAATCGAAATTAAATTTTTTACAAAACAAAAGAAAATTACAAGAAATTAAAAACCAAAACAAGGAATTATTTTGAACGAAAATTCCATTAGATTTACAGAAAAAGGAGAATAAGTTTTAAAAAATGTGAAAATTAAATCAAATTCTAAAATCAATGTCAGTTGTTTGATATACAAAAAATTCCACGTAAAAACCTACACGAAGGGGTAATTTTCGTAGATAATTGAAAGACATTCTAGAAATTTAGAAAAAAATGTTGGAAAGGAGGTACACTTCCAGATTTACATATTCAAAACGTGATCAAATTATCATTCAATAAACTGTAATGTTTAATTCAATAAAGTTTAATGTTATAATAATAAATTATCTATTAAAAAATAATGTAAATTTCTGTCTGTCCGAAACGTTCTTAAAATATTCCTTATCGAAGCAGTCGCGAATATTCTGTTACCCAATATCTAAAGAATCTAGAATCGTCAAATTAATAGTTAATCCTTGGATCACAATCGTTTTGGTTATTCAGAGTCCTTCTAGAACTTTCTTTTCACTTATATGTAATTTCCTTTCAAGTTTTCCAATCGAAATATACCGATTCATTTTGACTTACGTTAATAGATTTATATGAAGAAGTAGATCACTTATTAGAAAACTTGTCAGCATTTTCAGTGGGTTCTTTTCTAAATTTTGATTTTAAATTTAAAAATAACTTTGTGAAACGGGTCTTCAGATATCTTTGGCACATTTTTTCTAATTTTGCCAAAAATTTAAAGTTATAAAATACATTAATTTATTTGTTAAATCAAATTCAAAGAATGACAATTAAACTGACCATAAAATGGAAATTTGACAATTTTTTTTGTTTTCAAAGCTTACTAGAGCTTACTTAATAGTATTATGGTATTATTTATTCATTGGTTGTCCCAAAGCAATACCCTTTCATAATTTAGATAGCTAGAATCCCTAAAAGACAAACTACGCAATTGTGCCATCATCTAACAGCAACACTGATAAATAAATGAAAGAGTTTGTATAATTTAATGTTGCATTAATATCCAGTTCGCATTGGAGGTTGCAAAGTTTTTTCACCATTTCTCGTCTAAGTGCCACTCCCTTCATCGTATCCGTTCCAAACTGATGTCTTACTTTGTTTTCCCTCGAAATGGCTAATGCATTAGGTTTAAATAAAATTTTGTAATATACAGGGTCTCCAAAATAAGCATGGTCAGAGAGAGGATTCAGTTCCATATGTTTAACAAATTTAATTTAGAAAAAGATATCGAGGATATTAAATCATATTTGTATAATCAGGGTTCCAGATTTGATTTCGATAAAATAATCCATTGTGTTTTAAATAGTTATGAGAAAGAATTCAATTCTACCAAAAATAGACAATTAAGAAAATTTAATAATCTAATTGAAGAAAAAAGTTTTTACAACCTTAGAAATTCAGAACAAAATTTAAATACGGTAATAAATATTTCAAGTAGAGATCTTAATCACACAGAAAATTTATTATTGGCTAAAGGTTTAAATTATTCGGTAACTCCAAAATGTGTACCAAAATTTGATACTATTAGTTCTATAGAAAACGCTTCTCAAAATTTAACAACTGACTTAAACAACGAATACAAGGTACATTGCAAAATTGAATTAGAAAAATCTTACAAAATTAATCAAAATTTAACCTCCGCAGAATTAAAAATTTAAAAAATGACAATACAATTAAGATTTTACCGGCAGATAAAGATAACGCGACGGTTGTCATGAACAAAACAGATAATGACAAAACTAACGAAATTATTGAAAACAGTTCAAAATTAAATAAAGATCCAACTACTAGTATTAAAAACAAAATTTACAAAACTTTATATAAAAATAAAAAATTCCTAAGTGATAAGGAACGAAGATCTCTTACTTCTCATTATAGTAAACCACGACATTTTTATGGTTTACTCAAAATTCATAAACAACAAATACCATTAAGACCAATAAGTTCTATAAATTGTCAAAATTTAGCAAGATTTCTACTTAAAATAATAGATCCGTTATCAGGAAATACTAATTCCTTTATCAAAAATTCAAAACATTTTTAAGAAAAATCATCAAAAATCAAAATTACAATTTCAGATATAATGGTTAGTTTTGATGTAGTCAGTTTATTTCCAAATGTTCCTGTCGATAAAACTCTTAATCTTGTGAGAAAAAAGTTGACAAGTGATAATACATTAATAAATAGAACTAAATTAAGCGTCTCGGCAATTCTAGAATTATTGGAATTATGTATTAAAACTACATATTTTCAATTAAATAGTGATTTTTATCAGCAAAATTTTGGCATGGCAATGGGTTCTCCTTTATCACCAAAATTGTGTGATATTTTCATGGAGGATTTTGAAATGGAAATTGTAAACAAACAAAATTTATGACCTGTCTGGTTTAGATATGTAGATGATATCTTTGCAATTTGGCAACACGATAGGGAAAATATTGATACATTTTTATATAATATTAATATTTCGGAACCTACTATTAAATTTACAATTGAAATTGAAAATAATAAAAAATTACCGTTTCTTGAGGTACTAATACACAATAACAGCAATTGTATTGAAACATCAGTTTTTAGAAAAGAAACACATACAAATAGATATCTAAATTTTAATTCAAACAACTCAATTTGTGTCAAACGAGGTATTGTCAAATCTCTTTCCGATAGAGCAAAAACAATTTGTTCAAATGACAATATCTTAAATAATGAATTATCACTTGTTAAATCTGTCTTGATTAAGAACAACTACCCAAGTAAATTTATAGATCGTGAACTTTACCGAGACATCAAAACTAAAGATCAAAATTTAAATCCCCCAATAATTCATTCATTATAGTAAAAATCAGTTATATTCCAAAATTATCAGAAAAAATTAGAAGGATTGGCAATAAATTTAATGAAATTCAAAACACAAAAAATTGTATTTACAAAATTCCATGCGAATGTAATAAAGTTTATATAGGAGAAACATCTAGACATTTTCATATTAGACTTAATGAACACCAATCATACATTAAAAATAAACAAATCGAAAAATCCAAAATATGTGAACATGCATGGGATTTTGGTCATAAAATACAATGGAATTCTTCAACTAGATTATTAAAAGAACCGAATAATTATAACCGCAAAGTTAAAGAAGCAGCATTGATATGCTTAAATAATAACGAATGTGTTTCTAATTGTTCGGTCGATATTTCAAAAATTTGGATGCCTATTTTACAAAAAGAGTTAATTGCAAAAAGGATACCCTCTATATCGGAATAGTATCATTAGTTTTTATCTGGTTTTTTCTTATGATAGTATTAATAAGAAAACTTCATTTATGAAGAAGTATAAATTCTCTTATAATATGCAAATTCGCTATCCTTTCAAAATTCGTTCTCAGAAACTTCACAAAAATATGATTGAAACTGATTTTGACACCTTCAATCTCAAAATCTTTTTCCAAGTGTCCTATGTTGCTGTCATATTTTTGTAAGATTATCAAGTGTTTTGTTTCTATAGTAAATTTTTATTATATATTTTGTTATGTCATTTTGAAAACGACTTCAGAATTAGAAGTCGAAACATCAAATTAAAACTTTTTTCAAGAAAAGTGGTTTTATTCCAGACGAAAAAAGAGAAATTAAAATAATAATTTGAAGTATTTAAAGTAATTTTGAGTAAACCAGTAAGGAATTTTAGTTTATTAGATTCGACATCCTAAGACCGGTTTCTGTCTTTCGACTTCATCAGTTAGGCTTTTCGAATCCAATAAATAAAATTCCAAACTCGTACAAGTCAATAGCTATATCCGCTATAAGATAACATTTTTAGATGTGCTACCATCTATGGTAAGAAGAGAGTATTGACATTAAATTTTGACTGAATCTAGTCAAGATGTCACTCTCTTCTTTTTTATCCCTTTCAGGATGTCGAATCTAATAAATTAAAATTCCTTACTGGTTTACTCACTTTGTATTAATCTCTGAAAGGGATAAAAAAGAAGAGAGTGACATCTTGACTAGATTCAGTCAAAATTTAATGTCAATACTCTCTTCTTACCATAGATGGTAGCACATCTAAAAATGTTATCTTATAGCGGATATAGCTATTGACTTGTACGAGTTTGGAATTTTATTTATTGGATTCGAAAAGCCTAACTGATGAAGTCGAACGACAGAAACCGGTCTTAGGATGTCGAATCTAATAAATTAAAATTCCTTACTGGCTTACTCACTTTGTATTAATCTCTGAAAGGGATAAAAAAGAAGAGAGTGACGTCTTGACTAGATTCAGTCAAAATTTAATATCAATTTTATTGATATTTGGAAGAAAAAAGCGAGAAAAAAAGAAAAAAAATTGACCAGTCGATAAATTATCCTTTTCTAATGAATTAATGTTAAATACAATTTTTCATGAAAATAAACCCATCCCGAGTTATAGGGCGCAGAAAATTTTTTTTGGCTGATAATATCGAGATGTACAATAAACCATTTTAAAGCTTAGGATATCGCCGAAATATCAAGTTATGACCCGAAAAAATGACATTGACGGTTCTAAATGCAATTGTATGTAATTTCAAACGGCCATATCTCGTTGCAGGCAAAAGATAAAAAAAAGGTAATTATTCGGAGGAAAATTTGTCTCTTTAAATTTAAAACTTAAAAAATAATTATCCCATAGGGCTAAAAATTACTAGACAATTGTAAAAACATATGTTACGACTTTCTTCAAACGAAGAAAAAATGGCATAAAAACAAAATTTGAAAAAATTTATTTTGTCCATAACGTTTTTTCTGCTTATGTTAAACGGATGGTCTTAAAATGTTCCCATTTTTTTTGAGGAAGTCTTATTTTTCCAGATATTTACGCTAGATTTTGTACCACATAAATATGAAACAAAAATATATGTACCGTCACAAAAGCATTTCGCCGTTAAAAATCAATGCGTCGCGAAATTGTTCGAAGTTCTTGGAAAAGTCGTCATTTCAATATTAAAGCTAGAGCCGTTAGTCAATAACTTGAGAAATATATGTGTTAAAATGTTAAATTGTACCACTAAAATATTGTAATGTACCTCCAGTGGTAGTTGCAGATATTATTTTATTTTACGAATGAGGAGATAAAATTAGAAGTGCCGACGACAAAAAAATCAAAAATTAATCAAATAAAAAATAAAATATTTAGAATCAAAATAACTTTTTATTTTTAACGATAATTAGGAAACTAAAAAAGTCAATTAATTATTTTTTTTCACCTATGATTATCAAAACATTTCAACAATTGGTGAAACTGAAATTTATATTTTTGGAGATTCTAGAGGAAATGGTATTCAAGTCAATATTTTCTTTGTCTTCGACACTGACTCTGATGGGTACTTCAGCCGTTGTCTCGATATTTGGGTTGATTTGGTGTACATTTTCACGTGAAGTATTCGTAGATGGTCTGTCCCAAATAACGGTCGCAATTTGCTGGCCGATTCGTTTTTTATTGCCGATCGATTCTTCAACGTAACCTTCAGCGACAGTGTTAAATTTCAGGTGGTACGGATTCATCGTCAGAACTCTCATCAGTCTCCGGTATCATCATAGAGTAGAAACTCATTATTATACATTTTAATTTTTTAATCAATCAATTTATCTGTCACTTAAATGTCACATTTTTTTGGGGGTCTGTATTGTCAATTTCCGGGCGAAAAGTAAATTTTGCGTGCGCAAAAGTTGTTAGCTCAGGGCCATAAAATTAGTTCATATCAATTTTTATGTAATACTAACAGATTTTAGGTTATATTTAGAAAACTTTTAGAAATTTTTGTGGTGAAAATTGTAATTTTCAACGCCCAATAACTCGGAAGGGGTTTATTTTCATGAAAAACTATATTTAACTTTAAGCCATTAAAAAAAGGATAATTTATCGATTGCGTAAGTTTTTTCTTTTTTTCCCTCACTTTTTGATGAAAAAAACGCCAATATCGAAAGTTTTCTACTTCTGAACTAAACACCTTTACTAACAATTTGCAAAAAATTTCTAGTCGATCTGTTTCTGCTGAATGATTTTACTTCATTTCTTCAACAAAATTTTATTAATACTAAATTATAATCAAAGGTAATACCACCAAATTTTATCGATTAAATTTTTGGTTTTCACGAAAACGGCTTGATTGATAAAATCACGAGAAATATAGATTTTCAATACATTTTATTATAATAATTGATAATGCTAAATAAATGTTGTTAAATGTTTATATTTGACATTTCAAAAAAGGTAAACACAGTTTAATCAAAAAACAATTACGAAGAAGCGGTTTTATCGACAGCTATATCCCAAGACGTTGACAAATAGCCGACTATTTTTATTGCATCTTAATTTCGAGTTTATTTTAGGATCAATTCGTCGAGACTTAATTTTGGCATTAATAATCTGAATAACTCCCGAGAGCTTTAGCTATTAAGTTGTAAAATATACGAGAAATTTAGTAGCAATAAAAATAGTAGCTAATTTGTCAAGGTCGCGTTATATTTAATAAGATTATTTCCCGAGCCAAAAAAATTTTGTACGTACGTATAAATACCGTCCTTCAGGTGAATATTAAGGACGAAGATCAAATAGCCGACTATTTACCACCACGCTTTATTTTGATTTGATTGGCTGCGTCAAATCAGTTTCCAAGCACGTGATTGATTAAAAATTGATATTTGACAGGCAAGGGAAATAATCAAAGGTAATACCACGAGTCCTCCAAATTTTATCGATTAAATTTTTGGTTTTCACGAAAACGGCTTTATTTGGAAAAACCACGAAAACAAACTGATTGATAAAATCACGAGTCCGCAGGACGAGTAATTTTATCTCAAATCAGTTTGTTTGAGTGGTTTTGCCTGAAATAAAGGCGTTTGAGTATGGAAACCGAAAATTTGATCTATAAAATTTGACAGGACGAGTGGTATTTTGAAAGATTATTTTTTGAATCATTTTGTGTTAAAAACAGAGAAAGACACTTTACACTCAAAAGTTCGATATTTTCTTTTACATTTAAATGCCAAATATTACAAACGTAATATAAGTTGCCTATCTAGTAGTAGTCATTTAAGATTATTTATTAAGTGTAACGTTTAGACGTTTTGACATTATGTCAGTTTTAAACGAATTTATGGATGGAGCATGGAGCTGTGTTGTGTGTTACAATAAACGAATAAAAACAGGTTAGTTTACAAATATATTTTGAAATTTGGGTATTAACATAGATTGCCAATACATTTTAGTATAATAATAGATAAATGTTTACATTTGACATCTCAAAAAAGGTAAACACAGTTTAATCAAAAAACAAAAACGACGAAGCGGTTTTATCAAAGGTAATACCACGAGTCCTCCAAATTTTATCGATTAAATTTTTGGTTTTCACGAAAACGGCTTTATTTGGAAAAACCACGAAAACAAACTGATTGATAAAATCACGAGTCCGCAGGACGAGTGATTTTATCTTAAATCAGTTTGTTTGAGTGGTTTTGCCAAAAATAAAGGCGTTTGAGTATGAAGATCAAAAATTTAATCTATAAAATTTCAGAGGACGAGTCGTATTTGAAAGGATTATTTTTTGAATCATTTTGTATTAAAAACAGAGAACATAGTCATTTATGCAAAAGACACTTTACACGCCAATATTGAAAATTTTCTTTACCAATTTAAATTGAAACCTGAGCTGTTAGGCTGTTATAGTTTTACATACAGGGCCACCAAGGCGATTTTTTGACTGGCTACCCCGCGAAACGCCGTAAATAAAAGCGAAGAAGAAGAATGAAATGAAGTCTTTCTTAATTTAATTAATTTTAAGTTTAGTGCTGAAATGAGGTATGTAAAAATGTTAAAGGCGTTTTGGCGTTAATAAAAACAGGTTAGTTTACAAATACATTTTGAAATTTGGTTATTAACATAGATTTGCAATACATTTTAGTATAATAAAAATTGTTAAATGTTTACATTTGACATTTCAAAAAGGTAAACACAGTTTAATCAAGAAACAAATACGAAGAAGCGGTTTTATCAGTATAAAACACAATGATTGGTTAGGATCCTGAGCTGTTATTGGCTGAAACCACAAAATCTGACTGTATTGACAGATGAAAAAAATAATCAAAGGTAATACCACGAGTCCTCCAAATTTTATCGATTAAATTTTTGGTTTTCACGAAAACGGCTTTATTTGGAAAAACCACGAAAACAAACTGATTGATAAAATCACGAGTCCGCAGGACGAGTGATTTTATCTTAAATCAGTTTGTTTGAGTGGTTTTGCCTAAAATAAAGGCGTTTGAGTATGAAGATCAAAAATTTATTCTATAAAATTTCAGAGGACGAGTCGTATTTGAAAGGATTATTTTTTGAATCATTTTGTATTAAAAACAGAGAACATAGTCATTTATGCAAAAGACACTTTACACACAAATATTGAAAATTTTCTTTACCAATTTAAATTGAAACCTGAGCTGTTATAGTTTTACATACAGGGCCACCAAGGCGATTTTTTGACTGGCTACCCCGCGAAACGGCGCCTTAAATAAAAGCGAAGAAGAAGAATGAAATGAAGTCTTTCTTAATTTAATTAATTTTGAGTTTAGTGTTAAAGTGAGGTATCTAAAAATGTTAAAGGAGTTTTGAAATAAACTAATAAAAACAGGTTAGTTTACAAATACATTTTGAAATTTGGTTATTAGCATAGATTTGCAATACATTTTAGTATAATAATAATTAATAAATGTTTACATTTGACATCTCAAATAGGTAAACACAGTTTAATCAAAAAACAAAAACGACGAAGCGGTTTTATCAGTATAAAACACAATGATTGGTTAGGATCCTGAGTTGTTATTGGCTGAAACCACAAAATCTGACTGTTTTGACAGATGAAAAAAATAATCAGTATAAAACACAATGATTGGTTAGGATCCTGAGCTGTTATTGGCTGAAACCACAAAATCTGACTATTTTGACAGATGAAAAAAATAATCACAAAGAGACTAGGAAAGTACTTACAACTAAAAATGGTTAAAACAAAAAAACACTTTTAGACTGCTACTATTAAAAGTCTAGTAAAATAAGGAAGCTGCATACATTTTTCTTTATCGCGTTATAAGAAGCACCACTTTCTTTATTATGTAAAACAGTTTTGTGTGCATTATGTTTTATAAATTTATTTATAAATTATAATCACGGGGGGTGGGGGGTAATTACCCCTGTACCCTCCCGTAAATCCGCTCTTGAATCAATGTGACAAATAATATTTGTATTTACATAATAAAAATAGGTCGTCTTATAAATTACATAAAAATAGATCCAACATTTGTTTTTTAAAATAGATAGTGATATAGTATCGGAAACATTTTTTTATTTAATGTTAATTTTAAAAACATGATAATATTGATATTTCAATTCTCAATTTTAAAATGGGTTCTGCTTTCGGGGCTATTCGAACCCACAATCTTTGGGTTATCAGAACTTTAACTTTTCTATCATTTTGATTTTATTAACTTCATAGATACGTTGTAAGACCAGTGCCGATAATTTTTGAAACCAAATAAAATAATAGTAGGATGAAACTCATTGGAAAAGGAAGAGAATATGACAAAAATAATTTACCGGCGATCTGAGGTTGGGAAGTGGAAGGGGGGAGTTTTTAAGGGTAGAAAACTGTTTATCTCGATTTCCGGCAAAACTACAAGTCCTATGGAAAAAAGTTAAATGGCAAAGTTGGAGGCAATAAAAAGGTCTACAACTTTTGTATTTACACTTTCACATAACCTCAAAATTTATGTGAAAAATTCAAATAACCAAGTTTTTGGTTTTTTTATTTTTATCTTTTACAAAAAAAATTTTTTTTTCACGAAATTTGGTGTAAACTTACCTTTTTATGTACCAAACATTCTGTAATTTTTGTGTTTTAAAATATTTATTTTTTTAATCTTATTTTGACTTAATATCGAAAAAGCAGTGTAATTTTTAATCGAAAATTCTCACGTCAAAATATCTGCTTTTTTAAAAAACTCGGTGGGATTTTTGTTCGTTGAAATCTCTACTTTTTTATAGTGTAAAAAAATATACATTACTATGGTAAATGTTCTCAAAAAATGCAAAGAAACGAATAAAATTCGAATCCGATTTTTTTTTGTAAATCATCATGTACAATTTTGACATATTTATTAAAATTTATACTTTAATTACACGAAAAAAGTAAGATTCCGTGTTACATTTACATTTTTCGAGTAATTAAAGTATACATTTTAATAAATAGCTCAAAATTGTACATGATGATTTAAAAAAAAAATCGGATTCGAATTTTATTCGTTTCTTTGCATTTTTTGAGAACATTTACCTACCGAGTTTTTCAAAAAAGTAGACATTTTGACGTGAGAATTTTCGATTGAAAATTAGACTGCTTTTTCGTTATTAAGTCAAAATAAGGTTAAAAAAATAAATATTTTAAAACAAAAAAATTACAGTGTGTTTGGGACATAAAAAGGTAAGTTTTCACCAAATTTCGTGAAAAAATTTTTTTTTTGTAAATGATAAGAATAAAAAACCAAAAACTTGGTTATTTCAATTTTTCACATACATTTTGAGGTTATGTGAAAAAAGTGTAAATACACAAGTTGTAGATCTTTTTATTACCTACAACTTTGCCATTTAACTTTTTTCCATAAGACTTTCAGTTTTACCGGAAATCAAGATAAACAGTTTTCTACCCTTAAAAACTCCCCCCTTCCACTTCCGACCCCAGATCGCCCGTAAATTATTTTTCCTTCCATACTTGTTATATTCTCTTCCTTTTCCAATGGGTTTCATCCTATTATTATTTTATTTCACTTTTTACCATTTTCAAAGGCATCTGCACTGGTCTATTGTTTATTTGAACAGATACTATTTCTTAATAACTAATTAAACTGATTTAATATTTTTTTTACTTAAATAAACATACAAATGATACATACATACTCGCATTTGGTCAGTTATATAATTATTAGGCATATAATTAACTCTCCGAAAATGTAAAAATATAATTAGACATTATATCCTGTGTGGGCATATAAAAACTTAAATATTCCACGCCGGAGTAGTCTATGGGGTAATATTATTTTTTTTATAAAAAGGCTTTTTACATAAAAAAAGGATATTTATATATTCTCATGTTGATGATATTTTAAGTTCTTTCAAAGATTTTACAATTTGTCACATATCATAATTAAAAGTGGCCATTTTGATGCGGTCAAATTTCAAACTTAGGACTTCGAAATGTATGAGCACGATTACTAAATTTGTAAAAAGTCACCAATGGCGTCTGTTTCATCAGTCCACATTTCATTATAGTCACAAGAAAAACTGATGAATATAAATTATAGAAAGCCTTAAGTTTTACATTTTAAAAGTATTTATAATTATACCGGGTGCTTTATTACGTAGTGGAAATACAAATCTTTGTTTAATTTAACACCCTGTATATTAGTTGAAATTTGAATTCCATTCACTTTGGCCCTTATGCAAATAAAAGATTAGAATTTAGTAGCCTTTATGTGAAAACCATGAGTTATTCTGGTACAGATTTTTTATTGTAGTAATTGTATACAGGGTGAACCAAATTTCGGTGACAGAGATTTTTAATAAAACACCCAGTATTTTACGGCATCATGAAAAAGTAATATTTATTTATTATATTATTTATTTATATTTCATTTTTCTTTATTATTTTTTTGTCACTAACATTATTATAATAGCAACAGAACGTAACTGACTACAAAAAAATCCTAAAATGTACACCTTGTAAGCTAAATTGCTTTTTGTGCAGAACTTAATATTCTTTGAAATCTAATAACGGCTGGGTAATATGATCAGTACCTATTGCAGTTAAATAAATCAGACGGTTTAAATGTTTTTCAAAAAGAAAGCAAATATTCGTTTATTAAATACAATCAATGTTTTATTTATCAAAATAACAGAAAAATAAACAAATAAACTATTATTATTATTATTAAACTAAAAAAATAACACATATTTGAATTCTAGGGAACAAAATCAAGTAAAAGACAATAATTTTTTTTTAAATAGTTTGGATTATAATTATTATGAATTATCGTTTAATTTTTTGCTAAACAAAGAATATATTAAAAAAGTGTTTATACAGTGTATCCAATTAAGTGGGAAACTTTTTTATTATTTGTTTTAAGAAAAAAGTTATTCTTGATAAAAAGTCGTGCATGGTCTAAAACTTAAAATGCCACCATCAGATATCAAATTTTACAGTCGTATACGAGGTTTGTCAAAAAATATGAATATTGCTCAAAAGAAAAGTACCTACTTTTATTTTTGAAATGTGAAAAAAAACTTGTTTCTAATGTCAACATACTGATTTTGAAGAAGATATTCTAACTTTAAGAAAATTTTCATTTTTAACATTTTTTGATATACCCCCCCGTAACTGACAATTTTGAATTCATTGAAAAAGCTTAAAAGACAAAAATTACATACCAATTTTTGTTAATATTGTTCGATGGTGTGGTTAGTACGTCTGAAAAAGTTGACAACAAATTAAAAATTTCTTTATTATTGATTTTTCAAAAAAAATATCCTTCATAAAAAGTTCTGCATCACATTATAATCAATAAGCAGGAATTAAAGGACCAGGCACCTTTCTTATGGGAAAATGGCTTTCCGTCAAATTTTCTGAAAAATTCGTATGCTTTGACAAAAAGTCTCCATTGGCCCAAACCGATCCTATGGCTATTTATCATAACAGACGTCTTTTATTCGCATTTGTTGTAGAAAACATGAATCATAGATTATTTCGCAACAATATTTTATAAACAATTACTGTACAATTTGGTTACTTACAGGGTGGTTCGAAAATAAGTAATATGGTTTTTTTGAAGAATTTTTTTTTATAACAGCTTTAAAAATACAAGCAAATGTATAGTTTAAGTAATTACTTCTTGGTGATGAATCATAGTTTATACAGGGTGACTCATAAATGTAGTTACAGAAAGCATATAATGTATTTTAGCTTTAACGAATATCCCTGTATAAACGATGTGTTATAAAAATATTGTATTATCTTAAATAAATGTACAACCTGTCACTTTACCACCACTCCATGTCATACAGCGTGTTAAACTGATTGCAAACACTCTGTATTTTAAAAGTTTCTCCGTCAACTTTATAAATTAATACATTTTCACATTAACAGAAGTTCAGTATTTAACTGAGCAAAATTTTGTTGTAATCCTATGACCAGTTTTCCTAAAATGTTATTGCTTGTATTTTTAAAGCTGTTTTAAAAAAAATAATTTCTTCAAAAAAACCATATTACTTATTTTCGAACCACCCTGTAAGTAACCAAATTGTACAGTAATTGTTTATAAAATATTGTTTAAATTTTCCAATGAATTCAATATTGTCAGTTACGTGGGTGTATCAAAAAATATTAAAAATGAAAAATTTTCTTAAAGTTAGAATATATTCTTCAAAATCGGTATGTTGACATAACTTTTTTCTTAAAACAAATAATAAAAAAGTTTTCCACCTAGTGCCGACTTAATTGGACATACTGTATAACCAACAAAAATACATTTGAAAAATTAACACATATTTCTGAACTTAATCAATTAGTTATCATAGCCTAGTTTGGTAATCCTATTTAATTGTTCTACAGCGTGCAAACTAATTCACAAAATACAATATAGATCAAATTCAAATATATGAAAGTACAATTATCTTAAATTAAACAATACAAGTACAAGAAACAATTCAATTCAATAATAATAATAAACATGTTATACATTTACCGTGGTAATAAACAATTCCGTCAGTACATTTTTAGCTGAGTTAACACCTGTGTGTGCAATAATACGAAGTATATTAAAAAAGTATTAATATTTAATAATAAGTATTGCAATGAAAAAAAAAACGTTTTGAAAAATGATGTCGATTTATTTATTTAGGAAGGGGGCGGACTCTTATTCATCAAAATCACAAGTACAATTATTAAGGAGTATATAAATAGTATATTACATAACAAGTGTAGAAAGTGGCTTATTTCACACGAGTGAAAGTTTAGCACGAGCCGCGTAGCGGAGAGTGCGGAAACTGAACGAGTGTGAAAATCACTTTCGAACGCGTTATGTACAATATTTTTTCTACGACTAATAATTAAAATAAATTCCAAAGATAAAAATTATTTAATAAAAAACAACAATTAAATGAACTTAATATTGTTTACGTGTAATAATGATGGTTTTAATAAAATGGACTGTACACATAGACTTGTTTAATGAATAATTGTTATCGTACAACGGACATCTAAATACATAACCTACTCTATCTATTCTCAACATAACATAACGTCATTGACAACTGACTACTTCCGCATTGCGGTGGTGCCACTTTTCTAAATTAAGCAGCAAAATCTAAACTAAAATATCTAAACTGAAATAATTTTAAACATAGCCCCCGCCTTGAAGGGCACCTTCAAAATGAACAAAACTCTTATAATAAGCAAAACTCTTATTATAAGCAAACTCTTATTATAAGCAAAACTCGTATTAAAAGATGAGTTAATAATAAAAAATAATAATAATAAACAAATTATGGTTCAGGAAGTGTGAGTGGACACAAGTCGCGCACTGATCGTTTTAGCACTCCTTGGGATGTTGTCACTTCTGCTACTCTGGAAACATTGTCTTTGCCAGGGAACAACCTGAGCACTCTTCCAAGATGCCATCGGAATGAGGGCAGATGAGCATTCTTGATAAGGACTAAGTTGCCAACTGCAATAGGAGTTGGATTTTCCTTCCATTTGTACTGCTTATGCAACTGAGTAACATACTCTTTGGAAAAGCGATTCCAAAACTGTTGTTGCAATTGTTGGATAAATTGTAATCTAGAGAGTCTGTTTGGAGGTGTATCCTGAACGTCTAGATCGGGAAGGGCGGCAATAGATCGTCCAATCAAAAATTGGGAAGGACACAATGGAGAAAGGTCTGAAGGATCACTAGAAAGTGCAAATAGTGGTCTAGAATTAAGTATACCTTCAATCTGAATTAAGAGTGTATTAAACTCTTCATAAGTAATAATAGCATCCTTTAGAATCCTTTTGAAATGGAATTTCATACTTTTAACTGAGGATTCCCACAATCCTCCAAAATTTGGGCTATATGGGGGTATAAAATGCCATATAAAACCATTTGAAGCTGCAAAATCGTTAACGGTTTTTTGATTATTGTATAAAAATTGACCTAGTTCTTTAAGTTCATTATAGGCTCCTATAAACGTTGTGCCATTATCTGAATATATATGAGATGGCACACCTCTTCGAGAGGTAAATCGTCGTAAGCATGCAAGAAAATATTCACTTGTTAAATTACTAACTACTTCCAAATGAATTGATTTTGTGGCGAAACAAACGAAAACACAAACATAGGCCTTGGTTACTTGTCTGCCTCTTCCTTTTCTGTCAGCAATAAAAAATGGGCCCGCATAATCAATCCCTGTGTGTTGAAACGGAAATGATGGCGATATTCTAGCATTGGGAAGATTTGACATAGGTGCCACAAAAAAATTGGGCTTTGCTTTAAAACAAGGTAAGCACTCTCTTATTACTTGCTTTGCTAAATTTCTTGCTCCAATAACCCAATAAATTTGGCGAACTGCTGCCAGTAGGCATTGGTTGCCAGCGTGTAGAAGAGAATTGTGCTTTTGAATAAAAATAAGTTTCGATATCGTGTGTTTGGAATCTAATAAGATAGGATGTTTTATATTATAATTAAGTGAGGTAAAACGTAGTCTACCTCCTACTCTCAGTATACTGTCTTTGTCTAAAAACGGTTGTAATGGTAGTAGTCTGTTGTGTTTTGGTAATGGTTTGTTGGCTTTAAGTAATTTTATTTCTGATGCAAAAGTTTCAGACTGTGCAAGTTTAACGAGTTTCAATTGAGAAGTATTGAGTTCATGAGCATTAAGAGGTTGAGTATTGATTAATTTACCTTGGAGTTTTAGTTTAATATTTGTAACAAATCGAAATAAATAAGCAGTAACCCTGATTAACTTATTTAAATTTGAGTATTTAGTAAATAAGGGTGCAATTATTAATGTTTTATTGTTACATAACAATACTTGCGAATTGTTCTTGATTTCAGGTAATTCAGGGTTCAAGGGAGGTAAAATTACTGGCCAGAAATCTGAATCTTGGCGCAAAAAATCAGGTCCCTTCCACCATAATTGTGAAGTGACAAGGACTGATGGCTGAATACCTCGAGAGGCTAAATCTGCTGGATTGTCTTGACTGCGAACATAATGCCAATTTTTTATATCCGTAGCTTCTTGAATTTTAAATATTCTGTTTGCTACAAATTGTTGAAGTTTTACTGGTTCTAAATTGAGCCAGGCTAATACAATTTGAGAATCGCTCCAATAAATAATTGGAACTGCACTGGAAGAAAAAGCACTCTGAACCTGTTCAGATAACTGAGTTCCAAGTAGAGCAGCGCAGAGCTCTAATCGTGGAATAGTGGTTGGTTTAATGGGTGCAACCTTGGATTTAGAACACAGTAGATGAGATTGAAATTCTCTATTAATAAAATTGAAGCTGCGTGCATATACACAGGTTGCGTATGCATTTTGTGATGCATCTGAAAAGCAATGTAGTTCAACTAATTTGAACTCAACTGGGATAACATTTCGAGGAATTTTCAGATTATTGAGAATTTGTAATTGAGAAGAAAATTCCGTCCAGATTTGTTCTAAGTCATGGGGAATGGGTTCATCCCATGATATATTTCTAGCCCATAGTCGTTGGATGAGTATTTTAAATGTGATGATGGTTCCACTGAGTAATCCCAATGGATCATAGACCCTTGAAATATAAGAGAGTATTGATCTTTTCGTTATATTAGGCATGTCTACTGGAGAAATAACGTAAGAAAGTATGTCAGGTTGACTAGCCCATTGAATGCCTAATGTTTTTGATGATTCATTTTCTCCTAAATGGAGTGTAAAATTGGCAATGCCTTCATCAGGGATGTTGCTAAGGAACTCTTGTGAATTTGAAAGCCATTTTCTAAGTTGAAAATGCCCTGATTTTAAAATAGATGAAATTTCTTGACACATTTTTTCTAAAGATTCAAGATCATTGGATCCAGTTAAAAGATCATCAACATAAAAGTCATTGATAATTGTGTGAGATGCTAAGGGAAACTGATCTAAATGATCTTTAGCTAATTGATTGAGACAACGAATTGCAAGATAGGGAGCTGCAGCTGTGCCATAGGTGACAGTACTGAGCTGGAGAATAGATAAATCTTTGCTAGGGTCATCACGCCATAAAATTCGGTGAAATGGCTGATGCTCTGTGTGCATTAAAATTTGTCGATACATTTTGCTAACGTCTGCTGACACAGCATAAATGTACTGTCTAAATCTGATTAATATATCAAAAATATTATTTTGGATTTTAGGGCCTATATATTGCAGATCATTAAGAGACCACCCTGTACTAGTTTTGCAACTGCCGTCAAAAACCACCCTCAGCTGTGTGGTAATATTTGTTTGTTTAAAAACGCTATGGTGCGGCAAGTAATAATTGTTGAGAGGATTGTTATCTATTTCATGTAAATGATTTAATTCACGGTATTCATTGATAAATTGGTGATACAAAAGTTTAAGTTGAGGGTTTAGACTTAGTTTTTTCTCTAATGAATAAAATCGCTTGGCTGCTGTATCGAGTGATTCTCCAAGAAGTTCTGGAGAATATTTAAAAGGTAACTTTACAATAAACTGTCCATTGGGAGCTCTAGATGTATTTTGTAAGAATAGTTGCTCGCATTCTAAATCATCTTGGGATTGAAAATTTGTTTGTGGGATTTCTTCTAACTCCCAAAACTTTCTCAATTGTTCATCCTCTACATGAGTATTAATAGTAAAATTGAAAATGGAAGGCTGACACTTTGCTTTACCGATAGGAGCTAATCCAGATACTACCCATCCCAATTTAGTGTTTTGAATAATTGGTAAGTTTTTCCCTAATCTTATTTGACCTTGAGTTAGTAAATTCCAAAATTCTCCTGCACCGATTAATATATCAATCTTAGTAGGTTCGTAAAATTGAGGATCTGATAAATTGATATTTTCTGGAATATTCCAAGAAGAATATTGTATAAAGTGAGAAGGTGTCTTATTACATATATTGGGAACTACTAAACAGCTCATTGTGCTTGAAAAATCAGAACTGTTTGAAAATATTGTAATTGAACATTTTTTGTTAACAATGGATTCCGTTTGATTTATTCCAATAATAGGAATATAAGTATTAGTTAATGGAATATTTAACCTTTGACAAAACTCTTGTGTTACAAGATTTGACTGTGCTCCACTGTCTAGAATTGCTCTAGCGGTGCAAAAATTGTGCTGACCGTCTTTAACTTGAAATGTAACAGTGGATAGTAACACTTGTGTGACACTAGGATTTCTAACAAATAAATTTTGTTCCGTATTGGGTTGTATATTGTTAATGACAGGAATGTCACTGTGTAATAATGTACTATGTTTTTGTGGGCATTTTTTACAGTGTCCAAGACGACACTGATCACTACTATGATTCTTTCGTAGACAATTAATACATAGTTTTTGAACATTAGCCTTTTCTAATCTCTCCGCAGGGGAAAGTTGTAAAAACTTGGTGCATGTATAAATGGTATGTTCCCCTTGACAGAAATTACACTTTAATACATTGACTGCAAGATTACATTTTATAGGGTTTTTATAATTATTAAATCTTTTTTGATTATTAATTGAATAAGCAGGGTCACGTGATACACTTGGTTGTGATTGATTTTGCTGCCAATTTTCTAATGCATCTGCCTTTTTATTTAAAAACTCAAAAAATTCTGAAAGTGTGGGTATTTCTAAAGAGGGTTCAAATTCCTCCCACTTCTTTTGGAGATTATAATCAAGCTTGGAAGTAATTAAATAAATTAAATATATATCACTACTTTCTGAGTCAGTTAGTTTTAAGTTTTTTAGTGCAGCTAAATGTGTTGAAGTTTCATCAATTAATTTTCTGTATGCTTGAGCAGACTCCCTTTTAATAGATTCTGTTTGAAAGATTGACTTGACATGATTATTTGCCAATATGCGTTTTTTGTCAAAGCGTTTACATAAGGTTTCCCATGCTGTTTCGTATTGATCCTCCACAAAATCAATTCCTTCTATTATTTGCTTGGCGTAACCATCTAACGAGGTACGTAAAAAATTGTATTTATTTGCATTATTAATAGCCGTGTTATTGTGAACAATACATAAATAATTGGTTTTAAAAGTTAACCAACTTTGATAATCGCCTTTAAAAACGGGCAATCGAATTTTTGGCAAAAAACTTGTTTGAGAATTATCATTGTGCAGTAAATTATTAGTATTCATATTACTTGTATTGTTAGGAACAGGTCTAATAGATTGTAAATAGTGTTTTAAAACACCCATAACATTAAAATAGTCATTTTCGAACTCTTGTCTAATTGAATAATGATCTTGTAAATCAGTGTCTGCGCATTTTTGTTCTACTTCCTTTTGACTTTCGTCAAATTCTTTAATCAAATCTTTATAGTTTTCAATTCTGAATTCAACATTAGAAATGGATGGTTTGTCTCTTTGTAAAGAGCTTGAAAATTGTTTTAAGTTTTCTAAACGTAATTTGATTGAGTCTCTAGCCCGTACTAATTGTTTTAGTGTCATATTTTTGTTAGTAAAACTAATAAAGAAATAGAAAGCTATTAAAATAACCACTAATTGCCTTTTCTGGATATGGGTAAACAAAATAGGATAAATAATAGAATAGGAATGCTAATTGGAACGATCTAACCTTAAATTTGCCGATCTACAAGTCGGTGACAGAATTGGATGATCCTATATAGTCGACCACTCTTAATGTTGGATAGCACTTGTTTCCTTTTCTTCTTGACTTGACTGGTCCGCTGCTTGTTATCGGTTCTGTGGTTTCTGGCGGGTACTCTTGGCTTCACCGCCTTTTCCTCGTTATTTGTTGATTTGTTTTATGCTACTTTCCTTGTATCCGGTAGAAGGTCCATATGTTTACGTGTAATAATGATGGTTTTAATAAAATGGACTGTACACATAGACTTGTTTAATGAATAATTGTTATCGTACAACGGACATCTAAATACATAACCTACTCTATCTATTCTCAACATAACATAACGTCATTGACAACTGACTACTTCCGCATTGCGGTGGTGCCACTTTTCTAAATTAAGCAGCAAAATCTAAACTAAAATATCTAAACTGAAATAATTTTAAACAAATATGTTAGTACTTACTTTTAAACTTTCTGTCATTGATTTGACATTTGAAATATTCATATCGTGTCAGTTTTAAGTTCATATCATCACTGTTTTAAATGTGACAGATATTGTCAACTTTCTGACGTATTTATTTATGCGATATAAGCTACTTTCGCATATAGTCGTAGGAAAATGCCTATTTCTTTCTATATTTGGTACATACATCCTCAAGGTGCAGCATCAATGTAAATGAGTGTTGCAAAATGAAATAAACGTGGTGGTGTGGAAAGGTTTGTTTACTATTACCCAGAATGCTCAATTTTTCACTCCAAAAATTAATTTTTCTTTATCTTTTTTTCCACCTCGACTAACCCTCTGTGATACCTTTCAACAATCTAAGATTTTTGTTAAGTACAGATTTTATTTTTTTACATAGAGTTTATGGAAAATCGTTAAAAATATTACCTAGAGAAATTTGGGAATAAAAATTTGTTAAAAAAAAGGTTTCGTCTAAAAATTTTGTGGAGAAAACGAGCACTGGTGTAGCATCGGTGTAGTATCAAATATTTAAAGAAACACATTGGTACTGCACTAATTGGACAAAAAAAAAGACTGGTGCAGCACTTTTAGGGCAAAGAGACAGACCTAAATACTTGCTTTATCGAAGATACAGTACGCTGGAATAAGTGTTACCCTCCTATTAACTAGCCTATTTTAGAACAGTGAGCATAAAAGTTTCTACACTTTTTCACGTGACAGTCATACCTATCAAATACTATTAAACGAGCAAGGTTTGTATGTGTGTGTGTGTGTGTGTGTGTCCAGAGGATCTCGAAATCCACTCGTTAGAATTCAATGAAACTTTCAGGGTAGACTAATTCCTATCTAAATCGGCCAAAAATGTCTGTGAAAATTCTATCTTCCGAGATATTTACAAGAAAAGTTAAGCTTTTAGTTTTATTTCCTAGCAACGGCACATAATAATAACTTGTTTCTATAGTAATATATACTATAAAGGATAGATGAGTACAGTAAAAGTGGGGATATAACGTCACATTCCATAGGCGTACTTTGCAAAATAAGTTTCTATAATATAAATAAGGTCACAGCATATAAAATATATATACGCACTTCGCAGATTAAATTTTGAAGTTATATTATTTACAAAAAATAAAAATAAACTTTATGCATCTGACACTTTAACATTGAACGAATTAAATTTAACCAATAAATAACAAGGAGGATTATATGTTGGGATTAAACTTTTTAAATCTCTTGGCATTAAAAGTAACGCTTCAGAACATACCTAAACTCAAAAATTAAAAAAAAGTTAGTTCAGGAACTGTCTTTAAAAGTCACTAAAACTACTGGTATCACTATAATTGTCTTTTCTGAGGTTTATTATTATCGGTTCTATTAAATTATCCATTGACATATCCACTTTCCTAAATGAATTTTCCACATTTTTAACATGACCAATTCATTTTCCCCAATGTTCTCTATTTACATCTGAAACTGCCTTCAAAAACAAATTTCGCACATCAGGAAATTTAAATGTTTTATTGTTTTGAGAAACATAACCTTTTAATAATTGAGACCAGATCAGTTCAATGGAATTTAACTCTGCGTGGTTCGGAGGCAATCTGAGAATTTTAATTCCTTTTTCTCTGGCCATCTCATCTATAATATATTTTTTGATTTTGTTTTTATGTTGCCTTGCTATTACTAATAATTCTGCCTTCAAGGATTTAGGAGGACTGATACTATTTTTAGAAAGAAGCCATTTTGAAATATAACTTAATACAAAATTCTGAATCAAATAAAATACATACGATACGGCTATGAATAAATAAAGTCTGACTTATCTGTCAAAAGAACAAATTTATTACAGTAAAAACCATGGAAACAAGAATCTAGACAAAAACTATATTAGGCCGATCAGATGTATTAAAATTTAAATTTTAACTACAAATAAGCATTGAAAGATGAGGTAAAAATAAAATTTGTACCTCTTGAACCTGTACTACGTTCTGCAAATTAAATACTGCACTCCTTTCTTCTGTATAGTATAGGTTTGACTTTATTTAATTTCTGGCGTTTTAATCTGAAATAATTCAATTTTAAATTTGCCGCTTTATATAAAAAAGGGAAGGTTCATTTGACGGACATAAATAATTTGCTTGTCAAATGACAGCCATCTCATCAATTCAAAGTTGAAAATACAACGCTGCCAATTTAATTTCAGAAATCATGGGTTTAGGTAAATATTTATAGGAAAATGTGACACCTGTAAAAACGTGACAACTGTTAAAATGTGATACGTGTCAGAATGTAACAACTGTCAAAATGAACAAATCTCAAAATGAACAAATGTCAAAATATGACACCTGTCAGAATGTAACAAATGTCAAAATGTCACACGTATCGTACTTTTCTTTATTTATTACAAAGATCTAACCTAACCTAAAGCTAATCTTTTTTTTTGGCGGGTGGAAATGCTTTATGCACATCGGGTAAAGGTTCTTCCCTTCCCGATAGTGTGAGACTACCCGTTACGGCTGCTATTTTATTATGTGGACAGTTTTAATATTGAAGTTTTCATTATAATCGAGAGAGAGAGAGAGAGAAAAAGAATGAATGCTTGTACACGTGTACTATTAACATAGATTTCAATTTTTTATTTTACAAGAAACTTTAAAGAGACATTTAAAATTCTCTATTTTCATAGTACATTTTAAGGTTGATTGTGACTTTGTATTTTCCAAGAGCAAATTGTAATGTAATGTACGAATGAACTATTTTTGTAACTGAAAATTTTTGAAAAAATATGATATCAATATCTGCCACACATCGAGAGTCTAGTCACAGGTTTTTGTGGAGGTTTTTACCCAAGTATGAATATGAGACCTATAATTTTCCTTCACTGCAGATCAATAAATAATAAAATCAATTGAACATAGAGTTTTTCTTATATAGTGATAAATAGAGTGAGCTCAGCGATCTTCTGTTGACGAGACGTGTGCCCTACACGCTGCTGTTGCCCGTCCCGGAAACGGCGCCTGTCCACCGTGACAATTCGCGAAGATCAAGCGTCAAGCGCCCTAAAAGGGTGAAATGAATTTAACTAACCTCTGTGACAAGCAGTTGATAAACGTCAACAACAGATGCAGCCAATTGAAAATTAACACGACAGCTTTTTTAATTTTCCCGCCTACTTTCAAGCCAATCGCCAATTAACTTTTTATTTATCTCCCTTTCAGTAGTTCTAGTAGATATCGCCCACTCCGTGATTTTCGCGAATTAATTAATAATTTGTCATGTTATAAATATACTTAAATTATATACTCATTGGGCTGCTTAAAAATGTAGATTTGAATATTAAGAGCGAAGCTCGGTGACCAGATATTAATTCTTTTAAATGAGACATTACATCACGTGACACCTAATTTGAAATCTATTAAAATACTAATATCAAAAATGTATCACACTTGAGTTTCAAAATTTACGGAGTTATGCGAGAAAAATATCTGATTCTGAAATCGAATTGATGAGTTGCACTCCACCAGAACGAAAAGAAACTGCAGAAAAGATAAAAACATAAAAATGGTCCATGAATTAATAGACGTTGATACAGATAGACAAAAAAAAATATGGAAAAGGATGGTCGAGTTACGGCACACTGTCACAATTGTTTTGTGACAAAATTTACCACACTCTCGGAACGACTCGGGTAATGCGAATCTCAGATTCGTAAAGTCCCGACGTATTGAACTAATGCGTCGGGGATTTACGTAAAATACATGTGCCAAGTGCCAAGTAAGTACGTATATCTTTTTGTTATAGTTTCTAGAGCAGTGACAAGCTATAAGTACTATTCAAGTAAATATAAAAATAAATATTAAAACTAATCTAATAAAATGAATCCAGCGACATTACCAAATGTGCCTTACAAAGATACGTCATCCAATACGATTAGGTTACAAATAAGTAATCAAAAAGATTTTGAGGTATGTAAATTTTAGTATTTTTAGTACACGAAGGTGGAATTTTTTGATCCATAAAAATTTCAAAAAAGGACTATCGGAGTGACAAAACTGCACAAAGGATTTGAAATAAAATCACACAAGCTCCCAAGAACTAGGACATTAAAAATGTCCTAAACTGCACCAGCGTCTGGACTTCAACAACTACTCCTTGGACTATATGCCCCACCAGGTATTGAATTACGGAAGTCCAGACGTGGTTTGGTGCCCGTCCAAGTCGGGGCTTTAAACCAAAAACTTCGATTTTGTTATTAAAGGAGCTTGCCATTCTTAGACCGGTTTCGGTATTATTGTACCTCATCAGTAAGAAGCAGGCTAGCTCGACATCCTGTCACTAAAGGATGTCTGAAAATGAATTCGACTCGCCTCGTTCTTGATAAAAGTGGTTGCGTTAGAGCACGTATATCACGAACGAGGAGAGCCCAACGCCATCTTCACTTTCATAACAAAATCAAAGCATGCAAAAGTGTAGAAAACTACACGAAGGTGGAATTTTTTTTAACTCAAAAAAATTCATGGAATATTTGGATAGAAGTCCATCATTCTATCCTGCGATTAAAGAATTGTGATAAACATGCTAACTCAGAGTAGACTTTATTATCTGTTTTGCATACAGCTTTTAAATACAAAAGCGTAGTCTGTAAGATGAAACGACAGCAAGCTACACGAAAAAGAGGTAAAGACATAACTGTACAGCCTACATCAATTGTATGAAGAAAGACGAAAATGACAGGAAAGAAATCAATGCGTAGTGGAAGAAAGTCTTAACAATTTAAAAAAACAGTTAAAAAAGCACCCCATTCCTTGGCGATATGTGTTGAAAATAATATGGGTTTAGGGGGGATTAAATCAAAAAAATGAAAATATTATCTTTTATTTTTCAGATTTAATTTATTAATAAACGTCGCAACAATTTTTTTACTTATTTTTATTAATATGTACATATAGTGAGTTTTTTAGAATGGTAATTGTAAATAATATTCGCCCTGTGTAATTTACAAAAAAGAGCTCAGACGCGTCAAATTTCAATTTAAAAGGGCATCTTGTTATAATTTTTTCGATGACGTCGATAGGACGTTGCTGTGACGTCATCACTACATATTTTTTTAATGGAAAATTATGATATTAAAAGATGGCTATTCAAATTTAAAATTTGACGTGTCCCAAGTTTTTTAATAAAATTAGATAGGCAAATATTATTTACATTTTCCAATCTAATGAACCTCACTGTACATATACATACATACCTATGCCTAAATAATAGGGATGTGTAACTGGAACAGTACCTGTTCCTTTTGGAACAGGTTTTTACAAATATATCTTGGAACAGGTATTATTAGAGACATGGAACAGGTACGTTGGAACAGTCTCTGACGTCACTGTGACAGCGCGTACCCTGTTCCAAACGGAACAGGTACAGGTCCTGTTCCAGTGTCACATCGCTACTCGTAGAAGAGGCCTTTTACATTTCTTAAAAATAGCTACTTTGATAATATCGGCGAAAATAGAAGAAAATGTTAGGTTATTAAAAAGTCAGGAGTTAAGGGTATACAACTTGCAATACGTTGGAACTAAAACAGGTTTTTTGGAACAGGTATATTTTAGAACTGGAACAGGTTGTACCTGTTATTCAATTACGACTGTTCCACCCATCCCTACTAAATAATACTGACAAACTACCATTTAACGTTTTGTAAATCCCCGACGTATTAGTCCAATACGTCGGGACTTTACGAGCCTGAGATTTGCATTACCCGAGTCGTTCCGAGCGGCTAATGTGTCGGCGAATTCCGAAAATGCTGCCCGCGCACGCGATGGCAGGGTGGCTCAACCTAAGGAATAGGTGAGGATCTTTTATTAATTACAAATAATGTATATGCGTTACAAGAAAAGTTTTGGTAACTCGAGCTGAGCAAAACATGAGGAACCTTACATTTTCACCCTCATGTGCCTTATATTTCACTGGCTCCAGTGAAAAACGGCATAACTTGAAAACAGTACTTTTCAGAAGACTGCTTACAATAAAATAGTCTAAACCATTCCTAAGCCATAACAATATTAGGTAAACTAATTGCTGTCATAAAAAGGTTATGGGTTATTATTTCTTAGCACAATATTTATATCTTGAAATACTGCAATTCAATAATTTTTTTTTGCAATTTATTTGAAATATGCCCTTATGAACGAATGCAAAAATCAATAACGTTAATTAAAATCTAAACTAACAAACGTCCCCAAAGGAATATTCGAGTTATTCCTTTATTCACTCCTACAAAGCTGAAAATAAGTTCAATTGTATCGTTATGTACTTGCTCGTTTATAAGAGGTATTAAGTGAAATTATTGCTTTCCACCGTGCATGTCATTCTAGAACATTATTAGTTGTTCCGTAGTAACAGCATCGAACTATTTTATAATTATAGTTATGTCATTTCTGCTTGTCTTTTGTTAATGTGTTATTTAGTTACAACGAAAGGGAATTATCTATATATATTTATTATATTTTATTTATTATATCTTATTATTATCTCCCGAGAAACCTTAGTTGCCAATTTGTGAGTATTTTCCTAGTCTGTAAGTAATTTTGTGAGTAAAGGGCAATTGTGAATTGTAATCAAAAGGTCTATACTATCCATAATGGTAATTATGAAAAATTCTAATCTGACAATTTATTAAACCCGTTTAACTTTTAAAATTAAAATTTGGAATAAAAAGCACTAAAACTAGAGAGTCAATGCTAAATCGAAATATTTGTTTTTTAAAGTATATTTTTTGCAATAGTTTGGTTGCTTGTTTATAATATGGATATTATTATTATGATTGTTTTAGTTAATTTTAAAAGTATGAAATAATTTATTTTTAATTTATTGGTATTTTATTTTCTGGTAAAATTAATAAATTATTATATGTTGTTGTTTGATACTAAACAACTTTAATCTTTTTTATCTGATGCTGGTTATACAGATATTAGTTTAGTATATTAAAAAAAACTGTCTTGCTACGGATATTTTAAAATTGTGAGTAAGTAATCCACCAAAGTTTTGAAAGTAAATTGGTAAAAGAGAGTTGGCAACGCTGTCGTCAAGAACTCTAGGCGCACCAAGACAAGCTGAGGTTCAGTGGAATTTTCCTGTTTATTGGGTTAATAAAGGGTTGAGATTTGCGTTGTTAATTTTGTATTAACTTTTAAATTTTAAATTCAATTTAGAAATCTGTTCCAGTACTTATTTTGCTGGTTATTTGGTTATAAAATATTTCAAAAAATTTCATTGTAATAATTGTGAAAGAATGGGGATAATAATAAAGAGATTTATATATTTTTTATAAAAACTATGATTTTGAACAACAGAACGCATTGAAAACTCCAACGGATATTTAATGAAATCCTTTACCAAAATATGTCTAGATAATTTTAGTAAAAATATATTTAAAACAAAATTATATTTCCTTTAACTAAAATAATCAATAAATTTTAATTATAATTCTTTTTATAGAAAATAAAAAAGGATAATTTTCGATATCTCGAAAACGGTAACATTTATGATATGGGTGCAGGGTATTCCATTAAAGAAAAAGCAACTTGGCAAATTGGTCCATACCAAATAATGCTACTGACATTGAAATTGAAATTGAAATTTTGCAGTACATAAAGGATAGTAATGACGAATTGCCAATATAACACATGTTTATCATCAAGTGCCCCTGTAGAAAGGTTATTTTCTTTTGCCACATTTATAAATTCGCCCAAACGACATGCTCTAACAGATACCAACTTCGAAAATTTGGTATTATTAAAAGCCAACATTGGTTTCCAATCTTAAGAGAACCTTGTTTTATGTAACATTGTTTTATTTGTTTTGTTCCTATTCTTTTAAGAAAAAAAGAGAATTTTGTTTTTTTATGTTACTTTGTTTTGTTTGTTTTGTATTTCTATTCTTTTAATATAAAATAGCTTACTATCACTAGTTTTCTTAAAATTAGTCCTTCATTTTTTTTAAAACAATTTTTAAAGCTCATTTAAAAGGCTTCAAGCACTCTTAAATAGCTTCAAGCACTCTTAAATGGCTTCAAGCACTCTTAAAGGGGTTTAAGCACTTTCAAAGCGCTTTAAGCTTGGAGCTTTATCAAATATTTTTAAAGTTTCAAGGGCTTCAAATACTTTATGAGTATTTCATGCTTGATGCTTGGTGCTTGATAGTAAAAGCACTTTTAAAATAAAAAGTATTTGGTACGTTCAACTCTAAAGCACTCGATTGAAGTGCTTTATGCTTGGTAATCGAAGCACTTTCCGAAAGTGCTTTACCCAGCTCTGTTCCTGAGAAAGCTTAGTCTCCTCTTGAAAATGATTTTGTTTTGTTTTTTTGCATAAGTACATTTTAGGCAAAGATACTTTTGTTTTTTCCCTCATCTGAATATTTGTATTCAGCAACCTATGGTTAAACCATGATTTGATTTTTTTGAGATCTCTTTCAAATTATAATTTTAGGGCATACCAATTATCGCTTTCAGAGAACAACACTGTGTCATCTGCAAAACTTATGATTTTACAATTTGTATCTAGAAGGAAGAGGTTATTTAAATATATATTAAATAATATAGGACCCAACACTGTCCCCTGAGGTAATCCATATGTGATAGTTTGTACATGGCTTGTGGTACTGCCAAATTTTAACCTTTTTTCTATCGGTTAGATAGCTTTTAATTAGTTCATGTGGAATCCCTCTTATACCTATTTTGTTAAGAGTTTCTAAGAGGATACAATGGTTAACGGTGTCGAAGGCTTTGGCTAGATCTACAAATACTCCAATTGAAGGCATTGCTTTATCAAGACTGTTGTAGATTCCTTCTGTTAATAAATTAATGGCATCTATAAGTAGATATTTGTTATTAATATTGAATTTGCTTTAAAACTGGTTAATTTAATGTAAAAAAGAGTACATCTAAGTAATGATTATGAACTACAAAAATAAATTATTTTAACACCGACATTGAAATATCTCAAACTTTCTTTCTTTCTTTTGCTTCTTTTCTTTATTTTCCTTTCATCATCTTCTTTTAAATATTATAGACATATTTAAAAGAAGATGATGTTGCAAATTGAATGGATCCAATATCGAAGAAAAAAGAAGCAAAAGAAAGGAAAATAAAGAAAAGAAAGAAAAGAAAAAAAAGAAAGAATAGAAAGAAAATAAAGAAAAGAAAAAAACATGAAAGAAAAACTGAAACGAATGTAAGAAGATATCCTGACTGATTCACTCATCACTGCCAATGCCAAATCACTAGAATTAGAAACTTTTTGGGAAACAGTTTAATTTTTCGACCAACTAGGTACATAAAGTTTTAATATTAAAACTTAGTCAATATATCCTACAAGAGAAAAAATAAACATTAACGTCTGTGGAACTTCTAATTAATATGAGTTCTTGTCGACTATTGACAAGAATTTTTTTTAATTTTCACAAAAACCCAATACAATTTTAAATGGTAAACAATCGATAAAATAAGCATCATTATGAATGGTTTGTGGTGTTCCAACATACCCTATTGTAACTGTAATATTCGCTGTCCATAAATATAATATTAGATATATAATTAATAATATAAATCAGTAAAATATTTCGCTCTCTCACGTGGTGCTATTGGTTTCTCGATTTTTTTTTATTTTTCGAGATATTAGATAACGCAAAAACCAAATTTTCGGTTTTGTTTTCGAAATTGTAAACTTAAGCATATGCTGCCCATGTACAGTATAATGTGTATTTTAAACTTGATTTAAAAAAAAAAGTAATTTCTAATTTATATAAATAAATAAACACTATTTTTAAAATAAAAATTTATATTCTTCCGTATTTCAATACTGCTTAAAAGTCTAAACAGAATTGATATAAAAGATAATATCATAAATTTTATCCTTATTAGTAAATAAAGATGACTAATCACACAGTTTTGTAGAAAATCCTGATTGAATTCTGAATATGTAATATCTGTTCAACAAATGTTTATTATTAAATACGTAAGTGCAATATTACAGACAACAACTTTAATAGCTGAAGGAACTACTTGGTAAAGGCCATGTGAAAGAAGATATAGAGGGAGTATCTGTACAGCATTAGAAATTGATAACTTTATATAGAACGTCAATAGATGCCGCTCGAGATTGCATCAGACACTTTTTAACTAGAGCGTGATACTACTATATATTCTTTATACAATGATTAAGGAGTAAGATAGAGTTATACTCTTTTGCTAGGGTATAGAGTTGGACATACCGGTGCTAAAAAACAAATAAAAACATAAAGACATAACTCAACCTATTCCTGTTTTCACTAAAGGAAGTGATTTATCATCCCATCAGGTTTTGTTTACATTTAACATATTTTATAGTAACGAGTTTTCACTCTGTTCCCTCAAATATATAATCCCAGACTAAATCTACGGTAACTAAAATATTATTCTAACATTTGAATGTGTTAAGTAATTTAAACTAAAATTTTATTTGTTTGTAGGTACTAGATTATTCTAGTTTTGAAAACGAAAATTTTTTTTTTGAAAAGTACTTTTGAAAAGTAACGCAAGCAATTTTATTCAGCTTGGACCCTGGCTTCTACTTCAATACGCAGCTCGTCGGGTTCGAAGATTCGTAGTTTATTAAGATCTTGATACATCCCAACGAGATGTATGTGTGAGAAAGATAGAAAAATGAAATATTGCCAAAACATCACTAACAATATTGCACAAAATCCTGATTATCTTTTAGTGATGGAGTGACATTTGTTTTGAATCGCCACGTTCATCGAAAAAATGTGGTATGATCAAAATCCCAGGTTATCTTACAAAGCCCGTACACAAGTATGCAAGGTATCTTGTATAACATTGAAGGCGCAATATTTATTGATAGCAATTTAAAAGGAAAAATTTATTTAAATATTTTGGAGCAGAAAAAAAGGCTGTAATTGTAAACCATCCGAAAGGTGGATTGCTGAAGGGGACACATAGATAGATCACCCGACTTAACTCCATTAGATTTTTCCTATGGAGTTATAGTTTTTCCATTTTTAATTGCAGAAATATAAAAACAAGTTCCTTTGGCGGCTTATCATCACATCTACAAGCCGCCAAAGCCGATCAAAGCAACTTGCCGATACATCTGGAAATTTTGTTTTTATATTTCTGTAATTGAAAATGGACAAACTATACTTAAAATCTAAAGTATATTAAACAAAACCAGAACCAATTGTCCAGCTGCACTAAAGAATTTACTCAGAATGCCATGGAGAGATGTTGCAGAGAGTTAAAGAGGAAACAAAAAATAGGCTAAATTACTACCAAGAAATAAATCTGGAATATACTGAAGACCTTTTACAATAAAATAATTTTTAGTATTAATTTTAGATGTTATTTGCAATTTATTTACGTTTCAGGGCACTGTATAAGTATTGAGAAAATAAAGTTTCTTTTCCTGTACCTTCATATTAAATACGATTTTTCACTATTTCCTAAATTTTGATAATACCATTCGATTTTTCATAATTTCATAATTATAAGATTTTATTGTGGATTTTAATTTTTCTTATTAAAAAATGACGAAAAGAGATATTTAGGCAGTTAAACATATGTATTATTTAAATACATAATTTCATATGGATTTTTGTATAAAAAAAAAAACAATTTTGAAGTCGATTTTATCGTTTGACTTTTTATCCCTTTTTCATTTTTTTTTAAATTTCGATACTGCCAATCGAGTTTTATCAAAAAATATCGCTTTATGTTTATTTTAATTTTTTTGGACAAAAATGAGAAAATTTTTGAAAATTACTATTTCTGTTGAAAAACTTTCGTGGGTTTCAAACTCTGGCTGTTAGCTAAGAGATAAAAATATGTTAAAAAAAATTTTCACAGACTTTAAATATTTCCATACAACCAACCACTTTTAATTATTATTACACCTTTTTTAATGAAAACATAATTTTGTTAAGCGTCCAAATTATGAAAAAAAAAAGACAAAACAGATTGAAGAAACTCGTATTTCCCTTGGGTTATTTTAAAATTGATCTGCAAAGAACACATCTTTGATCTTGTTCCCTTGTAAAAGAAACAAAAGATAACCTTAAGAACAAAATATGAAAGTGTGATATACCTCAAAAGGGAACTTTAAAATTGTGTTACTTTTGAGAATTAAGATGTAAAAAGTTAGGAAATTAGAAAATTATGTAGGTACATTTTACACGCACCCAGAAAAGTGTTCATTTTAATAAGTTATTTTACTTTTTTCGACATTCATATTTCTATTAACAGTAACCGACTAATATAAAGTGAAAAAAGAAATAGATGTGGAAAAGATTCTACATGGAACTTAATACTTAATACTACGGATATTTAATACAATCATCCACACTTACTAGCGATATATGGCTGTGAAATTTGGACGCATTTGAAAGTAAACAAATAGGTAAATGTAAAACTAGGTACGGGCGGGTTAGTCATATCTGGCTGATTAGTCACCCTTGGCTGATTAGGTCACCGGCGAGGGGGGGGGAGGTGTTAGTCATTTAGTATGTAGAAATAGTTAATTGTTTAGTCTATCATCAACTGCTGATGATGCCAACATAGTTGGCGAAACCCGCACAGAGTATGTTAAAATTGGTTGAGTGGTGTTTCAACTTATTTGATAAACCAAAGGTCCCAATTTCCAATCGGTACGTTTGAATGAAGAAATTAGAAAAAACGACCTCAAATGAAGAAGAAAAAATGGCTCTTTCACAAGTCTATCGCACCAATAGCAAAATTACACGAACTGCACTTTCAATTGTTTCCCCATCAACCGTTTTTTCCGATTGTGGCTTCCAACAATTACTGCCTGTTTGCAGACCTAAAAAAATGCTCGAGTGAAAAAATTAAGGCTTATTTATGAAATCCGAAGACGTCAGAGAATATCACATAAGTTAAAGGATGCTGGTTGGTTAAATATGGAAAACAAGAATTTTTCAGGCTAGTAATTTTTATTTTAAAATAATCTCTAATAAAACACCGCTTATTTGTAGAGAAGAATAAGTTTCCGAACCGATGTTCACAACATTGATATTAGAAATACAGGAACACTCACGCCGCGTGCTTTTAGGACATAATATTTTAGGACTAGACCAGTGCAGTTAGCTTTGAAAATGGTAAAAAGTGAAATAAAATAATAGTAGGATGAAACCCATTGGAAAAGGAAGAAAGTACAACAAACATGAAAGGAAAAATAATTTACAGGCGCTCTGGGGATGGAAAGTAGAAGTGGGGAGTTTTTAAGGGTAGGTAATAAAAATATCTATAACTTTTGTATTTACACTTTAATCACATCAAAATTTATGTGAAAAATTCAAATAACTAAGTTTTTGGTTTTTTATGTTTATCTTTTACAAAAAATTTTTTTTTTTACGAAATTTGGTGTAAACTTACCTTTTTATGTCCCAAACACTCCCAAATTTTTTTGTTTTAAAATATTTATTTTTTTAACCTTATTTTGACTTAATATCGAAAGAGCACTCTAATTTTCAATCGAAAATTCTCACGTCAAAATATCTGCTTTTTTAAAAAACTCGGTGGGCTTTTTGTTCATTGAAATCTCTACTTTTTTATAGTGTAAAAAAATATACATATAGTTACTACGGTAAATGTTCTCAAAAAATCCAAAGAAACGAATAAAATTCGAATGCGATTTTTTTTAAATCATCATGTACAATTTTGAATTGAATTAAAATTTATACTTTAATTACACGAAAAAAGTAAGATTCCGTGTTACATTTACGTTTTTCTAGTAATTAAAGTATACATTTTAATAAATAGCTCAAAATTGTACATGATGATTTAAAAAAAAATTCGGATTCGAATTTTATTCGTTTCTTTGCATTTTTTGAGAACATTTATCATAGTAATGTATATTTTTTATTACACCATCAAAAAGTAGAGATTTCAACGAACAAAAAACCCACCGAGATTTTTAAAAAAGCAGATATTTTGACGTGAGAATTTTTGATTGAAAATTAGACTGCTTTTTCGATATTAATTCAAAATAGTGTTTGGGACATAAAAAGGTAAGTTTACACCAAATTTCGTGAAAAAAAAATTTTGTAAAAGATAAAAATAAAAAACCAAAAACTTGGTTATTTGAATTTTTTACATAAATTTTGAGGATATGCGAAAAAAGTGTATATACAAAAGTAGATCTTTTTATTACCTACAACTTTGCCATTTACCCTTAAAAACTCCCCCCTTCCATTTCCCGACCCCAGAGCGCCTGTAAATTATTTTTCCTATCATTTTTGTCATATTCTCTTCCATTGGAAAAGAGTTTCATCCTACTATTATTTTATTTGGTTTCAAGCATCAGTAGCATAACAGTTTTAGATTCATAATATAATTAAAATATTAAGATTTTCGTTAAATTGTTTTTCATGTTTTCAATGGTTCGTTGTTTCTTTTAATATTTTCTTAATTTTTTCAATAAAAAAGATTAAAAAATGGTAACAATTTTATTAATTGAACTCACTTATGTCCTGAGAAAGAGTTAGAAAATAGAATTCTAATTAATAATAAAAAAAATATGATTATTACCAAAAGATCAGACGCTCATCAGTATTATTTTTAATAGCAGTAAAGAAATAAAACATAACAAAATTTTTAATTAAGAATCCAATGTACTACTTTTTCTTGGTTTTTTGTAAATTAGGGTATTTATAGGCTTAAGTGGAAGAACAATATCAATGTCTGTTCTCAGACGTTGAATTGAACTACGCCCTTTGTCGGACTTACTTTAAGTAAAATTATATTGATATTGTAAACATTTAAAGCAATAAAGACATTTATTATTATTATTATTATTATTATTATTTTTTTTTTTTTTTTTTTTTACTTCTGTGTCAACGGCATCGACTACTATGGCCATTAGCCTCGTGTTCTGTGTAGGCTTTGTTACTGTTTCCCAGCGCCACTTTAGGAACAGCACTGTTAATTAGAACCCAACAGTGAATGGTCGAGTGAGGAATCACACCTGGTATATGAAAATCAATTTCTAAATTTTTAATTAATTAAAAGTCAGAAAAAGATTTCTGCCTTTGGTGTGATTCGAACCCACAACCCTTGGATTATGAGTCCAGTGCTCTACCGCTGAGCCACCCACCCCCCTATTATTATTATTATTATTATTATTATTATTATTATTATTATTATTAGTATCTCAGCCAATTCGCTGGATAAAATTCACCCACCCCGGATGCAAGCATCAAAAGGGTTGGACTCTATCGTCACACCTGTAAAAATTTTCTTACCGTGCGGCAAGTGTTCAGAATGACCGCTTTCTGAAGATCGATGTAAGTGTTCTTATAAAGTCCCAGTTTAGCTAAGCTTGTTTCAAGTGATTTAGGAACAAGCCCTGTAGACGATAATATAACTGGGACTACTTCGACCTTGTCTGCGTGCCACATCTGTCGGATCTCAAAAGTTGGATCTGCATATTTACTTACCTTACTTTACCTTACCTTACCTTATTATTATTATTATTATCACTCAGTATCTCAGCCATTTAGCTGGATAAAATTCACCCACCCCGGATGCAAGCATCAAGAGGGTTGGGCTCTATCGTCACACCTGTAAAAATTTTCTTACCGTGCGGCTAGTGTTCAGAATGACCGCTTTCTAAAGGTCGATGTAAGTGTTCTTATGAAGTCCCAGTTTAGCTAAGCTTGTTTCAAGTGATTTAGGAACAAGCCCTGTAGATGATAATATAACTTGGACTACTTCGACCTTGTCTGCATGCCACATCTGTCGGATCTCAAAAGCTAGATCTGTATATTTACTTACCTTCTCCTAATACTTATCCAAGATGTTGTTGTTATTTGGTATCGCGATGTCTACCAGAAGGACCGAGTTGATTCCTTTATCCACTACCACTATATCAGGTCTGTTATTCGTCACCTGTCTGTCGGTGATAATGGGCCTGTCGTAGTAGAGTCTAAATTGGTCATTCTCAAGCACCTTCTGGGGTTGATACTTATAGTATTAATAAGTCCAAACTTATTGGCTAGCTTTTGATGGATAATATTGCAGACCTGATTATGTCGATGGAGGTAATCGGTATTCGCCAATAAGCTGCACCCAGATGTTATGTGCTGAATAGTTTCCGACACTTGATGACATTTTCTGCATTTGTCCGACTTTGTGTTTGGGTCTCTAATAATATACTTTTTATAGTTATTGGTACTAACCACTTGATCTTGGGTTGCACTCATGAAACCCTCGGTCTCAGGGAAGAGTTCGCCTCTAATGAGCCACCTATTAGATGACTCCTTGTCAATATACGGCTGGTTTAAGTCGCGGTAGTGTCGACCATGCAGCTCTTTCTGGGACCATTCTTTCTGCTTGACAGCGTCTGTTTTCACTTCGATCTGTACTTCGGGCGAAGCGAGTTTAAGAGGCGAATAGTTCTTATTATTATTATTATTATTAGTATTATTATTAGTATTATTATTATTATTATTATTATTATTATTATTATTATTATTATTATTATTATTATTATTATTATTATTATTATTATTATTATTATTATTATTATTATTATTATTATTATTATTATTATTATTATTATTATTATTATTATTATTATTATTATTATTATTATTATTATTATTATTATTATTATTATTATTATTATTATTATTATTATTATTATTATTATTATTATTATTATTATTATTATTATTATTATTATTATTATTATTATTATTATTATTATTATTATTATTATTATTATTATTATTATTATTATTATTATTATTATTATTATTATTATTATTATTATTATTATTATTATTATTATTATTATTATTATTATTATTATTATTATTATTATTATTATTATTATTATTATTATTATTATTATTATTATTATTATTATTATTATTATTATTATTATTATTATTATTATTATTATTATTATTATTATTATTATTATTATTATTATTAAGCCTCGGAATGAATAAAATCGTTCTATAAAAAAGGCATGCAAATGTTAGAGAAACGTCGTAATGAATGTCTCATTATTGAAGAGGAATGTGTTAATGAATAACGTCGAATGTTGCCTAAAAGTTGTTGTTTTATTATAGCCCAGTTGTCAGAGAGTTTGACCTCGCACAAAATGTAATCTCGATGAAACTTGGCACTTAAGTAGTTGAAAGTGTGTAGAAAATAATAAAAAATTCTTTGCTGCTCTAAAGTGTATGCTAACTTCACAATTTCGAAAATATAATCGAAAATTTGGTTTTTCCATTATATATCAAAAAATATATATAAATTTCGAAAAACTAATAGCACCATGTGAAAGAGCGGAAAATTTTACTAAAAAATAATATAAGTTATTTTAAAAAAGAATTTGTATTAGTTACTATAAAAAATTATTAAAAATAAGAAATCAAATTCGAAAACTCTACGCGCGCCGAGCCGTTGAATACAAATATTCAGGCGAGGCGGTGGGAAAAACTAATGTATCTTTGCCCAAAATATACGCAAAAAAAAGAAAGCGTTTTAAAGAGGAGACTCTACGCTTTCTCAGGAAGTCAATAGTTTTTATTTTTTTTTGTTTTCTCATAGAAAATTTGACCGAAAGTTATAATTTCTAAAATTCTCACTGATTTTTATAAAGCTAAAGATATCTATTAATAGAGACATAACAAAAAAATCCTTGTACATTTATCATTATTTTACTTTTACTTTTGATTTAAATATAAATAAAATGATGAACATTATCTCTGTTTAATAAAAATTATGTTTTAAAATGATCATTTTTTTACAACATTCATTCGACGCAATTTTTATTTTATCTTTATTTAGTTTTCTAATTTGCTTTCTTATTTTTAATAATTTTTTATAGTAATACAAATTCTTTTTTAAAATAACTTATGTTGTATATTATTTTTTAGTAAAATTTTAGAGTTCTTTCACGTGTTGCCGTTAGTTTTTTGAATTTTTTTTTTCGAGATATAATGGAAAAACCAAATTTTCGATTTTATTTTCGAAATTGTGAAGTTAGCATACACTTTAGAGCAACAAAGATTTTTTTATTGTTTTCTATACCCTTTCAAGTACTTAAATGCCAATTTTCATCGAGATCACATTTTGTGCGAGCTTTTAGTCAATATCCTTCTCTGGCAACTGGGCTATTTGTCATGTACTTATTGAGTGACGGAGTAGGTATGGTGTGTTGTAAAATATAAAATATAGAATGTCTGGAATTAGTTCGAATCTTAAAATCGATACCAAAATTGTTTTGTTCGAAAGAAATTGTAAATTAAAAAACACAAATGTCTAACAGGGTAAATAATGAATTTTTTCTACGATCGTACAACAAAGTGCTTTGGTACTCTCTAATTAGGAGTTCGATCTGAAGAAAACATTTTTCCTTGTAATTTGAGTATACTTATAAACTTGGTAACTGTAGGTACTTAGGTACCATTAAATATTATTCAAAACATTGTTTGATATTAAAAAGAAACATTTTTTACTGTAGCTTTGATTAATCCAAATCTTGTTACTAACGAAAGCATATTCATAGTTAGCTATGGATGGCGTCTGACAGTGGCAGTTTACGTATTTCATCTCAAGTTGTCAATTTAAAATTTTAATATTTTGTTAGCTGTTAAAAATGTCTGATCGAATAGTGAAGAAGAATATATTTGTACTCCTCCATATTTAATTCAAACAGCAAATCAAGCCACAGCAGATTTATTACCCGAAAAATCCAAAAAAAATTATGAAATTTGTTATAAACGCTTTACAGACTGGTGTGACACAAACCGTGTTAAGAACATAAGTGTAGTATTTGAAAGAAAAATCGGAGATACTAAAGCCATAGACCTTATAGTCAGAATATTCGATGGTGAAAGCTGAAATTAATTCGAAAAAAGTAAATAACTAGTTTAATAAAATTATCGTCAGTTTAAAGTTAAATTTTATTTTCGATCGTAGAAAAAATGTTGTGTGCTACACGTGCAAAAAGAATATTTGTTGCTCTCAGCATGATTGCAGCTCTCGACTTCGCCTCGAGCTGCAAACTTGATGCATCGTGCAACAAATGTACACTTTTTGCACTAGTTATACAAATAATTATTTCCAGTGTGAAAGACATATAAAAATCTCAGTATACTTATTATTTATGCTACAATATTATTATTTTTTGGCAGATAACAGATAGAGAGTTGTACTGACAACAATCCATTTTTTTCCTTAAATTTACATATCTAAGAGTGTCCAACTTATTTACTTTTCGTCTGGAATTACCACGTATATCAATGTATAAATTTTTTAAGACATGTCGTATTTTTCCAAGACATACCTTCGGGGAATATATCAGTATAATGGATAAGGGGATATAAATATAAAAAGTTTCTAAAAATCTTACATGAATTTTTTAGTCCCAAAACTTATTTTATGGTCCCAGATGAATTGTATATTTTAAATCAGAGACGTGGAATAAGTAAAAAACATCTTTCAAAAAATAATAAATACATAGACAGAGGAGTCCCAAGGAAAAATAATTATGTTTCAACTTCAATCATGCGTATGTCGTAACTTGAAAATAAAAAGTCATTAATTAAATTAAATTATAATTGACATACTGAGGAAATGAAAAAAAAATGAAAAAACCAATAATGAGGGGAAATTCAAGAAACAGCGATCGAGGTTGTAAGTTGTATTTTGAGGGATATTTGCCATAGGTCCAGAGGCGTACTAAAGGGACTTACTTTTAGCGGATTTGCGGGCTCCTTCATTTTTCCCTAAGGATTATCCATGAAATTTTTGAAAATGGCAGCTTTTGTTTTAACTGAAATATACTTTGGGCGGATTTGTGCATACTTTAAATTGAATATTTATATTTTCACCTTTTTTTTTTAAATTTTAAAAAATTTCGTTATTTCTAGTATAGCACATCTGTATTTTTCAAATTCACAATTTCATATGTATTATCTTCTGAATAAAATGATTTTGGGATCAATTTTTGATTTGATGTAATTTTCCAGGCATTTTCACAATTTGTTTACATTCCCCAATAATATATTTTTTTGTAAATTTCAATAATGCCAATTAACAACTTGTTTAATTATCAATTTCGTAATATTTTTATTATGGGATTAATACTTTAAAAATGAATGAGAGAAATCTTGAAAAAATCCTCTATTTAAACTATTGGATATCTGTCCGAAATAAGATTTAGACAACGACTTTAAAATCGAGGACAAAGAATTAGATGCATTACTCGAAGAAGATCAGAATCAAGACGAGCTTGCAGAACTATTGAGAACAAGCGATTTCCGTACGTTTGAGAGGCATGGGGGTGATTCAGAAACAAGGAAATTGTTTACAAAAGGCAACAAAGAATAGATTTTTTGCATCGTAGATAAAGGTGCATGTTCTACGAGAACCCCAAAAAGAAAAATGCTATGATAAGACCGGTAAATTGTTGCCAGTGTGTAACGCCCTATACGCCTATAAAACAATATAGGGCTACATATAAAGGTGGGTTGTCGATCTCAACCTTATGCCTATCGGCGTAGCTCTGTAGTGGAGACGGTCGTGGTTCCAATTTTTAATATTGATCGAAAACTTACTTTTTTAAAGTGCTCGGGAGGCGCCAGTTGATTTAAATTAGCTTATCTGACCTAATTTACCTCTGAAAACCAACAAAAGGGGTAAATGCAAGACAAAACTCCAATATATCACCGATTTATTAAAACAAATAACCCCAATCCCAATCAAATAATTAAATATATATAAAAGTGCGAAAATTAAATATAAAAATGTTCAAATGGCAATTTCAAAAACAAAAAAATATGGTTCAAAAACAACAACTAAACAGAAACGTTCTCATTTAGCCGTGGTACCAATGCTGAATGGAATAATAAAATACTTAAAATTAAAGGCGATAAAAAGAAAACTACAAAAACGCAACTCAACAAAACATTGACGAAAGAATACAAAAAAATAAATTTATCAAACCGTTTGACTTCTAAAATCTTCTATGTACCAAATCTAAATCAAAGTAATTTCCAGTAGACCAAATCCAAAATAAAGTTTCCAAATAATAAAATCCAAATCAAATTTTCCAATAGTCAACAGAAATCAGCTAGGCAGTAGAGTTGTCTTACAAGTACGGCAAATTCTTCCAATAATCCGACGACAGTCGAGCGAACAAAAGCGATTATCCCAATACTTAACAGTATATAACAAACCAAAATGTCGCCTACAATTTGTTCGCAGATGGAATGGCACTTTTAATCCCCCAAACAACTTAGGGATGGCAATTTGCCACTATATAAGTGCTCCTTCCAAATGAAAAAATAAACCGACGCTTGTCTAAATTTGAAAGCTGTTCTACCACAACAAACCTTTTTTAAAACAAAAACCGCGCATCCTCCCCAAATCTCTGAATTTCCGTAACCAATTGGAAAATTTGGCGTCAGTCATGTGACCTTTAGGACCAATCCTAATAGCAACTCGAAAATAAAATCTACATTACCGACTTTCCAAAAGATCCAAATCAAAATACAAACGAACTTGTCGTCAACGTTCGTTTTACAATTTTTACTATAAAATCTAAATATTAACGCACACCAAAAATTAAATACCCTTTTAAAACTAAAACGGTGGATATATTGGAGTAAAACGCAAAATTACAATAAACTAGAACAGTTAGGAATTGTCATCCATTCCTAACGTCAGTCACTACTGTCAAAATAAAAAAAGATTGATACCAGGGGCATCCAAAAAATAATTTAGAATCTGGGGAAAAAATGAAACCGTTACAAGTGAGCTTAAAATCAATACCAAAGCATACATATGGTTCGGAGACCATGCTATCTGGAGGGACTATGAGGTGCTGAAACCTGGCGATCCCATTACAGGATTCGTTTGAATCGGGCATGATAAGGTTAAATAAAACACAATTAATCTAGTTTAGTTATACAAAATAACAAATAAAAAGTCGGTATTAGCTCAATCCCTCAGTTTTTTTTACAAATTCATTTTACGAAAGTTGATAGAAAATAATGAAATAGGTATTTAAAAAATAATAATATAAATTGGTGAAGCAAGTAAATCAAATAATATGTAATAGTATATATAATAGTATTTCTCTATTAATTCTTAGTTACCCACTTAAGTTAAATAAAACTGTTACAGAAAAGTTAATAATGGTGTAATTTTTCTTTTTTGAATGAATCTATTCTAATATGGGCCGTCCCCGCATCGGCTGGCGCGACGCCAGCGCCGCTCTACCGGCAGGGAAAAACAATAATTGATTGTCGATTTAAATCAATCGCTTAAGTTTAATGGAAGTTCAAGGAAAAGAATCATTTTTCTGGTGTGTAATGTATTATATGGATAATCTGCAACATATAACGATGTGGCGGTTTTATTCCGATTTGAAAAGTTGCATAGTTTCGGATGAGTATGGACGAGCCTTAAGACATTAACATTTCTAGATGTGCCGACAATAAATGTATCATTTAAAAAGAATCATATAGTTGATTGATTTTAGGTTGATCCTGACAGAAACGTTTTGGATACAAACTGCACTTGCAAAGGAGAAAGAGGATTCTGCAAGCATGCAGCAGCGGTCTGTATCTACGACAATGAAAAGAACAACAATGCAGTTGCAGGTGTATCAGAAGGGAATAGAAGTGGCAAATCTATGGCCATCAAAAGTAAATCAAAAAGAGGTAGTGAAACCTACGGGCGTAAGGACGTCAGTAATGTTCCTTCTGAGCTCTTGGTGGAAAATGTTATGTTAAGCAACATAGTGTTAGCAGAGGAAAGATGCAGAGTGGGAAAAGAAGCTAGACTGGTAGAAGATAAACAAAAAGAAGACATTTTATTAGCGTTATTGAAAAATTTATACGATTTGCAAAGTGTTAATGCCAAACACTACTATTATTTCATTATGAGTTTTACACCATGCAGAACTTTTTATAAAGAGTAAAATTTTTTCGTAAAACTAATAATATAATGACAATGTCCTAAGCAGAAAACTTGTTGTAGTAATTGTGTTCTATCCAATAAATACCGCAAGACCGCGTACGCCACTGAGCATCCAGCAACCAGTTTTGATTGTCACACTTTAAAGCACAACATAGAAATTCTAAAAAACCGGACGGACTATCATATCAGTTGCTGAATTTTTGTAACTTTTCTTTTAACATTTCAAATGGTAATAACAAACGAAGAAATTATATTAAATGACTTAAATTCAATGTTCGAAAATCACTCTGGTATTTACATTGATCCTGATGATAACCCTTCTCTATTCAAAATGATCCACAGCAAAATAATAAATATTGTTCATATTAATATTAGAAGTCTAAGAAAAAACTTCAATGAATTTCTTGTTTTCCTTGAGGCATATAAAATGGACAATTGTGATGTATTTATTCTTAGTGAATGTTTTCAATTAGACTCAATTGACAATTTTTGCATTCCAGGTTATAAAACAATTTATAACAATGCCGATTTTAATAGAAACGACGGTATAGTTATTTTTGTCAAATCAAGTCTAAATTACTCTGTATCAGATTTGAAGCTTGCGGTAAGTAATGTTACATTATCTATCTTAAATCTTGATATAAAAGGACTAGCCCATAAAATTATTGGCTTATACAGGCCTTGTCCTAGTAACTTAACTGCGTTTATTGAAGAAATAGATAATTTCTTTGCACAAAGTACTGAGAATCCTAAATTTAATTATTTTATAGGCGATATTAATATTGACCTTATGAAAGACGAGGAAGCAAATGCAAACAAATACATGTCAGTCCTTGCTAAACATGGCTTTAAACCTTACATCCGTCGACCCACTCGTGAAACATTAGACAGTGCTACATGCTTAGATCATATATTTTTCAAATCAGATACAAATTTAAATGATAAATATGAAGTTAGCTCTTTCATCATTAAGTGTAACATAACAGATCACTATCCAGTAATGATTAATATTAAAAAAAATTGTAATCCAAAAGAAGGAAACGTCACAAGTGGTTCCATAAAAACACACTATACATATAATACTTCGAAACTTAACTTATATCTATCTCAAGAAAACTGGCATCAAGTCTTAAGTTCTAACAATTCACAAGTAGCAACAGACCTACTTTACAATACCTTGGAAAATAATTTGGAGAAATGTAAAACAATTCATAAGAATATAAATAAAATAAACAAATTAAAACCGTGGATAACAGAGGGGCTCATTCAATCTATAAAGTATAGGGATAAAATGAAAAAACGGCTGATAAACGATTATTCTAATACACTAGAAACTGAATATAAGCATTACAGAAACTTTCTTGATAAACTGCTAAAGAAAACCAAACACGAATTCTACCTAAAACAAATAAAGGACGCCCAATATGATATGAAAAAAATATACCGTGTTATTAATGAAGCAACAAATGAAACCAAAAAAAATTCGAATGAAAAAGTTCATGTAGTTCATGAGGATGGAAAAAACTTTAATGACAATAAAGCTATGGCAAATTACTGTAACGAATATTTTAACAAAGTCGGTATAGACATGTTAAAAAATATTCCACCCCCGCAATTTACGCTGTCAAATATAAATGCCAATCTAAAATCAATGTTTCTATCACCAGTGACTGATTTAGAGATAATAAAGCAGATTTCATCTTTGAAAAACAATAGCTCTCCTGGTTGTGATGGCATAACTGCTAGACAAATTAAAAATATTCATATGCACATTTTAACACCACTTGCTCACATTTTTAATCTTACGTTTTTAACAGGTATAACCCCAATTTTTAAAGCAGGTGATAAAACAAAAATTAGTAATTATAGACCGATAAGTGTTTTAAATAATTTTGGTAAATTATTAGAGAAATGTATAGAAGAAAGGCTAATGCATTTTATTACCTCGAACAAAATTTTAAATGAAAATCAATTCGGATTCCAAACTGGTAAAGCCACAAGTGATGCAATGTATAGTGTGGTAAGTGAACTAGTTGAGGGCTTAGATAAAAACAAAAAATGTCTAGCAGTTTTCCTAGACCTGGCGAAAGCATTTGACACTGTAAATCATGAGAGGTTACTGGAGATTCTGTACACAAATGGAATAAGGGGAACAGCGTTAAATCTTTTTAAAAACTATCTGACTGATAGGATCCAACAAGTTAAAATAAATAATGCACTAAGTGATCCAGCCCTTGTAAAAATAGGCGTACCTCAGGGGACAGTTTTGGGTCCTATTCTCTTTTTACTTTATATTAATTCTATGCTTTCTCAAACAAGTGCAAAAGTCGTATCATATGCCGATGACACCGTAATTATCTTTAAATCAGATACCTGGTTGGACGTTAAATTAATTGCAGAGAGGGAACTTCATCTAATAACGAATTGGTTAAATACTTATCAATTATCTTTAAATGTTAATAAAACACATTATATCGCATTCTCTGCAAATAATGCTAACAGACCAGCTTTTCAAAATATTAGGATTAATCAGTCAAACACAATAATTACTGAGGTTAGCCAGGTAAAGTACTTAGGTATCGTTATTGATAAGAATTTAAAATGGGACAGTCATATCAACTACTTAACAACTAAACTTAGAAAACTAATTTATAAATTTTACCAGTTACGTGAAATTCTCTCTACGAAACTGCTAATAATTATATACAAGGCTCTGGTTGAATCACTTTTACGTTATGGGATATTAGTTTGGGGTGGGCTCTACGAAAATTCTCTTTACTCGCTTAAAATTATACAAAATTATATTCTTAAAATTATTTTTAAACGTAATAAACGATTTCTACTTGCTTGCTGTACTCCAGTGATATACTTAATATTAGATCTTTATATTTTTTAACAGTCCTAACATTTGCTTTTAAAAGGGGATATTTCCAACAAATAATGTGCACTCATGAATATAACACAAGGGGTACGACGGATAAACGTCTAAATATTCCAAAAAATTTCAAAAATTAAATTTATAAATTATTCTTTAATTTCGACATATTTTGTAATATTGTTCTACAATATTTCTTTTGTAATTTTTCTTTTGTAATTTGTAATTTTCTTTTGTAATAATTTGTAATTTGTAATAATTTGTAATTTGTAACTTAAATTCAATTCAATAAATTCAATTCAATTCAATAATACATATTACAATCGGCGACGGTGGCTCAGTTGGCAAAGGCGGTTACATTTCAATATGTACCATTAATAGGTCTGTCTGTGCTCTGGTTCGTGCCCCGGTCTAGACAATGAGATTTTTAAATAAAAATTTTCATTGTCTCCTTCTGGGCATGATTTGTAGTGTATTTAACATTAATTACTTTGATGTTAGTTTACGCTGCAAAGATTTAAAATCCTGGAGGAGTCCATCGTTGTCGATGATGGTGTTGTGTGGTTTTTCTGGGTGTTCCCACAACTGTAAAGCAAATGCGCCATCAAGCATCAGTAAGTCGCCCCAGAGCGCCATGGCAAATAATAATAATAGCCGTCCCTCCCCCGCACAAGCTGCAGAGCTTCTGCGGTTCACTCGTAAGGGAGTGAATTGCAGGGCGTATATTACAATGAGAATAGAATTAGAAGTATTATTAAAAAATCAAAAATTATATTTTTTTATCAAATCGATTACATACTTATTTTTATAACACCCATAATGCGACCCTGTGTACTAAAACTGTTACTTTTCTTTATCTTGGAAATATACCACACAATTTTTGTCGGACCCGGTCGCCCAAATGTCGCATCGGGAGATATGGGGTTGGCGTATAGTCGTCAAAATATATAATAATAATAATAAACGTCTTTATTATTTTCAAATAAAGTATATACATAATCATATAAAAAAAAACATAGATTTGTTGAAAATAAAGGGCGAAATTTATTTTTGGTTGTGTACTGGACTCAACCAAAAATATTCTTCCACTTAACCCAAAAACAGAGACGTGTTTCATTTAGAAATCTACAAAAGTATAAAGTCTAAGTTATTGCGAATGCATCCCTCACAAAATTACTTATTGTTAAATAAAATAAATAAAAAAAGTTGGCAAGAGAAAAAAAAATGCATAAAAAATAAGCATGATGTATAATAATAATAAATCCTATTTCTAGTATAAGCTAGTTAATGCTGATAATTCAAAAGATGTATCTTGAAGTTTTCTTTAAATTTTTTAACACTTAAGCTTTTAAGTTCCGATGAAATCGAGTTGTAAAGGCTATATATTTGGTAACTGAACGAGCGTCTGAAAATTTCAGTTTTAAAAGGAGGGACACTCAGTAACCCCCTATTTCTAATGTTTATGTTGTGCACATCAGTGCGATAAGTAATTTTACAGTGCAAATACGGAGGTGTTTTATTCACTATTACGCTATGACACAGATTAGCAAGATGTAGCTTCCTTCTGTTCTCCATATTCAGCCATCTAATTTCACTCAGTTTATGCGATATTCTTTGTCGCCTCCTTACTCCAAAAATTAGACGTAGACATGAATTCTGAACATTCTGAATTTTGTTTTTGTATTGTACAGTTCAGTTAGGTCCATACAGAGCATCCGCATAATTAAATAGAGATAAAACTAATGTTTCACAAAGTGCCTTTTTTATATTGATGGGAAATAGGTGTCGGTTACCATATATCAATTTAATGTTAGAGTAAGCACGCTGTATCAATGTTTTGATATGCTTTTCAAACCTCAAGTCAGAATCCACTACTACGCCTAGATTTTTTGTTTCATTCTCTAACGCTATTTTCTCATTATTTATATTAATATTAATTTCAATAGGTAAGTTTTGTCTATTATATTTTCTTTCCAAACAGCATGACTTTAGATTTTGTTGAATTGATGAGTAGGCAGTGATCGGTGGCATACTTAATAAAAGCTTTCAAGTCTTCGTTGATAATTGCACAGGCATTTTCTAATTCGTGAGGCTTAAAACTGTAATAAAGCTGAGTATCGTCAGCATATAGTGATTCGAGACTTGTTTTTTTTTCCTCCGATAGATAGCATTGTGTCCAAATTTCAACCTGCTAGTTTAATATGGGGGGAGAGAGAGGGCAAACACTGATTAATTTTTGACTCGAGGTAACTTTTTTAATTATTTACCGGGTCATCAAACTGTCAAACTCTTTCATGAGGACACTGCTACAGAATGTATTAAGGAGATAATGGTTTTCGCGAAAACAGACAAAAGGCGACCGAATTTCGAATTTTGCAAATTTTAATTTTTGATTTTCGCAATAAGAATAAAATGAGGAAAATTTTTTATTCGCCATCGGTTGCGGAATTTTTTTCTTTTTGATTTGAACCCTACAAGAACTCGATAGGATAATCAGGAAGGGAGGGAGGGGGGTGAACGCGTTTTGCCCTGTAGAAGGGCAAGGGATAGGGTTAGTGACTTCGTGCTAGGCAATCAGTTCTTTTTCAAGATTGTTTTACCATAAGTTTATAGAGGACTGCAGGTGTGCGTGATATATTTATAAAAGCGAATGCGCTCGCTAAGCCGCTGTAAAATTAGATGCCAGGATAGGAGCTAAACCCTCCCTTTCAACTCTCGTCTCTCTCACATCATCTCTCTGCTCTCTCACAAATACTATTCCGGCATCTAATTTCACGACGGCTGAGCGAGCGCACTCATTTTTATAAATATATCACTCATTCCCGCAGGCATTAATATAGATATAGCTTTGGGGTAAAAAAATTTTGAAAGATAACTGATTGCCCTTGAAAATGAGCCTAGCACAAAGTCACTAACCCTATCCGTTGCCCTTCTACAGGGCAAAACGCTTTTATCCCTCTCCCTCCCTTCCTGATTATCGGATCGAGTCCCTGTAGGGCTTAAATCAAAGAGAAAAAAATTCCGCAATCGACGACGAATAAAAAATTTTCCCCACTTTACTCTTTCGTTGCAAAAAACTAGCGGGTTGAAATTTGGACACAATGCTTGAGTCATGACTATCAATCGGAGGAAAAAAAATCAAGTCTCGAAGTCATTTTCTTCCATGCGAAAAACGCGAAATATAAAATACAAATTTGCTTTCTTTTGTAGGTGTTTAGGTGTGGTGTTCTTGCTGCGCTGAAAATCCATATAATTTCAAATCACAATATCTCAAGAACCGCTAGACCGATTTGGACGGGTTAAAATTCAGTTAAAGCGTTTTAGCGAGCACTTTATTTGATATATAGAAGTCGTCTCGATCCGAATAAAACTCAGCGAGCTACGTGCGAAAAACCGATTTCCCATATCTTTACATGTTATTTTACCCCCCCGCCCCCCCTCCACACCTTCCTCAGCTTTCATATAGTGATCACGTGAAAGAGGGACCTCGAATTTATGAAATCACAAAAAATTTTTTTCGAAAAGAGCGACTTCGTTTTCAAAACCAGATCTAGGGGGGTGGGTGGCTCAGCGGTAGAGCACTGGACTCATAATCCAAGGGTTGTGGGTTCGAATCACACCAAAGGCAGAAATCATTTTCTGATTTTTAATTAACTAAAAATTCCTCACTCTGAATGGTCGAGTGAGTTGGGTTCTAATTAACAGTGCTGTTCCTAAAGTGGCGCTGGGAAACAGTAACAAATCCTACACAGAACACGAGGCTAATGGCCAGATCTACTCCACTAATAGTTTTTTTCCAAAACGAGCAGAGCATACAGATAATCAATTAGTTCATTGTAGTTAAACTTATAGAAGGCCATGGAATTCATGTCAAACCTAGGTAGTAATTCTTACTTTTGACGTTACCTGAGTATAAATTATCTAAATAAATTCGTTGTGTTGTAGATTTTATAACAATGGAGCGATTTGCGAAATACGTTTTATGTAAGTTTTGTAATGAAGTTAGTGAAATTAAAATTATATTATTATATTAAAATTATAAGAAGAAATCTATTTACTGAATTTGTTTGGGATTATCAAACATCATTTGTTTCTGGTATTTAAAAAATATGGAGCTCTTCATGGATTACAGCAGAATAAGATTGTTTCAAAGTACTACATATGGTTTATGAAACATAGACAATTTATACATTTTAGTGAATGTTCGCTTTTATAATCTCCATTAAAGAAAGAATACGTAGCTAAGGAATTTCAAACACATTTAGATGCTTTAGTTGAAATTGGCTGTTTGTGTTAAAATATAAGAACTAACGTAGTAATAACATGTAGTTTTGTAAATTTTGAATTTTCAAGTGTACGTATTATATGGTAAACTGTTAATAAATGATTTTTACTTATAGGCCAGGAAAGGTACCAGAAAAATGGCATTTGTTACGCAATTTTTTGAGCCAGGTCAAATCAAAGTGAAACATTGTGGCATTTTTGGCACAATATCAAAGTTAGAAAAGTTTGGTAGGGTATTATTGCCCGCTTGCCCCAATATGGCCCGCTTTCGGGGCACCGGGGGTGGCAGCTACTAGATTGCTTATTTTTAAAAATCCTTATAGGCTAGGGGGTTTGTTGGGTCGCTAATTACGAATTTGAGGTCAAAAAAAGTGAAAATTCAATATGGCGCCCAGAAAATCACTTTTCCAAGGCAAAAAAGTGACTAAATCATTATAGTGGAGTGCCGTTAGATTTATACCTCGAACGAAGTTGGCACTGATCGAATTATCATTTTCTCTTTTGGAATGTGTTTTTGACACTACATACTTAAATGTCTATATTATATTTTTTACCGCTTTTACTTTTCCGCCCTTCACTATACACTAGAAGAAGGTAATATGAGGGGAAGAAAAAAAAAAGAAAAAAACTCGCGCAATCGATAAATTATCATTTTTTAATGAATTAATGTTAAATACAATTTTTCATGAAAATAAATACCTCCTCACTTATAGGGCGTAGAAAATTACGATTTTTCAATTTCATTAAAAAATAGTTATTTATGATATAAGTGCTAAAAGTGATATTCTATTTTGTGAGAAGGGTAGTTTGGAACACGACGCCAAAGGCGGAGTGTTCCATCCCTTCAAACAAAATAAAATCACTTTTAGCACGTATATCATACACTATTTTTTTTACAAACACCATTTTCTCATAAAAATAAATCACTTTTAGCACTAGTGCTAAAAGTGATTTACTTTTAACACCAGTGTCATAAAATGGCATTTTAGACACTGACAGCACGCGTTAAAAATTATACTTTTACTGACGTTTGTAGAAAATAGTACATTATTCAATGAATGCAAAAGAAGTCCATTGCACACGAGAATGAAGTTTGCAGCACAAGCCGTAGGCGAGTGCTGCAATCATTCGAGTGTTTAATGGCTCTTTTGCACAAGTTGAATACTATACTTTATCTATGACCATCGACTATGATAATTACCTTGATGGCAGGTTTGTTTTAAAAATGAAACGAACATATTCAAATACAAATTTTACTAAAGAAAATTAAGCAAAACAATCACGCATGAATAGTTCAAGATTTGTAAAAGTTGATGGTAAAGTTTTGAAAATTTTCTATTTTTAGGCCTGGAATTGAAACATTTTTGTTTATGGAAAGGTTATTATCGAATTGAAAATTATTGTCATGTCAATTGCCTAAAAGTGTTTCCAACCTTAAAAAGTCAAACTCCCTAGAAGTTACTAGATTCTGCCAATATAAACTTTTGACATTCTAAAAAAAAAAAAAAATTGAAAAAATTTATTTTGTCCTTAACTTTTTTTCTGCTTATGTGAAATAGTTCTGGATAGTCTTAAAATGTTCCCAATGTTGGGAATTAGGATGTTATATACATTTTTTTTGTGGAAGTCATATTTTTCCAGATATTTATGCTAGAACGATCCAGATTCTTTAAACACCCATTTTTGAAATATAAAAAAAATCATTTTAATTGATAGCTCAAGGCCATAAAATTAGTTCATATCAATTTTTACGTAATACTAACAAATTTTTGATTATATTTAAAAAACTGATAGAAATGTACGTACGGTTTTTGTGGTGAAAATCCTAATTTTCTACGCCCCATAACTCGGGAGTGGTTTATTTTCATGAGAAATTGTGTTTAACATTAATTCATTAAAAAAGGATAATTTATTGGTTGTGCGAGTTTTTGGGACAAGGGGGCAACAATAACTTTGATATTGGGCCAAAAATGAAGTAATTCCACATGGTTTCACTTTGATTTGACCTGGCTCAGAAAATTACGTAGTAAAACCGAGTTTTTCCTGGCCTATTATTAACTTATAGAATACATTCGACATAATTTGAAGTTACGTGTAAATGCCATTTTACCTATAAACGTCAAAAAATTTCCAGCGCAATTTCCTGCCCCTTACCCCAAGGAGGGGAAAAATTTCCGGAAATATTTTAGTTGCCATGGTAACGATACAAAAAGTAGGCTTTTAATTGGCCGAAATTATTATACTGTATTTGAAAATCAAGAGAGAGTAAATTCCCAGAATAAAAAGTAATTCGGTATGCAAAACTATAGTACAGTACGTGCGGTAAAACTTCAATATTTGTAATGCATTCTAAATTGTTTTTGTTAATTTCAATACAAAATTTATTAAATTTCTTGGACTATCACATTATTTTATGATCTTTCATTGTTACTACAGTAGGCCTAAGAGGATTAACGTGCGTCATAGGCGTAACCAGAATAGAAAGGGATAATTGTTATTTAACGACCTCCGAATGGCAACAGCTTCTAATGACAGATATTTTGACTTAAATAGTTTTTTATTTTTTAAGATTTAATATTGTCGTATTTTTTGCATGTTGCTCGTCAAATTTTATCCTTGCGGTTGGTTTTTTTTTTCTCATATACCTACTTAATTGTTTTTTTAGCTCCTCATATTAATTTATAAATAATTGTAATTATCTGTACATATTATATACATATTTTGTAAATAAACATATGCCTAAAACAAAATGCCTAAAATAATATTGACTTTTTCTTCATTTTACCCAAATTAAATTACTACTTACGAATTATGTTTATCTATCTAAAATTGGTAATCTAGGTATAAATAACTAAAACAAATTAAATATTTCTATTTCCATATTAATTTAATTTTGAAAACGCACGTCTATGGTTTACTGCCTTTAACACTGATAACTGCAAAACATTTCTGGGAATTTACTCTCTCTTGATTTTCAAATACAGTATAGGTGTGGAATTTTCACAAAAAAAAATAGTGAGAACTTATTGAACACTCCTATACAATTTCAATTTTTGTTAGATTGTATAACAAGAAATCTAATTTGACTTGTTCGAATATCGAATATGAACTACGATCGAGTTGCAGAATTTGTAAAACTGCCAAATGCATTTTTATATAGGTACTTGATACTGCTTCTGCTACAGACGTCTTAAAACTAAAACAGCATAGTGGTTGGAAATCAAATATCGTAGTCGAGGACTATGTACTAAATTCGATTGAAAACAAAAAATAATATCTACAAAATTTTTGAGGGGTTAATGAAAATTTGTTTTAATTTTATTATTATTTACATAGCACAAACAATACTTTGGGCATTGAAAAAAATATTTCTCTAACATAAGTTGTATCCTACCGTGGTATTTTCTTGTTTAGCATAATCCGACGGAAAAAAGAAAGAAAAATATTTTAAGGGATATATATTGTAATGGTATTGAATATAAAGCCTTTTTTAAACTTATAACTAATAACTTGGACAGGAAGAAAATATTACTTATAAAAGTTAATATTTTAATCACATAAGAAATTTAGATTAACAGATTTAAAGTATTTACTGGCATTTTAACGTAGAACTGAATAGAAAAATCCATAATAGAATGATCACAGATAAATCTGCTGATATAATAACACCAAGAACGTTATTATATCAAATCCTAGCAGAGAAAGAAAATCAGAAGTTAACCTTAAAATTCAATCTAATAATAATTCAACATAAATGGGTTAAGTTAAACGAAACGATGGTAATTTAAATGAAAAAGAGTTTAGGATTTCTAAAATTAAAGAAATATAGTAAAAAAGTACAATAATAATAAAATTTAATGATATTTAGAAAATCAATGATGGCGAACAAAAAGTGTCTTTGTACAAAGTTAATATAATTCGAAATTATATAAAAAGTATATCAAAAATTTTCTTTTAATCTCTAGAATAGATGTTATTAGTCAAAATTTGCAATAAAATCAATAATTTTTTTAATTTTGTAAAAATTTAGGCTTTGTACTTTATAAAAACCATTTCGCGTGTCAAAGGAGGCTTTTTACCAAAATCTTTTGAAGAGTTCACGTCGCTCCGTATCATAAAAACAAAAGAAAAACTCAAAGCAACGCGATTTAAGAATAAATTGTTACCTGTCAGAAAAAGTGAGGTTAATGAAAAATAAAAATAAATCAAGAAAAACAACAATCTTAAAAGGTGGCTTTTTCCAAAATTATCCATCCTATCCTGTGTTCCTGTTTGGACATATCCAGTCCCAGCTGTATTCCTGTATAAAAATATCCAGATCCAACTATATTCGGCGTAAAAATATCCATCCTGTTTCCTGATTTTGGTGTTATATGGAAAAACGATTTTATAGAATCCCATTTATTTGAACAGCTAAAATGAGAACGAAAAGCTTAAATTGAATAAAAGGTACCATTTTAATTACTAAATATCGATATTTAAAAAATTTAAACTATAAAAGGCCACAATAATAAAGTTAGAATGAAAACAATCTAATCCTATAAAAGTTTATTTTTATTTATTATATCAAATTAACGTAATAATCAATTCATATAGTAAAAATGAGTATACAGGGTGACCCAGGGGTACGTGCATGCTCCATAACTTTTTTTCTATTCAAGCTATCGGTTTGATTTTTTTTTAAACGATAAGGCCGACAATGGGGCACATTCGAAAAATATTTCTATTTATATACAGGATGTCCCAAATAAGATACACAACTAAGTTCTGATTTTTTAAATGGCAACCCCCCATTTTTGTTACATTTTTAGATTCGCCATTAAATTGTCGATATAACGCACCCGGGTTTCTTAGACTTATCTGCAATAATTTTTGACTTATGTCAATTTATGTGTCAAAATAGCGTCGTGCAGAGATCCACAAAAAAGTTCAGAACTTCAGAACTTAATCAACTTTTTTCCAGTCGATTCCTTAAGCTTCAGCGCATCTTCTGAGTTGTAGGCGAATTCGGAATCGACGTGTTACCGCCTATTACGATTTTTTGAAAATTACAAATTACAAATAGCAATAACTCGACTTTTTCAAATGCATCACCCTATATTTTATTACATCATTGCATGGCATTTTTTAAGAGCTTTTTGCTGATATAGGGTTTGTTGGGTCTATTTTGTAAAATTTGCGAGATTTATTGCAAAATAAGAAATGTTGACGGTTTATTCGAGAAAAAAAGGAATCGAGTAGGCCGTTGTCTTAAAATTTGACACATCCATATACTTTCAATAATTGTATGTGTCTAATTAAAAAAAAAGGAATCGAGTAGGCCGCTGTCTTAAAATTTGACACATCCATATACTTTCAATAATTGTACGCATCTAATTATTAATCATGAGTTTTACTCGCAAGGAATTAGTGAATATGGTCTACTGTATTGGCGAAGCTGACAGAAATGCTTTATTAGTAAGCAGAATCTGCCTGCAAAAATATCCAGAAGCAAGAACTCCACGGGTGTCTTCATTCCTAAAGTTGAGAGATCGGTTTGAACTCACTGGTAGTGTATCTTATACCAAAAAGGAAATTGTTTTTTGACAATGTGCTGCATGGTGAAAGGTATTTACAGTTTCTTCGCGAACATCTTCCCAATATTTAAGAAGAAGTGGATTTGAATACCAGAGGGATAATGTGGTTTCAACACGATGGTGCTTCAGTGCATAACCATAGGATGGTGCGAGAATTTTTAGATAATTCCTACCCTAATCGTTGGATAGGGAGAGGTACTATTCCTTGACCCGCGCGATCTCCAGACCTTACTTTTATAGATTTTTTTCTTTTGGGGTACGTGAAGGAAACTGTTTTCAGAGATCGTCCAACAACTGCAGATGATATGAAAAACAGGATCACGGAAGCCTTCCGTTCAGTTGATGGAGCAATGCTTGCTAGAGTTCAGGACTCATTTACTAGAAGACTAGCAGTTTGCGTGGAACATGATGGTGACCTATTCGAGCATTTGTTATAAATCAAAAATATTTATATTGTATCCTATTAATCATTCTTTCATGTTCTTGTAAATATTATAAAAATTGTTTACTTTGTAATGTATTTCTATTTCTATTACAATTTCCTTTTGTTGAAACATATTCTTTTCAAAATTATATGAATGTGTCAAACAGTGGCCTACTCGATTCTTTTTTTCTTTTAATTAGACGCGTATAATTATTCAAAGTATATGCATGTTTCAAATTTTAAGACAGCGGCCTACTCGATTCCTTTTTTTTTTCTCGAATAAACCGTCAACATTTCTTATTTTGCAATAAATCTCGCAAATTTTACAAAATAGACCAAACAAACCCTATATCAGCAAAAAGCTCTTAAAAAATGCCATGCATTGATGTAATAAAATATAGGGTGATGCATTTGAAAAAGTCGAGTTATTGCTATTTGTAATTTATAATTATCAAAAAATCGTAGTAGGCGGTAGAACGTCGACTGCGAATTCGCCTACAACTCAGAAGATGCGCTGAAGTTTAAGGAATCGACTGGAAAAAAGTTGATTAAGTTCTGAAGTTCTGAACTTTTTTGTGGATCTCTGCACGACGCTATTTTGACACATAAATTGACATAAGTCAAAAACTATTGCAGATAAGTCTAAGAAACCCGGGTGCGTTATATCGACAATTTAATGGCGAATCTAAAAATGTAACAAAAATGCGGGGTTGCCATTTAAAAAACCAGAACTTAGTTGTGTATCTTATTTGGGACATCCTGTATATAAATAGAAATATTTTTAGAATGTGCCCCATTGTCGGTCTTATCGTTTAAAAACCGATAGCTTGGATAGAAAAAAAGTTATGGAGCATGCACGTACCCCTGGGTCACCCTGTATATACATGGTGTCCCGTTGGTAAACGGAGATATTTTAAAGGTAGGTAAAGGTCACAAAGGGGATTCTACTACGGAAAAACTAATGAATCTTGGTCTAAAATGTACACAAAGAAAAAAAAAGAAGCTTTTTAAAGAGGAGACTCTAAGCTTTCTCAGGAAGTCATTAGTTTCTATTTTTTTTTGTTTTCTCATAGAAAATTTGACCGGAAGTTATAATTTCTAAAATTCTCACTGATTTTTATAAAACTGAAGATATCTATTAATATAAGCATAACAAAAAAAATCCTTGTAGATTTATCATCATTACACTTTTACTTTTGATTTAAATATAATTAAAATGATGAACATTATCTCTGTTTAATAAAAATTATGTTTAAAATGATCATTTTTTACAACATTCATTCGACGCAATTTTTATTTTCAAAATAGTATGTATATAAATCATAATTTTTTTTTGAATATAGTTGAAAATAATTTAGAAATTGGGTTATATAAATAATTAAACACTATTTTGAAAATAAAAATTGCTTCGAATGAATGTTGAAAAAAAATGATCATTTAAAACATAAGTTTTATTAAACAGAAACAATGTTCACCATTTTAATTATATTTAAATCAAAAGTAAAAGTATAATGATGATAAATGTACAAGGATTGTTGTGTTATGTCTCTATTTTATAAAAATCAGTGAGAATTTTAGAAATTATAACTTCCGGTCAAATTTTCTATGAGAAAACAAAAAAAAAAATAAAAACTAATGACTTCCTGAGAAAGCTTAGAGTCTCCTCTTTAAAACGCTTTTTTTTCTTTGCGTACATTTTAGATACTTTAGTTTTTTCGAACGCCTCGCCTGAATATTTGTATTCAACGGTTCAGCGCGCGTAGAGTTTTCGAATTTGCTTTTTTATAGTAATACAAATTCTTTTTTAAAATAACTTATAATATTATTTTTTAGTAAAGTTTTCCGCTCTTTCACGTGGTGCTATTAATTTTTCGAAATTTTTATTTTTTTCCAGATATAATGGAAAAACCAGATTTTCGATTTTATTTTCGAAATTGTGAAGTAAAATTTTTGAGAAAAAAAATGCATAATTATGCATAATTGATAAAATGCCCTGTAACTCCGTTATGGAAGACAAGAAACCCATTTGTGACCTCTACCTACCTTTAAAAAATCTCTGTTTACCAACGGCACACCCTGTATATTAGGATAATCATATTTATGTTTGAAAACGATTAGTTAATCTTCTTTGAAGTACATCTCCTATGAAGACTCTCTTGGTTGCGACTGTAGTTCAAATTTTTTCCAATCTTTGTTAATAATATTTTCATCAATAAGCACCATTGCAAGATCTTGTAGTGATAATGGTAATGGTTACGTAGAGCCATTTCGGACTAATTTTGGTAATGTATCTAATTAGGAAGAGTAATTATTATGTTAAATGTATAATTCAATACATTGGTTGTTATGAAATTTCAAATAATAAAATTACACTTTCTTAGTCACTTATAGTTTTATAAAAAAAATTACGAGCTAATTATCTAATTTAGAAAAAGAATAACCGCCTGTTAAAATATTTTCACTCATGGTGTTTAATAAAAAAAATTGTTTTGTCCACGACTGTTCTATAAAACATTCATTATACTTGTACTTCCTTAAGTATAATAATACATATTATTCACTGTATGACGTCACCCAGTGAATAATGAGTCATTATTCACTGGGTGACGTCAATGACAGCTCAGCATGTTTAAACATAAAATAGTAGTTTATGATACAAGGACGAGAAGTGTTACTTTTTCGGACGATTATGGAGTTTGCCGGCTGAGACGTTAGTCCAATATTTTTTATTCGAATATAAAAATATTAATAAAATGAAAAATTCTACCTAGTTCTACTTATAGTTTTGTAGTTTGTCAATGTCAATGGAGCTTGTGTTAGAAAGTGTAGTAGAATTTTTAATAAACGCGTTTCATTGCATTTGTATAGTGTAAGAAGTACTAAAATAAATAAAATATACACAATACTTTTCGAAGCATGTAGAATTTATAAACACAAAGTTTTGAGTTATGATAAACTAAACCAGTGTTATTAGAACTTTTTCATTGAATTTGAAGGATGCGAATAGCTGATCGGTTCTGTCAGCGTAATATGAGTCGTCCATTTCCAAAGTGCGCCTTAAACTTTTTTTTTTCGGAAATTGAGCCAAGTATCTAATCTTATAGAAAAAGACCCAAGGAATACGATGGTGCACTTAAAACATTTCTAAAACCAACCTAATGTCTTTAAAAACACGTTCAAAAATTAGTTTATTTCCAAACCGCGCCCACAATGAAACTAGTTTATTTCCAAACTGAGCCCTAATCCATACAGTGGTTTATTTCCAAAACACGCCTCAAGTCATACAAAATTAGTTGAAATTTTTGTTTTTTTTCCAAACCACGCCTTAACTTTCTAACCTCTCAAACATTTTTACTCTTTTTGTATTACTTTATTTTTAAACACAAACGGTTGTTATTGTAGATATTTAAAATCACACTGGTTTTTTTGTGAATAATAAAGCAAATTTCCAAGTTGACAACACTGGCCTCTCCATATGACGAAAGTTTATCAAAATATTTCATCAGCGAACTTTTTATCAGTCATTCCTTCAGACCTAAAGCCGGCTGACAGTAATGTGTTTGTTTCGAGTTATTTACTTTGTAGAATTTTATAGTATTTAAAAAATAAGCAATAATTAAGTATATCTGAATCAGATGTTATGAGGAAAGTGATATTTTTTGAAGCCCCTAGGGGAAAATGAAGAAATAAAACAGGAGATCCACTCATCAACTCAATTAATTTCGTTCCAGAATGCGCCTTCTTCACAACTTTTATTTCCAAACTGCGCCATAATGAACATTTTTTTCCAAAAAGCGCCTTATTGAACATTAAATCTAGTTTAATTAATTTTTATTATTCTGGAAAATTTCTACATTTTTGTATGATAAACAAAAGATTTTTTTTGAATTAACAAAAAAAAAATAGAAAATAGAAGATATAGTTTTTTCTACTAGCGTGCGGAAAATTCCACGTTTCCGCACTCATTTTAGTGTTGAAAGAGTAACTTTTCCGCACTAGTGCGGAAAAAACTATTTTCCGCACTAGTAAATTTGTTAAGTTTTTGGGGAGTATACTGATATTTGAATATTTAAAATATATATTTGTATGGTTGTAGTTTACAAAATGACAAAATTAAGAAACTTATTAGAATTCTGCTATAATTCTTAATAAAAAGAAACGTACGTTTCAATAATTTTTTAATGGCCCTGGTATAAGCCTCATCAAATGAATGTCAAATAATAATAAACATCTGACATTTTTTATCTGTCACTTTGAATCACCGTAGCAACAAAGAAAAAATAAACCTGTCAGTCAAAACACTACCTTGTCAAAACCAATTTTACCGTCGCAATTTTTTCTAGAAGATAATTTTTCATGGATTCTTCAGACGAAGATTTGCCAGAGTCAGTTTTGGAAGCGGCTAGAACTGCAAACTTGGGTCTACTACCATCAAAATCCCGTTATAGGTATGAAAAGGAATATATTTTGTTTGGAAACTGGTGCCAGAATAAGGGAATTAAAACTTTTAAAGAAGATGTTTTTTTGGCTTATTTCGCTGAAATTTCCAAAACATGCAAGCCAAACACTCTTTGGTCCAGGTACTCAATGTTGAAAAGTGTAATTAAACTCAAAAAAGACGTCGATTTAAGCAAGTTTTTCAAGGTCACGGCATATATAAAAAAACAAAACATTGGATTTAGACCCAAAAAGGCAAAAATTTTCTCATAAGAAGAAATTTTTAAGTTTATAAATGAAGCGCCTGACAAAATTTATCTTCATATAAAAGTCGCTACGATTTTTGGTTTGGCGGGCGCATGCAGGCGAGAAGAATTAACAAAGATGTCTTTAGATCATATTGATGACAAAGGAAATATTTTATTGATAAATATCCCACACACAAAAAACCACTCTTTCAGAAGCTTTGCGATTTCTGAGGAAGCGGAAAATGGAAAATTGCTAAATTTGTTTAGAAAGAGTTTAAGAAAGCCTGAAACCCCACATAAGCGATTTTTCGTGAAATATAAGAAAGGAACTTGCACTGTACAATGTATCGGAACAAACACCTTCGGAAAAATTCCATCAGAGATTGCAAGTTATCTGAAGCTTCCAAATCCTGAATTATATACGGGCCACAGTTTCCGACGTTCCGCCGCCACAATGCTTGCAAATTCCGGAGAAGGAATAACAAATATTAAACGCCTCGGAGGTTGGAAATCTTCTAGCGTCGCAGAAGGTTATGTAGAAAGCTCATCAAGTTTCCAAAAGAGCTTATCGAATAAAATATTAAACTTCAGTGACGCTGTCGCTGGCCCTTCCACTAGTCAGCAGCTGTCGCCAGTAAAGCCTTCCAAAATGACGTCTTCCAGCCAAGTTCCCATCGCCACGGTTACAACAATTAGTGCTGACAAAGCAGTGGAAAACCGAAATCTGACTTCATTGGAAAACATTTTAGCCTCTGCAATTAATTTGCAGAATGCTACAAATTGCACGTTCAATATTAATATTAAGAATAATTAATTTGTTGATATGTATTTAATAAGAAATGTTTCTTTATGTTAACTTTTGGGTTTTTTCCGCCCCCAATAGAAAAAATACTGTACCTAACACTTTTCCGCACTTGTTAGGTAAACTTCTATTTGCGTTTTCTATAAAGTTGTTGAAAACCGTCAAGGCGCACTTTGGAAATGAACGACTCATATAGACTACACTAAAAAGTAATAGAAAAAGTGTAAGAAGTGTTAAATTTCGAACAAAAATTATAACTATTTTGACATTTTAACATAACCTACAAATATCATTTGGTTTTTTTAAAAAAACACATATCACAGCAAGTAGATATGTTATTCCGATAATAAAATACACCAAATATTATTGAACACAACTATTAATCTAAACCTAAAAGAAAAAGGTAAGCCAAATACCTATATTTTACTTCACAGTTTACCGTCCGAAAAAAAACGAAAAAAGGCCTAGGCCGAAAAGTGATTCTTCTTGTTATTGTGTAGTGTGTCGAATTTGACGTTTTTTGACATATTCCAATAAAAATGTTATTTATATTAATTTCTAGGTAATAATATGTAAGTAAGTAGAACAGTTTTCATTACATATTTAAAATAAATATTTAAAAGTAATACCCAAAAGTAACAACAAAAATGCAGAGAATTTATAGTGGCTCGTGTTTTAAACTTCATCTTCGTGAATAATAGCTACCATTATATGCTTGTTGAATAATATACTATTGTTCGTTGGCTTTTTTTTATTTTTTCCTTTTAACCAATTCCCCTCCCACAAAAAATCTTTTTTCTACAACTGCTATGAAAAGTAGCGAATTTCTCATAGCTTACTTAATTTCAAAACAATGTATTGCTCATACCGTGCGGGAATACTTTTCCTCAAGGCACTTTGCCCATATCACATACATTTATATGGAGAATCAACAAAAATCGACAAAAACTTAGTAGGCTGCTGTTCAGCTTTAAATAGTTGACACAACTGTCAGATTATGAGAGTTTTCTAATTCTTAAGGTAGTTTTCATTCGTGCTTTGATAGAAATCGCAATTTCCATTAAATATTATTTTAATAAGACCTATACCTATTTATAATAAATAATATGAATACTGACAGTGGTGACGATTTTGATAATACTTCGCCAGACATATTGGAAAGAGCCGCAAAAAAGTAACGTTATATTTGTTGCCGGTAATTTCAAGAAAAAAGTTTGAATTGGCATACGAAAAATTTAGGGAATGGAGAAGAAATACAAAAATAAAATTAAAAAAATTATTTAACTGTTGAGAGGTAGGATATACTTTTATGTTATTTTAGTTTTGCTAACCATAAAAATAAATATTAAGTTACATTACTTATATTCTTTAAATATGTGCAGTTGTAGAAAAAGTATAATGTGCAACACGTGGGGAAAGTTCAACTTTTGTCACGACTGTGAAAGTTTGTGGCACGAGCCTGAAAGGCGAGTGCCGCAAACACACGAGTCATAATATCCTATCCTATTTTCTACAACCCTTTACGAAAAGACGTCATTTTGTAATAGAATACCTTCAGCGAAAACGTGATGTTAACTTTCGTTTCTAGTGACGAAAGTTAAATTTAAAAACAACTTATATCTAGTTGCCTGGTTTTCATTATTTTGACGTTCATCGTTAATTATTTAGACTGAAAGCATTGTTAGTTTTTTAAGTTATCATAATTTCTGATTCGGAAAATGATTTAAATTTTCCAAATACACCATCAGAAATAGCAAATCAAGCTGAGGAAACCTCTTTGGATTAATTGCCAGTAAAATCTTAAAAGATATATGAAAAATATATGCAAAATTCATGGATTGAAGAGTTCATAATCAAGTAAATTCATTTTCGGAAACTGCTGCTGCGCATTTTGGATGAATCTAGGCAGCAAGATATATTTGTTTTAATAATTTTATATTTTTTTGATTAATAATAATAATAATAAAAATAAAAAAAAGCATTCCATTTATAATAGTATATTCTTCAACGAGTGTAGAATGATGGATGATTCCAAAACTCACTCGCTGCGCTCGCTCGTTTTGGAAACTTCATCCGCGTGAATAATAGCCATTCTACACAAGTAAAAGACTATACTTTCTCTACGACTATGTATAAAAAAAATCTTTCATTGGGAATCGAACCTCGATCGCCCGCGAAAGAGTCAAGTATCTCTACCAGCTTTCGACCACATTTATTTATGAAAATTTAAAGAACATAGATATAGGTAACTCAATTTTTAGTAGAAACCTTTATATTTTTAAATGAAATTATAACATTATTAAACATAACATAAATATAGGTACTTAATTTAGACTCATTCTTTTGCAAAATTTATGGTAAAGTTATTGCAATTGCTTATATTTAACGTGGTTGGTATTGAATTATGATTAAAACTAGCAGTGCTAGTACTGGAGATTCTGTGATAAATTTATTTATAAATTCTGAGGTAAACGTTTTCGATTTCTTTGCTTGAAATCCTTCTCCTTTTCGTTTAAGGAACGCCCGCAATTTTGAATAATTTTCAATGTGTATTTCATTATTAACATTTAACGTACTTCTTAGTATAGAGTATATTTTCCATAAAGTTGAAGGTTTATATTTTTCGGAAAGTTTTGTGAAATATGCTAGGAGAACGATTTCCAAAAATGAACTTACTTTATTGGAATTTCTCCATACCATAAATGTTTCATAAATCTTATTATAGTCTTGCTTTGATCTATCCGGTAGCAAATTCATTGTGGATGATTGAGCAAATTGTTTAATTTCGGGAGGCGTACATATTAACTCTTCACTATCGCTACTGTTGTCCATTTTGTTCTCTATATATACGTAAAATTATGATTATATGATTATTTTGACGTTTCAAACGACGCGCTGTCAGAAGCGATTTCCGTAGTTAGGTATTTGACGTTTTAAAAGAGACGATTTGATTTATTCATTTTAGCGTGATTTCTGATAATCATAGAATGTGATTGGTTAACGAGAGTGAATTCTTTTTCATTCTTCACTGGTGTGAAGAATTTACGTCATTATTCAGCTAAATATGTAAAAATAATTTGTGCATTATTATATAGTCGTGGAGAAAACACATTCTTTAGCATATTAATATGATATTGTTTAATACCAGCATTATGGTAACTCTGAATTTAAGTTAAATTTTACGTAGTTTGATATGCTATTCTAACGTTCGGAAAAAATCGGTCAAATATTTGAACGCGTTTTTGAGACAATTAAAAAACGTCAGTTTTAATCATAATCATAATAATAATAATCATAATCATCTTTATTAGTTCTTTAGATCATACAAAATGATATAGAACACGTCAATTCAGTTCAATAAATATATATATAAGAATTTCATTCTTAACAAAGTACATATCATTTACATATAAAAGTTCAATTATAGTATAAAAAAGTAAATAAATAAATAAATAAAGTAAAATATAAAATAATAAGATTATAGTTGTCTCCACATAATTAATAAACATTTACAAACAAAATAAAATAAATATCTACTTAGGTATTATTGAACACAATTATTATTGTTAATTTATGATCTTATGGAGATTTTAGAGGTTGCTATCGTTCAGATACTCTTGAATAGAATAGTAAGCTTTGTCCAGTAACAAGACTTTTACTCTGATCTTAAATTGCCGTATCGATAATTCCTTATATTCATCTGGCAGTTTATTAAACAATTTAATTGCCATATATTTCGGACATTGTTCTGTTTTGCTCAAGCGATGAGTCATAATTACGAGAGTTAGCCCATTTCTCGTTGTATAGCAACTATTTCCGAGTGCTTTAAAAGTGTTAATTTCACTTCTTGCGTATATCAGTCTTTGGGTTTCTCCCGATGTGCCCCACGCTACAATACCGTAACCCAGTATTGAATGAAAATATGCATGATATAATGTTAACAGTACAGATTTTTCTACTGTTTTGCTTAGTTGATAAATTAAATAGCATTGTGGAGCTAATCTTTTAGAAAGATTATTCGATATGATTAGACCATGTACAATTTTCCGATATATTAATTCCGAGAAATTTAGTGGTTGGAACTTGTTTAAGAGATTTAGAATTACTATTTCTCACAAGGATACAATGATCTAAGGAAGATCTTACATGGCTAAAGCGCATAACTACTGTTTTTTTTTTCATTCAATACAAGTTTATTACTTCCTATCCAATTTGCAGACTGTTCAATTTCAGCATTAGCTGCATTGATTGTCTGACCTAAACTCTTTTCAATTATAATAGAGGATGTATCATCGACAAACAAAAACGATTTTTTTGTATTGAAGTCATTCACGTATATTATATATAAAAGTGGGCCTAGCACAGATCCCTGTGGGACACCTATGGAACATACATTGTTTTTAGATTTTTTATCATTAATTTGAATGTATTGAAATCTGTTATCTAGATAGCTCTTGAGCCAATTATTAATAGTACCTCTGAAACCATACCTATCTAATTTGTTTAAAAGTATTTTTTGGTCTACCAGGTCGAAAGCCTTACTCAAGTCTAGAAAAGTACCTACCACCTTATTTCCTTTATCTAGTTCTTCATATAGAGTATTAATTAGGTGTGTTATGACCGTAATAGTTGATTTACCTTTTTGAAAACCATATTGTTTTTGGTTTATTAGATTATATTTAACCATAAATTTCATTATTTGATTTGAAACAAATTTTTCGTATATTTTAGAGAATGGACTGAGTAAGGCAATTGGTCTAAAATTAGTTACTCTGGATTTATGAATAGGCCGAATTTTGGTATCTTTTAGTGCATGTGGGAAAATACCTTCTTGAATAGAGTCTTTTTTTTTTTTTTTTTTTTTTTTCTTTTTTTTCTTTTGGCTTTAGGTTTAGGACCATGCAGCCAGAAACAATTTAAGTATATTTTTCGAACTTTTTGAGCTAGCAGACAGATTTAATGCTGGCAGACAGATTTCATTAAACACCATCCTATTTTTATTTATTTATTTTTATATTTATTTATTTTTATATTTATTTTATTTTTTTATATATAAACATGATACAAAGGATTTAGACAGAGGACACTCTCTTCTCGCCCAGGGGTCGTTCAGGGCATTTTAAACAGAACAAACACATGGTAGACCTCGGAAAACATGGGTGGTATACATTTGGGAAAGATTAAAGGTATCAACACTGACCTAAGGTTCCTTTATAATTTTAGTTTAGTTTTGTATACGAATAGTAGCAAGCAGTCAAAGACACTTCTATTGTTTAAGGATAATAAGTGCATAATGTTATAGGGAGTCGCTATTTTAAGTTTTGATAAACCTTCTATTAGTTCCTTCGACTGATTCTCATATTTGAGACATCCAAAGAAAATGTGATCTAGGTCTGCGATTTCATGACATAAGTCGCAGAGGTTATTATCATAAATGTTTATTTTGTATAAATGAGCAGGGTAGCAAGCATGTCCAAACTTCATCCTAGTTATTGTTGTAATTTGTTTCCTATTGTAATTGTAGTCCTGATACCAGTGTTTTTTCTTTATAATTGGTTCTAGTTTGGTATAGCGAGTTGGATTTGTAAAACAGTACTGATTCCATCTATAAGACCAGTTATTCATTATATTGTTTTTAGTCATGTTAAATCTCTCTTCCCATGTCAAATGTATATCTAAATGTTCACCTGATAATATGCTTTGTTTTGCAAGTTGGTCAGCAGCTTCATTAAATGTGATACCTGTATGGGCTTTTACCCAAACCAAAATTATTTTTTTTGTTTCATTTGAATTGTATAACATAGTTTTTATTTTCATAATGTATGGGTTTATAAGATTTGAGTTTACCTCGGAATAAAATTTTAGACTGGTTAGAACAGAAATGGAATCTGAGAATATTATGGCCTTTGAGATGTCAGTTTGGATAATATATTCTATTGATTTTAAAATGGCGATAGCTTCAGCGGTGTAAATGCAAGAATTGTTATTTAATTTATATAAGCCTTGATTTTTGTTTGGTACAATATAGGCACACGCAGTGCCTTGGTTATTTTTGGATGCATCTGTATAAACCGGAGTATAGTTTTGATAATTGCTCATAATCTGTCTAATGATAGCGTTATTTATGATGTTATTTTCTGTGTACTTTGGAACGATTACATTGATATCCAGGAGATATGCATTATACATTATCTCCTGTTGTAGGGGTATATATTCTGAGGTATTTCGAAATCCTTCACACAATGGCGGTGTTCTTTTGTGTAGCCAATATTTGCCTGTTAGATCTTGTACGTTTAATTTTTGCAGCTTTTCTAATATAGGTGAATTTTTAATTTTGCACTTAATTATCATTTTTTCGGATAATAATTGTCTTCTTAATTCTAAGGGTGCTTCAATGGCTTCCACTCGTAACGGTTCTATTGGAGTTGATTTCATTGCACCGATGCATAGTCGTAACGCTTTGTTCTGCAGTATATCAAGTTTTCGGAGTTCTGTAGTGCTTGCAGCTCCATACAGGAAACAACCATAATCAATTTGGGATCTTATATAACTTCGATAAAAGGTTAATGCTGTTAGAGGGTCTGCCCCCCACCAAATACGCATGATTGACTTTAGGAAATTTAATCCCTTACTACATTTTTGAATGACTGAGTTAATATGTGTTCTAAAAGTCAATTTTTTATCCAGTGCGATGCCTAAATATGTAATTTCGTTTGTCATGGGAAAATTAATGTTTCCTACTGATACATATGAGATGTTAGGGATGTTGTGCCTTGAAAAGATGACCACTTTTGATTTCTCAGTAGACAGGTCAAAGCCTAGTTTAAGGATGTCATTAATAATTGGAGTTAGATTTCTGTCTAGGTTTGTCGTACATTGGTCGAATTTTTTATTTTGGACATAAAAGACAAAGTCATCTGCATACTGAATTGTATTAACTTCGGGGTTTAGCGTGTGTAAATCGATTGTATATATATTAAATAATAGCGGAGCTAAAACTGAGCCTTGAGGTAATCCCTTCGTAGCTAGCCGGTACCCTAAGGTGGGTCCACTTGTTTGTCGGACGGTGACAAATCTATTAATGTATAATTTACATATTGTGTTAACAATTTCTACGGGTATTTGAAGACTAATCATTTTTTCGTATAAGATTAACCAATCCACACTATCGTAGGCTCCTTTTATATCTAAAAATAATGACCCTTGATAATTGTTGTCAGAGAAGCATAATTGTATATCTGTAATTAAATGTGCTACAGCATCACTCGTACCAAAATTTTTTTTGAAGCCGTATTGAGTGAGAGGGAGGGCGTTTATGTGCTTTAACCACCATTCTAATCTGTTTTTTATGATTCTTTCGAATACTTTAAAAATACAAGGAAGGAGGGATATCGGTCTATATGATTCGTGATCATTTGGGTTTTTACTAGCCTTAAGGATAGGTACGACGATGACTTTTTTCCATTCTTCTATGGTTTCTCCATTGATCCAGATTTCATTGAAAATATTTGTTAGGATTATTTTTCCATTCAATGGCAAGTGAAGAAGCATGGGGTATCGAATATCGTCAAAGCCTGGAGACGTGTTTTTTCTTTTTTGAATAGCAAACTCTAATTCTGGAAGGCCGATGGGTTCTATAAAGATCTTGTTGTTGTTTGGGTTTTGTGTTTGAGTCTGCAATATATGTCTCATATCTGGTAGAGGCAGAGGAGGTGCTATTTTGTTAAAAAAATCATTTTGCCACTCTGAGTTTGTAGCATGTTTTGGTTTTGTGAACTGTCTTTGCATTTTTCTAGCCTGGTTCCATAGTTCCGTAGTTGGCGTACTTTTATTTAGTTTCGAGCACCATTCTCGCCAGTTTATTTTAGCTTTCTCTTTTAAACTTTTTTTGGCTCTAGCTATTTCTTGTTTGCACCATATAAAGTTCTCATTTGTACTATTGTTTTTATAAAAATGTAAAGCATGTTTTCTTCTTTCAATAATTTCATCGCAAGCCTGGTCCCACCAAGGAGGTAGAATTTTTTTCTTTTTCTTCTTTTTTTTGTTTATGGGAAGTGCGGCATCAGCTGCAGTATTGATACCCTCCATAAAAAGAGTATACTTATGTTTTGGCGTATCTGTTTCTACGTAATTGTTATCAAAGAAATTGTGTGCTGTTTGATGATAAAGTTCCCAGTTGGCTTTGTGTAAATTCCATTTTGTTTTTGGATTAAGGTAATCATCTTCATAACACCTTGTATTCTTATTAATTTCAATAATAATGGGAAAGTGATCTGATCCCATTACATCGGCTATTGTATCCCATATGCAGTTGACGGCGATATCTGGTGACGACAGCGTAAGATCTACAACTGAGTTGTTGCCGTTTCTAGTTATAAGTGTTGGTTTACCTGTATTTAAAACTACTAATTGACTATCCTCTATGACATTTAAGACTTGTGTACCTCTCGCATTAATTTTATATGACCCATATACGGTATGATGTGCATTGAAGTCACCTCCGATAATTCCGGTATTATTAAGAAGGTTTAAAATGTTTTCCCAGTCGGAATTACTTGTTCTGCTATCGGGAGGGCAATACAAAGATAAAAAAGAGAAATTGTCGTGATTTTGGTTTATTATTTCGACTCCACATACTTGTATTTCTAACGAAAAATTTTGTTGAAGGTTCATCTCCTTAAACGCAAAAATATCCCTGACCAAGATGGCTACACCGCCGTAACCATCGTCCCGATCTTTCCGTATAACATGATAACCTTTAAACGTAATCTGCCTGCCAGGCTTAAACCACGTCTCAGATATTAAAGCTATATCAACATCTTGTTCATCTAAACATTTAAGCAAACTTAATTTATTTGAGACTGCAGATTTGGCATTCCATTGCAAAATTTTAATTTTATTTTTTTCGACCTTAGACATTAAAATTAGGATAAAAAGTATATAATTTGGACATCACCTTACTAGCGTCTATATTTTTAAGCTCGTCAAAAGAATTAACATCTTCAAGAACACTTTGGAAAATATTAAAAAATAATTTTAGAAATTCTTCAGATTCTTTTTCATAACTTTCTTTTTCTAGTGGTGGTAAAGGGTTGCTGGGTCCAAAAACGAATGGGAACATAGGAGCTTGACTTGGGAGAGGGGATGAACTTTTTTTTCTTTTGTTTGGGTTGTTTGAGGTTTGCGAAAAATATGTTCTCGTTTCTTGTACTTGTTTTGAAGTAGACGGCTGTGAAAGTGTTGTGACTTTTTTTGTTTTGTCATTTTGGACTTTATTTGAAGGTGGTAAAAGAGGGAAAGCATTTATATTTTGTGTATCTAATACTGAGAATCTATTACTTGTGTTTAAAGCGGTCGAATAAGAATTGTTAAGGCTAGCTTTTGCTTCCAAAAAAGTTAAATTTTGTTCAGACATATGCTGCTTTATTTTATTTTGTTCTTTAAACTTTGGGCAATTTCTCGATATAGATTTATGTTGATCATTTTTACAGTGGAAGCAAAAACTGTCTTGAGGATCCCTACAAGAATGATTTTCCAATTTATCTTGTGCACAGTTAATACAACGAGTTTTTGTGCTTCTACAATGTTTGGCTACATGTCCGTGTTCCAAACATTTATAACATTGTATGACCTTGTGAATATATGGTTCGACTAAACATGCCACACTATTGATGAATACATATCTGGGTAAAATATTACCTTCGAATTTAATAAGACCATTTGTCTCGGCACATAAGCTGCTTCACCGTCAATATCTATTTTTATTTTAAATCTAGACACCTCCGTAATATTTATTGTTGAAATTAAATTATCAAAAAGATATTTTTCATTAAAAATTGTATCTACATTTCTAATTATACCTTTTCTTTGTAAGAGATTGTTTGGGATAAATGCTAATAAGTTTTCTTACTTTAATCTATCATCATTTACTAATTTATTTGCATCTCTTATTGTTTTTAAATGTACTCTTATCCTATTCTTACCTACACTCTCTATACTAATTATGTTGGGTATCGCTAAAGTTTTATGTAATATGTGTCCTACCTTCATCGGGTGTAATTTACCTAAATTCTCCTCTGTGTTTATTTTCTGTATAAATACATATACCTTATCGGAGTAAATATGGGCTTTTTGCGTGTTGAAAATTTTTTTGGGTTGTTCTGGTCTTAAATCTGCGCTGATTGTGGGAGTATTTGTTTTTTTTCCATTATCATCCAGTTCCATGATGTCACTCCCCCCGCCTCCGGGGGGATCTTCTTCACTCATAATTATTGTTCGTAAATAAAACTTTACTTTGAATTCGTATACACTATATCAAGTTTTTGTTTTTACCGGTATCACCGATATCACCGATTTATTTCGTTGATCGATACACCTGCGATATGTTCGCTTTGAAGAACCGATCGAGGTTGAATAGAGTCATTTATCAGAAAAGTTAATGGTTTCGCTAAAAATCTAGCAGCTTTTTTAATTAAGTTTGAAGTTAGTTCATCATCACCTTGCGAATTTGAATTCTTCAAGCTGGATATAATACTTAGCACATCGTATTCTGTGGCTGGTTCGCAGAAAAAAGTATTACTATGTAGACTTACATGATTCTCAGGCCTATCTGACAGCTCAGGACATCTTACAGAGTTTTTAAGTTCCAAAGGAATGTTGCTAAAATATTCTAAGAACCGATTTGCCACTAATTGAGGATCTTTAATTAACTGGTTCTGATTTTTTAACGTAATTACCGGAGTTTTTGAACAATTATTACTAGTTTACTTTATCAGATTCCAGGCCATTTTTCTACTACTATTATACAATTTTTTTGCTTTATCTAAAAGCTGCGTGTATATTTTTTTATGCTGTTTATAGTACGCTTTAATTTCAACATTATCTGTTAAAGTTAATCTGTAAATATCTTTTATTTTTGTCCTGAAATAATTAAGCCTTTTGGCAACCATGGTTTTCTTTTGTAACATTTAGGTCTGGAGATATAAGTTTTAAATGGAAAAGCTATTTCAAAGTAGTGATTAATAATGTTAAAAAATGTGTCAAATTTTATACTAGTATTTAATTTTGATGCCAGTTTTCCATCTCTATCATTGATAAGAATAAGTTTATATTTTTCTCACTTTGCAAATATCTACGGGTGACCGATCTCTTGCCATCTCTATTTGGGTATTCTAAAGTTACAAGCTGTGCTCGATGATCACTGAAATGATTATTGACAACTTCCGCATTTGTGAAAAGTATCTCTTGATTTAGACATATGTTATCTAAACAAGCCTTACCTCTTGTTGGTTCCTTAATAGTTGGTAAAATACCGTACGATTCTAGTAGATCTATTAAATTTTTTAATTGCAATGAATCAATTAAGAAGTCAACGTTGAAGTCACCGCATAACATAATTTTGTGACTTCTATATTTATTTGTTAGTATTTTTAGTACTTCTTCTAATTTTTCCAAGAAAATTGGTAAGTTACTATCAGGCGTTCTATAAATGACTAATATTATTAATTTATGGGGAAAATTATCTACTGTACATTTTATAGCTGTACATTCAAATTGTGTTTCCTCTAATATATTTTGAAAAAGATCTATTGTTCTACATTGAACATTATTTCTGTTGTAAATTGCTACTCCACCTCGATTCTTTTTTCGACAATAGTAATTACCAAGCTTAAAACCCTCAATATATATTGACTTTATTTGTTCATCATTGCACCAGTGTTCAGATAGACATAAAACATCACATTCAACATCATCCAGAAAAAGTTCTAACCTAGTAGTTTTATTGCTCAGCGATTGCACGTTTTGATGAACTAAAGTAAATTTATTAGTTTTAATAGTCCTACAAATATTATTAGTTATTTGGGGTTGAGCCTCGAAAAAATGGCTCAGCGTTAGAGCACAGACAATTAATTTCAACGGATTTTAATACTATATTATTTGCTGTTTTAGATATACTATTTATGGTATTTAAAATTGACCGACAGAGTGAAGAGTAATAGCCCTTATTACTGATAAATGACAAAGATATATTCTTGTTTTTTAAACAAACATTTTTATTGTAATTTATTATATACTTGTTAATTTTATAATCAAGATATTCATTCTTATTGCTGCATATAATCAGATTACATACCTTGCTTAGTGGTAACAACACCCTCAGACCATTTATTAAAACTTTAAAATTGGAAACATTAAGCGTATTAAATATAAAAACAATGTAATCATTATGGCCATAGCTAACAGAGGCATCACATATTTCCTTGATTAAGTCCTCAAAATTAGTATAAGATTTAACAATTCCTTCAACAATAAATTTTTCTTTATTCACATTGTAGTCAATAAAAGAAGAGATATTTTTAGCACATTCATCACCAATCACCAATATTTTATGTTTCCGGATGAAGGTTTCAGTTTCCACAGTTTTAGTTACTTCTTTTTCCAAATTTTTCTTAAGCTTCTCTTCTTTGGTAGTGTTTTTATTTAATATTTTTTTATCTCCTGTTTTCCCATTCTTCTTAGATCTTAACGATTCCCCTTTTGTCAAGATGTTCTCTTTCTCATTGGCAGATTGACTATCTAGCGCTTGATCAGATAGTTCATATAGAAGACTTCTTTCGTTTCTATTATTAGATTTTGATGGGCTGTCTTCAAATATTTGTTCGCCTTCGATAGAGTTTACAATTTTTGTGATTTCCGGTGATTTTTGATTGTCATTTGTAGTCTCCAACATTCTTATGGTGTTTACCATATTTCTGCTAATTTCTTCCAGTTCTGTTAGATTATTTTTTCTTTAAGTGTTTTGTTTTCGTTTTCAAGTTTATCGGTATTTACTTTCATCTCTTTTAGTTCACCTTGTAAAGCTACGTTTTTATTTAGATAACTATTTATTTTTTCATTGAAGGCTTTTTCAGCCTCGAATACCTCATCTTCAAAGTCCTGTATTTTAGTTTTTTCTCGTAGTAGATGATTTTTTCTATTTACTATATCTTGTTTCAATTCCTCAATTTCCTTCTGCAGCTCATATATTTTTTTGTCACAATCTATTTCAAAAGTTTCAAACTGCACTTTTTCGTCATTCCTTAGTCGTTTTAAATCTTCATTTTGCTTTCGGAGTGTGTCTAATTCCAAGTTATTATTATTTTTAATTTTTTCACAATGAGTACTGCATAAAATAGTTATTCCTTCTAGCATAGTTGCTTTTTTATTTCTTTCCAAACAACCGGGATGGAAAATATTTAAGCAAACTATACAAACATAGTATTTTGCATCCTTCTTGCAACATTTAAATTTCTTTTCCATTTTAATATTGGATTTGGCCCCTAGACTAATAAGTTTAAAACAAGTACCAGATAAGATTTATCAGGAAACTTTTTGTTGTTTGTATATATTTTACTATTACTTTTGAGAAGTAATAATAGTTAATTTTCCATTATTTACTTTATGTTTAAGAAAAATAAAATGTAGTTACTCACTGTAGGTTCAAATTTAATTTCTCTTTCGTTGGGTATAAATTTCACTAATAAAATTTATTTATTAACCACTTTAATTAGAGAATTATACAGAGTCGATGTTAACACTGTGACAGTTAAAATCGCTTTAGCTTTAGGTACTTACTTAAAATTTACAAATTCGTTACGAATTTTTTTAGCATCAAAGAAACTTTCGAGCAAAAGTAAACGATTTTTAAAAACGCCCTTTTTTCGAAAAATCGATATAACTAAAAAAAACATATTTTGCAATTTTTAAAAAAACGTACATTTTTTGGGTTGCCAAGAGCTATATTTACTGTAAATATCAAGTCATTATATGTATGAAAAATTGAAAAAGTTGTAGCAAAACCAAAATTGACGATTTTTGACGGTGTTTTCGATGTATCTCGAAAAGTAATTCGAAATTCGTTCCATACAAGTCAATCGAAAAATCTTTTTATTTTCTACATCGTCCTCATTTACTATTTTTCGATCTAAGAGGTTTCTTTTTTGATTTACAAAAACCGTTTTTTTCATCTTTAGGAAATTTTTAGGTTAGGTTCGCCACTGAAAGCCGTGATTATTTTGACACTATCTTTCTTAGAATTTTCTTTCCTACATAACTGTATTTTTTGTTTTCGGGTAGCAATTTAGGTAAATTAAAATACTAATTGATTGGCATATAGGGCAAGTATTAACGTCGGAAAAGTCCAATATCCATCCGTGCTCTCCATCTTGTATACTTTATTATGAGCTGTTCAAATCAAACGAAACCATCGACTACAACTGATGTGTTTGAGTCTATCATTGAAGGAAAAACGGCAGCAATATAAACAGAGGCACGACAGAGTGATTCTAGATCAAGACAACACTCGGTCACATGTTGCAAGACCGGTGAAAACCTACATGGAAACGCTTAAATGATAAGACATTGCCTCTTGCGATTATCACTTGTTCCGATCGATGGCACATGACCTGATTGAGCAGTACTTTCATTCATTATGCCAAAAAATGGGTCGACTCTTTGATAGCCTTAAAACACGTGTCCTTTTTCCGACGTGGAATTTAAATGCTGCCATATAGCTGGGAAAAAGTAGTGGCTAGTCATAAACAATACTTTCAGTGACACGTTTTCTAGAGATTTTTTTAAATGAAGCATTACTTTTCACGAAAAATTACCCAGATCTTATTGAATATTCCTGTACAATTTGAATTTTCGCTAGATTGCATGGCACGAAATCAAATTTTACTTGTTCAAATATCGAATATGAACTACGATCGATCAGTTGATTGAATTGGTTTCTATTTAACGAATATTCTTGGTATTCTCAATATACATAAAGGCGTGATAACAGGAAATTAGCTTTCTTAATAAATACATTCTTTCCATTAGTGGAATGTAACTTACACAAAAAATTATGAATTGCTGTTCCAAACAGAAAACGATTTCCATGTCCTGTAAAATCATTTCTTGGAAACAGAATTATTAATTACTTTCTGGCTTAGATAGGAATATGATTATAAAGGGAGTTTCATTAATAATTGAACATTGGAGAACCTTTGGTTCAAAATATAGTTTATTATTTCATTTAACTGTGGTTAAGGAGAGTTTCTCGGTATTTCCTCAGGCGTATGTCAGGGACAGAGCAATAATTACGCCTTCTCTAAATTCTGTCACTAGAATATATTTATCATTTTATTGGGTGTACAAATTAGTTGGATCCATTTTCACAAGATGGCTCCGGCTGTTACGAATGGTTCATAGTGAGTGCAGATTTTGACAGTTTCTGACAGGTTCGACATCTGCCAATAATATTCAGAGTCTCATACAAAAACTTTGTTCTTTACAGTGTTGAAAATGTGGAATTTTGTATTAACCAATCTGCATTTGCGGAAATTTTCAATTTTCAGCTTTAGTTGGAACAAAAGTGCAGCTGAAGCCCATCGAACGCTTGTTGAAGTTTATGGTGACGCTGCTCCAACTGATAAATCATGTAGGCATTTCAAAGTCGAGGATTTCAGTGTAGCAGACAAGTCTTGCTCTTGACAGTCAAAAAAATTGGAGGACAAAGAATTAGAGGCATTTACTCGAAGAAGATCACAGTCGTTTCCGTACGAATGAGTATGAATTGAAGCCGAGAGACGTTAAAAGGCGATTTTTTACTTGCAACCATCTGATTAAAAGACAACAAAAAAAAGATTATTTGCATCGGATTGCAGAGATAAGATGAGAAGTAGATATTCTACGACAACCCTAAGAAGAAAAAATAATACGCTAAGCCCGTTTAATTATTGCAATCGACCTCAACATCAACACCAATGGTGAACATACGTGATTCGAAGATCATGCTCCGTATCTCGTGGGAGCAAAAGAGTGTTATTTACTATGAGCTGCTGAAACCTGGCGATCTCATTACGTGCGATCGGTATCGACTACAATTGATTCGTTGAAGTGAAGTGAAGAAATATACTTTTTCAAGACAACTAACTGCGTCATGTCACAAAAGTCCTAAAAAATATTCCGCTGTATTTCCCGGTACATTGCTCTTTCGCAGAAATCGAAAATTATCTCCAATCGTGAATCGCGATTTTCAAATTCTACATCTGAATCGTTTGATTTTCTACTCCTTTTTAATAAATAATAGTTTTTATAAACCAATATTAAGACCACGTCAACTAATACTGACAGTTAATTTGACATTCATGGCAAACCTTATTTTTTTAAACAATGGGCTGATTCGACCTTTTTTATTTTAACTCATAAAAATGATGACAAAAATTTCGACTGCAAATTTTAAGATGTACGTCCGCTATAAGCATTATAAAACCAAGGATCAGAGCGAGGCTAGAAAACATACCTGTGCGCGAGACTAGGCCGCGTGACGTCAGTAGCCACTCCTCCTCACTGCGTTAGGTAGTAATGTTGGTATACGGATTCAAGTAAACTGTCACCTACGTTTGTGTATTTACCTTAGATCATATATGCTTCTTCGCCAGATACGGCATCCTATAGTGTTTGTTTGGCTCTAGAGGGCTAAAGACGAGAGAGGGTGAAGGGGCAATAGCGTACCATGATACAGTGGCGTACCATTCGGAATATTTTGGTACAGTGTAATATATTGTCATATTTATACAACACATATTTCATTTTCTAAGGATTGGGTGACTGTAGGTTACAGTAAAATGGGAATTAATGTGAATCGAAAAATAAATAAAATAGCATGCATACGAAAATTGTTTGGAATGGGAATAATTTGAGAGGTTGAATACTATCATCTTGCGCTTCTGTAAATATTTTTTTATAGCAAATTAAAAATCCCATTGATTATAAACTCGTTAATATAGAAAAAACAAAATGAAAAGTTGGTAGCTATATTAATACAAAAGATACCTACGTCAAAAATGAACCTTCATATAGATTAGGTTGAGTAATAAAAGAAAAATTTACTGATGAACATGGTTTATTTTAATAAAACATAAATTGACATACAATAGATAGATATTTAAACAATTCATTTACAATTCAAATAAAGTATACATAATTTACGTTTAGTTCTTATTTTCACTTCCTGTCCTATCCAACAACACGCCTATGGAATACATACCGATGACAGCACTTTTCTCAAATTTGATGTTGTACACTAAACAAGGCTGTGGCATTTTGTTGAGAAATGCGACCACTGTTCTCTAAACTAATTTTACCTAGCAAACACTTTCAAAAAACTATAAAAATACACAAGATTGGCACAATAATTCCCAAAAAACAGAATATCTGACATCTGTCAAAATTTACGATATGAGCGGGTATCATCGAAATTTGAAATTGACCAATCAGTGGGATGGTACTCTAACTCCCTCCTGTACACCACAACAAATAACCTGAATACCGTATCTAGCGTACCATATATGATCTAAGGTATTTACGGAGCTTTTGTTTGGCTACTGACGTCACGCGGCCTAGTCTCGCGCACAGGTACGTTTTCTAGCCTCGCTCTGATCCTTGGTTTTATAACGGTCGGTTCACCGTTCACAACAGTAATTTAAAAGAGCTCCGATATTTTGTGTTCTTTTACTTGGAAAACATGCGAAAAAATTAAACAAAAAAGCTATAGTTGTTAGTGGATATCTTAAAGACAATTTGTGAAAACGTACGTTGAAAAGTGCAACAAGAAACTAGTAAATAAACCATTGAAATAACAGTAGTGTATACAATCATATCACTCGCTTGACGTTTATACCAGGTTGGTTGGAATAGTTCTTTCTGGAATCGATTCATGATGTCAGAAGGCGAGTTATCAACAAGAGAATTATATGAACTGTTGAAAAAATCACAGGAAGAACCAACTGAAAAAATCACCAGAGAAATCAACAAAAATAGAGAAGAATTCGGAAAAAAGCTGTTGGAAACGGAAAAACAAATCATTGTTTTAAAAGAAAAAACCTAGCTCTAGAAAGACAACTGAGAAAGAACAATATCATTGTATTCGCTCTGAATCAAACTCCAGAAAACCTATTGGAACAAAACTTGTCAAAACTCAGTTTCCTGGGATTGAATCTTCAAAAATACGATATCAATAATATTTATGAAATTGGAAAAAACAAGAGAAATAAGGGAGTGTTGATACAATTCGTTTCCTTTTTGAACAAAAGAAATATTTTCAAAAACATTGCAAAACTGAAAAATACGAAATATATATTGTGAATGATTTGTACCCCCAAGGTCGTGAGAATCAAAAAGTTCTGTGGAAGAATTAGAAAATCCAGATTCAGGAAGTGAATTCGACATCCATTCAGATGGGGATGCTGATATAGACGAAGAGGAGGAAAGTATTTTGAATGAAAAATCAACAGAGACGAAAAAAAGAAATAGAACTAGTCCTGTACCTGTGAGACATACAAAGAAAAGAAGAGGACCTACTGGATACAACTTCTCACCCAAAAACAAACGTGCCAAAGCAACAGAGAAGAACGCATACTAATCTTAGGAACCTCGTATGTACAAGAACCAGACTTTATCTACCAATTTTTTATAATTATTTATCATTATTCTTTTTAAATATTTCTGTATTTTACCGAGATAAGTCAATGTTCACCCATATTTGTTTAGTTTTAATGATTTAAATAATTTGAAATACTTACAATGACAATTAAATAGATCCATTTATACGAGAATATGATGTCCATCCAATCCAAACCAAAATTCTCAATAACATACCAGATTTTAACAATATTCATGATGTAAAAAAAATCAATTTAAAATATTTCATAAATATGCGCAGTATCCAAAAATACTTTGATGATTTAAACATTTTGCTTAGCCAGGTAAATTTTGATTTTGATGTCATTATTCTAACCGAAACATTTCTAATTTATGATATTAATTTGTTCAGCATTGCGGGCTACAATGTCATATAGTTTTACACCGTGGCAGAATTTTATAACGTGCCTTAGACTTTTGGGTTGCAGCATATAGGAGCAATAATTAAATTAAGTTAATTTGAAAATTTTAATTTGAACAATAATTTATAGTGACGGATATTGCATATCCAATGCAATTGTTATTGTTATGTTGTTTGTGTTTTGTTTTATCTAGTAATTTATTTTTATTTTTATTATGATTAATTTCGCTTTGTCTATAAAATTTTTGTAATTTTTCTATGACAATAAAGCATATTCTCTCTCTCTCTCTCTCTCTCTCTCTCTCTATATATATATAATAATGGTGATTTCAATAGTCACGATGGTGTTATCATGTATGTAAAAAACAATTTAGAGTTTTGTCACAATATTATCAATCTGGGTCAGTCGAAATCAATTGAATTGAATATTTTGAATTGCCATGAACCCATAACGATAACTGGGATATACAGATCCCTCAAAAGCTGTCCAAAAATGTTCAATGCAGATCTCTTGGAATATTTAAAAAAAAATAAACATAAAAATCATCTGATCACTGGCGACATCAATATATATCTATTGGGAGACGCAGATTTTACTGAAGATTACAAAACAATTTTGAATTCATTCGACTTTATATCTTACATAAATCATATCACTCGTAGAGCAAGCAATACTTGCTTGGATCATTTCTTTGTGAAAAATAACTCAGAAAATATTAGAGAAATAAACTCATACATTTTCCCTCATGATTCAACTGACCACGACCCCATAATTCTCACTATATCTTTTCACAAAATAAAAGAGGATAAAAAAATACTTACACACAAAAAATTTATTGATTTTAAAAATTGAGAAATGTTCTGAATATAGAATAATGGAATACTATACCGGGTGTATCAACGATGCGTGCGTGGAGGACAGCTGCTTCCCTTTTTAAAATAGGAAAAAATGTTTCAAATAAAAGTTGTAGATAGCAATAAAAGCTATGTTCCAAAAATAACTACCAACATACAGGGTGTCCCATACATGTGTAACTTATCAAAGTTATGTTTTTTTTAAATGAAACACCCTATATATTTTTACTCAATTGAATTCCTTCGGAAGAGTGCTTCTCAAAAATATTGGGTTGTATGGGTTTATACCAGGTGGTTCTGAAGTTATGGTCACATTTATGTCCCAAAATAGTCCATACTATGAGCTTCCAGAAAATGTAGGGTTTGCCTACTTGAATTTCACCGGTAACGCATATAATTTTTAAGGAAAGTATGAAAAATATCATAAAAGCAATAATGCTATTTTTTTATTCAATGATGGACAAACATGGAACAAAATAATCTCAAAAAAATGTAAAAAAACCGTCATTTCACAGTAGATGTTCAAACAATCACCCGTTTTGAGCTATGCATAAATTAAGTCTATTTACGACTTCAGTTAAAGCTGATCTTGTAGTAGAGCGAAGAAATCCTCTAATTCTATTTTTCCTTCAGCGTCGTTGGTTTACCGCTAATTTATTTTTTTGGTCTCTTCTTGTGTGCCTATATATATTTTTGTTGTGATAGTGACAGTATTTGTAGTTGTAAACTCTCACGCACAAGCAATTACTTGCTTCTCTGAGTATCTATGTTTATTCATTTATGTTATTATTATTATAATGCTTATAGCGGACGTAAATCTTAAAATTTGCAATCGAGATTTTTGTCATCATTTTTTAATCATAAATAGTTTCGATTTTAGTTGAAATAAACAAATTACTAAAAATGCCGAACCAGCCTATTACGGAATGAACATTCTGTCTCTAGAGTAAGAATGAAATACGCATAAAATACATAATAGACAAGTGTTTCAGAATTTTCTGTCAATCTCAAGAGCGAGAATGTTTCTTTTCTGTTATTATAAGTGGTTTCAGAATAATTACATTCAGTAGTAGCCGTGGAGAATAGTATATTCTGTAACAAGGTTGGAATGAGAATTCGACACGAGTGTCGGATTTTCATTCCAACAGAGTAACAGACTGTACTTTCTCCACGGCCACAGAAAGTAGACATTAAATATAGTAAAATGAAACCTCAATCTCTCAACATTGTGTAGTAGTATTTTTATATTCAAGCTTGGATTTTTGCGGTAGCAAATTTTGAGTTATTATCGGCATATTTTTTTATTTCTGGAGGAGTATTTTCAAATTCTACATCGGAATCGTTTGATTTTCTTCTCCTTTTTAATAAATTAAAAGTTTTTACAAACCAATATTAAGACCACGTCAACTAATACTGACAGTTAATTTGACATTCATGGCAAACCTTATTTTTGTAAACAATCATGGAATACAGATTCTATCTCTAGTGATACAATGTAATACATATAAAATACATAAGAGACAAATGTTTCAGACTTTTCTTTAATCTCAAGAGCGAGAATGTTTCTTTTCTGTTATTATAAGTGGTTTCAGAATAACTACATTCAGTAGTGGCCGCGGGTACGCGAAAATGTCATTGTAAGGGTTTAGAAAAACAGTGTTTTTTTGGACAGCGTTCTACTTTTTTGATTGATTTTTCTTTTATTTTATAGATAAAGGATCCACACATGCTTATAACTATATGAGAAGTTTAGAAATTGTCCAGAAAAATATTATTTTTTTGGTCAAACATTGACAATATTCGAGTGGGTATAAAAAATTATAGTTATAAGCATCAAAATTACCTTTCCCTATAAGCTCATAAAGAAAATTTAAAAAAAAATATACCGTTGCTGAGAAAAGTCTGTATTTCAAAACCCTTACAAGTCCATTTTTACCGGCCAGGATGTGGCGCCCCTACGGATTATTATTTATTGAGATTACTCAAAAGTTCGGTAAAGATAAAATACTCTCAATCTCACAGCGTTTTACTTTTTTGCTTGATTTTTTTTTATTTTATAGATAAAGCATCAATACATGCTTATAACTATATGAGAAGTTTAGAAATTGTCCAGAAAAATATGAATTTTTTGGTTAAACATTGACAATATTCGAGTGGGTATAAAAAATTATAATAGGCCTTATGATATATTTAAATATAGTTATAAGCATCGGGACAACCTTTCCCTATAAGCTCGTAAGGAAAATTTAAAAAAAAAATATACCGTTGCTGAGAAAAGCCTGTATTTCAAAACCTTTACAAGTCCATTTTTACCGGCCAGGATGTGGCGCCCCTATGGACTATTATTGAGATTACTCAAAATTCGGTAAAGATAAAATACTTTCACGTATTTAAATGTTTACGAGGGGTAGACAGATGGGTGAAGAATTATAATTTCTATGGAATATTAAATTATTAGTAAATGCTCTTCTTTATGGATGTTAAAGCCACTTTTTTTATATTAAGGCTCTGCTCCGCTGGCATTTTAAGGGTTTAGAAAGTGTTTTTTTGACAGCGTTGTACTTTTTTGCTTGATTTTGATAAGTTTTGCTCGTCGTATTTGAAAATTAGTTTAGAATAGTTTTATTATGAAAGGAGAGAATGGTCAGTTATTATAAAGTATTGAAGGGAATAATAATATAATCTTGAATCTAGGTCATTTCAGGGATATATATGATATCCTTCCCGCCTACAAAAAGCCGTTCCTCAGCTTTAACGTTATAAAATTAAAAAATGAGGACAATGTCATCATCAGAGTGACAAAAGAAAATTTTATTTATTTATTATTATTTATTTATTTTTCTCATAATAAAGATTAGTTAAAATAAAATATCAGAGTAACAAAAGTATAGAATCTTTCGTTATGAAAATAAAAGAGTAATTATAAAATAAAACAAATTGAAGGAAAAATAATCCGTATTTAAAAATTTTGAAAAAAGTCATCATACTTATATATATCTAGGTACATTTTAATGAAATGTTACGGATCTTCATACTTCTGGCCTTTCGGGGATCCACAAGCTCGGGTAAATAACATTTCATATAAAATTCTGTAAGTTGTGATTTCATTCTCTGACAGAATAAATCATTTTTCAAGACGATTTCCTTTTTTATGCCAGTAGGTGTCCAAACTGCAAATCAGCAATAGGCTCTTCCAGTGACCAATATCTGGCCTTGTATTTGATAAAACTATTTGTGGTCTTGATTAAGTTGTCCATTTTTCTTCCAAAATGTACAGCTTTTTCGGGAGTTACATTTTTGGCGCTAAAGATACATTTTATCTCAACTAAGTATGCCTTTCTCTCCAATAAGGCCATCTGGAGTTGCTGCCAAGAATGGAGTACTTTCACTTACAAACAGGTCACAAGGCGATACCTTCTCATTCATAAGTTTTTCCAGAGAAGCAATTGCCCATTTTTCATTTTTCCTGCCCCATTCAATGCTATCCGAATTAATTAATTTCGGGTAGAGCAGTTGTTCAACAAGCTTATTTCTATCGCCGATACTTTTGGCTCCGAATTTAGCAGAAATTGCGCTGAAATTAAACGCAGTAAGGCGCTTCCTGCGTTCTATGTGCCACAAATCACAAATCATTGTAAGCTGTTCAATAAGTTTTATTTCTTCGGCGTTATTTTTTAGTTTTGCTAAAAATTCTTCTATTTCTTTATACATTTGATCAGGCGTTAGATCAGGCTTTTGACATTTAAATTTTATCCAGTGTTCTTATTATTAGGGAGGTTGAATCCGATCGGTTCGATGCGAGTAAATTGAAAATACATATTTGTTATTAATATATTCTATAGGTTCTGAATGTTACTCTGTTCATAATAGTGGAGTGAAATTAGACGAAAATATTCTGCAAATGGATTTTCCTAGACAAAAGTACACACAAAATCCTTCTTTTTAAGATAAAAGTTTTTTCTCTAGGGGAGACCGGGTATGGTTGTCACAGTTTTTAGTTTCAAATTTTTTCCAAATTTATGAAAAAAGATATTAAAATGTTAATTTTATTAAAACATTTATACACTATTTATGTATCTGTTCTTAAAATATTGTTGTTGTTGGAAATGTCAAATTATATGTTTTTTTAATTTAAAATTATATTTGTAAGTGTGACAACTTACCCCGTCTCTGGGATGGTTGTCCCATAACTAGGGGTTGGTTGTCCCGTGTTGTTTAAATAAGAAATAACTCGGTTTATTTTACTTTTTACAAAATATCACGTAAAAATTTATTCCGACACCTCAGACTCACAATTATGACAAACAAAGTTGGTCTCGTCGTTGGTGCACGCAGGATGAGCCCATAAACGGCATTCAATACACTGAATCCATTTTTCTTTGGGTTTACTGTTGAAAAAAGGCTCCATACAAACTAAACAAAAGCATTCTTCATCGTCTTCACTATCACTTTCGACTTCCACTTTCTTTTTTTCTTTTGACTTTTTTTCATACTTTTGTTTATCTTTTAAACTTGGATTTATTATTTTTTCGTTTTCTTTTTCGTCATCTACGCGCCTTTTCGCAGTTTTGACACGTTTCATATTTCTCTGTCTTTTCAATTCTTCTAATTCTTGTTTCTCCGGTGTGTCTGTTAAAACAGCTGACTGACGTTTCCTGTTGTCGTTACGTTTAGTCCCTTTTCTGGGTGGAGCTTTCGTAATCGGCCTGATCTGCATTGGTGAAACATATTGTTGTAGTCCACTTGGACCTGGTTCAGAAGTATCTTGAGAAGTATTGAAGGATACATCCGATAAAATATTATTTGTATCATTGATATTGGACATAATTTGACATGGGTTTGGTCAATCGGTTGTATAGCTTCCAAGGAATTCACTGTTGTCAAATATTTTCTGGTTGAATGGGTAAATTCCGCAACTTTTGAATCCTGATAAAATATAAGATGGTTTAAATGCATGCACAAAGCTGGAATGTCATATATGGTCATAGTCGAACCTGGATTATTTAACATCCATTGATCGCAAGCAGCATTGACATATTTTTTAAGTGGCCCGTACACTGTCCTATCAAGTGGCTGCAATCTGTGTGAACAGTGTGGCAGGAAGGATAACATTACAATGCGAATATCGTTTTCATTTATTTTCTGGCAATATCTTGCAAGTGTTCGGTAGTTGATGTCAAAATCTTTCGCCACACTCCTGATTGATTTACCTTCCAGTCTGACTAACCGAACTGCTCTTAACATTATATTCGGTGGAGTTTCACCACGAGTTGTGGTTTTTTTGAAGTTCCTTGGCATTTTATTATAACTAATTATCTGAAAAATAAAATTTATTGACAAAATATTGATTTACACAAACTTATTTATTACAGAAGAAAACCTGATCTAGGTTTTCTTAATATTATTTTTGGTTTAGGAAATAATGTTTTTTTTCTTTTCATTTGCACCATACCGTGCATAATGGGGTTGGTTGTCACATGTGACGACTCACGTGCCCGATAAAAACAATTTTAAGACTAGAACCACTACAAGCACAGAGGACGACTGAGATATTGTTGGCGAGTTACTATATTATATATCTTCGTTCTGAAGTCATACTGTGTTTTCGTATTGACTGAAATATCAAACTTGTGACAACCAGCCCGTGTGACAACCATACCCGGTCTCCCCTACTATTAAATTGTTTTTCCAAAAATGGCGGCCAATTCAATTTTTTTTTATTGGCTGGATAAATACATTTTTTTTTAATTTTTACCATGTCTTTCCGACAGAAAAATACATATTTTCTCCAATTTTTAAGAAGATTCGAGGATTCTTTGGTTACCCAAGTAGCAATTTAACGTCGCGGCGACGTGTTTAAAAAAGTTTCGCAACTAAACATAAGTTGCGTGTCCAACCTTAACACAACGATGTTACAACCCCGATTTGCATTAATTTGGTCAATCATTTTTGGGTTTTTAAAACGTTTCAGTTTTAACTGTAGGTAGCAGTTGGTCGTTTCCTAAACGTTGTTGAAATGACTTAACAACAACTATACACCCGCGCCCTCTCGCGCGGCAATGACAGTTTACTTTCCATATTGTTTAGAAAACAGTAAATTTTTTAAACACATAATTACTGATGGCCAAAATGGACACTTAGAGAAAACTTTCTGACAACCACTATCGCCATGTTATATCAAAATGTTTTTATTCTCAAGATAGCCTATTTATATTGCCGAAATATAACGATTTCGGAAAAGAAATTAACAACGCATTCCATTTTACTGTCAGATATACTATTACTTTATGCCAAAAAACAAGCGGGCCTTTAATCCGTTGCGAATTTCACAAAAATCGAAAATAAAAAAAACAAAAAAAATTAAATTTAGATAAACATTACTTAAATTTGATATTGATTCAAACGCGAACTAAACGGGATATATATGAATTGTTTCTAGAAAACTAAAATAAGGCTTTATAATAATTTTTTTGTTTGTTTACGTCCTAAATTTTAATGGCTGACAGCTGTTAGGCTGTCAGTAGTGTCAGTTGTATCATTTTATGGTATTTTTTTTATTTATCATCGAATTATTGGATATTTTTTCCAAAAATGGCTAACTATTTTAAAGTGGTTTATATAAAAGGTACACTAGAGGTAGAACCGATACCTCACCGATGGGAAGAGAATGGTACGGTATACTGGCCGCCTACAAAAGTCTGACAGCAACAATCAAAATAAATAAAATGTTGAGGTTAGATTAGGATCATTTTAGTTTTTCAGTTCTTCTTATTTTATTAGATATATGAAGCAATTTAGCCAACAGTATGTCCTTCTCACAAAAATAAAAAAAAAATACAAATTAAGTATATAATTATCTAAATATCGCCGGCATATTCTGTATAGTAAATAATTGAAAAGAGGTTAGTTGCAAAGATGACTCCGCGAAAACGTTTTTAATGTAACTAAAAAATTCCCACCGCTTAGTTGAATTTTAAAAGGTAGGCTCTCCGTCGGGAAAACGTTTATCATAAGTAAAGTTGTCACTTAAACGTTTTTAGAACGTTATTCCCAGTCCCAAAATAGTTACTACTTGTAGTCGGTTGGGTAAACGTTGTTACAACGTAGTAGTTTAACTAAAGTAATGGTTAACATAAAGACGACGTTGTTCTGTGGCTTGGAAAGCGTCGTTTCATAAATGACTAATTTCTTCACCAAGTACAACGTTAATTTTGGTGTATTATGTGGTTATCGTCGCCAAAATGCTACTTCGGTATTTATTGCCAATTCAGTAAAAAAAATAATGTGCGCGAATTCGTTTTTTGGAAGGAAACATCAAGTCAACACTCGACTACATGTTGCAACACCGGTGAAAACCTACATGGAAACTCTTAAATGGGAAGTCCTACCCCCCGCCATATTCACCAGACATTGCTCTTTTACTTTTATTTAAACTTTCTGTCAATTACTTATATGGCCAAAAATATCTTTGAATAAACCACTCAGAACAATGTATCTAAATGTTTGAGACTAAATATTTATATTTAGGGAAATTGATTCTCGGGATAGTTTGTGTACCTACAGTTAATTATTCAACAATATGTGTTCTTTAAACGGACAAAGCAATTTTTAAAAATTAAGGATATTGTGACGACAAAATCAAAACTGGCCGACTTCAGCTAAAGTTTATAGAAGAATATTTGAAGGTATGAAACTACTTTTCATGATAGTACTTTCAATTTTTATTATTAAAGTTTAGTGAAAATTCGTAGTCGTAGACGTTGTCCAAGAAAAAAAATAAGGGACAATAAATTAATACCCGAGGTACAAAATTGTGACGAAAAATCAAGAAGTAGGTACAAATGTTTCTAAAAAATCTTTTATATTTATACTTAAATAATTTTTCTAATTTCCTGTTATCGGTTTCTCTGTTGCTCTTTTTTTGTAGAGTCACTCAGTAAAAGATAATATGCAGCTGGAAAATTAAAATGTTTTTATGACCCTCAATATATGTTTAGTACAAGCCCTTTTTCGTTCTCATGCGATTCCCACGTGGAAATAACGATTAGTTCAATTTAATTATTAAAATTGTATCACTATTAATGAATTCCAGTAGTGCATTTTGTTTAGAAAAAATAAAATTGTATAATATTTGTTTAGATGAATTAAAATATAAATTTTGCCCAAATATGAAGTCCTGTCAAGTCGGAATTTGTTTGATAAAAATTTTATTCTTAATTTTCTTTTATTTATTGTCTGTTACAGCGCCTAAATTTTAGTGAAATATTTGAATCAGTAAATTAAAATACTGTTATTAAAACGGTTTTTACTTACTTACTTACTTTACCTTTACCCCTTCTATTAGTAATTGTTTTTCCACCTTTTTTACATTCTTTTGGTCTTTCTGCTTCATTCCAATCTTTCAAAGTTGTGGTAACGCTCGCGTTCCATGTGTTCTTAGGTCTATATAATAATAATAATATTCCTTTATTAAAAAAAGTAGATATACATATAAATACTTTTCAGATTAAAGGCCCTGAACTATGGTCTATTTTTATGTATGAGAGAGTAATAAAACAGCATTTCTAATGCAAAACTTAGTACGGTCATTTTAAATATTTTTACGGGATAATCTAAATATTTCCTAAAATTGTCATAAATGTACCTGAGCTAATACAAGTTTTGGATCTTTTATTGGTCTTTTATAACCATAAGCTGTACAGAACAATAGAAAAAGGTTTGGACAGGCCAAAAGCCCTGTGTATTAAAGATAACATAGCCGTATCTTAAGATTATTTTCAATAAGTACCTATTTGCCAATTTTGTTTTATTTTAATTCCAAGAATTTCTTACAGTAATCGAATTATAAGTAGATAAATCGCTTACCAACAAATTTCACCGAAAATGCGATTGTAGGTTTTCCATTTAGTAAGGAGGTCCAGTTGTGTATTCTTGACAGCTTATTAAGTGTCCTTTAGTTGCAACATGCAAGGTGCAGTGTGCAGTCTATTGTGAATTCTAGTGTGATCATGGAAAATTTGGAAGTACAGCGTAAACGACAAAAAATCGGTCCTTTAACAGTTCATGAAAAAACATTAATATTTAATTGTTTTAAATCATTTACAGACAAACATTTATGTAAAAGTGTTGATGACACAGTGGAATTAGTTAGTAGTACGCTTGGTGTTGGGAAATATACGATTTACAGAGTTGTTAAAGAAGAGAACTGTGGCGATTTTCAAACAGCACGTAAAGCTCCAGGAAAACCAAAATTGCAAATAGAAAATCATTTGAAAGAAAGACTTCGAAGGAAAGTGCATGCGTTCTTCTTTAGAAAAGAATTTCCGACAGTAGACAAAGTTCTTGCCACGGTTCGAGATGATAAGGATTACCCTGAAATGAGTCGAAGCACACTATGGAAACTTTTAAAAGAAATAGGTTTTCTATGGAAAAAGCATTCCAGAAAGTCTATTTTAATAGAAAGAAGCGATATTGTAACATGGAGAAGAAATTACCTAAGGATATAAAAGAAATGAGAAACCAAAGAAGAAATATATTTTATTTAGATGAAACATGGATCAACGAGGGACATACACCAAATAAATTGTTACAAGTCGAAGACAGGCTTTTTTAAATAATTTCTCTTCTGGTTTAAATCCACCATCAGGAAAGGGGCGCAGACTGATAATAGTACACATCGGTAGTTCAAACGGTTTTGTTAAAGGTGGTTTATTGACTTTTGAATCTACTCGTACCGGTGACTACCATGAGGACATGAATGCTGATGTCTTTAAAGAGAGTTCCTCAGAACTGTATAATAGTAATGGATAATGCAAGTTATTACTCGAGACTTACAGAAAAAATGCCCACAACCAAGTGGTTAAAAAAAGATTTACAGAATTGGCTAAATTCAAAGAATATTAAGTTCCATCCCGGTTCTGTCAGAAGAGAACTGTATCCTTTGTGTTCCCTTCATAAAGAGACATTAAAAAAATATGAAATTGATGAAATTGCAAAAAATCGTGGGATGACGGTGGTTAGATCACCACCATATCATTGCGAAGTAAACCCGATTGAACTGATATGGGCACAGATAAAGGGAGAAGTTTCAAGAAAAAATAATTCTTTTAAAATGAGTGATGTTAAACAGTTGTTTTTGGAGGCTGTAAATAATGTGAAGCCTGAAAACTGGGAAAAGGCAGTAAATCATACGATTAAAGAAGAAGTGAAAATGTGGAAATTGGACAATATTACTGATGAAATGATCGAGCCACTCATTGTAAATATTGGTTGCGACAGTTCATCTTCTGATTTCGATTCTGATTTGGATTTGTAGGTAAGAAGTAGTTTTTATATTAAAATTATTATTTATGAACGTAACGTTGTTTAAAAGTCAAAGTTTAAACCCTTATACCTACATAACCCGTTTGACACAATGTTCTTAACATACCTTGTGGAAAAATAAAATATTTTAGAAAAAATTGCACTTTTTTACCTTCAGCTGCTTAGAAGTTATAAGCAGGTTAATTAGGTGAAAATATAAGTGTACACCCGATATATTTATTATATTTATACAAAGGTTATTTCATACGAAAATACTCGAGGTATAACTTCACAAAATATTTTAACTGTCTATGGATTACGAACGCTTTATTATTTTAATACTCTCTCATACATAAAAATAGACTATAAAGATATGTGGGTCACACAGGTACAAGTTTATAAAACCACAGAAGAAGATAAATTTAACGTTTAAAGCCAAATATCTGGACCTACAAAATTTTTTGATTCTACCATGCATTTTGTATAACGATGACAAACATTTACATTTTTGTTCTTCGCCAAAACGATATTTGCCCGAAAATTTATTAAATTTACCAAACCGAGTTTCAATATTAAAGTCTAACATAGACATACCAATATTTAACTCAGAAAAAGATGATTAAAACTAAAACTATTAAATATATTTTTAGCACATTTTGACAAGTGTCCATTTTAACAGTGTTACTCAACGTTCCATTAAATATTTACCTAAATCCATGATTTCTGAAATTGAATTGGCAACGTTGTATTTTCAACTTTGAATTTAAGAGATGGCTGTCATTTGACAAGCAAATTATTTATGCCCGTCAAATGAACATTTTTTCTTTTTTTATACTTAAATTGCTACTTGAGTATTTGTAGAAAAGTTGATGTACCTATGCGTTTGTATTGGAAAAATATGTTAAATAATCGTTTCAACGCACTGAATTTGTTTGTCTTAGGAGTGAGTATCCCATTATATATATATATATATATATATATATATATATATATATATATATATATATATATATATATATATAGATTTATTTGACCGCTTACACAGGCCCAAATCGCGATACTTCACCGCTTATGCAGACCAAAAGTGACGTTTTCAGACCCGGCTTCGGGTCTGGGAACGTTTATTCATTGCACTGGGTTCCTGGTGGTGAGGGGTGCAGGGGGGCGAATTTTAGGCCGGGTCTGAAAAGACGGTGATACATCACTTTATATACAGATTTAGTTCACGGTTCAGCCAGTTCGATGGCGCTGCGTTCGGGCTCAGTTATCTGTATATATTTCGTATAGTTAACCTGCGCCTACAGTCCCTGCATCTGGCAACGTTGTATGGCGTATAAATTAAGAACGGATATATCACTCCTCTGATACAGTCCCGATAAACTCTACAAACTACTCAAGACTTATTTGATCCAAAATTACAGCAGATTTTAAATATTCACACTTTTGAGGTGTATAAATAAAGAATGCGTATATCACACCTTTGATACAATCCCGATATGCTCTGCAACCTAGCTAAGACTTATTTTATCCAAAATTACAGCAGATTTTAAATATTCACACTCTTGAGGTTTGCTCAGGGGGTCGGGAAAGCTTATATATTTAAAACTAATTGACGGATTTTTTTGAAATTTGGAGCGTATATATAAAAACTAATTTCCAATCAGTTAACATAAAAATTCAAGATGACCGACATCCGGTTTTGCAAAAAATAAACAAAAATAAGATTTTTAAATGGAACAGCCTGTATATTTTTACACATTTTGATTCCACAAGACAAATACCTAAAACCCAAGTGACAAATGTTATTTTATTATTAAATATTTCTCGATTCTTGCTCAAAAATATTGATTCTCCTGAATTTAATGAACATTAAATTTAGTGATACTATTTTTTGTCCGTTTTTTAGAAAAAAAAAATAATTTTTTTCAAAGAGAACATTGTAGTGGGGCATTTTTGTTTTAATTCGTTTATTTAACCCAGTTTCAAAGTTTATTTTCCGTTCTTATGAAAAACAAATATGCACGTGTTGGCAAGGGATTAAACCGTGTCCCTCTCGAGTCATTTTTTAAAAATATTTCTTGGTTTTTTATAGGAAAAATCGGAGAAATAGTTAAAAATACTGAAACTTTGGGATTTTTTTTATGAAAACTATGTAAAAATTGGAGAAAGTGGCTCGACAGAAACACACATTAGACCTTTCCCAATAGGTCGTAATTTTTCGGTTTCATATAATATGAAAAATAATGACTTCGTTCATGGACATCTGAAATCTTGGATTTAAATTGGTTACGTTATTGTACCTCTTTCAAAATCTACTTTTTTAATATTTCTCGTTTGTAACTCAAGTTTTAAGGTAAATTGTGCAAAATAAAATAAAAAACAAGTTTTTTATTTGAAAAATCTATATTCTATAGCAAATACAGTAGTTATAAACATAATAATATCGGTTATTAGTAAAAAAAAACAAACTTTAAATTATATCAAATTAAAAAAGTTTGCAGTATCGCTCTGCTTAAACGAAATTATTAATCTAATTTTTAGTTTCTTTTCCCAAAACTGCAAGCTTTATCTTTTTATAATACCTTTGAAAACTTTGCATCCGGTTTATTTTGAACTATGAAATATTAGAAAGTGTCACGACACGTTGATTTTGTTTTCATTGTAACTAACTGTCAAATGTCAAATGTTATTCTCCGTCTTTTCACCTCTTCCAACCCCTAAAATTAAGTAGGAAATGTAACAAGTGTGAAAAATCAATACGTAATTAAAAGTGCTACACCCCATTTGAAAGATACTTTTTTTGTAATTAAATTCAATAAATAAAATCAACCTGAAATCACATTTAATAAGAAAAATCAACTAAACAGCAAAACATAGGCGTATAATACCACAAGTTTGCGTTTTATGTGATTTTACTTATTAAATGTGATTCCAGGATTATCCTATTTAATGCATTAAATTTCTAATAAAAATATATTTCAAATTTGGTGTCACACTTCGTAATACCTAACGATTATTTTTTCCTCAAGAATGCGCTAAAATCCAAATTTTACACAACAATATTGATACTCCTGAATTCCCCAAAAAATTACCTACCTTTTGGACTTGGTGCATTCCCTATCTAAATTTTAGGGGTTGCACGAGGTGAGAGGAGGGTAGCATTTGACAGTTAGTTACATTGTAAAAAGGTGCTCCACTTGAAAACATAATCAAAGTCTCGCCGCGGTAATTTCTAATATTTTGAATAAGTTGGATGCAAAGTTTTCAATGGAATCTAAACTAATAAAACAAATATAAAAAAATTAAACTCAAGTAGTTCCTACCTAGTCGGAAAAATTGTTAACAAAATTTAAATTTTTTTCTAACCTAATCTTTGGAAACAAATCCTTTAGGGAAACAAACAAAACAAAACCTTTAGGGAAACAAACAAAACCTTTTTAGGAAAAAATGTTACTTTTGGCGATAACTATTATATACAAAAGTTTTAATTCTCACCCAATCATCCTCCGAGAATAGATTTGGGTGTTTTAATATAAAAGGTAAGCATTCATGTTTTTTTGGTGCCCTTTTTGAACTAATAAATTTTTTAAAATAATTAAGCACTAGTCTTTTTTCTGTTGCGGACCATTTATGTCTACTATTGGATTTTTCCTTTTTAGTAAGAGTTACTTCTTCAGTAGTATTCTTTCTTTTTTTTGTTTTAGAAGAGTCATTCTGGCTCTCTTCTATTTTCTCTGATTCACGATCACTTTCAAAACTAGTACATGGCTCTCTCTCTTTTTCATCAAATGTAGGTTTTTGTAAGTTTTTTCCTTTTTTATTCTTTTTTTTGTTATTTATTGTATCTGTTTCACTATTTACTACTTCTTCACTTTTATTTTCTTCATTCTCTTCGTTATTCTCTTCTTCATTCTTTTCAAATTCTAACATATCTTCTGTTATCTCGATTTCCGCTAAACTTTTCCCTTTGAATTCCCGTCCTTTTCCTTCATTAAGAAGCATTAATACCTTTGCTACTTTTGCAGTTTGATAAACATCTTCTGGCATTCTAAAAAAGTACACCATAACTAATTAAATTTTTTAAACAGTTTAGTTGAATTGAAAAGTATAGTCAGTTTTTATTTTTACGTCACCTAGGTTAAGAACATAGTAATTACTAGAGTAATGTAAAATAACCTCGTCTCAAATATACAGGGTGTCCCAAAATCTCAAACAAAGTTCTAAAAATATTTTGATGTGTCATTACGTGATGGCAGCACAAAGTTATTTTTTTTTATAGAACACCATTTTATTACATTTATAAATTCAACGTACAAAAACAACTTTTTGGCTATTGACACTTATGGCATAAAATTATTACTGTGGATACTACAGATCATCAAAAATCACGTTTGTGTCGAAATAGTTCAAAATTGGAGAAAACGACGTACATGTCCCCTTTCTTAATTTTCCGAGTAGGTACTTACCTATTATAATCTTGCCATTGTTCTATTGCCTTCTTGGCAATTAATTGGCATCGTTTCGACATTGTAGCTCACACCACATATACACAACACAACCACAAAACACGTTTTACACAACTACTCCAATTCTGCTGGCTTCTTCGCGCCTTGTGGAGTTAGGGGATTCACAACCAACGCCACGAGACCCGATCATTTGGCAACACCGCTGGGTCTGGGAACGTTAGTCGGGTATCGTTATGCAGTATAATACGGGCGTGAGAGGACGGTAAAATGATGCGGGTTTAAAAAGTGTTATTGGGTTTGCAACTTTTTTTATTAAGATAAATCTTTTTCCCTCTGGGCATGCTTAGATAGTTATATTTTTATAAAGTTTAATTCCGGTTTTTACACTCGCAAAAATCATCTGGATCAAGTGGGTCTTAGGTAGCCTCAATAGTGTACCGGGACTGAATACGTAAGCCGGATTTATATATATATATATATATATTTTTTAAAAATGTGAAAAAATTTTTTTCCCAGACATGAGACCTGCACTTTTTGCCGTTTTAGATAGGAATTAGTCTACCCTAAAAAGTATCATTGAATTCTGACGAGTGGATTTTGAGATCCTCCGGACACATACATACATACACACATACAAACCTTGCTCTTTTAATAGTATTTGATACAGATAAAATATATACAAAAAATACAAATTAATACAAAAATACAAAACATACAAGTGTATAAGTATATTAAGGTGGTCAAAATGTAATATAAACTATTCACTAAAAATATCCAGAGTAAATCAGCTGTTTTAGATTTTTTTTGAAATGTTGTAAGCTTGCAGTTTTTAGGGTAGGTAATTGGCAGCTTATTATAGAGTCCTTCCTCAGCAAGCAAGTTTCTTTGTCCAGTTGTGGTTTTCATCACTGCTGTTCTGATATCTCTGTTACTCCTTACATTGTGATCGTGCACGCTGTTAGTTGTGGTAAAATATAGGTTTGATTTGGAGTTGTTGGATGTACATTTATGTATATATAAACATGTCTGAAAGTTGTACAAAGATTTGATATCCATTATTTTGTTTGGGAGATACAGGTCTTCAGTAGGATGTAGCCTAGGCAGACCAAAAAGTTTTTTTAATGCTCTGTTCTGCAAAACAATTAATGGATTGATCTTATTTTGGAAGGTATTACTCCAGATAAGCATCAGGTAGGTAAGATGGCTGTGGATTAAGGAATAATATATGGACTTTCTTTGTTTGACTTCGAGGTATTGAGCTGTTTTTCCTGAGATACCAATTGGTGGAGCAATCTTCCTTGCTTATGCTTGCTTATGTACCTTTCCCAGGTCAATTTGTTGTCTATGTATAGTCCCAAATATTTTATGCAGTTTGTTATTTTGAGTTGATTTATTCCAATTGAAACTGATAATATTTTCTTCTTTTACTTTCCCGGCCCATCGCCATGGGAAAGTATTGTGAACGCGCTAAAAAAATTGAGATAACGACGGATATATCCATTTTGAGGTTCCCTGAGACGATTAAAAGGATTTCCAGATGGAAGTCTGTCCGTCTGTCTGTGTGTCTGTCTGTCTGTATTCTTCCACGATAGCGTCCGCACGCTTAATTCGATTGAGCTGAAATTTGGTATGTGGGTATCGGACCATCGCAGAATGAATACGTTTATTTTTGGTTGTTTTACTTTTTTTTGACATGTGAAATGTTTTTCCTTTTATAATATTTCAAATGTCATTTTTACTTTAAAAAAATAGAAACGATTTTTTTTTGGGATACCAAATATGACTTGATTTGGAAATTCTAACACGAAATTAATTTTTTTAATTTTTATTTTATAACTGCCGGGAAAGTCTTGTGGCGACACAACAGATTTTTTTCATTTGTTGGCACTTCCAAGATGTTGTTTCTTCTTTTATGTGGCATATTTTAACAAACTTTCTTAATTGATGAGTTTTCAATTTTTTTCTGATATCTTCTTTTCTCATTTTGTCGAATTTTGTCATCCATTCTATTTTTCTTAAAAATCGCGTCCATAAAATGTTTTAATGGAATCTAAATAAAAGAGATTTTTTTATAAAACTTTTGTTAATATGTATTTTAACTAATTGCGGATTTAGAATTTACATTCTCGAGGAAATCGAGAAAAATGATTTATTAAAAAGGAATTTTGAAATCACAATCAAATTTTGAATAAAAAATAACGTTTTCACTATTATTGCGAACTCAGAGAAAAAAGCCTAACTTTTAATTCTTAATTTGTTTCGACTTTCCACTTGTCAAAGCTTTTCCAAAACCGCATTTTTATCTGTAAAATATGAATATTACGGGAGGTAAAACATAAAAAAATCATCCGCTTTGAAAACCCAAATGAAACATGAATTTACCCAAATACTTCTGGCGTTGAACAAAAGAGAAAAAAGACTGCATCTTTGTAACTTTGTACGTTAAATATTTTTGGGCACCTAATTTTCCAGTAAATTAAATTTTATAAGAAGCCGAAAAATGTAATAAACGTTAAAGTAAGGAAAACAGACATAAAGAGTTTTATTTTAATTAATTAATTAATAATCCTTTCATGTGTATATGTTAGAACACCTGGTAAACACTAATTTAATGCAAAAATATATAAAAATGTATAATTATGATTATACAGGGTGTTTCATTGGGAGAGGGTAATATTTTAACAGAGGATAGGAGTGACTGTTATGATTCCAAATAACCCATATTTTATGGGTCTTCGGTCCCTTATAGCTGAGATACAGAGTGTTTTGTTCATTTTGGTCATTTTTTCATTGCCTCCTGTGCTTTTAACCACTCAGTATAATTCTATAATAATTGGTAATCATACTCTATGTGTCTTAACAAATTAATTGATACATTATTAATATTGAAAATACAGGCCCGGCTTCACTAAAAATTGACAAATTCGTTCCACTCATAAACAACACCCTGTATGTTAAATTTTCAAAAATATTTTACCATATCTAAAAAGAGGGCAAAAAGTGAATTTAATGATATACTTTTTATTTTTGCACATATGATTTTACTACTCATAAATTGTAAGGATCTTTTATATTTTTGTGGCACCAACGTGCTTAATTAATCCTATTAAGTTGTAATCAATTTTATTTTGCTTAATTAACTATTTTGTTTAAAAGTATATTAACGTCATTTAGGCCTATGAAAACAGATTTACAGGACCGTACTAGGAACTAAATATCACATTAGTTTTAGCTATACATCACGCATTTTACTTATTTTTTTTCTTCCTTATGAAAAATTGTGTATTTTAGAGTAGGAAAGTTAAAGAATCTAAAATCTAATTTTTGTAAAGGATAAAAGTACTTGAAAACGCGTTCTCTATTTAATTAAGTTTGGTCATAAGCTATCTATGTATTTGTGAAATTTAATAGTAATAATATGAAAACATAAAAAATTACAAAATCTAGATGCCCATGGAATTGATAGTTTAGAGTTCTCTGTATCAATCTGTGTCAATTTTTATTTAAGTTTTCACAAGTGTTCGAAATCGAACATTTTTAACTACGCCCATGGCAACAAGGGAAATAAAATAACCGAACCTCGCGCATAGCAACAGTGTAAGCACACATCGTGAATCAAGGCCAGCGCGCAGTAACGCGGAAGTAACTCACTCGAGATGACTTCAATAAGAAAAGCCGCCTTTGGCGGCGACCGCTATTACATATACCGCGACACCAGGGGCGAGACTGGAAGTTGCATAAAAAAAAGGCATAACAATAATGCCGAAAATACGTACCCGTGATTGGCGGCGAAAGGAGCTCGTCTGTCGACACGCGGCTCGAATAAATCAAATCAAATTAGTAGAATATCAGACTCCGTGTGGATCAGGTCGTAATCATTGGACCGTCCACACGTAATAAATTTAAACTAGTACAACATCAGACTCCGTAAGAAACAGGTCGCACTTAGACTGTTTCTTGCGTAATAACTTCATCAATTTTAACTTATACAAATTGCATACTATTATTACATACGCACTCGTATTCACAGTATTTTTTGAGCAATTGCAAACACAGTTTTAAATTTGTTATATTCTTTGTTTGTTGTAAAGTGTTTTGTTTTACGTTATCGTTAATATATAAAATCCAAGTACTCAGAGTATAATTTCGCTATAACCTATATATAATACAGTCCACATCAATTTCTCTGCCAACTTAAATCTACAATAAGTTGGGACAGGCACATCTAAAGGGTGTGGCCTAATAAGTTTGGGTCTCCAAATTTGACATTATTTGGAACTTCCCAAAACAACAAGGTTTGCATTATTTTTGTAGTTTGTGGGAATGGTCTGGCCGCAAGCAGGGAATATCAATTGAGGTACCCTAATCGAACAGTACCAAATTATAAAACGTTTTCTACATAATTTTTCATAAGGATAAAAATAAAATGGGTGTTGAATAGGTAAATCTAATGTGACGTTTAGTTCCCATACGGTCCTGTAAATCTGTTTTCATAGGCCTAGATGACGATAAAGATTTTTGGTATAATATACTTTTTAACAAAATAGTTAATTATGCCAAATAATATTGATTACAACTTAATATGATTAATTAAACACGTTGGTGCCCCAAAAATATAAAAGATCGTAACAATTTATGAGTAGTAAAATCACATGTGAAAAAATAAAAAGTATATCGTTAAATTCAGTTTTTTGTCCTCTTTTTAGATATGGTAAAATACTTTTGAAAACAGGGTGTTGTTTATGAGTGGAACGAATTTGTCAATTTTTAGTGAAGCCGAGCCTTTATTTTCAATATTAATAATATATCAATTAATTTGTTAAGACAAATAGAGTATGTGTACCAAATATTATAAAATTATACAGAGTGGTTAAAAACACAGGAGGCAATGAAGAAATGACCAAAATGAACAAAACACTCTGTATCTCAGCTATAAGGGACCGTAGACTCATAAAATATGGGTTATTTGGAATCACCTCAGTCACTCCTATCCACTGTTAAAATATTACCCTCTCCCAATGAAACACCCTGTATAATTCATCATAAATTTGGCTAATAGCAATTACGAATTTTACGTAGTTATGGATAAAGAATATACCCTTGACGACGTGGTTTCAAGAAAGCAAAAATAATTAATAATAATTTAAATCTAGAGTTATGATTACTGTCGTAACATCAAAGTTTTTTATTTATTAACCAAATTAAAATCGCAATGAATCGATTAGGAAAAACTTCAGATTTAGAAATAAGCGAATCAATTGAATCTTTAAATATAATATTATTAGAGTTCTATTCATTATATAATCGTAACAAATACCACTCAATCAAATATAAATATCCAATTATACCAACCTCCTTACTCCACATATATCCTTAAAAAAACAGCCCTAGCTAACGCTGTCGTGGTGTTTCGCAGAATAAAAGTAATCGTTTATTTTCTATACTCTTGTGATTTTAAAACTGATTAATAATTATTTATCTAACAACAGTTCATTTTGCAATATTTAAAATTTATATATCAAATTTTTAATTGAGTTAATTCTTTTTTATTGTTTTTACAGGTTCCTGCCTAAACTACGGACATGCTTGTTGGGGAGGTAAGTTAAAGCATAATTTCTGTATCTATATATCTGAGGGCTAATATTTAAAAATTTCAATTTATCAGAATTTAAAATCAAGCAATCTTCAATGATTTACCATACAATCTCTTCGATTTGCTTATTTTTTACATTTTTAAAATAAATTACATGTTTAATAGTCCTTTTAGGTATAATCACTGAATTTCAAAATGTTCTATATGATTTTTTCTTTAAGACACATAAATATAGTATTTAGAGAGTCAAACCAATTATTGTTGTAACTCTCAGGCATTCCACCTAACAAAAGTTGACATACATTAAAAAACATGTATTACAGTTAGATCAAGATCTTCCGTTCAGCTAAAGTTAATTCGGTTTTTTTATTAAGTTCTAAAAACTATTTAAAAGTTTTTAAATTTAATAAATACAAATTATAAAACTATTTTATCTAACGAGCTTATAGAGGTTACTTAATCCTGAGTAGGGATCATGTAATTATTAGAGATCACTGAGTTTGAAATAAAAAAAAATATCTCAAAAACGATTAGCTTTTCCGAAATTCAGAAACTGATCACTTTATATTTAAGTAACTCAATAGGCAAGGGCGGAATTACAGGGGGGTACATGGGGTAATTACCCCCCATGATTGTAATTTATAAAAAAATTTATAAAACATAATACACACAAAACTGTTTTAAATCATAAAGAAAGTGGTGCTTCTTATAACGCGATAAAAAAAATGTATGCAGCTTCCTTATTTTACTAGAGTTTTAATAGTAGCAGTTTAAAAGTGTTTTTTTTTTGTTTTAACCATTTCTAAGTACTTTCCTAGTTAGAAAACGAGTAAGGAATTTAATTTATCAGATTCGACATCCTAAGACCGGTTTCTGCCTTTCGGCTTCGTCAGTTAGGCTTTTCGAATCCAATAAATAAAATTCCAAACTCGTACAAGTCAATAGCTATATCCGCTATAAGATAAAATTTTTAGATGTGCTGGCATCTATGATTAGAAGAGAGTATTGACAATTATTAAAAGCAAAAAATTCCCGGTGTATTGGGGTTGCATACACAATTTGCATTGTGTGTTGCAAAACTTTTATTTGACTGATTCTGATAAATTAAATTCCTTACTCGTTTTCTAACAGTGACATTTTGACTAGAAACAGTCAAATTAAAGCTTTGCAACACACAATGCAAATTGTGTATGCAACCCCAATACACCGGGAATTTTTTGCTTTTAATAATTGTCAATACTCTCTTCTAATCATAGATGGCAGCACATCTAAAAATTTTATCTTATAGCGGATATAGCTACTGACTGGTACGAGTTTGGAATTTTATTTATTGGATTCGAAAAGCCTAACTGACGAAGCCGAAAGGCAGAAACCGGTCTTAGGATGTCGAATCTGATAAATTAAATTCCTTACTCGTTTTCTAACTTTGTATTAATCTCTGAAAGGGATACGAAAGAAGAGAGTGACATTTTGACTAGAATCAGTCAAATAAAAGCTTTGCAACACACAATGCAAATTGTGTATGCAACCCCAATACACCGGGAATTTTTTGCTTTTAATAATTGTCAATACTTTCTTCTAATCATAGATGGCAGCACGTCTAAATACTTTCCTAGTCTCCTTGTGATTATAATTTAGTATTAATAAAGTTTTTTTTTAAACAGATCGACTTGAAATTTATTGCAAATTGTTAGGAAAGGTGTTCAGTTCAGAAGTAGAAAACTTTCGGTAGTGGCGTTTTTTTCATCAAAAAGTGAGGGAAAAAAAGAAAATAAACTTGCGCAATCGATAAATTATCCTTTGTTAATGAATTAATGTTAAATACAATTTTTCATGAGAATAAACCCATCCCGAGTTATAGGGCTTATTACGTAAAAATTTATATGAACTAATTTTATGGCCTTGAGCTAACAATTAAAATAATTTTTTTTATTTTTCTACGATTAATACGAAGGAAGATCTGGCAATTGAAAAATGGGTGTTTTAAGAAACTGGATCGTTCTAGCGCAGGGGTTCTCAAACTGTGGTACATGTACCACTGGTGGTACATTACAATGTTTTAGTGGTACAATTTAACATTTAACATTTTGTTTTCAGAAACACATATATTTTTCTTCAAGTTTTTGACTTTAACGGCTCTAGCTTTAATATTGAAATGACGACTTTTCCAAAAACTTCGAACAATTTCGCGACACGTTGATTTTTAACGGCGAAATGCTTTTATGGTGGTACATATATTTTTGTTTCATATTTATGTGGTACAAAATTTGAAAAGTTTGAGAACCGCTGTTCTAGCCTAAATATCTGAAAAAATATGACTTCCACAAAAAAATGTTTATAACATCTTAATAAGAGAACAGCATTGGGAACATTTTAAGAACCAGAACCGTTTAACATAAGCAGAAAAAAAGTTATGGACAAAATAAATTTTTTTCAATTTTTTTACGCTATTTTTTTATCGCCATCTAGACTGTGGTATTTGACAAAAAAATCCTTTTGCAGAAAGTCGTAAAATATGTTTTTACAATTTTTACAATTAGTAATTTTTAGCCCTATGGATAATTATTTTTTAAGTTTTGGTCTGTTAAAGTTGAGCTAAATTTTTGTTTTTTATGACATTTTCAATTTTTGGTCAATACCGTGAAAAGTATTGATTTTTGAAAAAAAAATTAAAGAGAAGGCTTTGAGCAAATGTTCTTCCGAATAATTACCATTTTTTTATCTTTGCGTTTATAACCGTCAATGTCATTTTTTCGGGTCAAATATTGAAAAAACGGTCATTCCAATGAAAAAGTTTGTCATAACATGATATTTCGGCGATATCCTAAGCTTTAAAATGGATTATTCTACATTATTTAATATTATCAGCCAAAAAAAGTTACGGGCAAAAAATACATTTTTTTTAGAAATGTACGAATATTGTGGTGAATATCGTATTTTTCTGCGCACTATAACTCGGGAGGGAACATTAATTCATTAAAAAAGGTAATTTATCAATTACGATTTTTTTTTTCTTTTTTTTCACACCCCCACCTGCCACCACTCAAAACGCAACTAACGAAAGTTTTCTACTTCTAGACACCTTTACTAGCAATTTGCAAAAAAATTTAAGTCGATCTGATCAGTTACTAGTTTCTGCTCGATATTACAAAAAAAATTAATAGCTTTCTTGGACTACTTGGTAAGTTTTACCCCCCCCCCCTTAAAAAAAAGATAAATCCGCCCTTGTCAATAGGTCAATAACTCTTATAGGTTTTGGCCCGTAAATTTAAAAAATGCCAATTTTTTGTCCTAGCTCTATCGGAAATGCCCCAGAAAGGCTTCGAAGTTAATAAAAGGCATGTCAAACCTCCCTGGTGCTAAATATTTTAGTATCTGTCCACGCTTTGCTACAAAAAAAAACATTGTAATCCCTCTTTTTTTCTGTAAAATCTAAAGGTGAAATTGATTATGAAGATTTTTGTGGATCATATGCAACGAACTATTAAAATAAATAAATTACTGTCTACGAACAATCCAAATTATTTTCTAAAACATGGGTGTAGGCTTCCTACAAGTGAGTAAAGTGTAATTTTTTTTCACTAATGTGTTAGGAAATAGTATATAACAAACCAGGGTGGACAATATGTCTTTACCTTCGATCGCTAAAATGGCTAGCCATTTACTAGTTTAAAGATGTTTTTAATACCTATGGCTACACATTTTAGGAAAACTGGTCATAGGATTATTAACAAAATTTTGATCAGTTAAATACCGTCACGTCGTGACGTTCAGTTCGTATTTTGGGGTTTTGTAGCTCAGATTTTTATCTGACGCCACGACGAGCTCTAGCTCGCCACGCTGTATTCAGGGTAGCTCGGACTTCTTCAAGGTTTGAATAAAGTCCGCCCGACCCAAAATACAACCAGGAGAGGTTTGTCAAGAAAAACGCTTTATTTTAATTACCGATTAGAACCAGAAATAAAATCACTGATTTAAAAATTATATACATTTATTTACACAAAATTATTTACAAGTGAAACAAAACAAATGAAAAATGATTTATTTAAGAAAACTAAAAACTTTTTATACCATAATATAAGAAATTGGAAAACTTAAAATTTGTCGGTTTGTCCAACCAAACAAAACCCAATACAAGCAAAATGAATTATTACAAAAGTAAGGACTCTATAGTTCCCAAAATAAAAAATGAAAATATATAATTAAAGTTAATTCTTACCACATTTATCTGCTGGGGCACTTCACAAATTCTTTTTATTTTATTTTATTTTATTTTTAAAGGCGCGGAGCTCTTGGCACTTGAATATCAAGAGAGTCCAGAATTCAGAATCTGAATGAATCAATTTGTTCGTACAGTTACCTTTACAACTCATTTGCTGAGATCTGCATAATATTTTAGGTTGATTCAACGTGATGATTTATGTACCTTTAGCAAATTGCTAGTTCAGCTGAATTAACCATATTTAATATTATGCAGAATGAACGGATGTATATGAAATAAAAGTATGAAATAAAAACTGAAAATTGTTTATAATTAATTAGAATATGAAATGTTTTATTAAAAAATTCTCATGATAGAAATAAAGGTAAATGTACTTGCAATTATATTGTAGACGATTTTTATATGAAATTTTAAATAATTATATATTGAATTTTGAAAATAAATGGGATTTGGAAAATTATTAGTTAGAATTTGTGACAATACTGAACTTTTGTTAATGTGAAAATGTATTAATTTATAAAGTTGACGGATAAACTTTTAAAATACAGTGTGGCGCACATAACACAGCTTTTCTAATTTTTAAAGTTTTTGTATCGGTTTAACACCCTGTATGACATAGAGTGGCAGATCGTACATTTGTTTAATACAATACAAAAATTTTATAACAGATCGGGGTGACTCGTTAAAGCTAAAAACACTGTATGCCCTCTGTAACCATGTTTATGAATCACCACCAAGAAGTAATTACTTAAACTATATATTCATAATGCAATGGCATTTGCTCGTTTTTTTAAAGCTCTTATAAAAATGATTTATTCAAAAAACCTTAGTACTTATTTCCAAACCACCCTGTATACAACCAAATTTTACGGTGATTGTTTATAAAATATTAATGCTAAATAATCTATAATGGGGCAGATCACAAATGAGTAAATCCAGTTCAAATGTGCAAATAATTAAAATATAACCACTAAATGACATGTTTGCATAATTTTTATTACAAATTATTCTATAATATTTTTAAAAACACCATTTAAAAATGATAAAATTTCAGTGAACATTCAAACAGCTACTTGGAGGCGCTCGATGCTATGTCACAAGTACTATGAATTGTGTGTCGTGTGATCGATAGATGGAGACGGCAACGATGTTTTCCTTGCTTCGATTGGCCTTCGAGCGCTATGTGATTGGCCAAAGCCGCCAAAGTACTTGTGACGTATATTCCCGGTCTTTTTTCGTCGTTTGAACGAGATAATTTTTTCGGGATTTTTTTTTAAAAAAACTACTTGGACTAAAAAATCGAAAAAAATATTTTTTGACTTATATCGTCATAATGCGAGCTGTAGTATTTTTTTTCCAAAAATTAGTGTTCTCGCCCATTCATGTTTTCTACAACAAACGCCGATAAAGCAGATCTATTATGATAAATCTGATTACAAAAAAGTGGCAATTCCGATGTTTAACACCCTGTACTTCGAAAACTAGCCATAGGATCGGTTTGGGCCAATGGACACTTTTTGTCAGAGCATCAGGTTCTACAACATATCAACGTTTCAGAAAATTTGAGCGAAAGCCATTTCCGCATCAAAAACTGCAGAGTACTTTGTCGAAAATTTCACACCAACATTTTTTAACCAATAAGATGCTTTCCTTTCAGCTCATTACTGTAGTAACCACAAAACTTGGCGATAGTATTTTGCTCCTGGGTACCCGGTACCACAGCGATAGTATTTCTGTCAAGTGTCAAATTATAAAAATACACCCTTCCGTTCACTGTAAAATAATACAGATTGGTTCATAGCTAATAGATAGATTATTTTAGACCAACAAATGTTTATTTCATACTACTAAATTCCTAGGAACATAGGTATTCTTTTGGTATATATGAAGGTATCTTACGAAAATGTCATGTTATAATTTTTTATATTACTTTGTTCTGAAATTTTCTTACCGAATCTCCCACGATCTTGAATTACTATCTGGAAATATCTCCTCAAGCATGAATTCGTGCTTTCGGAAATATTTCCGATAGTAATTCAAGCTCTAGGGAGATAGGCGAATCAAAATAACTAATACGCCCTCTCGTGGTGGCAAATGCAACCCTTTTCACAGACATTCATTTTATTGTTTTGTACTTGTTGAATAGGTCGTTTTATATTTGCTGGTAAAAAACAGTTGGATTTTAAGACTTAAAACTGGAAAAGTTGTGACTAAGAATATGGTCGTTTATTCAAAACATTTTATTGATGACTATTTTTTCCGAAGAGGTAAATAAAATAATTATATGCCATAGGAAGAAGACGTTTAAAGCTGACAGCTGTTTCCAGTCAGAATTTGTCGATTTCATTAGTTTAAACTACAGAACCAGAACGAGAAGCCGCTGAAAGAAGTGAAAGGTTAAACAGGAGAAATACTGTTAAAATTATAGATTTCACAGACTGTCAGTGCAATGAAGAACGAGGGCCTGAACGTACTAACGATGATTTGGAAGGTGCACAAAGCCTGCTAATGATCTTAAATGAGCAAGAACAATATGAAAGACCCACTAAGTTTCGTGACTTTGAGGTGCAAGTAAATACTTAAAAAATATCAACATTGAGTGATCTCTTAAAAACAGATAGTGCTCTTAATAGTTTTATTGGAATTTTCAGTTTTCAGCTTTTGGATACAATTGTGGAAGCAGTTCAAATGAATTATACTGACAATTTGCCTTATTTGTTTTATACAACTATCGTATAACCTTTGTCAATATTTTTTTAGAAAATGTTATATTAAAAGCAATACTTGCAATGCTATTAAAATAAAATTGTAGAAAATGGGAATGTTTTATTGAATGTGTTGGGAAAATGAAATTATTTATAAGTAATTGTTACATACATAAATTATGAATCATTTTTATCAAAAAGTTATATTTTACTGTCCATAACTTATTTTTAGTAAACTCCTAATCAATCAATTTCCAGTATTTTGAATTGCACCTTGTACACGTAATTAGAAGTGCAGATATATGTTTGCACTTCCCACCATTTCCTGCCTTATATGAGCTCCTCATATTATTAAGCTGGCCTCTTATTTTATGTGGACCAGATTTCAAATCACTTGTTTGCAAACACAAACCGCATATAAAGATGTTTTTACTTTGGCTTTGCCTATTAGAATCCAATTGACCACACAATTAAATGACTAGCATTTAAAACTTCCTCCTCTTCATATACACATCTAGATGTATTTGTACCTCCATAAATCCTTAAATACAAGAAAACACTGATTAAATTGTGAATTAGAATGGGAACTTTAAAATCAAAATAAAAGCTTATTTTTACATGAAATGAAAAAGATTACTTACCTATATGATAAATAATAACTAATAATAAATTTTTCCCACAAATTAGTCTTTAATAAATGGAAAAAAATGCTAAAATAAAAATATCGGACATACACAGACAAATCACAACAAAGAGCCAATGTCTGTGAAAAGGGTTCCAATATAAACCACCGTGGCGCTGCCATCTTATTTTCGGATGCCTATTACTAGTGAAAAGAACCAGTAACGTCAAAATATTTTAGAACAATTGAATTACTCAGTGACATTCAGAGAAATCTATTGTTCATCTAATTACTTATTTTATCACTGGGTCATTCGTTTGACTCAACTTAATAATACATGCTCGTAAATATATTGTAACAATGCAGGATCGCCGTACTGATATTTAGTACCGTCACAAAACAATTTTTATTTTTTTTATACTTCTACTGGCATCTTGTGTATACTACTCACAAAATGAACCTAATTAAAAACAAATTTAAAACATCATTTCTGTCTAAAGTTTAAGTAACTTTAATTTTTTTTTCTATCTCAGCTCATGGTAAAAGAAGTGGGGACCCCAACTTACCCAGAGAATCCAACGAGAATCCCGGTTCATTGAAAACGAGATGGTTTCTGTCCAAGTTAATACAAAGTCCACTAGACTTCCGTTATCTACGTGATAACGACTTGGACATTGTTGCCAAACACAACGCAGATCCTTTATTCGTAGAAGAAGAAACTGACAGTTCAAACGGGTAAGAAAAATGATTTATCATAAGAATCTTGAGCTTGGTTTGTAGATAAACTACAAAACTTTTTCTGCTGGATGTTGAAAATTTTTCTACAAACGTCAAAATAGTCTTCCAATCCCCAAAACTGCAATATCACGGACTGAATCTGAATTATCTGGTTAGAAAACTCTCTTCTAGGCTCCATTCATAGATGGTTGCAGATTTATGAATTATCTGGTTTAGGAATAAATATTGATTAATGTTAACATTGTAAATAGTAAATAAAATTAGGTAGTGTAAAATTTTGTCACAATTTCTAAAGTGTTAAAAAGCCTTAATTATTGTTAAACATTTAGAAATAAATGATTTCTTGGATTTTTGCTTGATTGAGGACCATAATGTTTAAAATACAAAAATCTCATATAGTTTACATGCAGTGCGCACTAATTCGCGCACGGTGAAAAAAAGAGTCACTTCGCATATTGCTATGAATGCACGAACCTTGTCATTTTCTGAAGTTTGTAGAATAATGTTTTTTATTACCCAACAAGTATCACATAAAACAGTAAAGAAGAAAATACTACACACTTTTTAACAGGAACAGTTTACATTTGTATTGTCACGAGGTCCGATATTGGCCTACGTGTTGCTGCTACGTATCCAGGGCGAAACGCCTTTTCGAGCTTTACGAAGTTACGGAGGTATCTCCCCGAACACTTAGCAGTTATTATGTTTTAATACCACCACTCGCTCTAAGAAATAAAACAAGAGAAGTACAAAACAAAATACACTTTTATTGGGTCAGCCTTCAAATATACATATAGTAAATATAAATCACCCATAAACTCTTACCTAAGCATACCGGGGCCAGGGGCTTGTCACTATTCCCTTATTGACTTTTCTCCTTTAAAGGACTAACTTTGGCTTTGGCTCTGGTGCCGGAACTTAACTTTTAACCAACCCTTGACTCTCCAGCCGACAAATCAACTCGGCCGCCGAGGACTGACTCTGCAGCCAACTACCGACTGCCTAATTTTTCCCGTCGCGAATAGTTTTTAGGCAAAAATCGATGACATGGCGGAGTCCGCAATTTCAATAGATTGCCCTACATTTTTTTTCTACTATCGTCTCTCAATTAGGCAATTTAACATCGATTTTCGGGATTCTGCAGATCAGCCAAATTAAGCAACGACCTGGTTTAATTAAATGTTTATTTTTTGTTCTCTATTGAGTAAATAAATTTAAAGTAAAATAATTTTGATAAATAAAATTCCCAAATGTTTTTGACTTTGTTTTTTCGGAAATTATTATTTTATATATATTTGAGATTCGTGATAGTATTACAATATTTTGGCGAAATACATTGAACTATACAGTGTGTCCCAAAAAGTTTTATACAAATGGAGAAAAAGTTTATCTTACATTTCACAAAAAAAATTATTCTTGATAAAAACTTTGCATGACTTGTTGATCCTTAATTAGGTGCAAAATTATTAAAATATTGTATGGACTATATAGAAAACAAAAAGTAATGATTTGGACGGAGAGAAAAATATCCTACAAACTGTAATGGAGGGCAAAATGTTCATTGAAGTTGTGATTAAGTACCAAAAAATTATGCACAATTGTAGATTATTGTTATTCCCATATAAAAAAAGACAACAAACAAGTCAGAAATTGTTAAATTAATGCGCAGTACGAAACTTCGAAAGATCATGTACATAATAAGCGCCTTATTATCTATTACTGAGTGCTTTGGAATGTCTAATAAAAGTCAACAAATGTTAAATAAACGTGAGTGTGTTTGCAATAATTAGAGAAATGCCAGTTAAACTAAGTAGGTATTGCAGATAAAATTGAAATTGTTCTCTTAGTTGGAGAAAATTATAAAACTTGTAGGGAAGCAGCTTAAACCCAGGACTATGCCTTTGTCATGCAGGTGATCTGCCGACTAACAAGTGTTTAAATGTGTCACCAACCCCTATCAGTTCCACGAGATATCCGATATCATCCGGTCTGTTTACCGGCGTAAATGAAACTGCGTATGGCACAAATACCTTTTTCACTTCCCCAAAGTCTTATCTGACTTTTAATTCCACTTGAGTTTCGCAGGGATCGAACCTACGACCCGAACACTGGCCTAATATAAAGACCGATGCCCTAACTAACTAGGCCACGGTGTCCGGTAGGGAAGCAGCAGAAATCTTTAATAATAGACACCCGGATAAAACTATAAATTTCGCAAGTGTCCAATATGTAATAAATAAATTTAAGAGTTCTGGAAGTGTTGAAAATAATTCACTCACGTTTATTTGACAGTTGTTGACTTTTACTAGATATTCCAAAGCACTCTATCAGTAACAGATAATAAAGCGCTTATTAGGTACATGATCTTACGAAGTTTCGTACTGCGCATTAATTTAACAATTGCTGATTTGTTTGTTGTCTTCTTTTTTATGGGAATAACAATAATCTACAATTGTGTATAATTTTTTGCTACTTATTCACAATTTCAATGAACATTTTGTCCTTCACTACGTTTGTACGTATTTTTCTCTCCGTCCAAATCATTACTTTTTGATTTCTCTATATTCCATACAATGTTTTAAAAATTTTGTACCTTATTATGGATCAACAAGTCATGCAGACTTTTTATCAAGAATAATTTTTTTTGTGAAATGTAAGATAAACTTTTTCTCCATTTGTATTTGGGACACATTGTATATTTCTCGATTGACACATGGGAAAATTTTTCTTTCTTTATATTAAAACATTTGTATAATACTAATGGATTCCATATTATGGTGGTACTTAACTTTATTGAGATTAGGACTGACAACCCCGACGCTGTGATCAACACCGGGTTAAAAAAAATACATAAATATTGTTACAATTTACATCTGCATAAATAAAATTTACTACCTTTACAAAAAAAAGACGAGTAAAAAGGAGAGAAGAAAAAAAAAAGAAAGAAGAAGAAAAGGACATAGCACTAGATTTATATCAATGTTTTTTTATAAGTATTCAGTTTTCAAAATGGTTATGAACAATATAGACCAGTCATCTTAGGATCTCACCTCGAAACGAAACGGAACAAGCTGAATTTTTGTATGAACCTTTATTTTGTCATTCTATATATTGCCTCAAAAATCTCATATTGTCACGTGTGATCGTCCTTAGAAATTCAAGGTCAAACGTCACGAAAATCAGTTTTTTGGGAATATCTCGCTTCGTTTGCCTCAAAACGTATTTGCATTTATTATAAAAGTTGTAGAGTATAAAATTCTCTAAAATATGGTGTTAATAAACAATTGTTTATACGTTTAACCGTTTTTGAGATAGAACGCGAAGAGTACTGCGCGCTCAGCCATACATGCGACAGCGCAAAGTCAATCGCGAATCCCAGTCCTTAGTAGAGTTTTTACTTTACCATAGGTAAAGTATTGTAATCGCAAAAAAAAGTTCAGCTTTCAGTGGATTTACATGTTGTGAGACCCTCTAAGTCATTTAAGACCATTTCCAGAAAATGTATGTATGGAGTATGGAGTATGGAGTATGTAGTCCGGAAAAATTTGTGTGCGCTTTAACTCCAACTGCGATCGAAATTTCCTAACCAAATTTTATATTTAGTAGCATTTTTACAACATGCTAATGAGCTGATTAGATTTTGGGCAAAATCGGACAACCGGAAGTGGGGGTTTACTCTTGAGAATTTTCAGATTTTCGCAATTATTATCGTTTCTATTAAGTTTATGTAAAAATATTAAGAGAAAAAATTTATTTTAAATTAAATTTACTATAAATTTTGTTTAAAAACTTTTTTCAAATTTTGTATTATAAGCGAGTTAAAAATAAAATATGGAATAACATAGTTGCATAATAGCGCAAGCGCAGTAGAATTGTTCTGTTTCATGGAGACAATTGTACGCTCTTGCCAGGCATGGCCTGCCTTAAATATGTACGAGTAATTGGATTGAGAGCCCGTATGGCCGTTAAAGTATGGTAAAGTCATGTGCATTGCCACATCCGATTTTTTAACTTAGTTATTTATTAAATAACAATTAATTAACTATTTAATACATTTTATTTATAAATATTAGGTGCTTATAAATCAAATAATCAGTTAATATTACTTTAGATACCTTTTTGAATGTGAATTAAGATTACATATATTTTATAACGAAGGTGAAATTTTTTGAACCATAAAAATTCCAAAAAAGGACGTGGTTTGGTGCCCGACCAAGTCCGTGCTTTAAACCAAAAACTTTGATTTTGTTATTAAAGGAGCTTGCCATTCTTAGACCGGGTTCGGTATTATTGTACCTCATCAGTAAGAAGCAGCTAGCTCGACATCATATCCCTAAAGGATGTCTGAAAATGAATTCGACTCGCCTCGTTCTTTATAAAAGTGTTTGCGTTAGAGCAAGCTCGACTTGGTTGGGCACCAAACCACGTCTGGACTTTCGTAATTCAATACCTGGTGGGGCATATAGCCCAAGGAGTAGTTGTTGAAGTCCAGACGCTGGTGCAGTGTAGGACATTTTTAATGTCCTTGTTCTTGGGAACAAGTGTGATTTTATTTCACATCCTTAGGCAGTTTTGTTACGCTCATCGTCCTTTTTTGGAATTTTTATGGTTCAAAAAATTTCACCTTCGTTATAGTTTTCTATAGTTTTGCAAGCTTTGATTTTGTTATTAAAGTGAAGATGGCGTTGGGCTCTCCTCGTTCGTGATAAGCTTGCTCTAACGCAAACACTTTTATCAAGAACGAGGCGAGTCGAACTCATTTTCAAACATCCTTTAGGGATAGGATGTCGAGCTAGCCTGCTTCTTACTGATGAGGTACAATAATACCAAAACCGATCCAAGAATAGCAAGCTCCTTTAATAACAAAATCGAAGTTTTTGGTTTAAATCCCCGACTTGGTCGGGCACCAAACCACGTCTGGACTTTCATAATTCAATACCTGGTGGGGCATATAGCCCAAGGAGTAGTTGTTGAAGTCCAGACACTGGTGCAGTGTAGGACATTTTTAATGTCCTTGTTCTAAAGAACAAGTGTGATTTTATTTCACATCCTTAGGCACATATATTTTAGTTTAATATTTTTTAATAATATTTTTATTTAACAATCATAGTTGAATTTTGTGAAGATTTACTTACTTTTCTTCTTCTTCATCGTCGTCTTCTTCATCATCGTCTTCTTCATCGTGGTCTTCTTCAACAATTTCAGAGTCAGTATCATCATCCTCCTCGTTATCAATGAAATTCATCATCCAAATCTTCAAAAATTTCATAGTCATATGCAAATTCTTCATCGAGGACATGTTGATACGATGAAGCGTTGAAACATACATGTCCATTACATTGGCCACAAGCTAACGAACATTGCAAGCCTGATTTTCGACATCCACAGCGCGAACCACAGCCTTTCTTGCAGTTGAGAATCTCGTACTAATCAGTTCATCTGGTGCAGGTGGTAGTAACATTGTTATCGGTTCCAGGGCTCCAGTTTGCAGCCCCCAACCGCATTGCTGGGGTTCTAAATCATTGCCTAACCGAGTTTGCATTTGGTAGTAGACACGATTGATATGTTGATGAACTGCTGCACTCGTTGGTGGAAGAGTTGATAACTCACAGGTTTATTTAATTTCGTTGACTTAATGAACTGTATGTAGCGAAGATGATCGATACTGTCCTCAGGTCATTTCCTGGTGAAATACTTGAGCCAGTCGATCCAAATCGGGAAGTTTCTCTAAAGTTTTGATGACAGATTTTTTTCCTTTCCTAAAAAGAGCAGACCTCGTGTCACCGCCACTAAACGTGGCAAACTAAACAAAAACTGTAATAACTTCTAAATGTTCTTAGACTAAACAAATAATAAATTAGGTAGGTCTCAAAACAGGTTTCATTGGTTTTGGTTATGCTTAAAAATCATAATAATTCTATCAATATTTTAAATACCATTCCACACCCCGAAGATTATTTAGTTTGATAAAAAAGCTCTCATATTGTAAAGACGTTACGTTATATATAAACGGCAGAACTTTATGATAATTCACTTAACACTTCATAATTTACATTAAAAAGGTATCTAAGTAATATTAAATGATTATTTGATCTATGAGTACTTAATATTTATAAATAAAATGTATTAAATAGTTAATTAACTGATATTTAATAAATAATTAACCCTTTCGGTCACGACTTTTTGTCTCTTATGCTAAAATTTTGAAATTCGGCAGGCCAAAAACTTAATTTTTTTAAAAATTTTTGACACAAAAAGAAAGAAAATATCCCCTCCCGTTTTCTAAAAAAAAATGTCCTCTACAGAGGACAATGTGACTTAGTGGTTGAAACTTAAAAAATATGATTTCTTTGCTCTTACTTTGCAGGGTTACATTCAACTTGTAAAGCTTTTTCTTGCCACAAAGAAAAATATTGCCTTACAAGATGACGCTTTAGTACGGAGATTGCTCGAGCGCCAGATTATTTAATGTGGTTTATTCCACAACCCTTAGAAACGGCGTCTTAGGGACACAGGTAGCTTCAGATGGAGATACGGTATCTCCAGGGGTCTGGTTGACTTCAGATTAATTTTATTTTAACTTATTATTTAATTTTTTAAAAGCCCTGAAAAGAGATAAGGTCTGTGAATATAAACCAGAATTAACGTTGACACATATATTATTTTTAACTATATTTACAATAGAAAATAAGTCAATATTTCAAAGCCCAACCCTCAAAACCCTGAACAAAAAATAATTAAATTAAATGCTCGATTCGGAATTTACTTCGCGTAATAATCGGATTTCGCGTAATAATCGGACTGACTGAATCAGACTAAGTTAAAGATATTAAAATAAGGAATAACTCGAGTAAGATTATTGAATTAATTAAATACTAATATTCGGCGGAAGCATTCGTTAAATTTATTAATTCAAATTAACCGGAAAAATATATTTAAATGATTTATTTACTCAATCAACCGGGAGAAACGGGAATACAGACTTCTACTACAGGTTTCTACTAAATAACGGCAATTCTAGCCAGAAACGGAGTCTTGTCCTAAGCTTTTAGCGTACCATTCATTAGCAAACGATAGCTAACCAGGAATGCTAATGTCTGTTGACGCAAGCCTAAGACAGGACGAATATTGATTAACGATAGCTAACCAGGAAAATCAATAAAAGTCCCGTCAGACCTTAGACCTCAATGAATAAATCCAAAGTACGATTTTTGATTAATTAGAGTGAATATAAATAATTAAGAAAAGTAATACGAATTCGGAATAACCTGGTAAAGTCGTATCTAGCCTCGTTCCAGCTCTTTAAAAAAAAATACTAATCGGCTTTTATTATATCACAAAACGAAAATTTAAAAAAAAAATCAAACGTTTGCTTCCGGACGGCACGACAATTAAAAGTGAAACTAAAACAGTTAACTTGAAAATATTTGTAAATTAATTTCCCCAAACAAAATTAAATTTTCAATAATCTAACTCGATCAACAAAGTAAAAAATTTAATTATTCAAAAACAAAATCTCGAAAACCCAAATGCGGACGGAATTGAAAATAATTTAATTTTCCCAAAAAAAGTAAATCTCAAAATCTAGATCAGAAATAATTTAATTAATTAAATTAATCTTAAAAACAAATCTTAAATTTCGGCAAAAATGTAAATCAAATAAGATTTTAAAGTTCGGATGTGATTTCGTAGTTATAAATCAAAATAATTAAAACGCGTGTAAAATAAAACGAATCGTTTGGCTTCAAATTGACGACGGTATTTCACGGCGAAAAACTTATCTATGTTTACCTCGGTTTTTTTTGGTTTATCGGCGGAAAATTTACAACGGACTGAATTATTAACGCGGCTGGATTTTTCGACTCACAGGAAAAGAATGAATCTCATTTTGAAATTCGTAAAACATTTGGGCTCTGAATAGTCCCTTCTCCGGATAGTTTCCCTACTATTTCTATAAAAGTATCGCGCGCGCATCTAGCGATTAGGCCGTAGTTGTTTCGTTAAAGAATTAAAAATGTACTGGGTGAGCTAGCCAAAAATCGAACATTATATTTAATTTGAAATAAATTTTGATTTAATTTGAAATTGAATGTTAAAAAAAAAATAACTTCATTACAAACTTAGTTCAAGTTAATACAAAAAAAAACAAATATTTAAATGCTATGATATGACAAAAAACAATTTTGATTTTATTTTAAACAAAAATGCACATTACATTTAGCGCAATAAATGTGTGTTTTACTTCCGCAACGTGGTAATTTGCACCTTGTAGTGAAAGGTTTCTCATCAAAATTTGGAAAATGTGCCACATTATCCAGTCGTACCTTTTGTACTGGGGGATATTCTTTTCTTACAGTTGAGGAAGAAGAACAAAGTAGTGGTGATCCTCTCGGTGATGATGTGGCTGATGTAGTAGGGCTAGATACAGGTCGTCCACGTTTTCTAGAAATATTTTTGTTGGCTAAAATTAGGCACTCGCCAACATAAGCCCTAAAATGAATTAGGTCCAGGATTTCTTTTTTGGTATCCCTAAGAGCATTAGTACAACATAAGTCAATTCCATGAGTAAACATTCGTAGTGTCCACTTCTTAGATCGAATAAAGGTTCTATAAATTTTTAATAAAAAATCTAATTTGTCTACCCCACCCATATTTTCGTTAATGGTTTGCTTTTGGGCATTTTTATTATCAAACAGCTACGATAAATATTAATTTAGACAAACAAAACAATTAAGTGTGGTAATAAATACGTATCAATAATATACCGGTGGATCACAGCGTCCTCTCTAGAGGACACACTTTTAATCGTCAAAAACAAATTTTTCAATAGTCTAAACTTGAAACACATCGGGACTTCCCAGAAGAAAAATATTTTGGTTTGGGTGTGACAGTTATCTGTATTTTACAAATTCACTCACATTCTAATACATTTTAGTCTGGCCCCTTAAACAGGGACGGCAGCACAGGTACTAAAAAGTAATATTTAGGACAAGACAGTAGGGTACAATTTAATGTTACTTTCATCCAATGTTGCCAAATCATTAAAAAAAAAATTTACATTTGATGTCCCCTACAGGAGACACTGTGACTGAAAGGGTTAAAAAACCCTATTATGGATTGGGTTTCGCGATTGACCTTGCGCTGTGGCATGTATGGCTGAGCACACCGTACTCTTCGCGTTCTATCTCAAAAACGGTTAAACGTATAAAAAATTGTTTATTGACACCATATTTTAGAGAAGTTTATACTCTACAACTTTTATAATAAATGCACATACGATTAGAGGCAAAGGAAGCGAGATATTCCCAAAAAACTGATTTTTGCCACCTTTGACCTTGAATTTCTAAGGGTAGAATGACAAAATAAAGGTTCATACAAAAATTCATCTTGTTCCGTTTCATTCCGAGGTTGACCCCTTTTTTTAGCTTAAATGACTGGAGTAATATACCTATTAGTGTTATTAATCTAGTAGTCTAAACTTAAGTTTAGATATAAAGTAACTTTAAAATAGTGGGGATATAAAACTTAATTAAATCCCAAACACTTTGATACTTGCCTAACTGAAATAAAATAAAAGTTAATATTTTTTTTTTGTTTTTTTTTCTTTTGCATACAAATTGATGTTTCTCTATTTTTAGAGACAAACATAATAATGTTCTTCATATCGTACTCCCTGTATTCCAGATGATGGTATTTCATATATTCTCAAAGCAAGAAGCGCAGTCAAGGAAAAAGCTTATAACCTAAAAACATCCGATCTTTGATGACCGATTGGAGTTTGTTGTGTTATCCTATTAGCGGTAAACGCAAACAAATCAAGTGACGCACAACTTTGCCCAGCTCTCGGGTGCGAAAACCGTTGGGCTAAATTATAGACCTCTTGTATTTAATTTCAAAGGTTACCTACCCTAAATAACAGCGCTGTTTTGGTCCACGGCAACAATTACGAGACAAACACAAATTATTTAAAACAGGAAAACTGACCCTTGTGCGGGTTCACATTTCCGCCAATTTCGAACGGTTTTGTCTTTGTCGATCAAGCGAGGGAATCTTGATGAAGTATTATGTTTATAATAGGTCTAATCAGTGCTGCCAATATCAAATTCTAAAAATTTCTGGGGAGCCTCTTAAGAATTTCCAAAAATTTCCAGTGATCTCTCAAATTAAAGATCTGAAATTTAAATATTAAGGGGATTATTGCACCTTATGCGGAACTTGCACAGTCAACATTTTAATTTATAATGTCTCGTAAGTCTCAATTCTACCAGATGTTGATCTTTTACTCTCGGATTAATAATTATCGACCTTCCTTCTTGTTCATGCAATTAAAACTAAATATTCAGAAAATTGGGATGTGCATCAAGCCCTAACATTAATTAATCATCATTCTGCTCAATATATTAACATATTTTTCAAAATTCATTTGGTATTGGCAATAATATTGGACGTATAGATGCAATTATTATTATTATGTATATTATTAGTTTATGTATACAGGGTGTCCCATTAAGAATGGGACATAGAACAACCGCAGATTCTCCAATTCAAAATAAAACGATTAAGCGAAATATGCTTAGATAAAATGTTACTCGTTTCCGAAATACGGGGTGTTGAAGTTGAAACATGGGGTCATTAGTGTGTTTATTAAGCAAATCTCTACAGAACTGCAATCTCAACGGAGGATTACGTGCCAGTAAATGTTGTACTGGCGTAAAGTGATAAGGATATAAGTGTTCTCTTTTTAAAATCCTATGAACAGTAGAGCGGCTTATTCCAACGGCTTTAGTTACTCTACGAGTACTTAGCTGCGGATCGAGAGCCACTTGAGTCAAAATTTCATCCTCCTCATCTACTGTAATCAACCTAGGTCATCCTGTTTCAAGTTTTGGTCGAAATGCACCCTTTTCACCCAACCTGTCATACAGACATTTGAAAATTTATTTAAAATTATTCTGGGCATAAATACAAACCATGTCCCTCATTTCTAAATTGGAAAATTCGTTATGACGTAGCATTTTACAATAATATTACAGTTATTAATAACAATAATCACTTATCGGCAACAGATAGTTACTACGAAAATGTTTAACTGACAGTGACAGAACTTTATTATAAATCAAAGCCTACTGTCAAAATTTTCAATTATAAATTAATAAATATTCTCACAATCGCAACGTGCCTATTAGGAACTTAACATTACAAATCAGAACAAAAAAATAAAAAAAAAATAGAATAAAGCTGTTTGGTCGCGAATCTCATTAATTGTAAAAATGAATATTATTAAGTGGCAACCGGAGTTCTTGTGAGAAGCAAATTTCAGTTCTATTTTATGAGGATTTTCTAATATAAAATTGTATTTATATGCGCGCCACTGGGAACACTTGGCCATGGAATATTTCTCGACAGCTTTAAATGTATGTAACGATGCGGCAGCACTTTAAAAAAGATATTTAAGACAAAAATGGGAATCCATATTAAACTACTTGATATTTTTTTAAATAAATAGGAGCAAATTTTCATAGATTTAATGCAGAATGGCGCGGATATTTTCTTTTGTGATTTTCCATTTAAAATTAACAAAATAAATACTTTTCGAAGGTTTACAAAAAAATCAAGATTTCTCCACCCTAAGTTTTGTAATTATTAGTATTTCCTGAAAATCTCACAAAAATCCAACTAAAACTAAAGGCTTAAAAGGTTATTAAAATTTTTCAAGGGGTTCGGTTTGTTCTTAATAATAATACAAATAAAAAGTACATGTCTATCTATCTTTAACTGCGAATATCTCGAAAAACAATGACTTTACAACAAACTAACAAGTGTACAATATTGACTTAGAAAATATCAAAAAAATTAAAATTATAGTCAAAATTAAAATTTAGACAGCGGCGTAACATTTAGAAGGGGTACAAGCATTACTTACTCCTGCCGTACGCCACTGGTAGAGCGCACTGAACTGTTTTTTTTACTGTTAAGTGCATTTTATGATATTTAACAAGTGTGCCAATTTGAGTAAAATTATACGGTATATTAAAAAAATTATGGCCATTAATAATTTTTCAGTTTTCAACTTCAACACCCCGTATTTCGGAAACGAGTAACATTTTATCTAAGCATATTTCGTTTAATCGTTTTATTTTGAATTGGAGAATCTGCGGTTGTTCTATGTCCCATTCTTAATGGGACACCCTGTATAGTCATGTATTCTACGTTTGTTTTTCTATGTATGTCACGCACAATCTGTCATTGTACATAGTACAGTGAACAGATTCCCTGTTTATTTACATTGTGTAATATTTAATAAATGTGTATAATTTTGTATTTAGTAAATAAACATTATTATTATTATTATTATTATTATTAATTCTACTGAGGTAACACAGACATGCTATATATTTTCTATTGTTGCCTTCTTCTAGGTGTACTTTAGTAATATCTTTGAATCGTAAAAAGATAGAGGAGTATAGTGGAGTAGATCTGGTTTTGAAAACGAAGTCGCTCTTTTCGAAAAAATTTTTTTGTGATTTCATAGATTCGAGGCTCCTTTTTCACGTGATCACTATATGAAAGCTAAGGGAGGCGTGGAGGGGAGAGTAAATTAACATGTAAAGATATGGAAAATCGGTTTCTCGCACGTAGCTCGCTGAGTTTTATTCGGATCGAAACGATTTCTATATATAAAATAAAGTGCTCGCGAAAACGCTTAAACTGAATTAACCCGTCCAAATCGGTCTGGCGGTTCTTGAGATATTGTGATTTGAAAATATATGGATTTTCACCGCGGCGAGAACACACCTAGAACCGTGTTCGCGTTTTTCGCATGGAAGAAAATGACTTCGAGACTTGATTCTTTTTCTTCCGGTAGATAGTCATGACCCAAGCATTGTGTCCAAATTTCAACCCAGTTTAATTTGGGGGGAGAGGGAGGCCAACACTAATTAATTTTTGACTCGAGGGGTAACTTTTTTAATTCTTGACCAATCCGGGTCAGCAAAATGGCAAACTCTTTCATGAGGACACTGCTACAGGATGTATTAAGGAGATGATGGTTTTCGCAAAAACAAATTTTATTTTTCGATTTTTGCAACGAAAGAGTAAAGTGGGGAAAATTTTTTATGCGTCATCGGTTGCGGAATTTTTTTCTTTTTGATTTGAGCCCTCGATCCGATAATCAGGAAGGGAGGGGGGGGGGGGGGTAAACTCGTTTGCCCTGTAAGTCTCGAAGTCATTTTCTTCCATGCGAAAAACGCGAACACGGCTCTAGGTGTGTTCTCGCCGCGAAAATCCATATATTTTCAATTCAGATTAAGCGTTTTCGCGAGCACTTTATTTCATATATACAGGGTGACCCAGGGGTACGTGCATGCTCCATAACTTTTTTCTATTCAAGCTATCGGTTTGATTTTTTTTAAACGATAAGACCGACAATGGGGCACATTCTAAAAATATTTCTATTTATATACAGGATGTCCCAAATAAGATACACAACTAAGTTCTGATTTTTTAAATGGCAACCCCCCATTTTTGTTACATTTTTAGATTCGCCATTAAATTGTCGATATAACGCACCCGGGTTTCTTATGTCAATTTATGTATAACTTAATCAACTTTTTTCCAGTCGATTCCTTAAGCTGCAGCGCATCTTCTGAGTTGTAGGCGAATTCGGAGTCGACGTTCTACCGCCTACTACGATTTTTTGAAAATTACAAATTACAAATAGCAATAACTCGACTTTTTCAAATGCATCACCCTATATTTTATTACATCATTGCATGGCATTTTTTAAGAGCTTTTTGCTTATATAGGGTTTGTTGGGTCTATTTTGTAAAATTTGCGAGATTTATTGCAAAATAAGAAATGTTGACGGTTTATTCGAGAAAAAAAAAAGGAATCGAGTAGACCGCTGTCTTAAAATTTGACACATCAATATACTTTCAATAATTGATAATTGTATGGGTCTAAAAAAAAAGGAATCGAGTAGGCCGCTGTCTTAAAATTTGACACATCCATATACTTTCAATAATTGTTAATTGTTAATCATGAGTTTTACTCGAGAGGAATTAGTGAATATGGTCTACTGTATTGGCGAAGCTGACAGAAATCCTTTATTAGCAAGCAGAATCTACCTGCAAAAATATCCAGAAGCAAGAACTCCACCGGTGTCTTCATTCCTAAAGTTGAGAGATCGGTTTGAACTCACTGGTAGTGTATCTTATAACAAAAAGGAGATTGTTTTTTGACAATAATGTGCTGCATGGTGAAAGGTATTTACAGTTTCTTCGCGAACATCTCCCCAATATTTAAGAAGAAGTGGATTTGAATACCAAAGTGACAATGTGGTTTCAACACGACGGTGCTTCAGTGCATAACCATAGGATGGTGCGAAAATTTTTAGATAATTCTTACCCTAATCGTTGGATAGGGAGAGGTACTATTTCTTGGCCCGCGCGATCTCCAGACCTTACTCCTATAGATTTTTTTCTTTGGGGGTACGTTAAGGAAACTGTTTTCAGAGATCGTCCAACAACTGCAGATGATATGAAAAACAGGATCACGGAAGCCTTTCGTTCAGTTGATGGAGCCATGCTTGCTAGAGTTCGGGACTCATTTACTAGAAGACTAGCAGTTTGCGTGGAACATGATGGTGATCTATTCGAGCATTTGTTAAAAATCAAAAATATTTATATTGTATCCTATTAATCATTCTTTCATGTTCCTGTAATTATTATAAAAATTGTTTACTTTGTAATGTATTTCTGTTTCTATTACAATTTCCTTTTGTTGAAACATATTCTTTTCAAAATTATATGAATGTGTCAAGCAGTGGCCTACTCGATTCTTTTTTTCTTTTAATTAGACGCGTACAATTATTGAAAGTATATGGATGTGTCAAATTTTAAGACAGCGGCCTACTCGATTCCTTTTTTTTTTCTCGAGTAAACCGTCAACATTTCTTATTTTGCAATAAATCTCGCAAATTTTACAAAATAGACCCAACAAACCCGATATAAGCAAAAAGCTCTTAAAAAATGCCATGCAATGATGTAATAAAATATAGGGTGATACATTTGAAAAAGTCGAGTTATTGCTATTTGTAATTTGTAATTTTCAAAAAATCGTAGTAGGCGGTAGAACGTCGACTCCGAATTCGCCTACAACTCAGAAGATGCGCTAAAGCTTAAGGAATCGACTGGAAAAAAGTTGTTGATTAAGTTATCTTGAACAGTTCTGAAGTTGTGAATTTTTTGTGGATCTCTGCACGACCGTATTTTGACACATAAATTGACATAAGTCAAAAACTATTGCAGGTAAATCTAAGAAACCCGGGTGCGTTATATCGACAATTTAATGGCGAATCTAAAAATGCGGGGTTGCCATTTAAAAAACCAGTGTATCTTATTTGGGACATCCTGTATATAAATAGAAATCTTTTTAGAATGTGCCCCATTGCCGGCCTTATCGTTTAAAAAAAAATCAAACCGATAGCTTGGATAGAAAAAGAGTTATGGAGCATGCACGTACCCCTGGGTCACCCTGTAGAAGTCGTTTCGATCCGAATAAAACTCGTGCGAAAAACCGATTTTCCATTTGTTATTTTACCCCACTCCACACCTCCCTTAGCTTTCATATAGTGATCACGTGAAAGAGGGTCCTCGAATCTATGAAATTACAAAAAATTTTTTTCGAAAAGAGCGACTTCGTTTATCGGGTTTTTTTTCGCCAGATCGACTCCACTATAGTATTGGTTGTGAAGAAGCTCAGAATGATTTTTATAAGAAATTAGTTGCTCAATGCCACATGCTACATGTTGTCTGAATGTTGTCTCAGTTTCCACACTAGGAAGGGATTTGTCGCGTTTTAACGTAAACAAAGTATTCGAAAAACATTAGAATTACGTCATCTAACATATCGCAACCTTTTAACTTTACAAATTTTGCTACAAATCTACCATACTGTTACTGTTAGATACGAGATCTTAGGATATTGTTCGCCAGATACAAGATATTGTTTGACACTGGAGGTAATTCTCTGCGAGTTACAGAAAGTAGCTCATACTGGATTAAATGCAACTAACTATCCTTTTACAAATGGTTCCCAGAAACGCTATGAGTTGTTATCATATTTTGTGAAATTATTCGGTGATCTGTTTCTGTAATAAATTATTATTATTTTTTAAGTCATTGTCAATCTTTGAAAACGACTTTTGGAACAATCTCGGAACGTCAGAATTGTAAAAACATTTTTTTTTAAGAAGTTTATTTAATTTAACTTGTATATTATTAGTTTATTTTACCTTGGATACCTACTGTTGCTACAAATACACTCATAATGGCCTAGGGCATAATGAGCGGGCGTTCTGGCCATAACGCCCGCTAATTCTACGAGGAGTGTCTGGATTACTCCGGCAATATATTATTATTATATATTAATTTTCTAACTTTGTATTAATCTCTGAAAGGGATACGAAAGAAGAGAATCAGTCAAATAAAAAGCTTTGCAACACACAATGCAAATTGTGTATGCAACCCCAATACATCGGGAATTATTTGCTTTAAAAATTGTCAATACTCTGTTCTAATCAAAGATGGCAGCACTTCTAAAAATTTTATTTTATAGCGGATATAGGCTATTGACTTGTACGAGTTTGGAATTTTATTTATTGGATTCGAAAAGCCTAACTGAAGAAGCCGAAAGGCAGAAACCGGTCTTAGGATGTCGAATCTGATAAATTAAATTCCTTTCTCGTTTTCTAACTTTGTATTAATCTCTAAAAGGGATACGAAAGAAGAGAGTGACATTTTGACTAGAATCAGTCAAATAAAAAGCTTTGCAACACGCAATGCAAATTGTGTATGCAACCCCAATACATCGGGAATTATTTGCTTTAAAAATTGTCAATACTCTCTTCGAATCATAGATGGCAGCACATCTAAAAATTTAATATATTTTTGGTTGCGTTGGGTGCATATTTTCTTTGATATTTTTTGGAAAATCGATATTTATTTCCATTTATTTTATAAGATGTATACAGTACGTCTCAGTAAGTTGGAACCATATGGGAAACTTTTTTTTTATTAATTTTAGGTCTAAAACCTAAAATATAAATTTTTTTCAGACGTATTCGAGATTTGTCCATAAATATGAATTTTGCTCAAAAGAAAAGTACCTTTATGTTTGAAATATGAAAAAAGTTATTAAAAAAATTTGTTTCTAATGACATTTTACGTCAACATACCGATTTTGAAGAAGATATTCCAACTTTAAGAACATATTCATTTTTAACATTTTTTGATACACTGGTAATTTTCAATTCATCATCATTTTGTTAATATTGTTTGATGGTGTGGTTAGTATGTCTGAAAAAGTTGACAACAAATTAAAAGTTCCTTTATTATTGATTAAAAAAAATGTTCGTCATAAAAAGTTCCGCATCACATTATAACCAATATGCACCCAACTAGCAAAAGTGTTTTATTAGCTTCAAATAATAGATCTATTCATTTTTATTAAAGCTTTATAGCAGCGTTTAAAATACTATTTAATTATGTAAGCTCTACAAAAAGAATTATTTGGTCGTATAAGGTAAAAGGCTGTTTTAATAAGTTTTAAGAACGTTTATAAAATGAATTATACAATTACTTTTAAAACTCTAACAAAACTGTATAAACATTTATAAGACTTACACTTCTATGATACAAACTGTCAAGCAATAATTTCGTTCTATAATTATTTCTTTCTACAACAAATATAGCACAATTATACAGGGTGCGCTAATTATTTCCACTCGATCTCTAGCACCGAAAATAAAAAACAAGATTTTCTGTAGGGGTAGACAGTGTCACTCGGACTACAATTTTAAAATATTTTGATGTATACAGGGTGGCTAATTTTTGTGGAATGGAAATTAATTTGGTTTTTTTAAATTGAACACCCTGTATACGAGTATGTCTTCTGATTCTACTTAATATTAGATTTACGGTAGTTTTTTGTATTTGTAAATCCGACGCGGCGTTGACAAGTTATTCCTATTTTAAGCAGATTTAATGAAAAAACAGCACTTCAGAAATATTAGCACAAAAACCACATTTTTTAAAGAATTCCTCAAAAAAGCTACTATGATGTAAATGAAACATGCACCTATCACAATAATCACACAACATCTTCACCTGTTGCACAGGGTGTTTGCCGATGGCATGCCAATAGTCTAGTTTTCAAATGGCAATAACTTATTTTTTTCAAATGGGACACCCTGTATATTTTTCTTCAGTTAGAAGCTCTCCCTAATACGGATTAAAAAAATATAGGGTTTTGCACATCTAACTTTACTATTTACTTTAATAATTGACGTTAAGTGACAAACAACATATTTTACACAATTTTTAATAAGTACAAAATTTTACAAAGTTGAATCGTAAGAAAACTACAATAGTGAAAGTTAAAATTTATAGTAGGTGTTCAAAATGTCTTCCGTTTTCATTTATACAGTTTCTTGCCCTTTTTTTCATTGATTTACGCACATCTCTTAGCATTGCAGGGGTCACCTGTATAAATGCTGCAGTAATTCTTTCTTTCATATTTTCTTTTGTGGTAACCTCTTCTTTGTAAACAATATTTTTAATAAAACCCCACAAGAAAAAATCGCAAGGTGTAAGGCGATCTAGTAGGCCAATTTATAGGTCCTCCCCTTCCTATCCAACGATCCTGCAATTCCCTATTTAACCAATTGCGAACATCTAATAGGTAATTGGTGTGGCACCATCTAATTGAAACCACATTCCGTTGCGATAATTTTGAGGCACATTTTGCAATAAGTTGCGAAAATCATGTTCTAAAAAATCTAAAAATATAGCTCCATTTACAGTCCCATCAAAGAAATAGGGACCAATTACATAATCACCTATTATTCCCGCCCACACATTCAAAGACCATCGATACTGTGATGTGGTTCTAAATAAATGTTCATTGTGGTCCGAATAATAATGGAAGTTGTGTCTATTTACGCAACCGTTCTTATGAAACGTGGCTTCGTCGGAGAATAAAACTTTGTTTAAAAAGTTACGCTCTGTATTTATCTTGTTTATCAACCATCTACAATATTCCACTCTACGCGCGAAAATCACGTGGTAACAATTCTTGGTGAAGCTGGATATGCTAGGGGTGATATTTATTCTTTTTTATTATGCGTCTAATTGTGGTATTGGAAATAACTAACTGATTGCTTAATTGCCTTGTGCTTATATTGGGATCTTCAACTATACTGATCATTACCTTATATTCGTTGTCAATAGTAACAGCTGTAGTTTCACGTGAATATTTTTCATACTTGACGGTTCCTGTTCTATCAAATCTATTCTTTAAATTCTCAAAAGTATCCTTTTGTGGATGACGTCTTTCTGGGTATCTTTGACGATAGACCCTACTAGCAAGAAACGCATTTTTTTGACATTCACCCAGTATCTATATCATATCAATATTTTCTTGAACACTATAATTCTTATTAAAATCCATTTTTTATACACAATACCGATTAAATATAGTAGACGTGATACAATACAAAATTTTATGTTGACAATTAATGCCATAACAAAATATACCTACTGTCATTTTCATAGGTAACTTGATTTCTTATTAAAAATTGTGTAAAATATGTTGTTTGTCACTTAACGTCAATTATTAAAGTAAATAGTAAAGTTAGATCTGCAAAACCCTATATTTTTTTAATGAGTATTAGGAAGAGCTTCTAACTGAAGAAAAATATACAGGGTGTCTCATTTGAAAAAATTAAGTTATTGCCATTTGAAAACTAGACTATTGGCACGCCATCGGCAAACACCCTGTGCAACAGGTGTGTTGTGTGATTATTGTGATAGGTGCATGTTTCATTTACATCATAGTAGCTTTTTTGAGGATTTTTTTAAAAAATGTGGTTTTTGTGCTAATATTTCTGAAGTGCTGTTTTTTCATTAAATCTGCTTAAAATAGGAATAACTTGTCAACGCCGCGTCGGATTTACAAATACAAAAAACTACCGTAAATCTAATATTAAGTAGAATCAGAAGACATAATCGTATACAGGTTGTTCAATTTAAAAAACCAAATTAATTTTCATTCCACAAAAATTAGTCACCCTGTATACATCAAAATATTTTAGAATTGTAGTCCGAGTGACACTGTCTACCCCTACAAAAAATCTTGTTGATATCTCTTTTAGTTTCGGTGCTAGAGATCGAGTGGGAATAATAGGCGCAACCTGTATAATTATGGTAAATATATTTTATAACGTTGCATGATTTTCTAATAAAACAATTGTATTACTATTACTGAGTCAATATATTTTTACTTTAATGATTTTATTTTATAATCAATTTATAGTTGTTTTGTTTGATGTGATAGATTGGTTTAGCTATACACACGTTTATATCTCTACAATTATGTCGTCCAATTTATTAAATATTTGAAAAAAAGTGTTTTTTTCCGGAGAAAGGTTAAAAAATATTTAAAGAAATTGAATTATGAATTATTATTAGATGCACCCCATATTCATTTTTCGGAGAATTGCAAACTATAATTTTAATAAATTCGATGAAGAGTCCTTTTGGAAATATATTATATGCTAAATTAAAAATTTACTAAGAAATGGTAATTCACCGTTAGTGATTTTTTTGATCACTATGTGTTTGGAGATTTTTTCTTTAGAACATAAATGTTTTCGTTTACTTCTGGAAGTTCTTGTCTGCATGCTCTCAAAAGGCCTTAAGCAGTTCCGCAGAACACTTTTTAAAAAATCTTCACATATTTTTGATTTTGAAGAAGAGGATTAAGGTATTTTTATATATCTTAATTGGTGCTTTTCTCTATTCTTCTCTATAGCGCCCAAGAACATAAGATAAATAATTTTCAGCTGAAAAGTACATCTAGTAAAATATAGCAATTGTCTATTCCTTTTCCACTTCTTTGTTTTCCACAAATATAACTGAGCTTTTGCTCACTTAAAATATCTGTATTTTGTAATGTTATTATTTTCAGAATTATTTTTATTGTGATTATCTTTGCTTACAGATATGCACTAGCTTGTGAATCAAGGATTATTTCCAACTTTGCAAGTTGGTGTTTGATTAACATTTGATTTTGGATTATTGTTGCTTGGTTACTTATTTTCTAATAAAAGAAAAAAATTGTTACAAATCTTCAAAATATTAAGGTTATGTATATTTTACATCATCATCAGCAATTCAACTTTTAGCTGTCCGTATTTTAAGAGCTATTATCGATTTCTTGCACTTTACGATCGATTCCCCAGTAGTTGTTAAAAATGATTCGCCTCTTAAAAATGATAAAAAAACGAAAATGGATTCTACACTTTTTGTATATGCATTCACATTAGTTTTTATTTTGGGTAGTTAATCCCGTTATATTTCTAAGTAATTTTAAAATAAAAGAGGATGAAGCGTTTGCTAATTAATCGATTCAGTTTTCTACCTTAATCGGCTTATAAAAATATTTCGTAATGTAAAACAGTTGACAACCAAAAACGGTTATAAAGATCTTATAAAATAAAAATGTTTTATACAAATCTCTTGTTGGACCCTAATAACACAGTAGTGTTTTTTAAGAGTTTTTTAAATATTCCTATATATTTCAGATTGTTTCTATAATGAGCGGCTATGTTTATTTGTACTTAATAAATCTTTGATGAACAGCCGCCATTATAGAAGACGTTTAATAAATATTAAATGAATGGCTTATTTCTATACTTGAATGCAAAAAATTGATAAACGATTTATTCAGGACTGTATCTTGAGCAAAAATTATAATTAACGTAAAACATCATTTATATATTTTTAATTATTTTATATTTTTATTAAAAATATACATCCTATTGGTGGAGCATAAAGTTTTTTTCGTATATATGCTATATATTGAAAAGTAAAAGTTGATGTGCATACGAATTAACTCTCTATGGGAACTTTGAGAGTCATTTATTTAATATTTCTACAGGGTGTTTCATAGTTACACCGACATACGTTAACTGTAAATAGAGGGTACTTAGGTGATTCCAAATAACCTTGGTAAATGGGTCTAACGCCTTTAATAACCGAGATACGGTGTTTCATCCATTTCGGCCAATATTTTGATAAGCCGTAACTTTAGAACCACCCTGTAGATTTCTCTCATACTTGGTACAGATATAGTGTGTTAATAACCCAATCCTATAGTGTAAGAACTACCATTAAAATCCAGATCCGGATTAAGAAGAATTTGCAAAATTTGAAAATCCCCAAAACAACACCCTGTATATTAGATTTTTTAAAATTGGGACGGATATTTAAAAAGAACGGAAAAAAATGAGTTAAAGTGAAAATTTTTTTTAAGTGCACATCCCATTATACTATTGGAGTTTTAACGTCAAATTACATCAAATGCATTTTTTCATTTTCACAAGCAGTAACTTTCGAAATACCTGGTAGATTTCTTTCATATTTGGTACAGGTATCATTTTTTAGTAGCCCAATCGTATAATGTAAAGATTTTACTACAGTTAAAATCCAGATACGGATTAAGAAAAATTTGTAAAATTTGAAAATCCCCAACGCAACACGCTGTATATCAGATTTTTTTTAAATTGGATAAAATATTCGAAAAGAATGGAAAAAACTGAGATATTCTAACATATTTTTATAAATGCACATCTTGTTCTACATATTATTAAACTTTTAAAGTAAATTCAATTAACGCAATACTTATTGTCATTTTCATAAGCCATAAATTTGGAAACACCCTGTAGATTTCTTTCATATTTGGTACGGGTAGATTGTTTAAATATTCCAATCGTACAATACAAGAACTAAAGTTAAAATCCAGATCCGGATTAAGAAAAATTTGTAAAATTTGGTAATCTCTAAAATAGCATCCTGTATATCAGATATTTTTAAATGTAATCGGATACCTATTTAAAAAAAGAAAAAGAAAAACAAAAGATGTGATATACTAAAATATGCATAAGAGCGTTCTACAAAAAAAAATACAGATTTAATTTTTCGGATTAATTCCAGATTCAAAACTCATTAAACAGTAAGCTTCGGCAATGACGAGTCTTTTTTCTTTTTTTTCTTTTTTAAAATAGGTATCCGATTTTACAGAATCTGATATACAGGGAGATATTTTAGAGATTATCAACTTTTACAAATTTTTCTTAATCCGGATCTGAATTTTAACTCTAGTTCTTGTATTGTCCGATTGGGCTATTTAAACAATCTACCCGTACCAAATATGAAAGAATCTACAGGGTGTTTCCAAAGTTATGGCTTATGAAAATGACAATAAGTATTGCATTAATTGAATTTACTTTAAAAGTTTAATAATATGTAGAACAAGATGTGCATTTATAAAAATATTTCAGAATATCTGAGTTTTTTCCATTCGTTTCGAATGTCTGATCCAATTTAAAAAATATCTGATATACAGCGTGTTGCGTTTGAGATTTTCAAATTTTACAAATTTTTGTTAATCCGTATCTGGATTTTAACTGTAGTATAGTCCTTAGATTATATGATTGGGCTATTAAAAAATGATACCTGCACCAAATATGAAAGAAATCTACCAGGTATTTCGAAAGTTACTGCTTGTGAAAATGAAAAAAATGCATTAGATGTAATTTGACGTTAAAACTCCAGTAGTAGAATAGGATATGCACTTAAAAAAAAATTTCACTTTAACTCATTTTTTTCCGTCCTTTTCAAATATCCATTCCAATTTTAAAAAATCTGATATACAGGGTGTTGTTTTGGGGATTTTCAAATTTTGCAAATTCTTCTTAATCCGGATCTGCATTTTAATTGTAGTTCTTACACTATAGGATTGGGTTATTAACACACTATATCTGTACCAAGTATGAGAGAAATCTACAGGGTGGTTCTAAAGTTACGGCTTATCAAAATATTGGCCGAAATGGATGAAGCACCCCGTATCTGGGTTATAAAAGGCGTTAGACCCATTTACCAAGGTTATTTGGAATCTCCTAAGTACCCTCTATTTACAGTTAACGTTTGTCGGTTTAACTATGAAACACCCTGTATTTGTACATGGCAGATAGTTTCATCTTACATACAACTTAGATATGTTTTGTTATTTAACAAGTAAGACATTTATATGTAACATTTACGAAATAATTTAATTCTATTATGATGTTTTGTAATACAAATTTATCGTATAATCCTAGCACGATAAGCTTTATAAAATCTTAATAAAACAGTTACAAGTTGACTGTTTTATAAAAATAATCAATTAGTTCTATATAACAATTTTGTAACTGTCTAAATTATTTTCATTGCACCTTCATAAACGTTCCTGAAACTGTTTTATTGTGTTTAATAAATCTTTTATAGGATATACTTATAACAACAAATACTTTTATAAGGTGGTGACCTTTTCGTGTTTATAAGAGTTGTAAGAATGAATTAAAAACGTTCTTAGAATCAATACATTTCTACATAAAGTTTTTCTAGAACGTTCTTACAGCCATTATATAATCTAAAATTGTTAGTTGGGCAGGAATTAAATTTGCAAAATATTTAGTGGGATAGAAGTAAAATCAAAAAAATTTTAATAAGGGCTAACTTTTTGCTTATTAACGGAAGTCTAGTATGTGTTTGTAAGGTCCCTGTGAACATTCTTACATTTTTCAATGAATTCAAAATTGTCAGTTACGGGAGTGTATCAAAAAATGTTAAAAATGAAGATTTCCTTAAAGTTGGAATATCTTGTTCAAAATCGGTAAGTTGACGTAAAATGTCATTATAAACAAGTTTTTTAATAACTTTTTCATACTTCAAAAATAAAGGTACTTTTCTCTTTAGCAAAATTCATATTTTTTGACAAACCTCGTATAGGACTAAAAAATTTGATATCTGATGATCGTATTTTACATTTTGGAACATGCAGAACTTTTTATAAAGAATAACTTTTTTCCTAAAATTAATAATAAAAAAGTTTCCCATATGGTTCCAACTTACTGAGACATACTGTATAACGCGAAGCAGCAATGACGTTCACTAAATATAATGAAATACTGACAGAAAACGTCAAAATATCAAAAAATCGGTTTTTCATTAAAATAAAATAAATTTTTCGTGAAAAATAAAATCTAGTATGCACCGCGATCTATACAGGGTGTTTCATAGTTAAACCGACATACGTTAACTGTAAATAGAGGGTACTTAGTTGATTCCAAATAACCTTGGGTCTAACGTCTTTAATAACCGAGATACGGGGTGTTTCATCCATTTCGGCCAATATTTTAATAAGCCGTAACTTTAGAACCACCCTGTAGATTTCTCTCATTCTTGGTACAGGCATAGTGTGTGCCCAATCCTATAATGTAAGAAGTACAATTAAAATCCAGATACGGATTAAGAAGAATTTGTAAAATTTGAAAATCTCCAAAACAACACCCTGTATATCGGCGACGGAGGCTCAGTTGTCAAAGACGGTTACATTTCAATATGTACCATTAATAGGTCTGTCCGTGCTCTGGTTCGTGCCCCGGTCTAGACAATGAGATTTTTAAATAAACATTTTCATTGCCTACTTCTGGGCATGATTTGTAGCGTATTTAACATTAATTACTTTGATGTTAGTTTACGCTGCAAAGATTTAAAAATCCTGGAGGAGTCCATCGTTGTCGCTGATGGTGTTGTGTGGTTTTTCTGGGTTTTCCCACAACTGTAAAGCAAATGCGCCATCAAGCATCAGTAAGTCGCCCCAGAGCACCATGGCAAATAATAATAATAGCCGTCCCTCTCCCGCACAAGCTGCAGAGCTTCTGGGGTTCACTCGTAAGGGAGTGAATTGCATGGCGTATATTATTATATCAAATTTTTTAAAATAAGGATGGATATTTGAAAAGAACGGAAAAATCCAGATCCGGCTTAAGAAAAATTTGTAAAAGTTGGTAATCTCTAAAATAGCGTCCTGTATATCAGATTTTTTTTTAATGTAATCGGATACCTATTTAAAAAAAGAAAAAGAAAAGAAAAAAGATGTGTTATAATGTATAAACAGATTTAATTTTTCAGATTAATTTCGGATACAAAACTCATTAAACTATCAAGTAGGCTTTGTCAATTACACATCTTTTATCTTGTTTTTTCTTTTTTCAAATAGGTAACCGATTACATTTTAAAGAATCTGATATACAGGGTGCTATTTTAGAGATTATCAACTTTTACAAATTTTTCTTAATCGGGATCTGGATTTTAACTGTATTTCGTGCATTGTACGATTGGGCTATTCAAACAATCTATCTGTACCAAATATGAAAGAAATCTGCAGGATGTTTCGAAAATTAAGGCCTTTGAAAATGACAATAAGTATTGCATAAATTGAATTTCAACTTGAAAGTTTAGAAATATGTAGAACAAGATGTGCATTTATAAAAATATGTCAGAATATCTCAGTTTTTTCATTCGTTTCGAATGTCTGATCCAATTTAAAAAAAATGTGGTGTATATCGTGTTGCTTTGGGGATTTTAAAATTTTACAAATTTTTCTTAATCCGTATCTGGATTTTAACTGCAGTATAGTCCTTACATTATACGATTGGGCAACTAAAAAATAATACCTGTACCAAATATGAAAGAAATCTATCAGGTATTTCGAAAGTTACTGCTTGTGAATATAAAAAAAATGCATTTGATGTAATTTAACGTTAAAACTCCAGTAGTAGAATGGGATGCGCACTTAAAGAAAATTTTCACTTTATCGTATTTTTCCGTTCTTTTCAAATATTAATCTTAATTTTAAAAAATCTGATATACAGGGTGTTGTTTTGGGGTTTTTCAAATTTTACATATTCCTCTTAATCCGGATCTGAATTTTAATTGTAGTTTTTACACTATAGGATTGGGCTTTTAACACACTATACCTGTACCAAGAATGAGAGAAATCTACAGGGTGGTTCTAAAGTTACGGCTTATCGAAATATTGGCCGAACTCGATGAAACACCCCGTATTTCGGTTATTAAAGGCGTTATACCTAGTAACCAAGGTTATTTGGAATCACCTAAGTACCCTCTATTTACAGTTAACGTATGTCGGTTTAACTATGAAACAACCTGTAGGCGCATAAATAACTATTATTAAATAACTATTATAGTCCTTTAAAGAAATAAGTCGCTTTCTTAGCTGACGACAGAAATTAGAGAGTTAAATGGCGTAGGATCACAAAATCTATATCAAATCTATGGTCACTAGGTCGAAATATAATAATAATATAAATTTAGAAATTCACTGTTAAGAAATGTTGAATTAAAGTAGAAAAAAAATGTAAAAACGGCACAAAATGTAACTTAAAATGTAAGCGACAGAGCGAGGCCATGTTCTCCAAAACAGGCTAGGCACTATTTACACGAATCGTTTTGAACAACTTTTGACAACCGATTAGGAATGAATGTGTCAGTCAGTAAATATATTGGTTCTCCCACCCATTAACAAACAAGTACTATTAAACGAGCAAGGTTTTGTAAATTCTGAATGGTAAGTTAAAATTCTGATCGTAAGTGAAAATTCTGAACGGTAAGTGAATTACTTACCGTTCAGCGAATTTAGACGTTTGTAAATGCTACAATACTGTCATCAAAACAGATATGGTAAACAGTCAAAAATGAGCAATCGTGCAAAAACATAATTTTTGGACAATTGGTCATTTTTGACTGTTTACCATATCTATTTTGATGACAGTAAGGAGCATTTACTAATGTCAAGAAAAACTGAACGGTAAGTAATTCACTTACCGTTCAGATTTTTTACTTACCGTTCAGATTTTTTTCACTTACTTATGTCAGACAATAATTGGAGTCGTCGCTTCGCTCCTCATCCAAACTATTGTCTTCCATCGGTAAAAAGCCCTTACCGTTCTCTTAATATACTATTGGGGCGTCAAACTAATATTAATTTTCAAATACTATTAAACGAGCAAGGTTTGTATGTGTGTATGTATGTATGTGTCAGAGCTAGGATGAATCCTCAAAAAAGGATTCGAATCACGAGATGTGATAGGAATCACGGATCCAATGTCCGAATACTTTTTACTAAAAAAAAAGGATTTGAATCAAGTGATTCGAATCCATTTTTCGGATCATGAATCACGGATCATGTCAGTGTAATACCATGTAATCATGTATTATGTAAGATTGTATGATTCCTAATCATTACCGGCAAAACTAACATAACAATTCTTTGAGAGTTGACCCCACCCCTCAAACGACCAAAATCACCCCCGAAAGGATGAAAAATTTATTTTTCGCTATAAACGAGAAAACCCTAGTCATCTCTGATGATGTTGGATATTCTCCCCAAGCCGATTCTAACCCCCAAACAGCCAAAAACCACCCCCAAATGCGTGAAAAAAATTTTTTTTCCCATCAATACTTGAGTCGGCTTGTCGCGCCGGTGTAATATGGTCTGTAAAAGGATCCGAACCAACATTGGTGATTTGAATACGAATCCTTTAGGATTTCTTCGGCGAATCCGGATCACAAATCCCTTTTTTTAAAGGATTCGAATCACCGGCCTTGGATCCCCAAAAAGGATTCAAATCCTGGAAGTGATTCGAATCCTACCCAGCTCTGGTATGTGTGTCCGGAGGATCTCAAAATCCACTCGTCAGAATTAAATGAAACTTTCAGGGTATACTAATTCCTATCTAAAAATGACAAAAATGCAGGTCTCATGGCTGTGAAAATTCGATCTTCCGAAATATTTACAAGAAAAGTTAAGCTTTTAGTTTATTTCCTATATAGCAACGGCAGACAACACAGAGATAATACACTGAGAGAACAGTTTATTAACATTAAATAAATTTTATTTATTGTTAACAAATGACATTGTTGGATATGGCCTAACTTATCTATTTTCATGGCAAACTAATGGTATCTTAACGGATCCCAAACAAATATCTATTTCAATACTAAATGATATTGCTTTCGAACTAAAGGCACATTTGTTAAATATTAACAAATATCACTTCAAGTACAATACACCGCTGTTTTCAATAAGTTGCATATGTTTATTATTAAATAATATTACTTCAATTTTAAAAACTGTTCTTGAATGTTCAAGTATTTATATTGAATATCAATATATATTTTATACACCATCAAAAGGCATTTGTTTGTATTTATCCTAATGTCTTATCTTTAAAAATATGTATCGTATTAATTATGTTTCAACTTAAAACATCGTTTTTGTATGATAAGTTTTTATATATTGTACATTACATTATTCATTGTTATTGATGACTTATATATGTTAATTTTGAATATATTGTTTTTTTACCTTAAGATGGATTTTTTTTACATAAATAAAAAGAGAGATTTTATCAATTATCATTAAGTCGAAATAGTTTCAGTGGGGTGGAAAGTTATATGAAAACAATTGTATCTTTCACGAAAAAAATTGATACTACTTTTAAAGAATTCTAACTTTAAAAAGAGTATACTTTTTTTCGTGAGAGACATAATTGCTTTCATATATAACTTTTCTTAAGGTAAAATAAAACAACATCAACATCAGGTAAAAACAATATATTCAAAATTAACAAATTATAAGTCATCAATAACAATAATAATGTAAAGTACAATATATAAAAACTTATTATACAAAAACCATGTTTTAAGTTGGCATTTATCCCTTTTTCTTTATGTGAAAAAAATTTCATAACAGCTGTTGTTCCTATTCAAATCGTTTTGTTGAAGACTGATAGAATTCCAAGTATTATTCTGATTTGGAGGTTCTCCTGTTGTCAAAAGAGTATGTTCAAAAATCAAACGTCAAATGATTAGGAAAAACTTTAATAAATATAACATCAGATACAAAAAGGAACATAGGATTCCTAAACTATTTATCACAAAGAAAAATCATATATTCTCAGATTCGGTTTGATATCGTAGATGAAAAACGTGGTATGTTTTGAAGCAAAAGTCTATATACCTTTCTAAACAGAAGCAACATTGTAAAGTTGTCCATTGATGTACACATAAACTTTTTTTTATCACTGTTCCACTTCCCTCTACCACAATGAAAGGCTGCACACTTATATCTAGATCTGCCAGCTTCTCAGTCTTTGATTTAATTTTAGATTCTATATCACCAGGTAGCTAAAACAAAAAATAAAATAGTGAATTTGCTAAATCATAACCACTAAGAGTAAATGCAATTTTAAAATGACACACACATTTACCCATAAATAATAAAAATACTTTTATTTTTTTTGGAATTTTAGAAAAAATTCTCAGATAGAAATGTAGACTTTTTATTTTTTGTGCTTCAAAACTCATACTCACAATTTGTAATGGAAACTCGAATTTTCGGAAGGTTGCAGTACCATTTTTCTGAAAAGAGAAACATTCGCAATTGAAAAGGGCTAAAAATATTTTTTCTGGAAAAAATAAAATCACATAAAATTGGTTCTATCGTGAAAATGTACCAGAACTTTTAATATCAAAATAGTCTGTTGATTACCTTTTTGTTTTGTATTAAATTAGCAATTACATTCAAAGAGGATTATAAACAAATTCCTTGACAGTTTTTTCATGTTTCTACCTCAAATAATATAAAAAAAAATTACATTAAGCAGGTCAACAATAATAAAATCAACAAAACAATAATATAACCTCCAAATATGGAAAAATTACATTTATTCGTCGGTTGTTCTCATTGATCTGTTTTTCTTCTATTGGCGATACAAAAACTGTATTCATTTAAGTATTCGGACGTGTACGGATCATTAATTTTAACCTAACCTCAGATATGTTCTGTATCGACTGATATTAGTAAATAAAATATAATAATTTTGGAATTAACATGGATAACTTAACAGTTAATAAATATTATTTTACAACATACATTCATATAATAAGTAGGTATTAACAAATATTCGAAAATATTGCATACCATGTGACTAAATTCATGACTTTTCATTGGCGCAGCCATGTGTGAATGAAATAATCGTTGATATCGAACCGACATTCATGAGCTTCCATTTTTAACGCCCGAATCTGGGAACTTGCATTTATATATATAACAAAAGAAACCAATTACAGATCCCGAAAACACTCTCATAAAATTCTCAATAGAGGATGCCTCAAATAAAAATAATTACCATCGACAAGATCCACGTCACACAGCCATTTTGTACGTTAATACGCTTAAATCAAAAATAAGAAAACAATGAAAATTTCATTTGCACATGCACTGCGGCCTCATTGCTAAATATTAAATAAGTTTCTACTACATTGGGCTTAAAATACAAAGGAATATATCATTTACCTTGGAATTTTTCTACATAACATCCAATGATTGTTAGAAGTTAGCACCAAATTTTTATCACAAATCTCATCTACTAACTGTTTTAAATAATGATTCTCCACTTCTAAAGCGTCTTTCCCATCAATATCGAATTGCATTATGGGCCGGGTAACCTCACTTTCGTCCGTGTTGACGTGTTTATCGGATAAAGCTTGATTTTCACAGCAAACCCTTCGTTGTGAAGATCGCGGCACATTGAGATTATTGAGAACATTTAACACATTTTAAGACTTTTTTACCACAATAAAAACACACATTTTAAGCACTTGAGTCTCCCGTCTCTGACTCGGGCGCCATCTTGAATAACGGTTCACAACTGCACCAAATATTTGTTTCTGAGAAACAAACATATCTTATTCATCAAACAACTACATGTTTGCAAATGTTTTTTAACCAGAAATAAATGTACATTTAACAATAATATTCTTGATATTTTGACAGTAAGAAATTAGTTTGTGACAAAATGTAAGAAGTTTTAGATATATATATTTATATTAAAGAAATCGGCTCGTAACAAATAATTTGTTATTCGTGAACTACACATTTTCATATGGTATTGTTGTATTTAATAAGGTTGATTGACTGTAAGAAAATGGAGTTAATATTTAACAAACCATACCCAAACAAACCTATTCGTTAAGCATAAAATAACCTTTCCCTCAGTGTAGTAATACCACAAGTGATTGAATTTTCGCGATAAGTCTGTCAATTCATTTCATATCGAAACTGAGTTGCTTAAAAACACCACGAGTCCGCAGGACGAGTGGTGTTTTCTTCAAGCAACTCAGTTGAGTTATGAAATAAGAGACAGACTTATGAGATGAATTCAATCACGAGTGGAATTTTATTAGACTATTTCACAAACAAAGTAAAAGGTCTCATTTTGACATCTGTAGCTGTAATTATACAAAGTAAAAGGTCTCATTTTGACGTCTGTAGCTGTAATTCTTTTTTTCTAAATGTCAAATTTTGTATTGCAATTCGTATCCATGGTTACGCCGTGAAAATACCACGCTGATAGACCAATTAGGATTGAAAGGCAGCTGGTATTATCGCGATAATACCAGCTGTCTTTGGTTTGTGATTGGTCAGATTTTGTGAAAATTCGAAGATGAGTGAAATAGTCAAAAGTACTTAATTGTCAATCATCGATCATCGATGGAAATCACATCATATTTTTGTGTGAGGGATGTTCCAAGCAACGTTCAGTAACGTAGTCGCGATACATAATGTTGGTGGAGTGATGATGGAAAATCGTCATAAGAAAATAACGTATTTTTGTTAATATCAACTTCAAAGTTTGACTTTATTTAATTTCGCCATAATAACCTACACATTTTGACAACTACTGACACGCACATCTCTGGGTAAACGTTAAGAATATGGGGCCGGCTGGGATTTTCATGAAATTTTCACAGATGCTATAAAAACATGATAAAATCAATATAGCAATAGAAATGAATCGGTAATTTGAGAAAGCACATAAGTCAAGGAAAGTAAATTTTTCAGGAGACACAAAACACTAATCACTGTCTTAATTAACTGCGATTTTCGGCCAATCATATCTCGGCTTTGGGAAGACTGATTGATATGATTTCTCTTCACTGCGTACAAATACCTGTTTTGAATGCATTGCAATAAAAAAGTCATTTTCATAAAAACAGTGACTTATGGGGTTTCTCAAATTATCGATTCAAATATTTTTCACATTTTTTTTTAATATATATTGGGATACTCACTTCCAAGACAAACAAATTCAGTGCATTGAAACGATTATTTAAGATATTTTTCCAATACAAACGCATAGGTACATAACTTTTCTACAAGTGTCCAAGTAGCGATTTATAACCAGAATAAGCCTGAAAAGTGTTAAAAAAGGAAATAAGTGTTCATTTGACGGACATAAATAATTTCCTTGTCAAATGACAGCCATCTCATAAATACAACGTTGCCAATTTAATTTCAGAAATCATGGATTTAGGTAAATATTTAATGGAACGTTGAGAAAACTGTTAAAATGGACACTTGTCAAAATGTGCTAAAGATATGTGTAATAGTTTTCTTTTTAATGATCTTTTTTCGAGTTAAATATTCGTATGTCTTTGCTAGACTTTAATATTGAAACTTGTAAGGCTTTTTCTTGCCACAAAGAAAATTATGCCTTACAAGTGACACCCTAGTACGGAAATTGCTCGAGCGCCAGATTATTTAATGTGGTTTACTCCACAACCCTTAGAAACGGCGTCTTAGGGACACAGGTAGCTTCAGATGGAGATAGGGTATCTCCAGGGGTCTTGTTGACTTCAGACTTAATTATTTTTAATTTATTATATACCTTTAATAACCCTGAAAAGAGGTAAGGTTGGTGAATATAAACCAGAAAATAAACGTGACACTTATATTGTTTTTAGCTATGTTACACAATAAAAATTTGTTTTATTTCAAAGCCCAACCCTACTCAACCCTGAACAAAAAAAAATTAAATTAAATGCTCGACTCGGAATTTACTTCGCGTAATAATCGGGTTTCACGTAATATTCGGACTGACTCAATCAGACTAAGATAAAGATATTAAAATAAGGAAAAACTCGAGTAAGATTATTGAATTAATTAAATACTAATATTCGGCGGAAGCATTCGTTAAATTTATTAATTCAAATTAACCGGAAAAATCTATTTAAATGATGTATCTACTCAATCGACCGGGAGAAACGGGAATACAGACTTACGATCGAATTTACCAGGTTTCTATTAAATAACGGCAATTCTAGCCAGAAACGGAGTCCTAAGCTTTTAACGTACCATTCATTAGCAAACGGTAGCTAACCAGGAATGCTAATGCCTGTTGACGCAAGCCTAGTTTGAAAAAGATATTAATAAACGATAGCTAACCAGGAGAATTAATATCAATTCCAACAATCCTCTAAACGGGAACGCGACGGGTGAATTTACAGTGGACCCCTTGATATTGATTAACGATAGCAAACCAGGAAAATCAATACCAATCCCGGCAAGTCCAAATACAAAACAAAAACACGCTTGAGGTTGTCAGACCCTTTTTAGGCGTTTAGCGTACCATTCATTAGCAAACGATAGCTAACCAGGAATGCTAATGTCTGTTGACGCAAGCCTAAGACAGGACGAATATTGATTAACGATAGCAAACCAGGAAAATCAATAAAAGTCCCGTCAAACCTTAGACCTCAATGAATATATCCAAAATACGGTTTTTGATTAATTATAGTGAATATAAATAATTAAGAAAAGGAATACGAATTCGGAATAACCTGGTAAAGTCGTATCTAATCTCGTTCCGGCTCTTTAAGAGGAAAATATTAAGCGGCTTTTATTATATTACAAAACGAAAATTTAAAAATCAAACGTTTGCTTCCGGACGGCACGACAATTAAAAGTGAAACGAAAACAGTTAACTTGAAAATATTTCTAAATTAATTTCCCAAAACAAAATTAAAATTTCAATAATCTAACTCGATCAACAAAGTAAAAATTTAATTATTCAAAAACAAAATCTCGAAAACCCAAACGCGGACGGAATTGAAAATAATTTAATTTTCCCAAAAACTAAATCTCAAAATCTAAATCAGAAATAATTTAATTAATTAAATAAATCTCAAAAACAAATCTTAAATTTCGGCAAAAATGTAAATCAAATAAGATTTTAAAATTCGGATGTGATTTCGTAGTTATAAATCAAAATAATTAAAACGCGTGTAAAATAAAACGATTCTTTTGGCTTCAAATTGACGACGGACTTTCACGGTGAAAAACTTATCAATGTTTACCTCGGGTTTTTTGCTTAACGGCGGAAAAATTCACGACGGACTAAAATGTTAACTCAACTTAATTTTTCAACTCGCAGGAAAAGAATGAATCTTATTTTGAAATTCGTAAAACATTTGGGCTCTGAATAGTCCCTTCTCCGGATAATTTCCCTACTATTTCTATAAAAGTATCGCGCGCGCATCTAGCGATTAGGCCGTATTTGTTTCGTTAAAGAATTAAAAATGTACATTCCATTTAATTTGAAATAAATTTTGATTTAATTTGAAATTGAATGTTAAAAAAAAATAACTTCATTACAAACTCGGTTTGTCAAATTTAATAAATTTTCGGGCAAATATCGTTTTGGCGAAGAGCATCGTGATTTTTTTTTTAAATGAAAAAGTAAATGTTTCTTATCGATATACAAAATGCATGGTAGAATCAAAAAATTTTGTAGGTCCAGATATTTTAATACTATTGGACGGAGTAACAAATAAATATCTAATTCAATACATAATATCAGACAAATTTTTTATTTCAGACAACAATGGCATACAAATCAAAATTTATTCTCTGACGACCAACTGTTTGATGATAATTTCCTAAATAGAGCTGACAGCAACCGGATACGAATTCCAAAAGTTTTGGTAAGTTTTTATTTTATTTAAGAGGTAAAACAAAATAACCACAAATCGTTTGGGACGAATAATAAAGTTTCTGCACGTGTACAGCATTTTTTTAGTAATTCAACACATTTTTTCTATTTTTCTCTCTCTTGAGACTATGTCTTTCTGAAAAGCGATTTTGTTAACACAACGAGAAATATATTTATTTATTAAGATATTACGTCTAACACATTAATTTTTATTATTGTTAACAAGATTATTATTAAATATACAAGAATACCATAATCATCAGAGTCCGGAACTAAATAGTACATTCTAGGGTTCCGCTTCATACTTATAACTTGACAATATGTTATTATAAATCAAATTAATCCTATTGGATTCTCAATAAGAAGGAAACTAAAAAGTATTTTTTTGTTTTAAATATTTAATTTAAATATCACTGCTGAGTTCTTTCGGCTTAGTCAATTACCCATTTCAACATTAAAGTGATATTTTTTTATGTCTGTAGGTATATAAAAAGTTAAATTATTTCTGGGAGATGCTAGTAAAAAGTATTATCGCTGATCCTAACAAAACTTTAAGTACTATCATCATCAATGATTTCGCCATGTACTGAAATAATATTACAGACAAATGTAATAGAACAATTTTTACAAATGATTGTCGAGGACTCAGAGATCATCCTGTGCATCCGTTTGCCAAGTCGGCCGATGTGTTGAACAACGCCGCTTTTTTAAACGATGTCGAAATTTCTAAGTGGGCTGTAATTTTTAGGATTTTTTTTTGTCTTTACAACTTCAAGAACAAAAACGAACCTTGTAGTTAACGGTTTATTAAAATAACGAAGAAACAACGCATAAATTAACAATAAACGTACATGTTTAATTTACTAAACCATATTAGTAAATAAACAACGCACAAATTAACAATAAAGGTACATGTTTAATTTACTAAACCATATTAGCAAATAAAATAAATGCACATCATTCAGAAAATATCGGTGTAATTGTAAAAAATGAACCGTTGTTAACTTAATTCATGATGCGCGTATGGAGATGATTGATAAAGAGTTTACGAGATCTTGTGTCTCGGAGTGTTGATAGAGCACTGATTAAAAATTTGATTAAGTCTAGCGATTTAAACTTAGCCCCGCCTCCGTCCGAAAGTTATAGAAGAAGTTGTTAGCGTGTGGGCGAGTCGATTTTGATTAGACCGGGTGTGGGTTCGATATGTCCGTCTTCGTCTCTCGCGTCGGAGAAACAAAATTGAATTTCATTTTAAAGTTTTTTAAATTGTGGCGTACGCGACCTATATCACGTCGCATGTTCGATATGTTTTTAAATATTTGGTACCGTACCGTGTTGCCAGTTTGTTGTCGAAAAATCCCATTTGTGGGCTACGTGATAAAGTAAATGTATGCCAAATGTAAAGGGTACTAGCAATGACTAACAGAAAACTAGCATTGGCTCATATGAAACGTGCGCTAACAAAAACTGATTATTAGTCCCGTGTAATCATCCCTTGTTATTTAGGCCTATATTCACCTACGAAAGTTGTTGAATCGTTTTTAAAAATGACTTCAGGTTCACTCTCATACACTTAAATGTTTTTCTAATCTTTCTTAGTGGTAAGTAGTATATTCTAGTCTAGACCAAAGTAAATTTTTTATTTATTTTAAGAAAAGTCTCGAAATGCCCTGCACTATTTTTTACATCTGTGTCAACGGCATCAACTACTATGGTCATTAGCCTCGTGTTCCGTGTAGGCTCTGTTTCTGTTTCCAGCACCACTTTAGAAACAGCACTCTTAATTAGAACCCAACAGTGATTGGTCGATAATATTGGAATTTTAGTTGTTAAACTACAACAACCTATATATTATTTTATTTTTGATTCTCCCATTCAATCCCAATTCAACGATGCCACACTTGGGATTTCAAGTATTACACATAACTGAAAACGTGTTTTAAAATTTCGGAACTTTTCCAGCAAATACGTCATATATCATCCAACCATCGTACCTCCAGCGCCCTCTACTTTGAAATCTTTAATGATAGGTCCTAGCTTGTAATACATCATTTTAAAGGAAATTAACTGGGTCTTGTTGATGTTATGAGCAGAGATATAAGAGAAATGCAATGAATCTATTCCTAATTTCGCCAAACCTTGTATTTGTTATAAAAAAGTCAGTTTTGTTAAGATAAAATTTCAATTTTTTGCCCCATGTGTTTCTGTACGCATCAACTCTTAATAATGTGAACAACTTTATTTATTCATATTCATATTTTATACAAGGTGTTCGGGTAACCTTATAATATTCGGAAGAAGGATCACGTCGAGGTCACCAATATAATATTCGGTTGGTATTTGTATTTGAGCGTCCATGACCGAATACTACGAGTAGATTGATTCTAGAAGATCTCTTAACGATCCGTTGCAGATGAATAAATTTTAAGATGTATAAATATATATTGAAGGCTAAAAATGTACATGTATATAAAAATAAAAATATAATAATGAATGATAATAAACAATTCATTTGTTCCCTCGTTGCTGGGTGATGAACTTCGATCTTGGGACGAGGGAAACGGAGAGATGAACTTGGAACGATGCCTTGGTGCTGATTGTTCTGTGCCAGAAATTTGTAAGTGAGGTTATAAATAAAAACCGACCAACTGTCATTATGTGTCATAAATGAGAGACGTGAAAACGTCACTACAAACCTTGTACCAGGATATCAGAATTTCGACTCGGTAAAAATCTCACCGTTTTCAAAAAATAATGTGCACTTTTTGAATTTCTGGAAAATCGCTACCTCACCTTGGATTTTTGAGTGCAATATCTACAAATTAAGACTATTTCAAATATCTTTGCTGCTGTAGATTAATGATGACTGATGCTTTCAGACGTACGGAATTGTTTTTCAGAAATTGAACTTTGATATTATTATCTGAAGAAACTATAACCACGTGGAGGTAGAAATTTATCAAAAGAAAATTAGAATTTTGTTCAGACTCTTGTTATAATTATTTTTGGAAGAAGTGGTATTTCGATTATATTAGAGTGTGGTGTTATTCTGAGTTAAAATCAACGTGTTTCTTGATAATGTGTTATATTTTTATCCTATCAAGATGAAATGATGAAATAATTATGAGTAATAACGAATCAATTGCTTAGAAGCATTCAATAAGTAAATACTAATTCAACGTTTTCTTTAACATACAATATAAACCACAATAATTATTATTCGACATTGCACTGAATAATATTACAATAAATGTTCGAATTGTTTCTCATACGCTCGTATGCAGAGACGACATCTTTCAAGAAGGACCTTTTCAAATGCATTATGTTTAATTTCCAATTAAACATACAATTCAATCCATTCATTTCAAACAAATCGGCAACATTGGCAACTGCGCGTTTGCGAATCGCCAAATACATTTACAATAACGTTAAAAAATATGAGTGCGAATTCGCATCGTGAGACGGGAGAATTGAGACGGATTTCCGACTCGCCATATATTCACATGTACGCAAAACTTGCGGTTCATCTAGCATAAGCAAATATTGTCACGTACACCACTCGGGGGGCGTGGCTTAAACAAGAAGGTTCCTGAACAGTTTTTAATAATTTTTTAATCAGTAAGACTTTGGCCGCGAATCAAGCCAGGCTACTCAAAATATCTCCACTGTTCAAATGCAGTGCAAATTTGTTTCGTTTTTATAATTTAAAAATGCAAGTGCGTTTCTGAGTGATTGGTAACGTAAAGTGTAAGCCAATTTAATGCTGTTTCTGAGTTATCTGTTCCTTCGTTGTTTTTTGGAAAGTTTTTAATAAACCGTTAAATACAAGTTACATGTGTGTATCATTTCGGATTTCTGGAAAAGGAAAAATTCAACTACAAAAAAACTACAGTCCTCTTTAGAAGCCACAGACAATTATTTAAAAAAGCGGTGTTGTCAATGCATCGGCCGTCTTCGAAAATAATTGCAACATTTTATCTCAAAACCCATGAGATCAAAACGCGTTGTAGCCCCCGAATCAACAATTCTCTGAGGGGCAGTGTGAATACGCCGGCGCCAGCGCCGTCTCAATTTATCCACATCAGTTATAGATGTGGCGTAAACTAGTTCTTTCAAATAGCCCCAGTAGAAAAAATCCCATAGATTTAAGTCAATTGATCTGGGCTGCCACAGGATTAGGCCACGGCGTAATATCCATCGTCGTGAAATAAATACTGCCAGATGAAAAAAAAATGAACATTGTAATAACCCCCTATATAATTAAAGGTTATTTTTACCAAAGCGTGTCTATCAAATTTACGAGCGGTCTAAAAAGGCTTATTGGTTTTTTACCAAGATCAAATCTGTCCAAAATGGGCGTGATTCGCCGTGGCTAAATATAGCACGGATTACTTAAATCTCAACGGGAAGTGTCAAAAATTCTCAGGGTTAATCTGATCTTAGCAAATAACTTGTGAAATGGAGCTGGGGATTTATTCAAATAAAATGGAAGATTAAACTTTAAGCAAATGTATTAAAACTAAAAAAACGATTAACAAGCAAAAGTGACAAAAGTTACAAAGAAAGATAATGAACTATTTCTAAAGCAAAATTATAACTTGACCATGCGTCATAAGATTTAACAACAAGACAAAATACTGATAGCTACAATGAACGACAAATATGGAAATGAAATAAGCTCTAATTATCAAAAATGAACCCAATTTTTCCTAAATGTAACTTAGACCACAAAATTGGTCGGCTTTAAGCTCCCAGACTAATATATGTCTGGGTAGTAGATACTTCAACTGAGCACTTTTACCTGATTTAATAAATAATCTTCTTAATCCTTTAATCCTAATAATGATACGTTAGTTAAAATTGATTTTATTTGTAAGAGTGCATTTGCAACTAATGTTTTTTTATAAATATTTTGAAGGAAATTAAATAAAATAAAATTTTGATTTACATAACATCAAAATATCAATATAAAAATATAAACTTAAAATAGATTGATTATAATTTGTATCTATTTGTGATTAATTTCACATATTTAAATTCTGTAATTTCTCCATTATTTAATTCTAAAAATTTTTTATTTTGTATCTATTTGCGATTAATTTCATATATTCAAATTCTGTAATTTCTCCATTATTTAATTCTAAAATTTTTCTGATTCTCTAACTTTTTTTGCTATTATCCTCACAGGCGTATTAATAATTCTTTGTATTTTAATATATACTAAATTAAAGGGATAAGTATTAAGTCATTAAGTACTGAATTGATGCATCTACGAGGGGTGCAATAGTTTACCTGAGGGTAATAAAGTGCTGAGTTGATGCCTGTCCTATATGTCTAACTATCAAAAGACAGATCAAATCTACTGTCTGTAAAACTAAGGCCACTTAAATTCTGAATAATTGCAAAGACAAAACAAAAAATTATATAAATCTGTCTGTCACAAGACAAGACTTTCCCAAACTTACAGCCTACGGCTTTTACTAATTAGACAGGGTCGCTAAATGCAATGAGCACTGGAAAAATCTGAACTACCAAACAAATCGACACTTTATGAAATTCAGTAGTTAGTATAAAATTAAAATAATCAATCTTACTCCCTTTCGGTTATCTCAGATAGTACTACGGGCTGGCTGGATTGCAACCCTTGAAATTCTCTTGGAAAGCGACAACTACACTTTGGTCGCGAAAACGAACTACCCGGTTTTCCGCGAAAACCCACAAAGAAAACTCAAAACGAAAAAAATGTACTTTGACCCAGAATTAAACGAAAAACAATGATTGCCCAAAAAAAAACGCGCCCTTAAGCCTGGCTTTAAGGTAGCCCCTACAAATTTTAAAACGCGGTTTGGGAACCACTGATGGCGTCCTAAAGCCACGAGTGAGTTCCCACTTACTGACTCTTCCGTAAAAATTTAGTTTTTATGAAAGTCTCCGACCCTTCTTCAAATGTGCTACATTTGATTTGCTTAATTTTGTCATCCAATCAGAAAGCTGCTTTTTTAGTTTTAATCATGGCCGAAATGTCTGTTTCTCATTTTAATCGCGATTTACCATAAGTCTTTACTCAGCAAATTCTGAGAACATTGTACCTTCGCGATCGTTTGTTTTTGAAATATAAAACCTGTTTTCCGCTAGAATAAAAAAATAAAATGTGTTGCAATTGTTTTCATATTCATTGCAAAGAGTTTGTAACTAAAAATTCTGTTGTGAAATATTTGCTTGGTAATGAAAAATCGCACCTAGTTTTCTGACAATTTCATTGTAAGTTAAATAAATTTAGTTATACCGGGTGTCTCAAATAAAATCTAAAATCCATGCTATTACAACATGTATAGTTCATGTAATACACATAGTAGCCCCAATTTAACAGCTTTAAAGCGGCGCCTTTGTTGCTACCAAAAAAACTTCTAACGTACCGGCATCCTTTGAGACTGTCGCAAAGGGTACTGCTACTTTGCAGGGGACGCAAGGACCAGTTAAAATGCAAGTTTCTATTTTATCAACTCGAGAAATATTCTCTGGCTCCCGAGCTATATATTAAAACACTCGGACATCGACTATAAAGAAATTTTTAGATGGCTGCACTATAGGGATTACTTAAACTATACCTACAATTTTTATCTTCAATAGACAATAAAAACAAAAAGAATAAAAAAATATGGTACAGGTCAAACGTAAGATGCACAAACAATCCAATACAAACATGTTTAGCAATCTATATCTCTGAAACTTCATTGGTATCTGCATGTTAGACAATTGCGACAGTTATCACAAGAATTTGTGTATTAATGGCATGTCGGATAATCGACAATTTCATTTCGATAATAATTTTATTGGGCTGATTATATTAAAAGTTTATTTTCTTGACATACTTTAATACTATCAAACAATCTATTCGTTATTATTAATAATCATTTCCACATTTCATCTTGATAAAATTAAAACAAAATACTTTTTGGACGAAAGTATAAAAGTTGATGGAAGCCTACCACGCCCCAAATGGAAATATCACTCCCGCTAAAAATAATTATATGTTTTATACCACGGTAGAGTCTGAACAAAATGGGCATTATTTTGCAATGAATGTCCACCTCCACGTGGTTGTTTTTTTCAAAAAGTAATGTCAAACTTTTGTTAATAAAAAACTGTTTAATACGCCTGAAAGCATCACTCATCATTAATCTTTAGCCGCAAAGATATTTGAATTAGTTTTAATTTGTAGACATAGCATTCAAAATTCCGATGTGAGGTAGCGATTTTCTAGAAATTTAGAAAATGCCCATTGTCTCGAAAACAGTGAGATTTTGGTGAAATTCTGATATGCTGAACAGTCATGACCTGGTCTATCACCAGTTTCAGTATTATACAAGATTTACCGGACACCTTGTATAAAGTTATTTTTCAAGTGAAGACCTAATCTGACCTGACCTAATCAATCCAAATTAAAAAAGTATTCGTTGTCAAGCAGCCCCAAAATTACGTAGGGATTATGTTCTTTCTTAATTCTGTCGATAAAGTAGGAAGCAACTACCCTCTACCGTTCAATAACGACTCCCGTGTTCTTCCTTACCCTTTTAGATTACGAATATAAACCGAAGAGTTGAAACAAATGTTCCAGATTTTTGCGCTAAGCAAATATCTGGAAGACTTTTTAATTACTCGACCTGTACCTAAAAATAGCCTTGTCTCAACAAACATAAAAGAAACAAGGCCTATTTTCCTCTTTTTATTTTCTGTTTTATAAGAAGCTAATAATTAAAGTCAAACAAATGCAGACATTTTTTAATTAAAACGAAAATGTGTATAATCATGATCTATACATTATAATCAAATAAAAAATATCTTAGGGGGTTGATTTTTAGAACAGTGAAAAGTCGAAATCTTTAAAGGGAGAATATCATAAATTTTGAATCCCCTTTATACACTTTCATAATCATATATAGATGACCTAGCCTGAACAGGATTCCTTCTTTCCTTTGCCAGGATCATAGCTTTCGTCTGGAATATTGCTCTGAGGTGCTTGAAATATATTTCAGTCTGAACGGGAGCCAAAATAAGTCTGAATTTTAAATCTGGTGACAAACTGTAAACTAAATGTACTATAAGACTTTATAATTATTAAGCGCAATCTGACCAGTTCAGGGCTATATTTTTATTTGAGAAGCGTCACTATAGGATTTCTTACCACAGCAGAATTTATTTTTTTTTCAAAAATGCAGGGTAGGAACTAATTTACTGCTCATGCAACGGTCTCAATAGTAGGATAAGAAGTTTCATTCTATAACCAAATTACTGGCTTGGATAAACGATTTCGTAGAATATGGTTTCATTGGTTAAAGTATTTTCTCCACGGCCTTTACTGAATGTAGTTATTCTGAAACCACTTATAATAACATAAAAGAAACGTTTTTGCTCTTGAGATTGAAGAAAATTCTGAAACACTTGTATCTTATATATTTTATACGTATTTCATTGTTTCTCCAGAGACAGCATCTTCATTCCGTAATTGTTTAAAAAAATAAGGTTTGCCATGAATGTCAAATTAACTGTGAGTCATTCGTTTGTAAACACTTTTCTCCACGGCCACTACTGAATGTAGTTATTCTGAAACCACTTATAATAACAGAAAAGAAACATTCTCGCTCTTGAGATTGAAAGAAAATTCTGAAACTTTTGTCTCTTATGTATTTTATATGTATTACATTTTATCTCTAGAGCTAGAATCTGTATTCCGTGATTATTTACAAAAATAAGGTTTGTCATGAATGTCAAATTAACTGTCAGTATTAGTTGACGTGGTCTTAATATTGGTTTGTAAAAACTTTTAATTTATTAAAACGGAGAAGAAAATCAAACGATTCAGATGTAGAATTTGAAGATACTCCTCCAGAAATAAAAAAATTGACGATAATATAACTTTGCTACCGCAAAAACCCAAACTTGAATATAAAAATACTACCTACACAATGTTGAGAGATTGAGGTTTCATTTTACTATATTTAATTTCTATTTTCTGTGCCCGTGGAGAAAGTACAGTCTGTTACTCTGTTGGAATGAAAATCCGACACTCGTGGTTCCTCACGCTCGTATTCGCTCGCGCTCGGAATCCTCGACTCGTGTCAAATTCTCATTCCAATCTTGTTACATAATATACTATTAAAAAGATCATTCTTTGTGTGAAAATAAATAAATGTTTCTTTCTTTTTCCAGGACAAAAGATCAACGAAACAAAACTGAGAATCGAGAAGCTCAAAGCTCATGCTATAACCAGCTCACACTTCTTTAATTATATTCTAAAATTAACAAAAAATGTACTGACTTATTTACGTTAGATTGACTTATGGAAATCTGCCAGTTGTTGGGCTGGAAAATAACTGGTAGACCGTCCCTATAGCAACAGTCATTTAAGTTGTTTCATTATTGATATTAATGTTATATGTCATCATGTAAAATGTTTAAATAAATGTTTCTATTCGATTGTTTCTTGCGTTTTGTTTATTGTAATTTCAGTGTTACTTCTTTTTGAGGTGGTTGGAAGAGTAATAGACAAGTAAATTAGGTTGCTTGGTGCTTTAACGCTTGAGACTTGTCGTGACTGTTATAATTATACAACGCAGTTTATTGGTTAAAATTAAATTTTAAATATTGGTTAGTGTTAGTTAGTTGAAAAGGGGTATTAGATGCCAAATATTTAAATACAAAACAAAATAATTGAACGACAGAAAAAAAAAACTAATATGAGTAAAAAATTCTTGTTAGATACATATTTTCAAATGGCATTGTATTGAATATTTGTCTTTGTAAACTTTAAACAAAAATTAAAATCAGCTTTATATTAAACATTTTCAAGATTATCAGGGTCCTGAAACAGTGGCGCGGTGTTCCATATCTCTATTTAGGAAACAGATAGGAATACAATTTTCTATAATGTCACCTTATTGATCGAGCTTTTAATTTTTTCTGGGCCGGGCCCAACTTTGTTTTTTTAATGGCAACCTGTATTTTTCACTTTTTCAGTTTCTACATGAAAAATAAAAAATACTTTATATATGTTTATTTCGAAAATATTGACCATTTTCGAGTTTTTTTTTCAATATTCGTAATATATTTGAAATTATAAAGTTGTGCCAAGTCCCATTTAAATTTATTTTGAAATTATAGCGTAGAAATATATAATTGCCATTTTTCGAAAAAAAGAGCTGTTTTAAAAAAAACTAGTGAACTTAACCATAGGGAATACTTAAGAACATTTGTAGAGATTTTGTTGGCGCTTCTTATAGATCGATAATATAAATGGTGTTCCATTTGAAATAAGGAAGATTCTGCAACGTTTTATTGACAATGTGTCGCAAGCTGTTTTTCATACCCTGTATATCACAGGTCGATTTCAAATACATCATGTGAGAAAGTCACCTATGTACAGGGTGGCCAAATAAGAATGCGAGGTACTGTATCTGGGAAACTATCCATCGTACAGGCTTGCGGAAAAAAAAGTTATTACTAAAACGGCCAAGAGAAAAACCTGGAAAATATTTTCAAGTTTCTGAAATGGCCGCTATGGGGGCGTAACTGCAATCTTGAATTTAAGAAAGTGATGTTTCTGTGAATTCGGCTATATTAACCTAACAAAAAGATACCTGATCTTTAAACTAGGAAATCTGAACTTTTTTGTTTGACAATTTTTACTGTATCTCTAAATATAAAGTGGTGGGGGGTATTCAAAGATTTCAGTAAAAAACAGCCTGTATATTCGAAACGACTGAACCGATTTTAACAAACTTGAAAAGAGCTATTCTTGGGCTACAAATGTTATAATATTTAAAGTTTTGCTAGTTTCACATGTCGCCGCTAGAGGGCTTTTTTCGACATTTCGACAGAAATGGTTAATTTTCTCAAAAAAAATGAAATACATTGGTATGCTTTCTTTTTAATGAGAAAGTAGCTAAATGATGCCTAAACAGGCTCGCGAAAATCGCATCTCAATATCTTGTTCCTAACCTAAAATTTAGGTCAAAGAAAATTTTATACGAAAATCCCATAAATTTGTATTTTTTAAGCTAAATAATTCCTTTTATTATGTAAGTTGTGGCTCTAAAAAGGACCGATTTAAAAAAGAAAGGTTTTTAATGCCCTCTTCCAATCCTCTTCCAATCCACCGCTGTTGTAATACTGCAATAATATGCTCTCGCACAATAATGGAGAATTTTTATTTTAAATTATTTGGACCGATGAAGCCACCTTTAAAATCTGCACAATATGCATTATTGGTCTGCAGAAAATCCGCATTGGTTGCGTGAAGTTCAGCACCAAGGACGTTGGAGTTTAAATGTGTGGTGTGGCATACTGGGAGGCCGAATTATTGGGCCATATTTTGTCGAGCAATCCCTAAGCGGCAATATCTTTCTTGACTTTTTGGCCAATAAATTACCGTTGTTGTTGAAAGATGTGCTACTGGAAACACGTCAAAACTTGTTTTTGCAGTTGGATGGTTGCCCAGCACATTATGCTACTATTGTGCGAGAGCATATTAATGCAGTATTACAACAGCGGTGGATTGGAAGAGGAAGTCTGTTTCCATGGCCTGCGCGATCACCAGACATAACTTGTCTTGATTTTAAGACTCAACCTACGACGAGAGAGATATGAAAAACTGGATTCGTAATGTATTACGTAACATACCGAGTGCCGAAATTGAAGCTGCAGTTTTGTCTACCCATGAGAGGCTTCAGCAATGCATAGAGCGTGATGGTCAGCATTTAGAGCATTTACGGGGGCACTAAAAACCTTTCTTTTTTAAATCGGTCCTTTTTAGGGCCACAACTTATAATAAAAGGAATTAATTAGTTTAAAAAATACGTCATATGTCACGACCTATGTCACCAACACCCCCATAAGGTAAATTAAAAATGATTCATGGCATTTCGTTCTGACTTTTGTACAATTTTGTACAAGATACCAAAGTCGCCCAACTTATTGTTATAAACAATCACAGCCATTTATGTCGCCAGCCCCCCCATATGGTAAATTAAAAAATGGATCATGGCATTTCGTTCTACGACTTTTGTACAATTTTGTACAAGATGCTAAAATACGCCCAACTTATTGTTATAAACAATTACATTGTTATAAACAATTACAGCCATTTATGTCGCCAGTCCTCCCATAAGGTAAATTAAAAAATGAACCATGTCATTTCGTTCTACGACTTTTGTACAATTTTGTACAAGATACCAAATTCGCCCAACTTATAGTTATAAATAATTACAGCCAGTTATATCCCCAGCCCCCCCATATGGTAAATTAAAAAATGGACCATGGCTTTAGTTCTACGACTTTTGTACAATTTTGTACAAGATACCAAATTCGCCCAACTTACTGTTATAAACAATTACAGCCATTTATGTCGCCAGCCCCCCCATATGCTAAATTAAAAAATGAATCATGGCATTTCGTTCTAAGAATTTTGTACATTTTGTACAAGATACCAAATTCGCCCAACTTATTGTGATAAACAATTACAGCCATTTATGTCGCCAGCCCCCCCATATGGTAAATTAAAAAATGGATCATGGCATTTCGTTCTACGACTTTTGTACAATTTTGTACAAGATGCTAAATTCGCCCAACTTATTGTTATAAACAATTACATTGTTATAAACAATTACAGCCATTTATGTCGCCAGTCCTCCCATAAGGTAAATTAAAAAATGAACCATGTCATTTCGTTCTACGACTTTTGTACAATTTTGTACAAGATACCAAATTCGCCCAACTTATAGTTATAAATAATTACAGCCAGTTATGTCCCCAGCCCCCCCATATGGTAAATTAAAAAATGGACCATGGCTTTAGTTCTACGACTTTTGTACAATTTTGTACAAGATACCAAATTCGCCCAACTTACTGTTATAAACAATTACAGCCATTTTATGTCGCCAGCCCCCCCATATGGTAAATTAAAAAATGAATCATGGCATTTCGTTCTAAGAATTTTGTACAATTTTGTACAAGATACCAAATTCGCCCAACTTATTGTTATAAACAATTACAGCCATTTATGTCGCCAGCCCCCCCATATGGTAAATTAAAAAATGAATCATGGCATTTCGTTCTAAGAATTTTGTACAATTTTGTACAAGATGCTAAATTCGCCCAACTTATTGTTATAAACAATTACATTGTTATAAACAATTACAGCCATTTATGTCGCCAGTCCTCCCATAAGGTAAATTAAAAAATGAACCATGTCATTTCGTTCTACGACTTTTGTACAATTTTGTACAAGATACCAAATTCGCCCAACTTATAGTTATAAATAATTACAGCCAGTTATGTCCCCAGCCCCCCCATATGGTAAATTAAAAAATGGACCATGGCTTTAGTTCTACGACTTTTGTACAATTTTGTACAAGATACCAAATTCGCCCAACTTACTGTTATAAACAATTACAGCCATTTTATGTCGCCAGCCCCCCCATATGGTAAATTAAAAAATGAATCATGGCATTTCGTTCTAAGAATTTTGTACAATTTTGTACAAGATACCAAATTCGCCCAACTTATTGTTATAAACAATTACAGCCATTTATGTCGCCAGCCCCCCTTAGGTAAATTAAAAAATGAGCCATGTCATTTCGTTCTACGACTTTTGTACAATTTTGTACAAGATACCAAATTCGCCCAACTTATTGTTATAAACAATTACATTGTTATAAACAATTACAGCCATTTATGTCGCTAGCCCTCCCATAAGGTAAATTAAAAAATGAACCATGTCATTTCGTTCTACGACTTTTGTACAATTTAGTACAAGATACCAAATTCGCCCAACTTATTGTTATAAATAATTACAGCCAGTTATGTCGCCAGCCCCCCCATATGGTAAATTAAAAAATGGACCATGGCATTTAGTTCTACGACTTTTGTACAATTTTGTACAAGATACCAAATTCGCCCAACTTATTGTTATAAACAATTACAGCCATTTTATGTCGCCAGCCCCCCCATATGGTAAATTAAAAAATGAATCATGGCATTTCGTTCTAAGAATTTTGTACAAGATACCAAATTCGCCCAACTTATTGTTATAAACAATTACAGCCATTTATGTCGCCAGCCCCCCCATATGCTAAATTAAAAAATGAATCATGGCATTTCGTTCTAAGAATTTTGTACATTTTGTACAAGATACCAAAGTCGCCCAACTTATTGTTATAAACAATCACAGCCATTTATGTCGCCAGCCCCCCCATATGCTAAATTAAAAAATGAATCATGGCATTTCGTTCTAAGAATTTTGTACATTTTGTACAAGATACCAAAGTCGCCCAACTTATTGTTATAAACAATCACAGCCATTTATGTCGCCAGCCCCCCCATATGCTAAATTAAAAAATGAATCATGGCATTTCGTTCTACGACTTTTGTACAATTTTGTACAAGATGCCAAATTCGTCCAACTTATTGTTATAAACAATTACATTGTTATAAACAATTACAGCCATTTATGTCGCCAGCCCCCCCATAAGGTAAATTAAAAAATGAACCATGTCATTTCGTTCTACGACTTTTGTACAATTTTGTACAAGATACCAAATTCGCCCAACTTATTGTTATAAATAATTACAGCCATTTATGTCACCAGCCCCCCCATATGGTAAATTAAAAAATGGACCATGGCATTTAGTTCTACGACTTTTGTACAATTTTGTACAAGATACCCCAACTTATTGTTATAAACAATTACAGCCATTTATGTCGCCAGCCCCCCCATACGGTAAATTAAAAAATGGATCAAGGCATTTCGTTCTACGACTTTTGTATAATTTTGTACAAGATGCCAAATTCGTCCAACTTATTGTTATAAACAATTACATTGTTATAAACAATTACAGCCATTTATGTCGCCAGCCCCCCCATAAGGTAAATTAAAAAATGAACCATGTCATTTCGTTCTACGACTTTTGTACAATTTTGTACAAGATACCAAATTCGCCCAACTTATTGTTATAAATAATTACAGCCATTTATGTCACCAGCCCCCCCATATGGTAAATTAAAAAATGGACCATGGCATTTAGTTCTACGACTTTTGTACAATTTTGTACAAGATACCCCAACTTATTGTTATAAACAATTACAGCCATTTATGTCGCCAGCCCCCCCATACGGTAAATTAAAAAATGGATCAAGGCATTTCGTTCTACGACTTTTGTATAATTTTGTACAAGATGCCAAATTCGTCCAACTTATTGTTATAAACAATTACATTGTTATAAACAATTACAGCCATTTATGTCGCCAGCCCCCCCATAAGGTAAATTAAAAAATGAACCATGTCATTTCGTTCTACGACTTTTGTACAATTTTGTACAAGATACCAAATTCGCCCAACTTATTGTTATAAACAATTACAGCCATTTATGTCGCCAGCCCCCCCATATGCTAAATTAAAAAATGAATCATGGCATTTCGTTCTAAGAATTTTGTACATTTTGTACAAGATACCAAAGTCGCCCAACTTATTGTTATAAACAATCACAGCCATTTATGTCGCCAGCCCCCCCATATGCTAAATTAAAAAATGAATCATGGCATTTCGTTCTACGACTTTTGTACAATTTTGTACAAGATGCCAAATTCGTCCAACTTATTGTTATAAACAATTACATTGTTATAAACAATTACAGCCATTTATGTCGCCAGCCCCCCCATAAGGTAAATTAAAAAATGAACCATGTCATTTCGTTCTACGACTTTTGTACAATTTTGTACAAGATACCAAATTCGCCCAACTTATTGTTATAAATAATTACAGCCATTTATGTCACCAGCCCCCCCATATGGTAAATTAAAAAATGGACCATGGCATTTAGTTCTACGACTTTTGTACAATTTTGTACAAGATACCCCAACTTATTGTTATAAACAATTACAGCCATTTATGTCGCCAGCCCCCCCATACGGTAAATTAAAAAATGGATCAAGGCATTTCGTTCTACGACTTTTGTATAATTTTGTACAAGATGCCAAATTCGTCCAACTTATTGTTATAAACAATTACATTGTTATAAACAATTACAGCCATTTATGTCGCCAGCCCCCCCATAAGGTAAATTAAAAAATGAACCATGTCATTTCGTTCTACGACTTTTGTACAATTTTGTACAAGATACCAAATTCGCCCAACTTATTGTTATAAATAATTACAGCCATTTATGTCACCAGCCCCCCCATATGGTAAATTAAAAAATGGACCATGGCATTTAGTTCTACGACTTTTGTACAATTTTGTACAAGATACCCCAACTTATTGTTATAAACAATTACAGCCATTTATGTCGCCAGCCCCCCCATACGGTAAATTAAAAAATGGATCAAGGCATTTCGTTCTACGACTTTTGTATAATTTTGTACAAGATGCCAAATTCGTCCAACTTATTGTTATAAACAATTACATTGTTATAAACAATTACAGCCATTTATGTCGCAAGCCCCCCCATAAGGTAAATTAAAAAATGAACCATGTCATTTCGTTCTACGACTTTTGTACAATTTTGTACAAGATACCAAATTCGCCCAACTTATTGTTATAAATAATTACAGCCATTTATGTCACCAGCCCCCCCATATGGTAAATTAAAAAATGGACCATGGCATTTAGTTCTACGACTTTTGTACAATTTTGTACAAGATACCCCAACTTATTGTTATAAACAATTACAGCCATTTATGTCGCCAGCCCCCCCATATGGTAAATTAAAAAATGGATCAAGGCATTTCGTTCTACGACTTTTGTATAATTTTGTACAAGATGCCAAATTCGTCCAACTTATTGTTATAAACAATTACATTGTTATAAACAATTACAGCCATTTATGTCGCCAGCCCCCCCATAAGGTAAATTAAAAAATGAACCATGTCATTTCGTTCTACGACTTTTGTACAATTTTGTACAAGATACCAAATTCGCCCAACTTATTGTTATAAATAATTACAGCCATTTATGTCACCAGCCCCCCCATATGGTAAATTAAAAAATGGACCATGGCATTTAGTTCTACGACTTTTGTACAATTTTGTACAAGATACCCCAACTTATTGTTATAAACAATTACAGCCATTTATGTCGCCAGCCCCCCCATAAGGTAAATTAAAAAATGAACCATGGTATTTCTTTCTACGACTTTTGTACAATTTTGTACAAGATACCAAATTCGCCCAACTTATTGTTATAAACAATTACAGCCCCCCCCCTTTTATTTGTTAATAACTTTTAAACGTCACTTGTACAAAAATCAATTATGCTTGTACAAAAATGTACATAATTGCTACGTATTCAATTTTATGATTTGGGTAATGGGGACATGCACATATCATTTAGCTACTTTCTCATGAAAAAGAAAGCATACCAATGTATTTCATTTTTTTGAGAAAATTAACCATTTCTGTCGAACTGTCGAAAAATGTCCTCTAGCGGCGACATGTGAAACTAGCAAAACTTATAACATTTGTAGTCCAGGAATAGCTCTTTTCAACTAGCCCAAGTTTGTTAAAATCGGCTCAGCCGTTTAGAATATACAGGGTGTTTTTTGCTGAAACCTTTGAATACCCACCCCACCACTTTATTTTTACAGATACAGTAAAAATTGTCAAACAAAAAAGGTTCAGATTATCCTCCATTTTAAAGATCAGGTATTTTTTTGTTATGTTAATATAGCGGAATTCACAAAAACATCACTTTCTTAGATTTAAGATTGCAGTTACTCCCCCTAGCGGCCATTTCAGAAACTTGAAAATATTTTCCAGGTTTTCTCTTGGACGTTTTAGTAATAACTTGTTTTTCCGCAAGCCTCTACGATGGATAGTTTCACAAATACGGTTCCTCGCATTCTAATTTGGCCCCTCTGTACAATGTACATAATTTCAAATATTTCGAGTGACGAATATTGGAAAAAACTTGTCATACCAAAAATCTCGAAAACCGAAAAAATGATAAAAAATACGTATTGCCAGTTAAAAAAACAAAGTTGGGCCCCGCCCAGAAAAAATTGAACTGACTGAAAATTTTTGTTTATTTTATCGAGCTCGATCAATGAGGTAATATTTTGGAAAATTGTAGGTATTTCTATCTGTTTCCTCAATAGAGACATAGAACACCCTTTTCAATGCAACCTCGATTGATTTGATAGAGTAGTCAGCGCAACGTCAAAATAGTTATTTATGTACCAAAGGTATAAATAGATGTTTATGCCCTGAAGCGAAGGCAACAAAAATCCGGAAAAAGAGGATAATTTCTAATATCAATAAAAAAAAGCGAAATTAAAGCTGAACTTCTGTGGTGTGATACTGTAGATATCCAACACGACGTAAAAAAATTTTTGGCGCGCTAGTCTTGCCATTTTTTAATAATCAATTTTTTAATTTGTAAAAATCGAAAAGGGCTGTAGCGCGTTCCAGCAAGGCGACAGAGAATTAATCCAGAGGAAAAAGTTGGAGATGGGGCTGAACTGCCTACAGCCGTTTCACATGACGTTGCACACACATCGACTTTTTTCGTCGCTGGCTCTCTAACCACCATGGGTTAAACACGAAAAATACACGCTGGCGACATCGGGTCGTTGTCGCGTCGCCAATTTAGTCTTTACCCCCCGTTTTCGAGGTGGCTGAAACCGAATCTGAGGGTAAAAAAAGTGTTTACCCTCGGAGTCCATTTCAAAACGGCCAAAAACCACCCCCTGGAGGGGTTAAACGCGCTTTACAAGGTTTCCCTGTATAAAAACACACGTTCCTCCATTTTCGAGGATGCTGAGTACGGTGGTGGTATTGGATATCGCTTCTGACGTCCACCAACCCCTCCACCGGCCAATACTCTCCCCCAAAAGCGGTCAATTTTTATAAGTGACACCCTTTTTTTCCGGACATGCCAATTTAGTCTCTCCCCCCATTTTCGAAGTTGCTGAAACCGAATCTGATGTAAAAAAAAGTTTTTACCCTCGGCGTCCCCTTCAAAACGGCCGAAAACCACTCCCAGAGAGGCTAAAGGCGCTTTATAAGGTTTCCCTGTAGAAAAATACTTTCCCCCCATTTTCGAGGATGCTGAGCACGGTGGTGGTGTTGGACATCGCTTCCGACCACCACCACCACCAACCCCTCCACGAAACCCTTGACCAGCCAATACTATACAGGGTGTCCCACGACGTACTGTACACAGTCCAACCATAAGTATTATGGACCGAGGCCATTTCATATCTGGTATTAAAAAATGCCTTGTTGCGTTTTTGACGGATATACAGGGTGATATTTGAAAATATGTGAATTCTTCTACGTTAAGTATATCTAAAAGTAAAAATCTCAGACCAATCAAATTTGGCACACTGAGTATGCTCCCTGAGCTCAATAAAATAGGTTTTAAAAAAATTTTTAATTTCAGGTCCGGACTTAGTTTCTTTTAGATTTTTATTGGTTTTTTGAAAACAACACCCTGTAAGCCAGATCAGACAATTTTTATTTTTCTCACTTTAAAGCTTAAGGATGATACTAAGCAACAGTTAAAAAAAATTGAACGCGCAACTTTTTGTTTTCTGCAGAAAAAAATAGTATAATTTTAATGGATTCACATTCTTCTTATGACTGATGCGGCACTACATTGATAGCACAGCGTCATTTTTCAACAAAAATCATAAGGAAACTTCATTTTACTCGATATAAAGTATTATTCATTAAACCGTTGAAATTCCAGGGCCGTATTTATTTTTTGCAGTCTCTGTACCAGTTGGGGGTGATATGGATGGAGGAGATCTTTCTTTAACGTCCTGAAAACTGTTGAGTCAGAAATATTCAAAATACTGGATATTCGCCGGGTACTTAGCTTTTCATTTTGATTTACCATTTCCAAAATACCCTTTTTTTGGCCTTCTGTCATTCGCTCACCACGTTCTGTCACAAACTGTCAAAATGGACGTCAAAGCGACTTCAAAGCCTACTTGCATTTGCACAATTATCAAAAGTAATAGTTTTTTCTTTGACGTTACAGAAAGAAAATTTGTACAACTCGCTTTACAGGGTGTTGTTTTTACAGGATCAATAAAACTTTAAAAAAATAAATATGGCCCTGGAATTTCAACGGTTGATTGAATAATACTTTATATCGAGTAAAATGAACTGTACTTATGATTTTTGTTGAAAGATGATGATGTGCTATCAAAGTAGTGCCGTATCAGTCATAAGAAGAATGTGAATCCATTAAAATTATACTATTTTTCAAAGTTTTATTTTTTTCTGCAGAAAACAAAAAGTTGCGAGTCCAATTTTTTTTAACTGTTGCTTTAAAGCTTTAAAGTGAGAAAAATTAAAATTATCTCATTTGGCTTACAGGGTGTTGTTCTCAAAAAACCAATAAAAATCTAAAAAAAACTAAGACCAGACCTGAAATTAAAATTTTTTTAAAACCTATTTTATTGAGCTCAGGGAGCACACTCAGTGTGCCTAATTTGGTTGGTCTGAGATTTTTACTTTTAGGTATACTTAACGTAGAAGAATTCACATATTTTCAAATATCACCCTGTATATCCGTCAAAAACGCAACAAGGCATTTTTTAATACCAGATATGAAATGGCCTCGGTCTATAGCACTTATGGTTGGACTGTGTACAGTACGTCGTCTGACACCCTGTATATTTGCCGATATTTAAAAAAAAGCATCCTCGAAAATGGGGGGAAAGTGTATATATTTGCCGCTGATATTTTAAAAAAAAATTGACCCCTTTCGGGCCGCTGGAGGGGTTGGTGGAGGTCGGAAGCGATATCCAACACCACCACCGTGCTTAGCATTCTCTCAAATGGGGTGAAATTGTGTTTTTCTACAGGGAAACTTTGTAAAGCGCGTTTAACCCCTCCAGGTGGTGGTTTTTGGTTATTTTGAAGAGGACGCCGAGGGTAAAAACTTTTTTAACCTCAGATTCGGTTTCACCCAGGCAGTAGAGTGACGTCATTTTCACGTCAAATCCGCGTCACCAAGTACGTCGAAATGACCAAATTAACGACGTGAAAGAGACGTCAATATGACACCAATATGTCACAGCGAAATCACGTCATTCAGTGACGTCTACTAGTTACGAGGTAACATTTCGTTCTAAATCACTATTCGTTACCTAACTGTCCCTAGTGACAACTGATGACTGTATATTATTTATTCAGTAGTATACATAGTCACAGGTTGCTAGACTCAGGATATGTTAGATAACAAATAGCGATTTGAGAATTTACCTCCACCTTTTCACACTTCCTTTGTTCGAGAAAAGGACACTTTCACATCAAGTTTGGGATCACCAACAAATTATGAAACTATAAAGTCAATCACTTTCTGACGATTCCAACTTGGTTATCAAAACAGTTTAAAAGATTTAATAGTTAAAATATTTTATTTCATAAAAAAAATAACTTTTTAAAAAGAAATAAACAATTGTTTTCAAATTTGAATGAAAACTTATTCTAAAATACAATACATATAAATATTTTTGTAAGAGTATATGTCATTCCTTTTTCATCTTTCTCTCCACTATTGGAAAATAAACATTTGTGTGGAATTCTTTTTCGTTTTCTAGGCAGATGTTCGTTATCATCACTATGAAAATCATAAGTCAATTCAGCTTTTTTATCTTCAGCAAAGCCTTATTATAATTTCCTTAAATCAATACAAATATAATTAAAATATGCCATCTCTGGATATTTATACAAATTCCAAATGAGTTCGAAATTAAGTTAGAAGAAAAAATTCACCTTATATTTAAATTATTGTGATATTCAAGAGAAAATTATTGTGATAATTTGAACTATGCAAAAATGATGCAATTTATGATGTCGGGTTTCTAGAAATCTCAAACTAACCTCAATTAAGTAACTATATCCGGTCACCGAGCTTCGCTCTTAATATTCAAATCTACATTTTTAAGCAGTCCAATGAATATATAATTTAAGTATATTTATAACCTGACAAATTATTAATTAATTCGTGAAAATCACGGAGTGGGCGACATCTACTTGAACTACAGAAAGGTAGATAAATAGAAAGTTGATTGGCGATTGGCTTGAAAGTAGGCGGGAAAATTAAAAAAGCTGTCAGTGTTAATTTTCAATTTGCTGCAGGTGTTGTTGACGTTTATCAACTGCTTGTCACAGAGGTTAGTTAAATGCATTAAAAGTTGCCTAGTTTCTGGAGATTTCACCCTTTTAGGGCAACATCTACTGACGCTTGATCTTCGCGAATAGTCACGGCGGACAGGCCCCGTTTTCGGGACGGGCAACATCAGCGTGTAGGGCATAGTGGTTTCAGTGGGGTGGTTTTAGTGAGTAACTGTAAGGGGTAGTTTCACACTATCGGGGAAGGGAAGATCCTTTACCCGATGTGCATAAAGCATTTCCACCCGCCAAAAAAAAAAGATTAGCTTTAGGTTAGGTTAGATCTGTGTAATAAGTGTCCATTTTAACAGTGTTACTCAACGTTCCTATAAATATTTACCTAAACCCATGATTTCTGAAATTGAATTGGCAACGTTGTATTTTCAACTTAGAATTTATTAGATGGCTGTCATTTGACAAGCAAATTATTTATGTCCGTCAAATGAACCTTTTCTTTTTTATACTTTTCAGGTTTATTCTGGTTATAAATTGCTACTTGGGCATTTGTAGAATAAAAAAATGTGAAAAATATTTTTCCGCGCAAAAATTTCTATTGCTAAGTATATTGATTTTATCATGTTTTATAGCATCTGCGAAAATTTCATGAAAATCCCAGCCGGTCCCATTTTCTTAACGTTTAACCAGAGATGTGCGTGTCAGTAGTTGTCAAAATTTGTAGGTCATTATGGATAAAAATCGGCAAATTTAAAATTGAATTCTTTCAGATTTAAACGCCAGAGATTAAATAAAGTCAAACCTTTTTACTACTATACTATACAGAAGAAAGGAGTGCAGTATTTAATTTGCAGAACGTAGTACAGGTTCAAGAGGTAGAAATTTTATTTTTACCTCATCCTTCAATGCTTATTTGTAGTTAAAATTTAAATTTTAATACATCTGATTGGCCTAATATAGTTTTTGTCTAGATTTAATCTTGTTTCCATGGTTTTTACTGTAATAAACCTGTTATTTTGACAGATAAGTCAGACTTTATTTATTCATAGCCGTATCGTATGTATTTTAATTGATTCGGAATTTTGTAATAATATATATTTCAAAATGGCTTCATTCTAAAAATATTATCAGTCTTCCTAAATCCTTGAAGGCAGAATTATTAGTAATTCAAATTCAAAATTCAAAAAATATATTATAGATGAGATGGCCAGAGAAAAACTAATTAAAATTCTCAGATTGCCTCCGTACCACGCAGAGTTAAATCCCATTGAACTGATCTGGTCCCAATTATTAAAAGGTTAGGTTTCTCAAAACAATAAAACATTTAAATTTCCTGATGTGCGAAATTTGTTTTTGAAGGCATTTTCAGATGTAAATAGAGAACATTGGGGAAAATGCATTGATCATGTTAAAAACAGTTTAATCCCAACATATAATCCTCCTTGTTATTTATTGGTTAAATTTAATTCGTTCAATGTTAAAGTGTCAGATGCATAAGGTTTATTTTTATTTTTTGTAAATAATATAACTTCAAAATTTAATCTACGAAGTGGGTATATATATTTTATATGCTGTGACCTTATTTATATTATAGAAACTTATTTTCCAAAGTACGCCTATGGAATGTGACGTTATATCCTCTCTCCTTATAGTATATTACTATAGAAACAAGTTGCCGTTGCTAGGAAATAAAACTAAAAACTTAACTTTTCTTGTAAATATCTCGGAAGATCGAATTTTCACAGACATGAGACCTGCATTTTTGGCATTTTTAGATAGGAATTAGTCTACCCTGAAAGTTTCATTGAATTCTGACGAGTGGATTTCGAGATCCTCTGGACACACACACACACACACACATACAAACCTTGCTCGTTTAATAGTATTTGATTTTAATCTAAAATGTATTATATTGCAAAGAAATAATCACTTGGTATATTGAAAGGAAGGTAACCAGGGAACAGAAAAATAGTGACAGAGGATTTGGAGAGATTCATTGAAAGTAAGGAGGAATGTCAAAGGTTTAATTTTTGGAAGATAAAAAGTTTGAGGAAGGAAAGGAATAAATTGTAGAAAGTTGTATTGTTGAAGCAAATGTTATAGTATAGTGTATTGAAAATTAATCTTATGGTACATGAAAGGTTTGTTGAGTGAAGAGTTTGTTAAGGCGTGAAGACAAGAAGTAAAATTTAATAAGAAGAGGAAGGACTTTAAATTCACAGTTCAAAAGGTAGTTTTAGTGTTAGGGTGCGTTGTAACTCATCTAGTTAACCAAGTGGTCACGGAACCAATGGTTAAACTACGGTTAACCTTCAATCAGTGGTTATGTCATTTTTCGTTGTAACACGAATTATCAACCAATAGTCAGGTAACCATAGTATTTAAGTTGGCTTCAATGATTTAAAAATAAAAAACCCAACATAACGCTGCTGTGACGAGTGACGGGTGTAATGGCACCAATAATAAATATAAAAATACAAGTGGGTTTTCCACATCTGTGAAAAATATGTTACATGCCATAAAAATCCAGAGGGCTTAAAGCATTGTTTGGGGATATATTTATTTGGTATACTTCCACGGTGGTGAGTAGTAGGCGGTTAATTTGTTAAATTAAAATTAGTTTGTATTGTTTATTAAATTTTAAATAATATTTTCTTCATTTTCGTATCATGGGTAAGTATTCAGAGCCGTACAATATGAAAACTTAGTAAAAATGTTATTACGTGTTTTAGATTTTATTGCAAGCTGTAGTGAAAATACCAAGCGCACGACTAACTTCACAAGAAGTGAAGAAAATGGGTTAATTACTTTAGTAAAAAAATATGCACATATTTTAGAAAATAAAAAAACGGACAGTGTATCGAATCAAAAAAAAAGTGAGACTTGGGTACAAATAACAAAAGAATTTAACTCATCTGGCAGTACATATCGGAGTGTACAAATTTTAAAAAATAAATATCTCAACTTGAAGAAAAACACCCTAAAGAAATTGTCAAGTGAGAAAAGGGAAACCTATTTAACGGGCGGTGGTCTTCCTGTTTTGGTAAAACAAACTGAAAGAGATAGAGACATAAGAGAAATACTGGGATCTAGATTAACAGGTATGGCATCTCAGCATGACCATGATAGCAAAGGTATATAGTACTTATTAAGAAAGCTTTATTTCCATTATTGATAATTTATTTTAGGTTTTGAAGTATCTAATCAACCACCTTTAAGTATGGGTATGTAGATATAGGTAACAATAATCAGAAAATTGAATATACAAGACTTTCTTTTGCAGAGGAATCAGATTCAGAAGAATTTACTTTTGTGATAGAAAATAGTGATGAAAGTGATATAGGTAATATTTACAAACCTTGAGAATTTGTTTTATTCTTTTTGTTCTAGATAATAAAGAAACTATAAAAACAAATTTTCTTCCTGGGACTTCAAGCAATTTAAATACAGGTATTACTGAACATAAACTGAATATTTTAGTTATTTACAGATTACTTTTTAGATTGGTCTAAATGTTCTGTGGAATCATTGCGTACTCCGGTCTCCAAGTTCAAAATACCAACGACACCAGGAAAAGGGGTAAATATATAATATATATTTATAACCCACTCTTGCTATTGGAATTTGTAATATATTTATAATTTCTGATTTTATTACAGATAATACATTAAAAACGAAATTATCACATTGGGCCAAATCTAAGCAAGATTATGTGTCAATTCAGCAGCAATGCCACCTTGAAGAGCATCAACAAAAATTGCTACAGGCTGAAGAAAAACACAGGCAGGAAATCCAACATAACAAAGAAATCCATGAGGAAAAAATAAAAATAATGAAAGAGGAACATTACATTAAAATGTCCATTTTAAAAATAGAAAAGCAATCTGTTTTAAATAAAGTATCTGAATAGACAATATATTTTGTTTTCTTTATTTTATTTATATTTACAAAAATAAAAAGTACATATTAAAAAATGTTCAAAATTAAATATTTTATATTACAAATTATTAATATAGTCAGTTACACACAATTTATTCTTCATACTCAATAATATATATCTTAAATTAGGAAAAAAAATATTTACAAAAATGAAAAGTAGGTACATATTAAAAAAATGTTCAAAATTAAATATTTTATATTACAAATTATTGATATGTATAGTCAGTTACACACAATTTATTCTTCATACACAATAACATATATCTTAAATTACGAACAACCTTATACTTAAAAAAAATTATTTACAAAAATTAAAAGTTCATATTAAAAAAAAACAATTTATTTTATATAAAGAAAATTTTACTTTTTTATACCAGTCCTTGAAAATATTGTGAAATTAAATTATATCTCATTAAGCTATTCATATTAAATCTAGGTATATTTGGTGCAATTAAATCAATGTTATTAGTTTCCTCTATTATTTCTAAAATATTTTCATTTACTGGTAACTCAGGTTCATGTTTTTCACAAGCTATGTTGTGAAGCACAGCACAAGCAACCACAATTGTTTCGACTTTCTCCAACTTGAGTCTAATGCCTAATGCCAAAATTGGAAATCTCCTCTTAAGAACCCCGAAACAACGTTCAATCGGATTTCGAGTTCTTATCTGACTTTCATTATACAATTGCTCTGCCTGTCCTTGAGGATTGGCCAATGGTGTCATGAGATACGATTGTACAGGATATCCACTATCACCCACTAACAAAGAATTTCCATATACTCCGCTTTCAAATTGTGCCATCAGCCGAGAATTTGAAAAAATTGTTGCATCGTGAACAGATCCTTGCCATCTACAAACTGCATTCTGTATGGTTAAATCAGGCCTACACACCATCTGGACATTTAAAGAAAAGAAGCCTTTTCTATTTCTAAAAATTTCCGCATTTCCACCCCCAGGTGACTGAATTTTGACGTGAGTGCAGTCTATTGCGCCTATACATCTAGGAAATCTACTAATATTAAAAAACTCTTCTTGTACCTTCTTGATTTCTATTTCCGATTGAGGCATTTTTATGAAATCAGGAGCAAGTCTTGCTAATAAAGTTAGTACTTGAAAAATAAGTCTACATACCGTACCTTTATCAATTCCTATAACAATAAAAACGATTTAAAAAAGTACACTATATTAATGTAAATAAACTACCTCCAAAATCTCCAACTGTTTGAAGAGTACATCCTGTTGCTAAAAACCTTAAAGTTATTAAAACTTTCTCCTCAGGAGTTACAGCATTAACTCTAAAAAGAATATAAATTTACTGTTGTGATAAAATAAATTAAGCAGTACATACTCAAATCTAGTGTATGTTATAGATTCTCTAATCTCCTCAATGATATGAAGGACAGTGTCTTTTGATAATCTGAATCTTTCCCTAAATTCATTATCATTCCATTTTAAAAAATGATTTTCTCTTTCCCTGAAAATCCTAGCTCGTCTTGGGAACATTTCATTCACATATAACTCTTGAAAATCTTCATCGTCTGTTAATTCTCTTATGTCTTCCATATTTTACACAAATTACAATTTACAATCACAAGATGTTACTATAAAATATATCCACAAAATAGAAAATAAGCCGCCAAACAACGCCAGCAAATTTTATAGAACAAGCCGAACAAGAATTTTTTTACGTTTCATGCGTTAAACACAGGTTAAACTACCCAAATCGGATAGTAAACTTTTGAGTAGTTAACCAGTTGGTGACCGTCTCAAAATTTGTGTTACAACAACCCCATTTACTTTAACCATCGACTACGGTTTAACCTTGCGTGTTACAACGCACCCTTAGTTATAGAGCATTTTTGTCGGATTCTTTCAGTTTAATAGTTTAATATTAGATTTAATGAGTGAATGAGTGTGAGTGTTGATTAGTCATTATAATTTACAATTTTTCGACAATTCATTTTTGGTAGTTAATAAAATTATAAAAAAAACTGACATTTCGTTTCAATATTTATAGATTGCCTTCTTCAAAAAACGACTTCACTACCCCAAACAAATCCCATGTTTAATTTGGGGATTCTCCTTTCTTTATTGACTTGAAGTGGTCACCAAACTTCAGCCTTACGAGGCGATCGACTGACAGCCACTTGTTACCAGTGTCGTTCTAGTGTATTCCCACAAACATCCTTCAATTATGTTACATAAACACTTGTTAAGTTTCTTCTCTTTATTTATCGTATTTGGATCACTCAGACACGATACTTCTAGATTAAAAACATTTGTCAGAATACAACCAGCAATGGCTGCTTCTAAAGAACAACTCCTCTCAGTCCTTTCACCGCTTGATTTGCACCGATCCAAACATCCGCAGCTCGTTGACAGGTGACGCGGCGCGTAAATTTGAATATAGACAAACTTTTCTTCAAAACATAAAACCAAACCGCAATAATTGCAAATAATAAATTCTTAATAAATAATTTTCTCTCTGTTTAATATCCAGAGAGAAGAGTATTTGAAGTACCAAGCCACTATAAACTACAGAAAAAAAATATTAATATTTCAATTCAATTTCTCTCTCTTTCCACTGGATTAAAACCACTTAGTTGTTAAAAAAGTTTTTTTATTGACGTTTCGGCTTTCCAGATCGAAAGCCGTTATCAAAATGACATAAAATAAATAAATTTACTAGAAACAGAACACTTGATAATCTTGCAAAAATATGACATCAACATAGTATACATAGAATAAGATTTTGAGATTGAAGATGTCAAAATCTGTTTCAATCATATTTTTGTGACGTTTCTGGGAACGAATTTTGAATTTATACTTCGTCATAAATGAAGTTTTCTTATTAATATTATCATAAGAAAAAACCAGATAAAAACTTATGATACTATCCCGATATAGAGGGTATCCTTTTTGCAATTAACTCTTTTTGTAAAATAGGTATCCAAATTTTTGAAATATCAACCGAACAATTAGAAACACATTCGTTATTATTTAAGCATATCAATGCTGCTTCTTTAACTTTGCGGTTATAATTATTCGGTTCTTTTAATAATCTAGTTGAAAAATTCCATTGTATTTTATGACCAGAATCCCATGCGTGTTCACATATTTTGGATTTTTCGAATTGTTTATTTTTAATGTACGATTGGTGTTCATTAAGTCTAATATGAAAAGGTCTAGATGTTTCTCCTATATAAAATTTATTACATTCGCATGGAATTTTGTAAATACAATTTTTTGTGTTTTGAATTTCATTAAAAGGTTTTGTATTTACTATTAAAGATTTTAATGTATTATTAGTTTGAAAAACTGTTTTTAAATTAAATTTATTGCCAATCCTTCTAATTTTTTCGGATAATTTTGGAATATAAGGGATTTTTACTATATTTGAAAGAATTATTGGGGGGTTTAAATTTTGATCTTTAGTTTTGATGTCTCGGTAAAGTTCACGATTTATAAATTTACTTGGGTAGTTGTTCTTAATCAAGACAGATTTAACAAGTGATAATTCATTATTTAAGATATTGTCATTTGAACAAATTGTTTTTGCTCTATCGGAAAGAGATTTGACAATACCTCGTTTAACACAAATTGAGTGGTTTGAATTAAAATTTAGATATCTATTTGTATGTGTTTCTTTTCTAAAAACTGATGTATCAAAACAATTGTTGTTATTGTGTATTAGTACATCAAGAAACGGTAATTTTTTATTATTTTCAATTTCAATTGTAAATTTAATAGTAGGTTCCGAATTATTAATAGTATACAAAAATGTATCAATATTTTCCCTATCGTGTTGCCAAATTGCAAAGATATCATCTACATATCTAAACCAGACAGAAGGTCTTAAATTTTGTTTGTTTACAATTTCCATTTCAAAATTCTCCATGAAAATATCACACAATTTTGGTGATAAAGGAGAACCCATTGCCATGCCAAAATTTTGCTGATAAAAATCACTATTTAATTGAAAATATGTAGTTTTAATACATAGTTCCAATAATTCTAGAATTGCTGAGACGCTTAATTTAGTTCTATTTATTAATGTATTATCACTTGTCAACTTTTTTCTCACAAGATTAAGAGTTTTATCGACAGGAACATTTGGAAATAAACTGACTACATCAAAACTAACCATTATATCTCAATTTGTAATTTTGATTTTTGATAATTTTTCTAAAAAATGTTTTGAATTTTTGATAAAGGAATTAGTATTTCCTGATAACGGATCTATTATTTTAAGTAGAAATCTTGCTAAATTTTGACAAGGTGAATTTATAGAACTTATTATTGGTCTTAATGGTATTTGTTGTTTATGAATTTTGGGTAAACCATAAAAATGTGGAGGTTTACTATAATGAGAAGTAAGAGATCTTCGTTCTTTATCACTTAGGAATTTTTTATTTTTATATAAAGTTTTGTAAATTTTGTTTTCAATACTAGTAGTTGGATCTTTATTTAATTTTGAATAGCTACCGTTTTCAATAATTTCGTTAATTTTGTTATCATAATCTGTTTTGTTCATGACAACCCTCGCGTTACCTTTATCTGCCGGTAAAATCTTAATTGTATTGTCATTTTTTAAATTTTTAATTGATTTAAATTCTGCGGAGGTTAAATTTTGATTAATTTTGTAAGATTTTTCTAATTCAATTTTGCAATGTACCTTGTATTCGTTGCTTAAGTCAGTTGGTAAATTTTGAGAAGCGTTTTCTATAGAACTAATAATATCAAATTTTGGTACATATTTTGGAGTTACCGAATAATTTAAACCTTTGGCCAATAATAAATTTTCTGTGTGATTAAGATCTCTACTTGAAATATTTATTACCGTATTTAAATTTTGTTCTGAATTTCTAAGGTTGTAAAAACTTTTTTCTTCAATTAGAATAATTATAACCGCAAAGTTAAAGAAGCAGCATTGATATGCTTAAATAATAACGAATGTGTTTCTAATTGTTCGATTGATATTTCAAAAATTTGGATACCTATTTTACAAAAAGAGTTAATTGCAAAAAGGATACCCTCTATATCGGGATAGTATCATAAGTTTTTATCTGGTTTTTTCTTATGATAATATTAATAAGAAAACTTCATTTATGACGAAGTATAAATTCTCTTATAATATGCAAATGCGCTATCCTTTCAAAATTCGTTCCCAGAAACGTCACAAAAATATGATTGAAACAGATTTTGACATCTTCAATCTCAAAATCTTATTCTATGTATACTATGTTGATGTCATATTTTTGCAAGATTATCAAGTGTTCTGTTTCTAGTAAATTTATTTATTTTATGTCATTTTGATAACGGCTTTCGATCTGGAAAGCCGAAACGTCAATAAAAAAACTTTTTTAACAACTAAGTGGTTTTAATCCAGTGGAAAGAGAGAGAAATTAAAATACAAACCACAATGAGCTTCCGAAATGAATTTCAATTCAATTTTCGAAATTATCTTCTTCATCAATTTAATAATCGAACTATATATTTACTTTTCCGCAATGTTATTTTTTTTTGCATATTTCACCAGGTATATATATTCTCTAATGCCTTGACTTTGGTAAACATAATTCCTTTATAGTCAATGAGTTTTCTACCGAAATAAATCAATATGGTTGGCACAGAAGTCACGTCTAAATGACGTCGAATGACGTTTATCAAATACGTGTTTGAAACATGTCAAAATGACGTGAATTATTCGTCGATTCTTGACGACGACCAAATGTCACCTATTATCAACGTCGCGTCGATTCGACTAGAATTGACGTCACTCTTCTGCCTGGGCAGCGACCTCGCAAATGGGGGAGAGAGACTAAATTGGCCCGGTCCGGAAAAAAAGCGAAAATCACCTCAAATTCCGACTCCTGACCTCAACTAATATACATCTTTTAAAAATTATAGATCAAGAGCTGTTAAATCATTGAAAACAATAATAGACCAGTGCAGATAATTTTTGAAACCAAATAAAATAATAGTAGGATGAAACCCATTGGAAAAGGAAGAGAATGTAACAAACATGAAAGGAAAAATAATTTACAGGCGCTCTGGGGTCGGGAAGTGGAAAGGGGGGAGTTTTTAAGGGTAGAAAACTGTTTATTTCGATTTCCGGCAAAACTACAAGTCCTATGAAAAAAAGTTAAATGGCAAAGTTGTAGGTAATAAAAAGATCTACATCTTTTGTATTTACACTTTTTTCACATAACCTCAAAATTTATGTGAAAAATTCAAATAACCAAGTTTTTACTTTTTTATTTTTATCTTTTACAAAAAAAAATTTTTTTTCACGAAATTTGGTGTAAACTTACCTTTTTATGTAATTTTTTTGTTTTAAAATATTTATTTTTTTAACCTTATTTTGACTTAATATCGAAAAAGCAGTCTATTTTTCAATCCAAAATTCTCACGTCAAAATATCTGCTTTTTTAAAAAAGTCGGTGGGCTTTTTCTTCGTTGAAATCTCTACTTTTTGATGGTGTAAAAAAATACATTACTATGGTAAATGTTCTCAAAAAATGCAAATAATAGACGAAGAAAACTCCGGAATTTCTTTTTTTTTAAATCATCATGTACAATTTTGAGCTATTTATTTAAATTTATACTTTAATTACTCGAAAAACGTAAGATACCGTGTTACATTGATAAACAAAAGAGTAAATAAAGTATAAATTTAAATAAATAGCTCAAAATTGTACATGATGATTTAAAAAAAAGACATTCGGAGTTTTCTTCGTTTCTTATTTGCATTTTTTGAGAACATTTACCATAGTAATGCATATTTTTTTTTACACCATCAAAAAGTAGAGATTTCAACGAACAAAAAGCCCACCGAGTTTTTTAAAAAAGCAGATATTTTGACGTGAGAATTTTCGATTGAAAATTAGACTGCTTTTTCGATATTAAGTCAAAATAAGGTTAAAAAAATAAATATTTTAAAACAAAAAAATTACAGAGTGTTTGGGACATAAAAAGGTAAGTTTGCACCAAATTTCGTAAAAAAAATTTTTTTTTGCAAAAAATAAAAATAGAAAACCAAAAACTTGCTTATTTGAATTTTTCACATAAATTTTAAGCTTATGTGAAAAAAGTGTAAATACAAAAGATGTAGATCTTTTTATTACCTACAACTTTTCCATTTAACTTTTTTCCGTAGGACTTGTAGTTTTGCCGGAAATCGAGATAAACAGTTTTCTACCCTTAAAAACTCCCCCCTTTCCACTTCCCGACCCCAGAGCGCCTGTAAATTATTTTTCGTTTCATGTTTGTTATATTCTCTTCCTTTTCCAATAGGTTTCATCCTACTTTTATTTTGTTTCACTTTTTACCATTTTCAAAGCTATCTGCACTGGTCTATAATGTCAAACACAAAAGTATGTGTACTTAAAATAATATAAAAAGTCTCTTTTGTTAGTAAAAGCTTTTATTTTTTATTTTCAATAAAAACAAGGAAGATATGTAAAAATTTACAATAACATAATAGAACAATAACATTTTAAAAATAAGAAATCACAACAAATAAAATATATTAAAAAGTCCAAAATTTCAGATCAATTCTTGGGATGTCATCACTGCGACAATCTATAAAATCGTTCCTAAAAACAGAAAAATAGATGGTGGATTATAGCCCATAAGATGTTTTTTTGCAAATATTATTATTATACTTTGATTAATAAAAAAACCTACCCCTGAACCCCAGGTTTTCGAAAAGCATTTTGAGCCAGTTGAGAAATGAGTATATGATCGTTGTTATCACAAATAATTCTTGACATTGTAGTTTTCCTTAGTTGAAAAAGCTGTTCTGAAAAAGAAGAAAACAAACATAAATTTTTAAGATACTCCATTTCGATGTTATTTATTAACGCACTTTTATTTTTATTGCTTAACTAACCTGGGGTGAAGTGGCCTGGGTTCACGCTAGGATCATTTTCAAAAAAATATCTGTCGCCACGTTTCAACCTTAAAAACTGTTCTGCAATAATATCTCGAAAAACTTGACTAACAAGACTGTCGTCTGCCTTCTTTTCTAGCAATCCCCCTACCCACAAATCAATGTCATCTATACTTTCATAAGCCTTGCTTAACTTCTCGCCAACCTAAAATAAAAATGAAATGAAAATGAAATGTGAAACAGTGAAGGATCAAGTACGGAACCTTGAAGACCTCCGTCATTGTATAAAGATTATATAGTAGTATCGCCATACCGACTTTTATGAGTCGACTTATGTGAACGTACTGGAGATGGCAGCACTCCAAGTGGACACAAGTCATGTCCTTAGGTCATGTTGATGTCGTTGCTTGAGTGAAATTATAATTTGAAATCTTCTTTTTCATTTCTGCTTGTCTTTTGTTAATGTGTTATTTAGTTACAACGAAAGGGAATTGGAAGTCGTATGAAATTGAACACACATAATATTTAATTATCTCCCGAGAAACCAGGGTTGCCAATTTGTGAGTATTTTACTAGTCTGTAAGTAATTTTGTGAGTAAAGGGCAATTGTGAATTGTAATCAAAAGGTCTATACTATCGATAATGGTAATTATGAAAAATTCTAATCTGATAATTTATTAAACCCGTTTAACTTTTAAAACTAAAATTTGGAATAAAAAGCACTAAGACTAGAGAGTCAATGTTAAATCGAAATATTTTTTTCTTAAAGTATATTTTTTGCAATAGTTTGGTTTCTTGTTTATAATATGGATATTATTTGATTGTTTTAGTTAATTTTAAAAGTATAAAATAATTTATTTTTTATTTATTGGTATTTTATTTTCTGGTAAAATTAATAAATTATTATATGTTGTTGTTTGACACTAAACAACCTTAATCTTTTTTATCTGATGCTGGTTAGATAGGTATTAGTTTATTATATTAAAAAAAACTGTCTTGCTATTGATATTTTAAAGTTGTGAGTAATCCACCAAAGTTTTGAAAGTAAATAGGTAAAAGCTATTTGGCAACGCTGTCATCAAGAACTCTAGACGGACCAAGACAACCTGAGTTTCAGTGGAATTTTCCTGTTTATAGGGTTTATAAATAGTTTTGAATAGATTTGCGTTGCTAATTGAAGGTCACCAGAATCTGATTCCCTGCCCAATAATAAAAACTAATCAATAAGTTTTCGTTGGTTTTTAATGATGTTTGTAGACCAAGTCCAAACCGATTTTAAATACCCGAATTCATAAAAAAAATCTTAGCAGTATGTGGATGGTCGGAAAATGTAGGGAAAATTATAAGTAAATTAAAAAAAATAAATTGGACAAATTAAAAGTTCTGGAAGGGGTGGGGGTAGCTAAATATACAACTTGAGGGTTGGATATTGGTTTTTACGATTTGTGGCTGAAACATGCATCCTATCGAAAAAAGTTTAATGTAACATTTGTAGATAATTAACAAATGTAAAACTTTTGTATTAATCATTATTCAACATAACTTCAAAATTATTGAGAAAATCGTTAAAAACCGCTTTTTTAGTTTTTAATTTTTATCTCCCGCAAAATTTTTTTTTTATAAAACTTTGTGAAAACATTCTTCTTTGTGTTTTAATTAAGCTGTAATTTTTTCAATGCAAAATATTTATTTTTCAATTTTATACGAATTTAAATTAAAAAAGCCTAATTTTCAATCGAAAAAGTTCACTAACAAATTTTCAATTTTTTAACTTTATCAGTGCTCATTTTTTTTCAAGTTTTCGAAACTGCACATTTCATTATACAAGTAAAATTTTAAAAGCACACTTAAGAGTTGCGAAGTGAGAATTTTAGAAATTATAACTTCCGGTCAAATTTTCTATGAGCAAAAAAAAGTTAAAAAATTAATAGCTTCCTGAGAATAAAATTCTTTTTTTACATTTTAGGCGAAGATACTTTTGTTTTTTTCCAAACGATTTGGCGCGCGCGCGTAGAGTTTTCTAATTCGTTTTGATATTTTTAATAATTTAGCTAAATATTTAATAATCTTAGTAAAATTTTTTTGCTCTTTTACGTGGTGCTATTAGTTTCTCAATTTTTTTTATTTTTCGAAATATCGGTAACGCAAAAACCAAATTTCCGATTTTGTTTTCGAAATTGTAAATTTAAGCATACACTCTAGAGCAGCAAAGATTTTTTGTTATGCCTTTAACTAATTTAATATACCTATATCTTCAATTTCATAAAAATCAGTGAGAATTTTAGAAATTATAACTGCCGGTCAAATTTTCTATGAGAAAAAAATTAAAAACAGATGGTTTCCTTAGACAACTTAGATTTGAGGCAAAGATACTTTAGTTTTTTCCGCATATTTCTGAATATTTGTATTTTTGTATTTTTTGAATACGCTTTTTCTTATATTTAATAATTTTTATAGTAATAAATTTGTTTTAAATAACTTATAATATAAATTTGAGTAAAATTTTCCGCTCTTTCACACGTGGTGCTATTGGTTTCTCTTTTATTTTTCAAGATATTAGATAACGCAAAAACCAAATTTTCGATTTTGTTTTCCATATTGTAAACTTAAGCATACACTTTAGAGCAGCAAAGATTTCTTTAACTTTTTCTACACCCAATAAAGTAATAAGAGCCTAATTTCAGCGATATCACATTTTATGAGAGATTTTGGTCTAAATATGGCTCTTGCAACTGGGTTATTATAAAATTGAATAAAGATGTTTATTAATTAAAATATATATATATATATATATATATATATATATATATATATATATATATATATATATATATATATGTAACCCTACGTTCCGGCACCAAAAACGACCTTATATAGACGCTGTGGCACCATATAATACGTTGTGGCACCAATTTTTGGTGCCACAACGTTTTAAGTCATTTTTGGTATCTTGAGCATCCCAGGATGCCCCACAGCAATTTTCAGGAAGGTGCCACTTGAACCATTTATATGTAAAAACCCGATTTTAGTTAATCCGTATACTCCCCAGGGGTCACCCCGACTCGTCTATAGCATACGCTAGGTACAAGCACCAGGACGCGACCGAAGCGTTCTGGCACCATGTACGAAAGTACGTTCAAGCACCTTTTAGTCGTGTTTTGTGAATGCGATGTAAAAATAAACAACTTGATATTTGCGGTGTAAGCTTAAGAGGTAAATCTTGCTTTTGGATTGCGATTCATGCTTTAATAGGTAGAATTATAATTTTTCATAAATTATTTTATTAAAAATAATATAAATAATAATATTTGGGAATTATCAAGAATCACTAAAAAATTTTCTCCACGGCCACTACTGAATGTAGTTATTCTGAAACCACTTATAATAACAGAAAAGAAACATTCTCGCTCTTGAGATTGAAAGAAAATTCTGAAACATTTGTCTCTTATGTATTTTATACGTACTTCATTCTATCACTAGAGATACTCTTTATTCCATACTTGTTTAAAAAAATAAGGTTTGCCATGAATGTCGAATTAGTTGACGTGGTCTTAATATTGGTTTGTAAAAACTTTTAATTTATTAAAAAGGAGAAGAAAATCAAACGATTCAGATGTAGAATTTCTTAGTTTGTGTTTTTACAAAATTTCGATAGAACGCCAATTCATTTCTCAAGAGTAATTTTTACATTTACACTTACATTTTACACTTTACATTTTTACATTTACACTTCACATTTTTACATTTAGATAATTAAAATTAGATTTTAATTTTAAATTATAATAACGGTATCCATAAATAATCAATTATTTTAATAACAACCAAACCGATTATTTTTTTTATATTTATTAAAAAATATAATATCTAAGACCTTTTGCCATTTTTAATAAGAGTTTTAAATCCTTATTATTAATATATAAATATTATTCAAGGTAAGTTTTTACATATTCAAAACTTCACAAATCAAAAATATTGTAATATTAAAAAACAAATAATAATTCTAAATGTCAACTAGTTGGTTAATTAATAACAGTTTTAGTTTTTTGTTCGCCACTCCATTGATTATAATTATTTACTTATTTAGATCCATTGAATCTTTGAATTTTTTGTCCTAACTTAGTAATAAAAAAAATTAAATTTATGTAAATATCCGCAATTTATAAATTTATGTATAAAAATTAGGTAATAATTTTAAAAAATTAGAAGCACTTTAAAGTAAAATTAAGTTTTTAAAAAATTGGAAAATTAATAAAAAACAATTTTTGTCTAACGACTCAACCTCCGAGGCGAATACTTCTTTTCAAAATAAAATTGAAATAATATATGGTACCAAAAGGATATATATTTCAAGTTATTATATTATATAAACTTTGCGGCACCACGCAGGAAGGAACGTTCAGGCACCATTTAGAAGCGTTTTGTGAATTCCGTGTAAAAACTAAAAAATTGTTGAAAAATCTTTACAAAAACTTGGTAGATATTTTAACGGTATATATATATATATATATATATATATATATATATGTATGTAAATCGTAAAGAATGGGGACGTTTTTGGAGACTTAATGGTCAGTTTGGGGACATTTGTTGACTTTGGGGTCCGTCCTCAAAACTTTTTTTATAGGAATTGGTAAGTTTGAGGACGTGTCCTCAAACTTTTTCATGAAACGAAAATATGGTTACTTTGGGGACATTTTCAAAAAAAAATTAATTGTGCGAGTAAAATTGACAATTTTCAGTTCAAACTGGCAATTGTCACTTTAAATTAACAATTGTCAGTTCAAAGTCTATCAACTTGATGCACTATGATATGTTTCTGATTCTTATAATTCGTATCCAAGAATTTTTGGTGTAGGATGTTTTTTTTCTAAAAATCGAAAAAAATCGAAAAAATGTGATGGTCAATTACTGCGGTCTAACCTCATTCAATATTGTTACCAAGTACGTTCTGAGGGGTCCGGAATTAAGAATTCATAAGGTCGAACAAGTTTTGTGGTTTTAAAAAAATTGAATGTTCCACCCCAAAAACTCCTGAAGTTTCTTTGAAAAAATCGTATTTAGTGCTTCATCTCACTCATCTGCCATTTTGATCTTTTGACTTTCGACAAATAATTGTGATCTACCACCTCAAAAAAATCTTAGACACAAAGGACCCCGCACCATTTAAATGTCAAAAAACGTCCCGGTCAAATTGGCTGAAAATTTCGTGAAAAATTCTTCAAACCTTTCTGATTAAGGAATATGAAGTTCGAATAAGATCCTACGACTCAATTTTTTGTTATAAGTATTAGAAACCTTGGAAAATGGGTAAAAATACAAATTCCTAATTTTCAATTTTTCAATGTGATATTTTCAAAAACTGTGGCTAATCGTCGGATTTTAATTTCAGAATGGACTTCTGAGCCCCCAATGTCATAGTTTTAGATGCCCAAAATTGGTAAAGATGAAAAATTGAAAATTAGAAATTTGTATTTTTATCCATTTTTCCAAGGTTTATAATGCTTATAACAAAAACTTCATATTCCTTAATTAGAAAAGTTTGAAGAATTTTTCATGAAATTTTCACACAATTTGACCGGGACGTTTTTTACATTTAAATGGTGCGAGGTCCTTTTTTTACAACCCGACGAAAAAATAATGATCTCAGTCCCAAAAATCCTTATATTTTCAATACAAGAAATTAGTGCGCTATCTTTTTTCTTTTCTAAAAATATGATACTGCTCACAAGTTGATTGGACCAAGTGATTCGAAATTGAATTGCAAGATTTGACCCAAACTTACAGATATACAAATATAAACAAAAAACTTGACAATTATCAATTCAAAGTGACAATTATGATTAGAAGTAGTAAAGACATATATGACAAGCTTTTCTTCAACTCCACTTGTGATTTGTATGTCCGTGAGCTTGGGTCAAATCTTGCATTATGATATTTTCATGAAGAAGAAAAGTTGTTAGACGGATTTTGTGATTTATTGTCCGATTGTATTTAAAATTGGTATACAAAGATTTTTAGAGTCGAAGATTATGTTTTTGTCGTAAAAATTAAAAAATTGAGGAATGATGCTCCAAGACGGCGGGAAATTTATGATTAGGGGTCCAATTGTATTAAAAATTGGTGTCTAGGATTTTTTGGGTGGGAGATTACGATTGTTTTTCGAAAGTCAAAAGTTCAAGATGGCAGATAAGTGAGATGGAACCTAAGAACTCTTAAAATACAATTTTTTCAAACAATCGTCTTCAGAAATTTTTGGGGTGGAACGTTCTAATTTATTATCAAAACTGAAAATTTGTATAAATGTGTAAATCAATATATGGATGTGAATCGTAAAGTATGGGGACGTTTTTCGAGACTTAATGGTCAGTTTGGGGACAGTTGTTGACTTTGGGATCCGTCCTCAAACTTTTTTTATAGGGATTGGTAAGTTTGTGGACGTGTTTTTTTGTACATTCCGTGAGAGTTTTTTCTCACTGAATTCAATCATATGATAAAATAGTAGGTATATGCTTTAGTAGATTGACAGTATGTCAATTTTTCTAATTTGAGAAAAAAAAAATACTTTTTTGTTATTTGATGTTTATTAAAAATATTTGTGTAAAAACAATAATTTTATTCATTTAAAATGGGTCACACTGTATGAATCAATATATCAATAAAGTGAATGGAGTTTCATAATTTTTCAGTTATTTTCAAGTTCTTGTGAATTGAATAAAATTATTATTTTTACACAAGTATTTTTAATAAACATCAAATAACAAAAAAGTATTTTTGTCTTCTCAAATTAGAAAAATTGACATACTGTCCATCTACTAAAGCATATACCTACTATTTTATCATATGATTGAATTCAGTGAGAAAAAACTCTCACGGAATGTACAAAAAAACACGTCCTCAAACTTACCAATTCCTATAAAAAAAGTTTGAGGACGGACCTCAAAGTCAACAACTGCCCCCAAACTGACCACTAAGTCTCGAAAAACGTCCCCATACTTTACGATTAACATCCATATATTGATGATAATTATACAAATTTTCAGTTTTGGTAATAAATTAGAACGTTCCACCCCAAAAACTTCTGAAGACGATTGTTTGAAAAAATTGTATTTAAGAGTTCTTAGGTTCCATCTCACTTATCTGCCATCTTGAACTTTTGACTTTCGAAAAACAATCGTAATCTCCCACCCAAAAAATCCTAGACACCAATTTTTAATACAATCGGACCCCTAATCATAAATCTCCCGCCGTCTTGGAGCATCATTCCTAAATTTTTTAATTTTTACGACAAAAACATAATCTTCGACTCTAAAAATCTTTGTATACCAATTTTAAATACAATCGGACAATAAATCACAAAATCCGTCTACTAACTTTTCTTCTTCATGAAAATATAATGCAAGATTTGACCCAAACTCACGGACATACAAATCACAAGTGGAGTTGAAGAAAAGCTTGTCATATATGTCTTTACTACTTCTAACCATAATTGTCACTTTGAATTGACAATTGTCAAGTTTAATGCCATACTTATTTTGACATTTTTACAACCGCCGTAGTTAGCACATACCTTTTTAAAAAATCATATTTAACGCTAAAGACAAAAACAAAGACAAAGGACTCAAGATTTTTTAGACTCTGTTTGAAATTTTTATTTTGTACAGGGTGGTCTAAAATAACATTCCAAAAACTTGAAAAATTGAAGTTTTTATATGATTGAATTCAGTGATAAAAAAAAGCTCTCACGGAATGTACAAAAAAATTATAATAATACGTTAGCTTAGCAACTTGACACATGTAACTTGAACAGATATCATGAAAAAGTTATCGGCTGCTCAGTTGTCAGAGACTTTGACCTCGCACAAAATGTGATATCGATGAAACTTGGCACTTACATACTTGAAAGAGTGGAAAAAACGATATCACATTTTGTGCAAGCTTTTGTTCAATATCCTTCTATGGCAACTTGGCTATTGAGAGTCCCCAAAATTTACAATATATTGCAAAATTCGACAAAACCAAACATTTGTAGAAATTTCGGTGATGGTGTTGATGTTTTTCTGGGTTTTCCCACAACTGTAAAGCAAATGCTCCATCAATCATCAGTAAGTCGCCCCTAAGCGCCACGGTTAATAACAATAATAATAGCCGCCCCTTCCCCGCACAAGCTCTGCTTTCTGGGGTTCACTCGTAAGGGAATGAATTGAAGGGCGAATATTATTATTATTATTATTATTATTTCGAGTTTTTCATAATTTGTAACAAAAATGCATACTTACTATGTATACAAGAAAATTGTCCCCAAAATTTACAATACATCGCAAAGTTCGACAAAAACAATTATTTTTAGAAATTTTGAGTTTTTTATAATTTGTAATACAAATGTACACTTATGTATACAAGAAAAATGGGTAGTTGAAAATGTCCCCAAACTTTACGATTTACATACATATATATATGTATCGTATTGGAATAAAATTGGAATAAAATGATTTTCATGTTACATTGGGAGAAAATGTAAATTTCTTGGTTTAAAATAGCACAAAAAGAAGTTTTCAAGTACTTTATATTTAATAAAATTTCTGGGGGAGGCCCCTCGGTCACTCCGCTGAGCAGGGGATATTCCATAACCTCAAGACCCCCTCTTGAAAATCGTCTGGATCTGGATTATTTAAAAAAAAATAATTTCTAATTTATATAAATGAATAATCACTATTTTTAAAATAAAAATGTACTTCAATATGATGCTCAAAATTCTAAACAGAATTGATATAGCATTTCATATCATAAATTTTATCCTTATTAGTAAATAAAGATGACTAATCACACAGTTTTGTAGAAAATCCTGATTGAATTTTGAAAATGTAATATCTGTTCAACAGATGTTCATTATTAAATACGTAAGTGCAATATTACAGACAGCAACTTTAATAGCTGAAGGAACTACTTGGTAAAGGCCATGTGAAAGAAGATATAGAGGGAGTATCTGTACAGCATTAGAAATTGAGAACTTCATATAGAACGTCAATAGATGCGGCGCGAGATTGCATCAACCACTTTTAACTAGAGCGTGATACTACGATATATTCTTTATACAATGCATCCTTATATTATAATCTTAAAATATGATTGTTAATGTTGAAAGGTGAATATTCCCCTTACCTCAGGTCCAAAATCTCGGAACGATGTGTATCTCTCCAACCCGCTTAATTCTCTATAGTCATTGTAGGGTCTCAGACCGTGATCCCTTCCCCTTTGGATATTTATCGAAGGTAAGTCAACTCCAAAGGGATTTCCAGCTCTGAACAGATACCGGGTCAACTAAAAAAGGTAAGTTTTAATTTCCACTACAATTTTATATAATAAAAATGGAGAAAAAGTTTTTTGATGTTAATGCATGTAAGATGTCTGCGGATTTTTTCAGCGAATTTTATTTTACATTGTATTTTTCAGCAACATTTGATACTCTGTATTTAATTTCGTAACTTTTGATTGTTTGTATGGCATGTTTTTTTTTGATGAAGTTATTTTTTATAAAGCATTCAAGTTCAGATCAAATGAAAATTTATTTAAAATTAAATAAAAAGTTCGATTTTTGGCTAGCTCACCCGGTACATTTTTAATTAAGTCTAAATGGTTTTAGAATTTTAAAATAAGATCAAAACTAAAATCCGATTAATTAGCTTTCATTCCCAATTTTTCCGCCGTTTCAATAAAAACCCGAGGCCCGTGGTCAATTTTAAGCCGAAAGAATCGTTTTATTTTACACGCGACAAATTACTTATCGGCTAGTAGGATTTTTACAAAATTTAACAATAATTACAAAAGTTTTAAAACTTCACTTGAATGAAGAGTAAGTTCAAATGATATTAAGCCTTTTCTTCTGAAGGGAAGATATGGAAAATAAGGATTTAATGAATTTTCGCATTAATAGCGCGAAAAAAATTTGAAAAGTTCTGCAAACTTTCGAAGTTTCGAAAAATAGCATTTTACATCCTCTGATAAATTTGCAACCATTCAAACAATACGGAAAGATTTGTTCTATCGAAATCGAATTATCCATCCCAATTTTTCGAAGAAAATTCCAAAAGTTCTGCAAATTTGGAAAAATAACTAAAATAATGTTCTTGAGAAGTGCTGTAATTTGCAACCTCTTGCGACAAACGGAAAATATATTTTTTATAATAAATAAATATCAAATTAAGATGTCCGAACGTACAATGTTTTCATTAATTTACAACCTCACCCGTAATACGGAAAAATTAAAAAAACATATTTTCGTATTTGTACTCTACCAAAAAAGCAACTTGGCAACATGGCAGCGAGTAAGGCAGAGGTATGTGAAAATGCAATCAACCAGTAAAGCGTATAAGAAATGTACTCTATGGATAATGGATAAGTATTTAACTGGACCACTGTCGCCTTTTTTTGTGTAGCACTAATTTATTCAGCTAGATTCCCAAATCAATGAGTAATCTTAAAACTATTTGCAAATAGTTTCCAATTTATGGTCATATGGCGAACAAAAAACAAAACAATTGAATAAAAAAATGTTCCGTTGAAAAAAGACGGTTTCAAATCTCTCAAAGAAGGTCACTTTTTTCGGATTTTCGCTTATATCTCGAAAAATATGCACCCTAGCAAAAAAGTCACCGAATAAAAAATTAAATATAAAATTTACTACAAGATTGTTTAAATTCATTTTTCCTATCTCTTTTGGTTCTAAAGATATTTGCTAGCAAAAAGTTTTGAAAAAAGTTTTTTTACCTCTCCGCCCCAAGAGACTCAAGACAACTCAACATTAATTTCTTAAGTAATATTTTTTTAGGCATAGAAGGTTATAGCTCTTAAATAAATAACAAAAATTAGAATGTACAGTTTTCTTTGCGACTGTAGAAATTTGCTGTAACTTTTGATTAGTTTAGGTTAAAATAATAAATAAATATATCAATGAAAAGGTGGTTAAATCCTCAACAACTTCTTTGCTGTAAAACTAAAGGTTTAGCCGCTGGTATGCTAAATAATTAAAAAAAACATAAGTTTAAGAAACTTTTTTCAACCCGCGCACCTCCTACGCTGGGTGACTTTTAGTATATTTGTTTTGATCGTTTTAACTTACTGGCCTATTTCTTGAAAAAGAAAGTACTTTTATAAGTCGTTATCTTATCTGTAGAAAAGTAATGTATAAAAAATATATATGAAATAAAAATAGAAATAAAAATTGTAAGTTAAACAATTTGTCCAACTTATTTTGAAGGCAACTATACCTCCTAACTACTCCAAATACAGCCCTAAAGTCCGTTTTTGCATGCTCGCTCACGCACTCTACAGCCCATTCATTGATTGGACTATAACTGCGTCAGAACTAATATTAGTAAAAAAATTAAGGTTCCGTTTTTCGTAAGGGGTTGTAAAGTTACATATCAAGTGAGACCGATATTCTCCTTATTTGCAACCACGATAAAAAACTTTTGTAATTATTTCAATGCTTGTGTGTGTATTGAAAAAATGTTTGATAAATAAATGATGCGTTATTCAGAAATGGTTGCAAATTAACCAGTATATGTTACATTTTTTCCGTATACTTACCCAATTTGCATAACTTTTGTAATTTTTATAAACAAATTACAATGGAAAACTTATACAAATGAAAAAAAAAAGGTTCCGTAGCTTTTGAAAGTTTGAAAACTTAATGCATGTTGTAAAAGATTATTTATTACTAGCGGTATTCCTAGTTTGCAGAACTTTTGCAATATTCAGTGTAAAATAAAAAAATAAAACGTTTTTTGCAATTTAAACAATGTTCCGTTCATCGCAGACTTCTGCAAAATTTTATAGTTTGTTTTCATTAATGCACTAATATACCATCGAAGTTTCAAAACTTTTGGAATTAATGTTAATTAAATGTTTATACCTACTGGCCTATTACTTTAAATTAACGAAACACATTCGAATTTTAAAATTTTATTTGAATTACATTTTTCACGTTTTTCACAACTACCAAATCGTGTTTGGAGATTAATTTATTTAATATCTGGTCACCGAGCTTCGCTCTTAATATTCAAATCTACATTTTTAAGCAGCCCAATGATTATATAATTTAAGTATATTTATAACATGACAAATTATTAATTAATTAATTCGCGAAAATCACGGAGTGGGCGACAACTACTTGGACTACTGATAGGGAGATAAATAAAAAGTTGATTGGCGATTGGCTTCAAAGTAGGCGGGAAAATTAAAAAAGCTGTCTGTGTTAATTTTCAATTGGCTGCAGCTGTTGTTGACGTTTATCAACTGCTTGTCACAGAGGTTAGTTAAATGCATTAAAAGTTGCCTAGTTTTTGGGGATTTCACCCTTTTAGGGCAACATCCACTGACGCTTGACCTTCGCGAATTGTCACGGTGGACAGGCCCCGTTTCCGGGAGGGGCAACAGCAGCGTGTAGGGCATAAAGTCAAACCTATACTATACAGAAGAAAGGAGTGCAGTATTTAATTTGCAGAACGTAGTACAGGTTCAAGAGGTACAAATTTTATTTTTACCTCATCCTTCAATGCTTATTTGTAGTTAAAATTTAAATTTTAATACATCTGATCGGCCTAATATAGTTTTTGTCTAGATTCTTGTTTCCATGGTTTTTACTGTAATAAATTTGTTCTTTTGACAGATAAGTCAGACTTTATTTATTCATAGCCGTATCGTATGTATTTTATTTGATTCAGAATTTTGTATTAAGATATATTTCAAAATGGCTTCATTCTAAAAATAGTATCAGTCCTCCTAAATCCTTGAAGGCAGAATTATTAGTAATAGCAAGGCAACATAAAAACAAAATCAAAAAATATATTATAGATGAGATGGCCAGAGAAAAAGGAATTAAAATTCTCAGATTGCCTCCGAACCACGCAGAGTTAAATTCCATTGAACTGATCTGGTCTCAATTATTAAAAGGTTATGTTTCTCAAAACAATAAAACATTTAAATTTCCTGATGTGCGAAATTTGTTTTTGAAGGCAGTTTCAGATGTAAATAGAGAACATTGGGGAAAATGCATTGGTCATGTTAGAAATGTGGAAAATTCATTTAGGAAAGTGAATATATCAATGGATAATTTAATAGGACCGATAATAATAAACCTCAGAAAAGACAATTATAGTGATACCAGTAGTTTTAGTCAAGACAGTGACTTTTAAAGATAGTTCTTGAACTAACTTTTTTTTTAATCTTTGAGTTTAGGTAAGTACTGAAGCGTTACTTTTAATGCCAAGAGATTAAAAAAAGTTTAATCCCAACATATAATCCTCCTTGTTATTTATTGGTTAAATTTAATTCGTTCATTGTTAAAGTGTCAGATGCATAAAGTTTATTTTTATTTTTTGTAAATAATATAACTTCAAAATTTAATCTATAAAGTGCGTATATATATTTTATTTGCTGTGACCTTATTTATATTATAGAAACTTATTTTGCAAAGTACGCCTATGGAATGTGACGTTATATCCCCACTTTTACTGTACTCATGTATCCTTTATAGTATATATTACTATAGAAACAAGTTATTATATCTGCCGTTGCTAGGAAATAAAACTAAAAACTTAACTTTTCTTGTAAATATCTCGGAAGATCAAATTTTCACAAACATGAGACCTACATGTTTTGCCGATTTAGATAGGAATTAGTCTACCCTGAAAGTTTCATTGAATTCTGACGAGTGGATTTCGAGATCCTCTGGAGACACACACACACACACACACACACACACACACACACACACACACACACACACACACACACACACACACACACACACACACACACACACACACACACACACACACACACACACACACACACACACACACACACACACACACACACACACACACACACACACACACACACACACACACACACACACACACACACACACACACACACACACACACACACACACACACACACACACACACACACACACACACACACACACACACACACACACACACACACACACACACACACACACACACACACACACACACACACACACACACACACACACACACACACACACACACACACACACACACACACACACACACACACACACACACACACACACACACACACACACACACACACACACACACACACACACACACACACACACACACACACACACACACACACACACACACACACACACACACACACACACACACACACACACACACACACACACACACACACACACACACACACACACACACACACACACACACACACACACACACACACACACACACACACACACACACACACACACACACACACACACACACACACACACACACACACACACACACACACACACACACACACACACACACACACACACACACACACACACACACACACACACACACACACACACACACACACACACACACACACACACACACACACACACACACACACACACACACACACACACACACACACACACACACACACACACACACACACACACACACACACACACACACACACACACACACACACACACACACACACACACACACACACACACACACACACACACACACACACACACACACACACACACACACACACACACACACACACACACACACACACACACACACACACACACACACACACACACACACACACACACACACACACACACACACACACACACACACAGACACACAGACACACAGACACACAGACACACAGACACACAGACACACAGACACACAGACACACAGACACACAGACACACAGACACACAGACACACAGACACACAGACACACAGACACACAGACACACAGACACACAGACACACAGACACACAGACACACAGACACACAGACACACAGACACACAGACACACAGACACACAGACACACAGACACACAGACACACAGACACACAGACACACAGACACACAGACACACAGACACACAGACACACAGACACACAGACACACAGACACACAGACACACAGACACACAGACACACAGACACACAGACACACAGACACACAGACACACAGACACACAGACACACAGACACACAGACACACAGACACACAGACACACAGACACACAGACACACAGACACACAGACACACAGACACACAGACACACAGACACACAGACACACAGACACACAGACACACAGACACACAGACACACAGACACACAGACACACAGACACACAGACACACAGACACACAGACACACAGACACACAGACACACAGACACACAGACACACAGACACACAGACACACAGACACACAGACACACAGACACACAGACACACAGACACACAGACACACAGACACACAGACACACAGACACACAGACACACAGACACACAGACACACAGACACACAGACACACAGACACACAGACACACAGACACACAGACACACAGACACACAGACACACAGACACACAGACACACAGACACACAGACACACAGACACACAGACACACAGACACACAGACACACAGACACACAGACACACAGACACACAGACACACAGACACACAGACACACAGACACACAGACACACAGACACACAGACACACAGACACACAGACACACAGACACACAGACACACAGACACACAGACACACAGACACACAGACACACAGACACACAGACACACAGACACACAGACACACAGACACACAGACACACAGACACACAGACACACAGACACACAGACACACAGACACACAGACACACAGACACACAGACACACAGACACACAGACACACAGACACACAGACACACAGACACACAGACACACAGACACACAGACACACAGACACACAGACACACAGACACACAGACACACAGACACACAGACACACAGACACACAGACACACAGACACACAGACACACAGACACACAGACACACAGACACACAGACACACAGACACACAGACACACAGACACACAGACACACAGACACACAGACACACAGACACACAGACACACAGACACACAGACACACAGACACACAGACACACAGACACACAGACACACAGACACACAGACACACAGACACACAGACACACAGACACACAGACACACAGACACACAGACACACAGACACACAGACACACAGACACACAGACACACAGACACACAGACACACAGACACACAGACACACAGACACACAGACACACAGACACACAGACACACAGACACACAGACACACAGACACACAGACACACAGACACACAGACACACAGACACACAGACACACAGACACACAGACACACAGACACACAGACACACAGACACACAGACACACAGACACACAGACACACAGACACACAGACACACAGACACACAGACACACAGACACACAGACACACAGACACACAGACACACAGACACACAGACACACAGACACACAGACACACAGACACACAGACACACAGACACACAGACACACAGACACACAGACACACAGACACACAGACACACAGACACACAGACACACAGACACACAGACACACAGACACACAGACACGCACACAGACACACAGACACACAGACACACAGACACACAGACACACAGACACACAGACACACAGACACACAGACACACAGACCACAGACACACAGACACACAGAACACAGACACACAGACACACAGACACACAGACACACAGACACACAGACACACAGACACACAGACACACAGACACACAAGACACACAGACACACAGACACACAGACACACAGACACACAGACACACAGACACACAGACACACAGACACACAGACACACAGACACACAGACACACAGACACACAGACACACAGACACACAGACACACAGACACACAGACACACAGACACACAGACACACAGACACACAGACACACAGACACACAGACACACAGACACACAGACACACAGACACACAGACACACAGACACACAGACACACAGACACACAGACACACAGACACACAGACACACAGACACACAGACACACAGACACACAGACACACAGACACACAGACACACAGACACACAGACACACAGACACACAGACACACAGACACACAGACACACAGACACAGACACACAGACACACAGACACACAGACACCAGACACACAGACACACAGACACACAGACACACAGACACACAGACACACAGACACACAGACACACAGACACACAGACACACAGACACACAGACACACAGACACACAGACACACAGACACACAGACACACAGACACACAGACACACAGACACACAGACACACAGACACACAGACACACAGACACACAGACACACAGACACACAGACACACAGACACAGACACACAGACACACAGACACACAGACACACAGACACACAGACACACAGACACACAGACACACAGCACACAGACACACAGACACACAGACACACAGACACACAGACACACAGACACACAGACACACAGACACACAGACACACAGACACACAGACACACAGACACACAGACACACAGACACACAGACACACAGACACACAGACACACAGACACACAGACACACAGACACACAGACACACAGACACACAGACACACAGACACACAGACACACAGACACACAGACACACAGACACACAGACACACAGACACACAGACACACAGACACACAGACACACAGACACACAGACACACAGACACACAGACACACAGACACACAGACACACAGACACACAGACACACAGACACACAGACACACAGACACACAGACACACAGACACACAGACACACAGACACACAGAACACAGACACACAGACACACAGACACACAGACACACAGACACACAGAACACACAGACACACAGACACACAGACACACAGACACACAGACACACAGACACACAGACACACAAGACACACAGACACACAGACACACAGACACACAGACACACAGACACACAGACACACAGACACACAGACACACAGACACACAGACACACAGACACACAGACACACAGACACACAGACACACAGACACACAGACACACAGACACACAGACACACAGACACACAGACACACAGACACACAGACACACAGACACACAGACACACAGACACACAGACACCAGACACACAGACACACAGACACACAGACACACAGACACACAGACACACAGACACACAGACACACAGACACACAGACACACAGACACACAGACACACAGACACACAGACACACAGACACACAGACACACAGACACACAGACACACAGACACACAGACACACAGACACACAGACACACAGACACACAGACACACAGACACACAGACACACAGACACACAGACACACAGACACACAGACACACAGACACACAGACACACAGACACACAGAC